>OZ012736.1:268972746-269583984 GCA_963859935.3 Lathyrus sativus
ACAAGAGTAAGTTGATACTTGAAGACCCCTGAAGATGAAGTAAAGACTGAATGAGGAGCTGAGGCTTGAAGACTGAAGGATGAAGTTGACACTTCTAAGTGATTAAAGAATACTCTGAGAAGCTGAAGCTTGCAGGTAAAGAAGACCAAGTTGAGACTGGTAAAGCAAGGAGAGCTTGAGAGCTTGAAGACTAAGTTGATACTTAGGAAGAAGATTTAATTGAGATTGATTCTGAAGAGTTGAAGCTTGAAGAACAAAGGATAAGTTGATACTTACTTTGATACTTGGAGATCCTGAAGGAATCAAGTTGATAATTGTGGTTAATGGTGAAGCTTGAAGGTGGAGTTGATCAAGGAGCTGAAGCTCAGAGAAGATAAGTTGAAACTTATGTTGAAGGGTTGAAACCTGGAAGAGCAAATTGATATTTGTCAAGAGTGATGAAGTCTGAAGACTGAGTTGCTGTTGGAAGAGCTGAAGCTTGGAGTTGAGAGGGGAGTTGATCTGCTTTCTTTTCTTTTTTCTTCTCTGTATTGATGTGTTTTGTTTGACTTGCTTGATGCATTAGAGTAAGTTCATATCTAGAATAAGTAGAATCTAGGAGCATGATTGCACTAGAGGTTGAGTTGCTCCCTCTGCTTGTATTGTTACTGTGTGGCTTTGCTTGCGGGTATTCGGTAGAGCCCAGCTCCCTTGCCCATGTGGTTTATGTTGCTTGATAGCATGTTTTATTTTATTTCTTCTGTATGATTGCAGTTTACTGTATCTTGCTTGATAGCATGTTGTTTATTTCAGTATGATTACTGTTATCCATTCTGGCTTGAGGTTGAGATGAGCTTGTGGAGTCTGAAGCCCCACACACATTTCCTCCCTCACTTGCATTGCATGCATTTTACTGTTAAGCTGATGCTTTGTCTGTTTTGGTGTATCATTGACATGATCCCTTAGGACTCTCATTTCCTTTGATAAGGAATTGATGATAGAACTTTAGGTTGAAACCTATGCATGACAACTTCTAGGAGTTCCCTGTTCAAACCTCAACCATAGGATGAATCCTTGGCATGACAACAGTAGGACTTGATAGTCTCCCTCCTAGTTGGGCCTGTTCTCTTCTCATCTCAAAACAGTTTAAGATACAGTAATCATGAATGATTTCTTTCGTACGTTACGAGCCTTAAGCTACCTGAGAAAGGATTGTGGGAGAGTTTCTTTGCCACAGTCTGGATGTTTAGTATGGTACCCTTTGGGTGACATGCGACGCATTCACTCTCAGGTCATAGTCTTTAGTGCGATTGAAATTGCAAACACAATAAAAAACACTTCTTTCGTAAAAGACAGGAAATAAAGCGTAGTGTCCCGAACTACGTGATCTCTGATCTCTCATACCTGTTGAGAGTACGTAGGCACAGTACTGATGTATTGGCGAGCTACCTTCCCCATAACCCATCGTAGGTCGAACTACGTTGACTTTGATTTCTCGTTCTCTGATGAGAATATGTAGGCATAAAGCGCGATGCTTTGCCGAGTCATGTTTCTTTTCTGTTTTAAGCCAGCCTTGATAGGTAGATAGATAGAACCAACCCGTCCAGTAATCACAACAAGCGAGGATCCCGTCGAGTACGACGGACGTGAGGGGTGCTCATACCTTCCCCTCGCGTAACCGACTCCCGAACCCAGACAATGGTTGCGACGACCTTGTCTTACCCTTTTTTCGTTAGGTTTTTATGATCGTTTCCTTTCTCGCTCTGAGGGATAAATAACGAAAGGTGGCGACTCTTCTGTTGTGCCGACACCTTATTTTCGCGTAAGCGACAATAAAGACCTCTGATACAGGACCAAAAAACTCTGCTCTATCAAGAACAAACATCTGATAACCAAAACTCTGCTCTATCAAGAACAAACATCTGATAATAAAACTCTGCTCTATCAAGAACAAACATCTGATAATGAAACTCTGCTCTATCAAGAACAAACATCTGATAATGAGATCCTCAGACCCCAGTCATAAACCTGCTCTGTCAAGAACAAACATCTGATAATGAAACTCTGCTCTATCAAGAACAAACATCTGATAATGAGATCCTCAAACCCCATTCATAAACCTGCTCTGTCAAGAACAATCAACTGATAACCAGAACTCTGCTCTATCAAGAACAAACATCTGATAATGAGGTCTTCAAACCCTAGTCATAAACCTGCTATGTCAAGAACAAATGCACATCTGGTGATAAGATCCTCTGATCCCAATCAAAAACCTGCTCTATCAAGAACAATCATATATCTGCAGATGAGAACCTCAGATCCCAACAAAACTGATCCACTATCAAGAAAACCAGGTGGTCTGAAGGTCAAAGTTTCCTGTAATAAACCCAACCCTGCTCACAGGTATGGACCTAAACTGACTCAAGTTCGGCATCCTATGCATTCATCAGCGTCACAGACATTCAAGAGGGGTGATACGATACCCAGAAGGTGTGGCATCACCAGCTCATGAAGCGGCCTCACTCGGCTGAATCATAAATGATCGGTCCCCAGAGTCGACAATCCTCCAAACCAGCAACTGTCTCAACCAAAGGGTTGAAAGAGAAGTCAACCGGGAGAACCTCGTCTGAGCGTGGATTTCATGAGACACTAGTGCCTGCAAAGCAAGCACGCGCCCACTAATTTCCACAACTAATGCTATGTTCGCTCAAGCCTGGGTCTGGCTTCTCACTCATCAGAATGCCCCTCCCACAACAGCACAGATAATCATATCATACTGAAAATAAAATGCGGGAAATAAAATGCGATAAATAAACACAACCTAACAAGTAATCATGCAAGCGCTAGGATTGACTCTCGCAGGGGACGTCGGATCCCCAAACTAACTCGCATACGGGACGTTGGATCCCTAGGAAACTATCAATTCCCCAACAGAGTCGCCAGCTGTCGCTTCCGCGAAAATAAGGTGCCGGCAGAACAGAAGAGTCGCCACCTTTCGTTATTTATCCCTCGGAGCGGGAAAGGAAACAATCGGAAAAACCTGACGAAAAAAGGGTAAGACAAGGTCGTCGCAACCGTTGTCTGGGTTCGGGAGTCGGTTACGCAAGGGGAAGGTATTAGCACCCCTCACGTCCATCGTACTCGATGGGATCCACGCTTGTTGCGTTTACTGGACGAGTTGGTTTATCTATCTACCTATCAAGGCTGGCTTAAAAAGAAAAGAAAAATGACTCGGAAAAGCTTCGCGCTTTATGCCTACGTATTCTCATCAGAGAATGAGAAATCAGAGTCAACGTAGTTCGACCTACTACGGGATATGGGGAAGGTAGCTCGCCAATACATCAGTATTGTGCCTACGTACTCTCAACAGGCATGAGAGATCAGAGCTTATGTAGTTCGGGACACTACGCGTTATGGGGATTCAGATTCATCTATTTTATCGAGTAGGGTTAAACAACAGTTCCAGCAGTTAGGGACAAAGCCTGTTTGCGTTGGCGCTGAAGTTTAACGACACTCTTTTCTTCAGAAAAGCTTTCCTTTGAATTACGGGCCCACGGGGCAAAAAAGGTTTGAAGTTTGTTTTCTGTCTTTTACGGAAGAAGTGTTTTTTATTGTGTTTGCAATTTCAATCGCACTAAAGACTATGACCTGAGAGTGAATGCGTCGCATGTCACCCAAAGGGTGCCATACTAAACATCCAGACTGTGGAAAAGAAACTCTCCCACAATCCTTTCTCAGATAGCTTAAGGCTCGTAACGTACGAAAGAAATCATTCATGATTACTGTATCTTAAGCTGTTTTGAGATGAGAAGAGAACAGACTCAACTACGGGGAGACTATCAAGTCCTACTGTTGTCATGCCAAGGATTTATCCTATGGTTGAAGTTTGAAACAGGGAACTCCTAGAAGTTATCATGCATAGGTTTCAACCTAAAGTTCTATCATCACTTCCTTATCAAAGGAAATGAGAGTCCTAAGGGATCATGTCAATGATACACCGAAACAGATAAAGCATCAGCTTAAACAGTAAATAGTAATACAGTAAAATGCATGCAATGCAAGTGAGGGAGGAAATGTGTGCGGGGCAACAGCCTCCACAAGCTCATCTCAACCTCAAGCCAGAATGAATAACAGCAATCACACTAAAAAGTAAAACAACATGCTATCAAGCAAGATAATAAACTGCAATCATACAGAAGAAATAAAACATGCCATCAAGCAAAATAAACCACATGGGCAAGGGAGCTGGGCTCTACCGAATACCCGCAAGCAAAGCCTTACAGTAACAATACAAGCAGAGGGAGCAACTCAACCTCTAGTGCAATCATGCTCCTAGCTTAAATCTAGTCTAGATATGGACTTATTCTAATGCATCAAGCAAGTCAAACAAGGCACATCAGCAATACAGAGGAGAAACAGACAAGAAAGTAGATCAACTCCTCTCTCAATTCTCAAGCTTCAGCTCTTCTGACAGCAACTCAGTCTTCAGACCTCAATCACTCTTGACAAATATCAATTTGATTCTCCAGGTTTCAACCCTTCAACATAAGTTTCAACTTATTCTCTCTTCTCTAAGCTTCAGCTCCTTAATCAGTTCCACCTTCAGGCTTCACTCTTAACCACAAGTATCAACTTGATTCCTTCAGGATCTCCAAGCTCCAAAGTAAGTGTCAACTTATCCTTTGTTCTTCAAGCTTCAGCTCTTCAGTCAATCTCAATTGAATCCTCTTCATAAGTGTCAACTTAGTCTTCAAGCTTCAGCTCTCTTTGCTTCACCAGTCTCAACTAGCTTTCCCCTACAAGCTTCAGCTTCTCAGAGTAGCCTTTAATCACTTAGAAGTGTCAACTTCATCCTTCAATCTTTAAGCCTCAACTCTTCATTCAGTCTTTACTGGATATTCATTGGGTCTTCAAGTATCAACTTGCTCTTCTTGCTCTCCAAGCCTCAGCTGCAATGGCAATGCTCAAGGAATCATCCTCTTCCATACTCTTCAGTGAAGTCTTCATCTTCACACTCAAGCCCAACATCTCTCAAGATTCTCAACCCTGAAGAAATCACTTAACTGGATAAGCTGGGGTGTTAAACTGCTTATTGACCACCAAAGGTGACCTATAAGGGTTTAACATCAAAAGAATGGTTCCCTCAAAGGTTCTACTTCTTAGGTACCATCACTTATCCCTCCAAAGGAGGGAGGTGAATACCATGGAAGGACCTTGAATCATGGGGAGGAATGGAGGTGAAAGATACCATCCATGTTTAAGAAAGAAATTAACTAGGTCTAAGCTCTTCCTAATTCCTAACCCTAAAACAACAACAAAACAAACAAGACTTCAAGCTCTCAAGCTACTTCTTCAATCTCCAAGTCTTCCACTATGCTCCTCCATGCTCCTCAAAGCAAGACCAAGCCCACCAAGCCAACAAAGCAAAGCAAAACAAAATACAAGCCCACAAGGGCAACACAAGCAACAATCAACCACAAAAATCAATTAAAAATAGTATACTACTATATTAAAATCTAATATAATTTCTAGGAGATCCTACATACCTACCCTTAATACCCTATATGCCCCAATATCTAACTTGACCTAGAAACCCAAAATTCTAGTGTTATTGTGGACCTATGTTAAGGATTAACCTAATTCTATACACCCTAAAGTCATCTAATCAAAACTAATCAAAAACTAATCACAAAATTATGGAATAAATCCAGAGGGGAGCTAAAGTCCTAATCTAACTATCCTAAAAAGAATGACCCTAAAATTCAAAGGGAACTAGCTAAACAAAATTCTACAAATCTTTGCATCAACATAAAATGAATTAAAAGCTATTAAAAGAGAAAATACACAAAAAATATTAAAAATGCATGAAATGATAATATTTTGATTTTATAATTTTCTAGACATTAACATGAAATGGGAGAAAAAATCCCCATGTAAAAATCATCATTTTTCTATTTAATATGATTTTTCAAAGATTAAAATAAAATGGAGAAAAGAAAATAAAAATGGGAAAACATTGGTGCAGATAACAATTCAGTGCAGTTCAAAATGTAGATGGGCTAAAACGGGGGTGGGATTAGTAATGCGCTAGGCCCAGTTTTTAATCAGAAAATCAATTCAGAAAATATAAAGAAAAAGAAAAGACCACGGTGCAAAGAGTAAAGAAATTCAGTTCAAAACATCAATGGGCCATGGATGGGGGTGTGGATATCAATTAAGCCCAATATCCCATTTAATGAAACGCTTCGTTTTGGGTTATCCTCAGATTTCCCTCTTCAAATGAAATTAAATCACAGCTTTTGGATCTCCACTCAGTCAATGAGTCCACGCATGATCAAACGGCCATGTCTTTATCTTCTTCCTCCAGCTAGGGTTTGAATGAAGAAGCCATGGAAACAGAGCTTCATAGCTCAAGCTTCTCCCAACTTGTATCACCTCAATTCTCAACCAAAATCCATGGTTCAAAACCCTAATCTATTCTAAATTCCATGCTGATCACAACCATAGCCTTAGAATCAATTGAATCATCCCCAATCTCTAAACCCGATCCAAGATCAAAAATAAGCTCAAACTTCAACTTTGACTATTCTTGAAATTGATTACCTCAGAATGATCACCACCTCACACTGGTTAAATCTTGATATTAAACTCATGTTATACCTCATCATACATCGTGTTCTTGATCAAAACAAAAATGGTGTCACTAATTCAAACTTCACCAATTGATCTCAAACTTCCTAGAATCCATCTTCTACTTGTCTCTAACCATTCTAACCTAACAATTCTAACTAATTATGCTTAAATTATGGTGTAGAAGAAAAGTTACAAACCTGTCCAATCTTGATTATCAGGTAGGGGAAACCTCCACTTCAACCTCTCAAATTCTTCAGAAACCTTCCTTGATTGATGATAAAGCTTTTGTTTGCAAAAGATTTGATCAAGAAAGCCTGAATCTCCAAACCCGATTGTGACTTGCAACCTCCAAAATCCAAATGCCAACTCTTCAATTCTTCATGATCTTGCCTTCAATTTGGTATGCACACATTCAGTGTGATCAATGGAAGGTGTTGGGATTGAAAGAAGCAATGGAAATGATGTGGAAAGTGGAATTTGATTTCAACTTGCAATGGAAGCAATTGAAATGGCTATCTCACTCTCCTCTCTAATCTCTCACCAACCTTGCATCTGAGCAAGTTCTAATCCATATATAGGATGGTTCAGACCCCTCTAGAACCTTCTGGAATCATCCAATGAGAATTTGGGATTCTCATGCCATGAGTTTTTGATTTCATCTCATCTCACATGCCATCTCATGCCATGCCTCTTGCAGCAACTTGTTCTGACTTGAAAATCTCCTTATATGAGATATATGAGGTGTTAAGATACTTAGCTAGCTTGTACATTGAGTTTCCTTGTGTTTTGCATTTGTACCTTAATATGCAAGCAACCATTTTCCAAAGCAAGTCCATGATCTAAGCCTCAATTCAAAAATGTGGCTGAACCATTGTTTCTAAAATTCTTTTTAGAGTCAAAATGACCTATTATATGCCATGGTTTGGATGTGTAGCTTGGAAATTTCAATTTCCAACTTTGACTTATTTAACTTATGCCTTCATTTTAGGTCATTTTTACCATTTTTTGCTACAAGCCTTTTCAACATCTCATGACCTCCTTACTAGACTTAAAACATCATTTTAAGCAAGTTTGATGTTGAAGATTTTTCCATTTGAAGCTTGTAAATAGGAGTTATGGCCTTATGCTTGAAATGACCTGTAATCTCCAAATGACCAAAATGCCCTTGACTTGTCAAAGCCATAACTTGAGTTCTACAAATCCTATCAAGGACTTCTAGTACTCTCTAGAAAGCTAAGAAGATAAGGAACAACATTCATGTTGACCAGAAGTTCATATGAATCATCCTTCTTGGGCAAAAGTTTGGTGCAAGTTGGGTGACTTTCAAGGCCCCAGATTCACATACCTCAGATGACCTGTAACTTGTCAAAGCCATAACTTGAGCTCTACAAATCCTATCAAGGACTTATAGTACTCAAATTAAAGCTAAGATCAAGCTATACAACATTCATGTTGGGGGTAAGATGAGATGACAACCACATCTTGAGCTAAACTGCCTTGAAGTTAGGGGTCAAACTAGGGGATTTTACACTGTCAAGCCTTAGAAACCCTAGCTTGAAACTTCTCAAACTTCAATCATGATGAGTTGATCTTGGAATCATCCTTATAGCATCTCAATGCATCAATCCATGATCACATGGCTCTTAGATTAGGTCTCAACCCTCTCCAAATCATTAGTAGACCTAGGGTTGACTCAGTCAAACCCTAATTACACCACTCATGGCTGAGTCTTCTTAAACTTGCACCATGACCTATCTAGGCTTCATGATGACTTTCAAGACATCTCATAAGCTCTCTCAAAGCTTCAAGTCCATCCTCATGGCTTCAGAATCATCTAAGGAGCTCCCACAACTCTCAAGTTAGGAGGCACACAACCTTGGTTTCAACCAATCTCTCTGAGGATTTCTTAGCTTCTATGACAAAGATATCAACCCTTGAACACTTGAATAACCTTCTTGGCTATCTTCAAAGTCTTGATTGGTACTCATACCTCTTGATCTCTTGCATACATGTCAATGAAATGCAAGTGATAATGCTAATGTGAATGAGATGAACCACAGGCTAGGTAAAGAAATGTTGGTCAAATTTTGGGGTGCAACAGACACCCAACGAAACTGACCGGAGCCTGAACGCTCAACGTAATAACCTGAGTCTGGATACCCAACGAAAATTACCGGAGCCTGAACTCTCAACGTAATAACCGGAGTATGGATACCCAACGAAACTGACCAGAGCCTGAACGCTCAACGTAATAACCGGAATCTGGATACTCAACGAAACTGACCGGAGCCTGAATGCTCAACGTAATAACCCGAGTCTGGATAGTCAACGAAAAAGACCGGAGCCTGAACGATCAACGTAATCACCGGAGTCTGGATACCCAACGAAACTGACCGGAGCCTGAACGCTCAACGTAATATTTGGAGTCTGGATACTCAACGAAACTGACCGGATCCTGAATGCTCAACGTAATAAATGGAGTTATGATACTCAACGAAAATGACTGGATCCTGAATGCTCAATGTACTGACCGGAGTCTGGATACTCAACGAAAATGACCGGAGCCTGACCGCTCAACATATTGACCGGAGTATGGATACTCAACGAAAATGATAGGAGCCTGAACGTTCAACGTAATGACAGGAGTCTAGATACTCAACAAAAATGACCGGAGTCTGAACCCTCAACGTAATAACCGGAGTCAGGATACTCAACGAAAATAACCGGAGCCTGAACGCTCAACGTAATAATCGGAGTCTGGATACTCAACGAAAATGATCGGAGCCTGACGCTCAACTTAATAACCGGAGTCTGGATACTCAACGAAAATGACCGGAGCCTGAACGCTCAACGTAATAACCGGAGTCTGGATACCCAACGAAACTGACCGGAGCCTGAACGCTCAACGTAATAATCAGAATCTGGATACTCAACGAAATTGACCGGAGCCTGAACGCTTAAGGTAATAACCAGAGTCTGGATACTCAACGAAAATGACCGGAGCCTGAACGATCAACGTAATCACCGGAGTCTGGATACCCAACGAAACTGACCGGAGCCTGAACGCTCAACGTAATATTTGAAATCTGGATACTCAACGAAACTGACCAGATCCTGAACGCTCAACGTAATAAATGGAGCTATGATACTCAACGAAAATGACTGGATCCTGAACGCTCTATATAATGACCGGAGTCTGGATACTCAACGAAAATGACCAGAGCCTGAACGCTCAACGTATTGACCGGAGTATGGATACTCAACGAAAATGACCAGAGCCTGAACGTTCAACGTAATGACAGGAGACTAGATACTCAACGAAAATGACCGGAGTCTGAACCCTCAACGTAATAACCGGAGTCAGGATACTCAACGAAAATAACCGGAGCCTGAACGCTCAACGTAATAATCGGAGTCTGGATACTCAACGAAAATGATCGGAGCCTGACGCTCAACTTAATAACCGGAGTCTGGATACTCAACGAAAATGACCGGAGCCTGAACGCTCAACGTAATAACCGGAGTCTGGATACCCAACGAAACTGACCGGAGCCTGAACGCTCAACGTAATAATCAGAATCTGGATACTCAACGAAATTGACCGGAGCCTGAACGCTTAAGGTAATAACCAGAGTCTGGATACTCAACGAAAATGACCGGAGCCTGAACGATCAACGTAATCACCGGAGTCTGGATACCCAACGAAACTGACTGGAGTCTGAACGCTCAACGTAATATTTGGAATCTGGATACTCAACGAAACTGACCAGATCCTGAACGCTCAACGTAATAAATGGAGCTATGATACTCAACGAAAATGACTGGATCCTGAACGCTCTATATAATGACCGGAGTCTGGATACTCAACGAAAATGACCAGAGCCTGAACGCTCAACGTATTGACCGGAGTATGGATACTCAACGAAAATGACCAGAGCCTGAACGTTCAACGTAATGACAGGAGACTAGATACTCAACGAAAATGACCGGAGTATGAACCCTGAACGGAATAACCGGAGTCTGGATACTCAACGAAAATGACCGGAGCCTGAACACTCAACATAATAATCGGAGTCTGGATACTCAACGAAAATGATCGGAGCCTGACGCTCAACTTAATAACCGGAGTCTGGATACTCAACGAAAATGACCGGAGCCTGAACGCTCAATGTAATAACCGGAGTCTGGATACCCAACGAAACTGACCGGAGCCTGAACGCTCAACGTAATAATCAGAATCTGGATACTCAACGAAATTGACCGGAGCCTGAACGCTTAAGGTAATAACCAGAGTCTGGATACTCAACGAAAATGACCGGAGCCTGAACGATCAACGTAATCACCGGAGTCTGGATACCCAACGAAACTGACTGGAGTCTGAACGCTCAACGTAATATTTGGAATCTGGATACTCAACGAAACTGACCAGATCCTGAACGCTAAACGTAATAAATGGAGCTATGATACTCAACGAAAATGACTGGATCCTGAACGCTCTATATAATGACCGGAGTCTGGATACTCAACGAAAATGACCAGAGCCTGAACGCTCAACGTATTGACCGGAGTATGGATACTCAACGAAAATGACCAGAGCCTGAACGTTCAACGTAATGACAGGAGTCTAGATACTCAACGAAAATGACCGGAGTATGAACCCTGAACGGAATAACCGGAGTCTGGATACTCAACGAAAATGACCGGAGCCTGAACACTCAACATAATAATCGGAGTCTGGATACTCAACGAAAATGATCGGAGCCTGACGCTCAACTTAATAACCGGAGTCTGGATACTCAACGAAAATGACCGGAGCCTAAACGCTCAACGTAATAACTAGAGTGTGGATACCCAACGAAAATGACCGAAGCCTGAACGCTCAATGTAATAACCGGAGTCTGGATACCCAACGAAACTTACCAGAGCCTTAACGCTTAACATAATAACCAGAGTCTGGATACCCAACGAAACTGACCGGAGCCTGAACGCTAAAAGTAATAACCGGAATCTGGATACTCAACGAAACTAACCGGAGCCTGAACGCTCAATTTAATAACCCGAGTCTGGATAGTCAACGAAAATGACCGGAGCCTGAACGATCAACGTATTCACCGGAGTCTGGATACCCAACGAAACTGACCGGAGCCTGAACGCTCAACGTAATATTTGGAGTTTGGATACTCAACGAAACTAACCGGATCCTGAATGCTCAACGTAATAAATGGAGTTATGATACTCAATGAAAATGACTGGATCCTGAATGCTCAATGTAATGACCGGAGTCTGGATACTCAACGAAAATGACCGGAGCCTGACCGCTCAACGTATTGACCGGAGTATGGATACTCAACGAAAATGATCGGAGCCCGAACGTTCAAAGTAATGACAGGAGTCTAGATACTCAACGAAAATGACCGTAGTCTGAACCCTCAACGTAATAACCGGAGTCAGGATACTCAACGAAAATAACCGGAGCCTGAACGCTCAACGTAATAATCGGAGTCTGGATACTCAACAAAATGATCGGAGCCTGACGCTCAACTTAATAACCGGAGTCTGGATACTCAATGAAAATGACCGGAGCCTGAACGCTCAACGTAATAACCGGAGTCTGGATACCCAACGAAACTGACCGGAGCCTGAACGCTCAACGTAATAATCAGAATCTGGATACTCAACGAAACTGACCGGAGCCTGAACACTTAACGTAATAACCCGAGTCTGGATAGTCAACGAAAATGACCGGAGCCTGAACGATCAACGTAATCACCGTAGTCTGGATACTCAACGAAACTGACCGGAGCCTGAACGCTCAACGTAATAACCCGAGTCTGGATAGTCAACGAAAATGACCGGAGCCTGAACGATCAACGTAATCACCGGAGTCTGGATACCCAACGAAACTGACCAGAGCCTGACCGCTCAACGTAATATTTGGGGTCTGGATACTCAACGAAATTGACCGGATCCTGAACGCTCAACGTAATAAATGGAGTTATGATACTCAACGAAAATGACTGGATCTTGAACGCTCAATGTAATGACCGGAGTCTGGATACTCAACGAAACTGATCGGAGCCTGACCGCTCAACGTATTGACCGGAGTATGGATACTCAACGAAAATGATCGGAGCCTGAACGTTCAACGTAATGACAGGAGTCTAGATACTCAACGAAAATGACCGGAGTCTGAACCCTCAACGTAATAACCGGAGTCAGGATACTGAACGAAAATAACCGGAGCCTGAACGCTCAACGTAGTAATCGGAGTCTGGATACTCAACGAAAAGGATCGGAGCCTGACGCTCAACTTAATAACCGGAGTCTGGATACTCAACGAAAATGATTGGAGCCTGAACGCTTAACGTAATAACTGGAGTCTGGATACCCAACGAAACTGACCGGAGCCTGAACGCTCAACGTAATATTTGGAGTCTGGATACTCAACGAAACTGACCGGATCCTGAATGCTCAACGTAATAAATGGAGTTATGATACTCAACGAAAATGACTGGATCCTGAACGCTCAATGTAATGACCAGAGTCTGCATACTCAACGAAAATGACCGGAGCCTGACCGCTCAACGTATTGACCGGAGTATGGATACTCAACAAAAATGATCGGAGCCTGAACGTTCAACGTAATGACCGGAGTATGAACCCTCAACGTAATAACCGGAGTCAGGATACTCAACAAAAATAACCGGAGCCTGAACGCTCAACGTAATAATCGGAGTCTGGATACTCAACAAAATGATCGGAGCCTGACGCTCAACTTAATAACCGGAGTCTGGATACTCAACGAAAATGACTGGAGCCTGAACGCTCAACGTAATAACCGGAGTCTGGATACCCAACGAAACTGACTGGAGCCAGAACGCTCAACGTAATAATCGGAATCTGGATACTCAACGAAACTGACCGAAGCCTGAACGCTTAACGTAATAACTCAGGTCTGGATAGTCAACGAAAATGACCGGAGCCTGAACGATCAACGTAATCACTGGAGTCTGGATACCCAACGAAACTGACCGGAGCCTGAACGCTCAATGTAATATTTGGAGTCTGGATACTCAACGAAACTGACCAGATCCTAAACGCTCAACGTAATAAATGGAGTTATGATACTCAACGAAAATGACTGAATCCTGAACGCTCTATATAATGACCGGAGTTTGGATACTCAACGAAAATGACCGGAGCCTGAACACTCAACGTATTGACCGGAGTATGGATACTCAACGGAAATGATCAGAGCCTGAACGTTCAACGTAATGACAGGAGTCTAGATACTCAACGAAAATGACCGGAGTCTGGAGACTCAACGAAAATGACCGAAGCTTGAACGCTCAACATAATAATCGGAGTCTGGATACTCAACGAAAATGATCGGAGCCTTACGCTCAACTTAATAACCGGAGTCTGGATACTCAACGAAAATGACCGGAGCCTGAACGCTCAACGTAATAACTAGAGTCTGGATACCCAACGAAACTGACTGAAGCCTGAACGCTCAACGTAATAACCGGACTCTGGATACCCAACTAAACTTACCGGAGCCTGAACGCTCAACATAATAACCAGAGTCTGGATACCCAACGAAACTGACCGGAGCCTGAACGCTAAACGTAATAATCGGAATCTGGATACTCAACGAAACTGACCGGAGCCTGAACGCTCAACGTAATAACCCGAGTCTGGATAGTCAATGAAAATGACCGGAGCCTGAACGATCAACGTAATCACCGGAGTCTGGATACCCAACGAAACTGACCGGAGCCTGCACGCTCAACGTAATATTTGGAGTCTGGATACTCAACGAAAATGACCGGAGCCTGAACGCTCAACGTAATAAATGGAGTTATGATACTCAACGAAAATGACTGGATCTTGAACGCTCAATGTAATGACCGGAGTCTGGATACTCAACGAAAATGACCGGAGCCTGACCGCTCAACGTATTGACCGAAGTATGGATACTCAACGAAAATGATCGGAGCCTGAACGTTCAACGTAATGACAGGAGTCTAGATACTCAACGAAAATGACCGGAGTCTGAACCCTCAACGTAATAACCGGAGTCAGGATACTCAACGAAAATTACCGGAGCCTGAACGCTCAACGTAAAAACCGGAGTCTGGATACCTAACGAAACTGACCGGAGCCTGACGCTCAACTTAATAACCGGAGTCTGGATACTCAACGAAAATGTCCGGAGCCTGAACGCTTAACGTAATAACCCGAGGCTGGATAGACAACAAAAATAACCGGAGCCTGAACGATCAACGTAATCACCGGAGTCTGGATACCCAATGAAACTGACCGGAGTGTGAACGCTCAACGTAATATTTGGAGTCTGGATACTCAACGAAACTGATCAGATCCTGAACGCTCAACGTAATAATCGAAGTCTGGATACTCAACGAAAATGATCGGAGCCTGACACTCAACTTAATAACCGGAGTCTGGATACTCAACGAAAATGACCGGAGCCTGAACGCTCAACGTAATAACTAGAGTCTAAATACCCAACGAAACTAACCGGAGCCCTAACGCTTAACGTAATAACCGCAGTCTGGATACCCAACGAAACTTACCGGAGCCTGAACGCTCAACGTAATAACCGGAGTCTAGATACCCAACGAAACTGACCGGAGCCTGAACGCTCAACGTAATAATCGGAATCTGGATACTCAATGAAACTGACCGGAGCCTGAACACTCAACGTAATAACCTGAGTCTGGATAGTCAACGAAAATGACCGGAGCCTGAACGATCAATGTAATCACCGGAGTCTGGATACCCAACGAAACTGATCGGAGCCTGAACGCTCAACGTAATATTTGGAGTCTGGATACTCAACGAAATTGACCGAATCCTGAACGCTCAACGTAATAAATGGAGTTATGATACTCAACGAAAATGACTGGATCCTGAATGCTCAATGTAATGACCGGAGTCTGGATACTCAACGAAAATTACCAGAGCCTGATCGCTCAACATATTGACCGGAGTATGGATATTCAACGAAAATGATCGGAGCCTGAACGTTCAACCTAATGACAGGAGTCTAGATACTCAACGAAAATGACCGGAGTCTGAACCCTCAACGTAATAACTGGAGTCAGGATACTCAACGAAAATAACCGGAGCCTGAACGCTCAACGTAATAATCGGAGTCTGGATACTCAACGAAAATGATCGGAGCCTGACGCTCAACTTAATAACCGGAGTCTGGATACTCAACGAAAATGACCGGAGCCTGAACGCTCAACGTAAACACCGGAGTCTGGATACCGAACGAAACTGACCGGAGCCTGAACGCTCAACGTAATAATCGGAATTTGGATACTCAATGAAACTGACCGGAGCCTGAACGCTTAATGTAATAAATGGAGTTATGATACTCAACGAAAATGACTAGTTCCTGAACGCTCAATGTAATGACCGGAGTCTGGATACTCAATGAAAATTACCGGAGCCCGATCGCTCAACATAATGATCGGAGTATGGATATTCAACGAAAATGATCGGAGCCTAAACGTTCAACGTAATGACAGGAGTCTAGATACTCAACGAAAATGACCGGAGTCTGAACCCTCAACGTAATAACCGGAGTCAGGATACTCAACGAAAATAACCGGAGCCTGAAGGCTCAACGTAAAAACCGGAGTCTGGATACCTAACGAAACTGACCGGAGCCTGAACGCTCAACGTAATAATTGGAATCTGGATACTCAACGAAACTGACCGGAGTCTGAATGCTTAACGTAATAACCCGAGTCTGGATAGACAACGAAAATAACCGGAGCCTGAACAATCAACGTAATCACCGGAGTCTGGATACCCAATGAAACTGACCGGAGCGTGAATGCTCAACGTAATATTTGGAGTCTGGATACTCAACGAAACTGATCGGATCCTGAACGCTCAACGTAATAATCGAAGTCTGGATACTCAACGAAAATGATCGGAGCCTGACACTCAACTTAATAACCGGAGTCTGGATACTCAACGAAAATGACCGGAGCCTGAACGCTCAACGTAATAACTAGAGTCTAAATACCCAACGAAACTAACCGGAGCCTGAACGCTTAACGTAATAACCGGAGTCTGGATACCCAACGAAACTTACCGGAGCCTGAATGCTCAACGTAATAACCGGAGTCTGGATACCCAACGAAACTGACCGGAGCCTGAACGCTCAACGTAATAACCGGAATCTGGATACTCAACGAAACTGACCGGAGCCTGAACGCTCAACGTAATAACCCGAGTCTGGATAGTCAACGAAAATGACCGGAGCCTGAACGATCAACGTAATCACCGGAGTCTGGATACCCAACGAAACTGACCGGAGCCTGAACGCTCAACGTAATATTTGGAGTCTGGATACTCAACGAAACTGACCGGATCCTGAACGCTTAACGTAATAAATGGAGTTATGATACTCAATGAAAATGACTGGATCCTGAATGCTCAATGTAATGACCGGAGTCTGGATACTCAACGAAAATTACCGGAGCCTGATCGCTCAACATATTGACCGGAGTATGGATATTCAACGAAAATGATCGGAGCCTGAACGTTCAACCTAATGACAGGAGTCTAGATACTCAACGAAAATGACCGGAGTCTGAACCCTCAACGTAATAACTGGAGTCAGGATACTCAACGAAAATAACCGGAGCCTGAACGCTCAACGTAATAATCGGAGTCAGGATACTCAACGAAAATGATCGGAGCCTGACGCTCAACTTAATAACCGGAGTCTGGATACTCAACAAAAATGACCGGAGCCTGAACGCTCAACGTAAACACCGGAGTCTGGATACCGAACGAAACTGACCGGAGCCTGAACGCTCAACGTAATAATCGGAATCTGGATACTCAATGAAACTGACCGGAGCCTGAACGCTTAACGTAATAACCCGAGTCTGGATAGTCAACGAAAATGACCGTAGCTTGAACGATCAACGTAATCACCGGAGTCTGGATACCCAATGAAACTGACCGGAGCCTGAACGCTCAACGTAATATTTGGAGTCTGGATACTCAACGAAACTGACCTGATCCTGAACGCTCAACGTAGTAAATGGAGTTATGATACTCAACGAAAATGACTGGATCCTGAACGCTCAATGTAATGACCGGAGTCTGGATACTCAACGAAAATTACCGGAGCCTGATCGCTCAACATATTGATCGGAGTATGGATATTCAACGAAAATGATCGGAGCCTGAACGTTCAATGTAATGACAGGAGTCTAGATACTCAACGAAAATGACCAGAGTCTGAACCCTCAACGTAATAACCGGAGTCAGGATACTAAACGAAAATAACCGGAGCCTGAACGTTCAACGTAATAATCGGAGTCTAAATACTCAACGAAAATGATCGGAGCCTGACGCACAACTTAATAACCAGAGTCTGGATACTCAACGAAAATGACCGGAGCCTGAACTCTCAACGTAAAAACCGGAGTCTAGATACCCAACGAAACTGACCGGAGCCTGCACGTTCAACGTAATAATCGAAATCTGGATACTCAACGAAACTGACCGGAGCCTTAACGCTTAACGTAATAACCCGAGTCTGGATAGTCAACGAAAATGACCGGAGCCTGAACGAACAACGTAATCACCGGAGTCTGGATACCCAATGAAACTGACCGGAGCCTGAACGCTCAACGTAATATTTGGAGTCTGGATACTCAACGAAACTGATCGGATCCTGAACGCTCAACGTAATAATCGAAGTCTGGATACTCAACGAAAATGATCGGAACCTGACACTCAACTTAATAACGGGTGTCTGGATACTCAACGAAAATGACCGGAGCCTGAACGCTCAACGTAATAACTAGAGTCTAAATACCCAACGAAACTGACCGGAGCCTGAACGCTCAACGTAATAACCGGAGTCTTGATACCCAACGAAACTTACCGGAGCCTGAACGCTCAACGTAATAACCGGAGTCTGGATACTCAACGAAAATGACCGGAGTCTGAACCCTCAACGTAATAACTGGAGTCAGGATACTCAACGAAAATAACCGGAGCCTGAACGCTCAACGTAATAATCGGAGTCTGGATACTCAACGAAAATGATCGGAGCCTGACGCTCAACTTAATAACCGGAGTCTGGATACTCAACGAAAATGACCGGAGCCTGAACGCTCAACGTAAACACCGGAGTCTGGATACCGAACGAAACTGACCGGAGCCTGAACGCTCAACGTAATAATCGGAATCTGGATACTCAATGAAACTGACCGGAGCCTGAACGCTAAACGTAATAACCCGAGTCTGGATAGTCAACAAAAATGACCGGAGCTTGAACGATCAACGTAATCACCGGAGTCTGGATACCCAATGAAACTGACCGGAGCCTGAACGCTCAACGTAATATTTGGAGTCTGGATACTTAACGAAACTGACCTGATCCTGAACGCTCAACGTAGTAAATGGAGTTATGATACTCAACAAAAATGACTGGATCCTGAACGCTCAATGTAATGACCGGAGTCTGGATACTCAACGAAAATTACCGGAGCCTGATCGCTCAACATATTGATCGGAGTATGGATATTCAACGAAAATGATCGGAGCCTGAACGTTCAATGTAATGACAGGAGTCTAGATACTCAACGAAAATGACCGGAGTCTAAACCCTCAACGTAATAACTGGAGTCAGGATACTCAACGAAAATAACCGGAGCCTGAACGCTCAACGTAATAATCGGAGTCTAAATACTCAACGAAAATGATCGGAGCCTGACGCACAACTTAATAACCAGAGTCTGGATACTCAACGAAAATGACCGGAGCCTGAACGCTCAACGTAAAAACCGGAGTCTAGATACCCAACGAAACTGACCGGAGCCTGCACCCTCAACGTAATAATCGAAATCTGGACACTCAACGAAACTGACCGGAGCCTTAACGCTTAACGTAATAACCCGAGTCTGGATAGTCAACGAAAATGACCGGAGCCTGAACGATCAACGTAATCACCGGAGTCTGGATACCCAATGAAACTGACCGGAGCCTGAACGCTCAACGTAATATTTGGAGTCTGTATACTCAACGAAACTGATCGGATCCTGAACGCTCAACGTAATAATCGAAGTCTGGATACTCAACGAAAATGATCGGAGCCTAACACTCAACTTAATAACCGGTGTATGGATACTCAACGAAAATGACCGGAGCCTGAACGCTCAACGTAATAACTAGAGTCTAAATACCCAACGAAACTGACCGGAGCCTGAACACTCAACGTAATAACCGGAGTCTGGATACCCAACGAAACTTACCGGAGCCTGAACGCTCAACGTAATAACCGGAGTCTGGATACCCAACAAAACTAACCGGAGCCTGAACGCTCAACGTAATAACCGGAATCTGGATACTCAACGAAACTGACCGGAGCCTGAACGCTCAACGTAATAACCCGAGTCTGGATAGTCAACAAAAATGACCAGAGCCTAAACGCTTAACGTAATCAGCGGAGTCTGGATACCCAACGAAACTGACCAGAGCCTGAACGCTCAACGTAATAACCGGAGTCTGGATACCCAACGAAACTTGCCGGAGCCTGAACGCTCAACGTAATAACCGGAATCTGGATACTCAACGAAACTGACCGGAGCCTGAACGCTCAACGTAATAACCCGAGTCTGGATAGTCAACGAAAATGACCGGAGCCTGAACGATCAACGTAATCACCGGAGTCTGGATACCCAATGAAACTGACCGGAGCCTGAACGCTCAACGTAATATTTGGAGTCTGGATACTCAACGAAACTGACCTGATCCTGAACGCTCAACGTAGTAAATGGAGTTATGATACTCAACGAAAATGACTGGATCCTGAACGCTCAATGTAATGACCGGAGTCTGGATACTCAACGAAAATTACCGGAGCCTGATCGCTCAACATATTGATCGGAGTATGGATATTCAACGAAAATGATCGGAGCCAGAACGTTCAATGTAATGACAGGAGTCTAGATACTCAACGAAAATGACCGGAGTCTGAACCCTCAACGTAATAACCGGAGTCAGGATACTCAACGAAAATAACCGGAGCCTGAACGCTCAACGTAATAATCGGAGTCTAAATACTCAACGAAAATGATCGGAGCCTGACGCACAACTTAATAACCAGAGTCTGGATACTCAACGAAAATGACCGGAGCCTGAACGCTCAACGTAAAAACCGGAGTCTAGATACCCAACGAAACTGACCAGAGCCTGCACGCTCAACGTAATAATCGAAATCTGGATACTCAACGAAACTGACCGGAGCCTTAACGCTTAACGTAATAACCCGAGTCTGGATAGTCAACGAAAATGACCGGAGCCTGAACGATCAACGTAATCACCAGAGTCTGGATACCCAATGAAACTGACCGGAGCCTGAACGCTCAACGTAATATTTGGAGTCTGGATACTCAACGAAACTGATCGGATCCTGAACGCTCAATGTAATAATCGAAGTCTGGATACTCAACAAAAATGATCGGAGCCTGACACTCAACTTAATAACCGGTGTCTGGATACTCAACGAAAATGACCGGAGCCTGAACGCTCAACGTAATAACTAGAGTCTAAATACCCAACGAAACTGACCGGAGCCTGAACGCTCAACGTAATAACCGGAGTCTGGATACCCAACGAAACTTATCGGAGCCTGAACGCTCAATGTAATAACCGGAGTCTGGATACCCAACAAAACTAACCGAAGCCTGAACGCTCAACGTAATAACCGGAATCTGGATACTCAACGAAACTGACCGGAGCCTGAATGCTCAACGTAATAACCCGAGTCTGGATAGTCAACAAAAATGACCAGAGCCTAAACGCTTAACGTAATCACCGGAGTCTGGATACCCAACGAAACTGACCGGAGCCTGAACGCTCAACGTAATAACCGGATTCTAGATACCCAACGAAACTTGTCGGAGCCTGAACGCTCAACGTAATAACCGGAATCTGGATACTCAACGAAACTGACCGGAGCCTGAACGCTCAACGTAATAACCCGAGTCTGGATAGTCAACGAAAATGACCGGAGCCTGAACGATCAACGTAATCACCGGAGTCTGGATACCCAACGAAACTGACCGGAGCCTAAACGCTCAACGTAATATTTGGAGTCTGGATACTCAACGAAACTGACCGGATCCTGAACGCTCAACGTAATAAATGGAGTTATGATACTCAACGAAAATGACTGGATCCTGAACGCTCAATGTAATGACCGGAGTCTGGATACTCAACAAAAATTATCGGAGCCTGATCGCTCAACATATTGACCAGAGTATGGATATTCAACGAAAATGATCGGAGCCTGAACATTCAACGTAATGACAGGAGTCTAGATACTCAACGAAAATGACCGGAGTCTGAACCCTCAACGTAATAACCGGAGTCAGGATACTCAACGAAAATAACCGGAGCCTGAATGCTCAACGTAATAATCGGAGTCTAAATACTCAAAGAAAATGATCGGAGCCTGACGCTCAACTTAATAACCAGAGTCTGGATACTCAACGAAAATGACCGGATCCTGAACGCTCAACGTAAAAACCGGAGTCTGGATACCTAACGAAACTGACCGGAGCCTGAACGCTCAACGTAATAATAGGAATCTGGATACTCAACGAAACTGACCGGAGCCTGAACGTTTAACGTAATAACCCGAGTCTGGATAGACAACGAAAATAACCGGAGCCTGAACGATCAACGTAATCACCAGAGTCTGGATACCCAATGAAACTGACCGGAGCCTGAACGCTCAACGTAATATTTGGAGTCTGGATACTCAACAAAACTGATCGGATCCTGAACGCTCAACGTAATAATCGAAGTCTGGATACTCAACGAAAATGATCGGAGCCTGACACTCAACTTAATAACCGGAGTCTGGATACTTAACGAAAATGACCGGAGCCTGAACGCTCAACGTAATAACTAGAGTCTAAATACCCAACGAAACTAACCGGAGCCTGAACGCTTAACGTAATAACCGGAGTCTGGATACCCAACGAAACTTACCGGAGCCTGAACTCTCAACGTAATAACCGGAGTCTGGATACCCAACGAAACTGACCGGAGCCTGAACGCTCAACGTAATAACCCGAGTCTGGATAGTCAACGAAAATGACCGGAGCCTGAACGATCAACGTAATCACCGGAGTCTGGATACCCAACGAAACTGACCGGAGCCTAAATGCTCAACGTAATATTTGGAGTCTGGATACTAAACGAAACTGACCGGATCCTGAACGCTCAACGTAATAAATGGAGTTATGATACTCAACGAAAATGACTGGATCCTGAACGCTCAATGTAATGCCCGGAGTCTGGATACTCAACAAAAATTACCGGAGCCTGATCGCTCAACATATTGACCGAAGTATGGATATTCAACGAAAATGATCGGAGCCTGAACATTCAACGTAATGACAGGAGTCTAGATACTCAATGAAAATGACCGGAGTCTGAACCCTCAACGTAATAACCGGAGTCAGGATACTCAACGAAAATAACCGGAGCCTGAATACTCAACGTAATAATCGGAGTCTAAATACTCAACGAAAATGATCGGAGCCTGACGCTAAACTTAATAACCAGAGTCTGGATACTCAACGAAAATGACCGGAGCCTGAACGCTCAACGTAAAAACCGGAGTCTGGATACCTAACGAAACTGACCGGAGCCTGAACACTCAACATAATAATAGGAATCTGGATACTCAACGAAACTGACCGGAGCCTGAACGTTTAACGTAATAACCCGAGTCTGGATAGACAACGAAAATAACCGGAGCCTGAACGATCAACGTAATCACCGGAGTCTGGATACCCAATGAAACTGACCGGAGCCTGAACGCTCAACGTAATATTTGGAGTCTGGATACTCAACGAAACTGATCGGATCCTGAACGCTCAACGTAATAATCGAAGTCTGGATACTCAACGAAAATGATCGGAGCCTGACACTCAACTTAATAACCGGAGTCTGGATACTCAACGAAAATGACCGGAGCCTGAACGCTCAACGTAATAACTAGAGTCTAAATACCCAACGAAACTAACCGGAGCCTGAACGCTTAACGTAATAACCGGAGTCTGGATACCCAACGAAACTTACCGGAGCCTGAACTCTCAATGTAATAACCGGAGTCTGGATACCCAACGAAACTGACCGGAGCCTGAACGCTCAACGTAATAACCGGAATCTGGATACTCAACGAAAATGACCGGAGCCTGAACGATCAACGTAATCACCGGAGTCTGGATACCCAACGAAACTGACCGGAGCCTGAACGCTCAACGTAATATTTGGAGTCTGGATACTCAACGAAACTGACCGGATCCTGAACGATCAACGTAATAAATGGAGTTATGATACTCAACGAAAATGACTGGATCCTGAATGCTCAATGTAATGTACGGAGTCTGGATACTCAACGAAAATTACCGGAGCCTGATCGCTCAACATATTGACCGGAGTATGGATATTCAACGAAAATGATCGGAGCCTGAACGTTCAACCTAATGACAGAAGTCTAGATACTCAACAAAAATGACCGGAGTCTGAACCCTCAGTGTAATAACTGGAGTCAGGATACTCAACGAAAATAACCAGAACCTGAACGCTCAACGTAATAATCGGAGTCTGGATACTCAACGAAAATGATCGGAGCCTGACGCTCAACTTAATAACCGGTGTCTGGATACTCAACGAAAATGACCGGAGCCTGAACGCTCAACGTAATAACTAGAGTCTAAATACCCAACGAAACTGACCGGAGCCTGAACGCTCAACGTAATAACCGGAGTCTGGATACCCAACGAAACTTATCGGAGCCTGAACGCTCAATGTAATAACCGGAGTCTGGATACCCAACAAAACTGACCGAAGCCTGAACGCTCAACGTAATAACCGGAATCTGGATACTCAACGAAACTGACCGGAGCCTGAACGCTCAACGTAATAACCCGAGTCTGGATAGTCAACAAAAATGACCAGAGCCTAAACGCTTAACGTAATCACCGGAGTCTGGATACCCAACGAAACTGACCGGAGCCTGAACGCTCAACGTAATAACCGGATTCTGGATACCCAACGAAACTTGCCGGAGCCTGAACGCTCAACGTAATAACAGGAATCTGGATACTCAACGAAACTGACCGGAGCCTGAACGCTCAACGTAATAACCCGAGTCTGGATAGTCAACGAAAATGACCGGAGCCTGAACGATCAACGTAATCACCGGAGTCTGGATACCCAACGAAACTGACCGGAGCCTAAACGCTCAACGTAATATTTGGAGTCTGGATACTCAACGAAACTGACCGGATCCTGAACGCTCAACGTAATAAATGGAGTTATGATACTCAACGAAAATGACTGGATCCTGAACGCTCAATGTAATGACCGGAGTCTGGATACTCAACAAAAATTACCGGAGCCTGATCGCTCAACATATTGACCAGAGTATGGATATTCAACGAAAATGATTGGAGCCTGAACATTCAACGTAATGACAGGAGTCTAGATACTCAACGAAAATGACCGGAGTCTGAACCCTCAACGTAATAACCGGAGTCAGGATACTCAACGAAAATAACCGGAGCCTGAATGCTCAACGTAATAATCGGAGTCTAAATACTCAAAGAAAATGATCGGAGCCTGACGCTCAACTTAATAACCAGAGTCTGGATACTCAACGAAAATGACCGGATCCTGAACGCTCAACGTAAAAACCGGAGTCTGGATACCTAACGAAACTGACCGGAGCCTGAACGCTCAACGTAATAATAGGAATCTGGATACTCAACGAAACTGACCGGAGCCTGAACGTTTAACGTAATAACCCGAGTCTGGATAGACAACGAAAATAACCGGAGCCTGAACGATCAACGTAATCACCGGAGTCTGGATACCCAATGAAACTGACCGGAGCCTGAACGCTCAACGTAATATTTGGAGTCTGGATACTCAACGAAACTGATCGGATCCTGAACGCTCAACGTAATAATCGAAGTCTGGATACTCAACGAAAATGATCGGAGCCTGACACTCAACTTAATAACCGGAGTCTGGATACTCAACGAAAATGACCGGAGCCTGAACGCTCAACGTAATAACTAGAGTCTAAATACCCAACGAAACTAACCGGAGCCTGAACGCTTAACGTAATAACCGGAGTCTGGATACCCAACTAAACTTACCGGAGCCTGAACTCTCAACGTAATAACCGGAGTCTGGATACCCAACGAAACTGACCGGAGCCTGAACGCTCAACGTAATAACCCGAGTCTGGATAGTCAACGAAAATGACCGGAGCCTGAACGATCAACGTAATCACCGGAGTCTGGATACCCAACGAAACTGACCGGAGCCTAAACGCTCAACGTAATATTTGGAGTCTAGATACTCAACGAAACTGACCGGATCCTGAACGCTCAACGTAATAAATGGAGTTATGATACTCAACGAAAATGACTGGATCCTGAACGCTCAATGTAATGACCGGAGTCTGGATACTCAACAAAAATTACCGGAGCCTGATCGCTCAACATATTGACCGGAGTATGGATATTCATCGAAAATGATCGGAGCCTGAACATTCAACGTAATGACAGGAGTCTAGATACTCAACGAAAATGACCGGAGTCTGAACCCTCAACGTAATAACCGGAGTCAGGATACTCAACGAAAATAACCGGAGCCTGAATACTCAACGTAATAATCGGAGTCTAAATACTCAACGAAAATGATCGGAGCCTGACGCTAAACTTAATAACCAGAGTCTGGATACTCAACGAAAATGACCGGAGCCTGAACGCTCAACGTAAAAACCGGAGTCTGGATACCTAACGAAACTGACCGGAGCCTGAACACTCAACATAATAATAGGAATCTGGATACTCAACGAAACTGACCAGAGCCTGAACGTTTAACGTAATAACTCGAGTCTGGATAGACAACGAAAATAACCGGAGCCTGAACGATCAACGTAATCACCGGAGTCTGGATACCCAATGAAACTGACCGGAGCCTGAACGCTCAACGTAATATTTGGAGTCTGGATACTCAACGAAACTGATCGGATCCTGAACGCTCAACGTAATAATCGAAGTCTGGATACTCAACGAAAATGATCGGAGCCTGACACTCAACTTAATAACCGGAGTCTGGATACTCAACGAAAATGACCGGAGCCTGAACGCTCAACGTAATAACTAGAGTCTAAATACCCAACGAAACTAACCGGAGCCTGAACGCTTAACGTAATAACCGGAGTCTGGATACCCAACGAAACTTACCGGAGCCTGAACTCTCAATGTAATAACCGGAGTCTGGATACCCAACGAAACTGACCGGAGCCTGAACGCTCAACGTAATAACCGGAATCTGGATACTCAACGAAAATGACCGGAGCCTGAACGATCAACGTAATCACCGGAGTCTGGATACCCAACGAAACTGACCGGAGCCTGAACGCTCAACGTAATATTTGGAGTCTGGATACTCAACGAAACTGACCGGATCCTGAACGATCAACGTAATAAATGGAGTTATGATACTCAACAAAAATGACTGGATCCTGAATGCTCAATGTAATGTACGGAGTCTGGATACTCAACGAAAATTACCGGAGCCTGATCGCTCAACATATTGACCGGAGTATGGATATTCAACGAAAATGATCGGAGCCTGAACGTTCAACCTAATGACAGAAGTCTAGATACTCAACAAAAATGACCGGAGTCTGAACCCTCAGTGTAATAACTGGAGTCAGGATACTCAACGAAAATAACCAGAACCTGAACGCTCAACGTAATAATCGGAGTCTGGATACTCAACGAAAATGATCGGAGCCTGACGCTCAACTTAATAACCGGAGTCTGGATACTCAACGAAAATGACCGGAGCCTGAACGCTCAACGTAAAAACCGGAGTCTGGATACCGAAAGAAACTGACCGGAGCCTGAACGCTCAACGTAATAATCGGAATCTGGATACTCAATGAAACTGACCGGAGCCTGAACGCTTAACGTAATAACCCGAGTCTGGATAGTCAACGAAAATGACCGTAGCCTGAACGATCAACGTAATCACCGGAGTCTGGATACCCAATGAAACTGACCGGAGCCTGAACGCTCAACGTAATATTTGGAGTTTGGATACTCAACGAAACTGACCGGATCCTGAATGCTCAACGTAATAAATGGAGTTATGATACTCAACGAAAATTACTGGATCCTGAACGCTCAAGGTAATGACCGGAGTCTGGATACTCAACGAAAATTACCGGAGCCTGATCGCTCAACATATTGATCGGAGTATGGATATTCAACGAAAATGATCAGAGCCTGAACGTTCAACGTAATGACAGGAGTCTAGATACTCAACGAAAATGACCGGAGTCTGAACCCTCAACGTAATAACCGGAGTCACGATACTCAACGAAAATAACCGGAGCCTGAACGCTCAACGTAATAATCGGAGTCTAAATACTCAACGAAAATGATCAGAGCCTGACGCTCAACTTAATAACCAGAGTCTGGATACTCAACGAAAATGACCGGAGCCTGAATGCTCAACGTTAAAACCAGAGTCTGGATACCCAACAAAAATGACCGGAGCCTGAACGCTCAATGTAATAATCGGAATCTGGATACTCAACGAAACTAAACGGAGCCTGCACGCTTAACGTAATGACTCGAGTCTGGATAATCAACAAAAATAACCGGAGCCTGAAGGATCAACATAATCACCGGAGTCTGGATACCCAATGAAACTGACCGGAGCCTGAACGCTCAACGTAATATTTGGAGTTTGGATACTCAACGAAACTGATCGGATCCTGAACGCTCAACGTAATAATCGAAGTCTGGATACTCAACGAAAATGATCGGAGCCTGACACTCAACTTAATAACCGGAGTCTGGATACTCAACGAAAATGACCGGAGCCTTATCGCTCAACGTAATAACTAGAGTCTAAATACCCAACGAAACTAACCGGAGCCTGAACGCTTAAAGTAATAACCGGAGTCTGGATACCCAACGAAACTTACCGGAGCCTGAACGCTCAACGTAATAACCGGAGTCTGGATACCCAACGAAACTGACCGGAGCCTGAACGCTCAACGTAATAACCGGAATCTGGATACTCAATGAAACTGACCGGAGCCTGAACGCTCAACGTAATAACCCGAGTCTGGATAGTCAACGAAAATGACCGGAGCCTGAACGATCAACGTAATCACCGGAGTCTGGATACCCAACGAAACTGACCGGAGCCTGAACGCTCAACGTAATATTTGGAGTCTGGATCCTCAACGAAACTGACCCGATCCTGAACGCTCAACGTAATAAATGGAGTTATGATACTCAACGAAAATGACTGGATCCTGAATGCTCAATGTAATGACCGGAGTCTGGATACTCAACGAAGATTACCGGAGCCTGATCGCTCAACATATTGACCGGAGTATGGATATTCAACGAAAATGATCGGAGCCTGAATGTTCAACCTAATGACAGAAGTCTAGATACTCAACGAAAATGACCGGAGTCTGAACCCTCAACGTAATAACTGGAGTAAGGATACTCAACGAAAATAACCGGAACCTGAACGCTCAATGTAATAATCGGAGTCTGGATACTCAACGAAAATGATCGGAGCCTGACGCTCAACTTAATAACCGGAGTCTGGATACTCAACGAAATTGACCGGAGCCTGAACGCTCAACTTAAAAATCGGAGTCTGGATACCGAACGAAACTGACCGGAGCCCGAACGCTCAACTTAATAATCGGAATCTGGATACTCAACGAATCTGACCGGAGCCTGAACGCTTAACGTAATAACCCGAGTCTGGATAGTCAACGAAAATGACCGTAGCTTGAACGATCAACGTAATCACCGGAGTCTGGATACCCAATGAAACTGACCGGAGCCTGAACGCTCAACGTAATATTTGGAGTCTGAATACTCAACGAAACTGATCGGATCCTGAACGCTCAACGTAATAATCGAAGTCTGGATACTCAACGAAAATGATCGGAGCCTGACACTCAACTTAATAACCGGAGTCTGGATACTAAACGAAAATGACCGGAGCCTGAACGTTCAACGTAATAACTAGAGTCTGGATACCCAACGAAACTGACCGGAGCCTAAACACTCAACGTAATAACCGGAGTCTGGATACCCAACGAAACTTACCAGAGCATGAACGCTCAACGTAATAACCGGAGTCTGGATACCCAACGAAACTGACCGGAGCCTAAACGCTTAACGTAATAACCGGAGTCTAGATACCCAACGAAACTTACCGGAGCCTGAACACTCAACGTAATAACCGGAGTCTGGATACCCAACGAAACTGACCGGAGCCTGAACGCTCAACGTAATAACCGGAATCTGGATACTCAACGAAACTGACCGGAGTCTGAACGCTCAACGTAATAACCCAAGTCTGGATAGTCAACGAAAATGACCAGAGCCTGAACGATCAACGTAATCACCGGAGTCTGGATACCCAAAGAAAGTGACCGGAGCCTGAACGCTCAACGTAACATTTGGAGTCTGATCCTCAACGAAACTGACCGGATCCTGAACGCTCAACGTAATAAATGGAGTTATGATACTCAACAAAAATGACTGGATCCTGAATTCTCAATGTAATGACCGGAGTCTGGATACTCAACGAAAATTACCGGAGCCTGATCGCTCAACATATTGACCGGAGTATGGATATTCAACGAAAATGATCGGAGCCTGAATGTCAACCTAATGACAGGAGTCTAGATACTCAACGAAAATGACCAGAGTCTGAACCCTCAACGTAATAACTGGAGTCAGGATACTCAATGAAAATAACCGGAGCCTGAACGCTCAACGTAAGAATCGGAGTCTGGATACTCAACGAAAATGATCGGAGCCTGACGCTCAACTTAATAACCGGAGACTGGATACTCAATGAAAATTACCGGAGCCTGAATGCTCAACGTAAAAACCGGAGTCTGGATACCGAACGAAACTGACCGGAGCCTGAACGCTCAACGTAATAATCGGAATCTGGATACTCAACGAATCTGACCGGAGCCTGAACGCTTAACGTAATAACCCGAGTCTGGATAGTCAACGAAAATGACCGTAGCCTGAACGATCAACGTAATCACCGGAGTCTGGATACCCAATGAAACTGACCGGAGCCTGAACGCTCAACGTAATATTTGGAGTCTGGATACTCCATGAAACTGATCGGATCCTGAACGCTCAACGTAATAATCGAAGTCTGGATACTCAACGAAAATGATTGGAGCCTGACACTCAACTTAATAACCGGAGTCTGGATACTAAACGAAAATGACCGGAGCCTGAACGCTCAACGTAATAACTAGAGTCTGGATACCCAACGAAACTGACCGGAGCCTGAACACTCAACGTAATAACCGGAGTCTGGATACCCAACAATACTTACCGGAGCATGAACGCTCAATGTAATAACCGGAGTCTGGATACCCAACGAAATTGACCGGAGCCTAAACGCTTAACGTAATAACCGGAGTCTGGATACCCAACGAAACTTACCGGAGCCTGAACGCTCAACGTAATAACCGGAGTCTAGATACCCAACGAAACTGACCGGAGCCTGAACGCTCAACGTAATAACCGGAATCTGGATACTCAACGAAACTGACCGGAGCCTGAACGCTTAACGTAATAACCCGAGTCTGGATAGTCAACAAAAATGACCAGAGCCTGAACGATCAACGTAATCACCGGAGTCTGGATACCCAAAGAAAGTGACCGGAGCCTGAACGCTCAACGTAATATTTGGAGTCTGGATCCTCAACGAAACTGACCGGATCCTGAACGCTCAACGTAATAAATGGAGTTATGATACTCAACAAAAATGACTGGATCCTGAATGCTCAATGTAATGACCGGAGTCTGGATACTCAACGAAAATTACCGGAGCCTGATCGCTCAACATATTGACCGGAGTATGGATATTCAACGAAAATGATCGGAGCCTGAATGTCAACCTAATGACAGGAGTCTAGATACTCAACGAAAATGACCGGAGTCTGAATCCTCAACGTAATAACTGGAGTCAGGATACTCAACGAAAATAACCGGAGCCTGAACGCTCAACGTAATAATCGGAATCTGGATACTCAACGAAAATGATCGGAGCCTGACGCTCAACTTAATAACCGGAGTCTGGATACTCAACGAAAATTACCGGAGCCTGAACGCTCAACGTAAAAACCGGAGTCTGGATACCGAACGAAACTGACCGGAGCCTGAACGCTCAACGTAATAATCGGAATCTGGATACTCAACGAATCTGACCGGAGCCTGAACGCTTAACGTAATAACCCGAGTCTGGATAGTCAACGAAAATGACCGTAGCCTGAACGATCAACGTAATCACCGGAGTCTGGATACCCAATGAAACTGACCGGAGCCTGAACGCTCAACGTAATATTTGGAGTCTGGATACTCAACGAAACTGATCGGATCCTGAACGCTCAACGTAATAATCGAAGTCTGGATACTCAACGAAAATGATCGGAGCCTGATACTCAACTTAATAACCGGAGTATGGATACTAAACGAAAATGACTGGAGCCTGAACGCTCAACGTAATAACTAGAGTCTGGATACCCAACGAAACTGACCGGAGCCTGAACACTCAACGTAATAACCGGAGTCTGGATACCCAACGAAACTTACCGGAGCATGAACGCTCAATGTTATATAACGGAGTCTGGATACCCAACGAAACTGACCGGAGCCTAAACGCTTAACATAATAACCAGAGTCTGGATACCCAACGAAACTTACCGGAGCCTGAACGCTCAACGTAATAACCGGAGTCTGGATACCCAACGAAACTGACCGGAGCCTGAACGCTCAACGTAATAATCGGAATCTGGATACTCAACGAAACTGACCGGAGCCTGAACGCTCAACGTAATAACCCGAGTCTGGATAGTCAACGAAAATGACCGGAGCCTGAACGATCAACGTAATCACCGGAGTCTGGATACCCAAAGAAAGTGACCGGAGCCTGAACGCTCAACGTAATATTTGGAGTCTGGATCCTCAACGAAACTGACCGGATCCTGAACGCTCAACGTAATAAATGGAGTTATGATACTCAACGAAAATGTCTGGATCCTGAATGCTCAATGTAATGACCGGAGTCTGGATACTCAACGAAAATTACCGGAGCCTGATCGCTCAACATATTGACCGGAGTATGGATATTCAACGAAAATGATCGGAGCCTGAATGTCAACCTAATGACAGGAGTCTAGATACTCAACGAAAATGACCGGAGTCTGAACCCTCAACGTAATAACTGGAGTCAGGATACTCAACGAAAATAACCAGAGCCTGAACGCTCAACGTAAGAATCGGAGTCTGGATACTCAACGAAAATGATCGGAGCCTGACGCTCAACTTAATAACCGGAGACTGGATACTCAACGAAAATTACCGGAGCCTGAATGCTCAACGTAAAAACCGGAGTCTGGATACCGAACGAAACTGACCGGAGCCTGAACGCTCAACGTAATAATCGGAATCTGAATACTCGATGAAACTGAACGGAGCCTGAACGCTCAACGTAATAACCCGAGTCTGGATAGTCAACGAAAATGACCGTAGCCTGAACGATCAACGTAATCACCGGAGTCTGGATACCCAATGAAACTGACCGGAGCCTGAACGCTCAACGTAATATTTGGAGTCTGGATACTCAACGAAACTGATCGGATCCTGAATGCTCAATGTAATAATCGAAGTCTGGATACTCAACGAAAATGATCGGAGCCTGAAACTCAACTTAATAACCGGAGTCTGGATACTAAACAAAAATGACCGGAGCCTGAACGCTCAACGTAACAACTAGAGTCTGGATACCCAACGAAACTGACCGGAGCCTGAACACTCAACGTAATAACCGGAGTCTGGATACCCAACGAAACTTACCGGAGCCTGAACGCTCAACGTAATAACCGGAGTCTAGATACCCAACGAAACTGACCGGAGCCTGAACGCTCAACGTAATAACTGGAATCTGGATACTCAACGAAACTGACCGGAGCCTGAACGCTTAACGTAATAACCCGAGTCTGGATAGTCAACGAAAATGACCAGAGCCTGAACGATCAACGTAATCACCGGAGTCTGGATACCCAAAGAAAGTGACCGGAGCCTGAACGCTTAACGTGATAACCTGAGTCTGGATATTTAACGAAAATGACCGGAGCCTGAATGATCAACGTAATCACCGGAGTCTGGATACCCAATGAAACTGACCGGAGCCTGAATGCTCAACGTAATATTTGGAGTCTGGATACTCAACGAAACTGATCGGATCCTGAACGCTCAACGTAATAATTGAAGTCTGAATACTCAACGAAAATGATCCGAGCCTGACACTCAACTTAATAACCGGAGTCTGGATACTAAACGAAAATGAGTGGAGCCTGAACGCTAAACGTAATAACTAGAGTCTGGATACCCAACGAAACTGATCGAAGCCTGAACATTCAACGTAATAATCGGAGTCTGGAGACCCAACAAAACTTATCGGAGCATGAACGCTCAACGTAATAACCGGAGTCTGGATACCCAACGAAACTGACCGGAGCCTGAACGCTTAACGTAATAACCGGAGTCTGGATACCCAACGAAACTTACCGGAGCCTGAACGCTCAACGTAATAACCGGAGTCTGGATACCCAACGAAACTGACCGGAGCCTGAACGCTCAACGTAATAACCGAAATCTGGATACTCAACGAAACTGACCGGAGCCTGAACGCTCAACGTAATAACCCGAGTCTGGATAGTCAACGAAAATGACCGGAGCCTGAACGATCAACGTAATCACCAGAGTCTGGATACCCAAAGAAACTGACCGGAGCCTGAACGCTCAACGAAATATTTGGAGTCTGGATCCTCAACGAAACTGACCGGATCCTGAACACTCAACGTAATAAATGGAGTCTGGATACTCAATGAAACTGATCGGAGCCGGACACTCAACTTAATAACCGGAGTCTGGATACTCAATGAAAATGACCGGAGCCTGAACGCTCAACGTAATAACTAGAGTCTGGATACCCAACGAAACTGACCGGAGCCTGAACGCTCAACATAATAACCGGAGTCTGGATACCCAACGAAACTTTTCGGAGCCTGAACGCTCAACGTAATAACCGGAGTCTGGATACCCAACGAATCTGACCGGAGCCTGAACGATCAACGTAATAACCGGAATCTGGATACTCAACGAAACTGACCGGAGCCTGAACGCTCAATGTAATAACCCGAGTCTGGATAGTTAACGAAAATGACCGGAGCCTGAACGATCAACGTAATCACCGGAGTCTGGATACCCAACGAAACTGACCGGAGCCTGAACGCTCAACGTAATATTTGGAGTCTGGATACTCAACGAAACGGACCGGATCCTGAACGCTCAACGTAATAAATGGAGTTATGATACTCAACGAAAATGACTGGATCCTGAATGCTCAATGTAATGATCGGAGTCTGGATACTCAACGAAAATTACCGGAGCCTGATCGCTCAACATATTGACCGGAGTATGGATATTCAACGAAAATGATCGGAGCCTGAACGTTCAACCTAATGACAGGAGTCTAGATACTCAACGAAAATGACCGAAGTCTGAACCCTCAACGTAATAACTGGAGTCAGGATACTCAACGAAAATAACCGGAGCCTGAACGCTCAACGTAATAATCGGAGTCTGGATACTCAACAAAAATGATCGGAGCTTGACGCTCAACTTAATAACCGAAGTCTGGATACTCAACGAAAATTACCGGAGCCTGAACGCTCAACGTAAAAACCGGAGTCTGGATACCGAACGAAACTGACCGGAGCCTGAACGCTCAATGTAATAATCGGAATCTGGATACTCGACGAAACTGACCGGAGCCTGAACGCTTAACGTAATAACCCGAGTCTGGATAGTCAACGAAAATGACCGTAGCCTGAACGATCAACGTAATCACCGGAGTCTGGATACCCAATGAAACTGACCGAAGCCTGAACGCTCAACGTAATATTTGGAGTCTGGATACTCAACGAAACTGATCGGATCCTGAATGCTCAACGTAATAATCGAAGTCTGGATACTCAACGAAAATGATCGGAGCCTGACACTCAACTTAATAACCGGAGTCTGGATATTAAACAAAAATGACTGGAGCCTGAACGCTCAACGTAATAACTAGAGTCTGGATACCCAACGAAACTGACCGGAGCCTGAACACTCAACGTAAGAACCGGAGTCTGGATACCCAACGAAACTTACCGGAGCCTGAACGCTCAACGTAATAACTAGAGTCTAAATATCCAACGAAACTAACCGGAGCCTGAACGCTTAACGTAATAACCGAAGTCTGGATACCCAACGAAACTTACCGGAGCCTGAACTCTCAACGTAATAACCGGAATCTGGATACTCAACAAAACTGACCGGAGCCTGAACACTCAACGTAAAATCCGGAGTCTGGATACCTAACAAAACTGACCGGAGCTTGAACGCTCAACGTAATAATCGGAATCTGGATACTCAACGAAACTAACCGGAGCCTGAACGCTTAACGTAATAACCCGAGTCTGGATAGTCAACGAAAATGACCGGAGCCTGAACGATAAACGTAATCACCGGAGTCTGGATACCCAATGAAACTGAATGGAGCCTGAACGCTCAACGTAATATTTGGAGTCTGGATACTCAACGAAACTGATCGGATCCTGAACGCTCAACGTAATAATTGGAGTCTGGATACTCAATGAAACTGATCGGAGCCGGACACTCAACTTAATAACCGGAGTCTGGATACTCAATGAAAATGACCGGAGCCTGAACGCTCAACGTAATAACTAGAGTCTGGATACCCAACGAAACTGACCGGAGCCTGAACGCTCAACATAATAACCGGAGTCTGGATACCCAACGAAACTTTTCGGAGCCTGAACGCTCAACGTAATAACCGGAGTCTGGATACCCAACGAATCTGACCGGAGCCTGAACGATCAACGTAATAACCGGAATCTGGATACTCAACGAAACTGACCGGAGCCTGAACGCTCAATGTAATAACCCGAGTCTGGATAGTTAACGAAAATGACCGGAGCCTGAACGATCAACGTAATCACCGGAGTCTGGATACCCAACGAAACTGACCGGAGCCTGAACGCTCAACGTAATATTTGGAGTCTGGATACTCAACGAAACGGACCGGATCTTGAACGCTCAACGTAATAAATGGAGTTATGATACTCAACGAAAATGACTGGATCCTGAATGCTCAATGTAATGACCGGAATCTGGATACTCAACGAAAATTACCGGAGCCTGATCGCTCAACATATTGACCGGAGTATGGATATTCAACGAAAATGATTGGAGCCTGAACGTTCAACGTAATGACAGGAGTCTAGATACTCAACGAAAATGACCTGAGTCTGAACCCTCAACGTAATAACTGGAGTCAGGTTACTCAACGAAAATAACCGGAGCCTGAACGCTCAACGTAATAATCGGAGTCTGGATACTCAACGAAAATGATCGGAGCCTGACGCTCAACTCAATAACCGGAGTCTGGATACTCAACGAAAATGACCGGAGCCTGAACGCTCAACGTAAAAACCGGAGTCTGGACACCGAACGAAACTGACCGGAGCCTGAATGCTCAACGTAATAATCGGAATCTGGCTACTCAATGAAACTGACCGGAGCCTGAACGCTTAACGTAATAACCCGAGTCTGGATAGTCAACGAAAATGACCGGAGCCTGAACGATCAACGTAATCACCGGAGTCTGGATACCCAATGAAACTAACCGGAGCCTGAATGCTCAACGTAATATTTGGAGTCTGGATACTCAACGAAACTGATCGGATCCTGAACGCTCAACGTAATAATCGAAGTCTGGATACTCAACGAAAATGATCGGAGCCTGGCACTCAACTTAATAACCGGAGTCTAGATACTAAACGAAACTGACCGGATCCTGAACGCTCAACGTAATAACTAGAGTCTGGATACCCAACGAAACTGACCAGAGCCTGTACGCTCAACGTAATAACCGGAATCTGGATACCCAACGAAACTTACCGGAGCCTGAACGCTCAACGTAATAACCGGAGTCTGGATACCCAACAAATCTGACCGGTGCCTGAACGATCAACGTAATAACCGGAATCTAGATACTCAACGAAACTGACCGGAGCCTGAACGCTCAACGTAATAACCCGAGTCTGGATAGTTAACGAAAATGACCGGAGCCTGAACGATCAACGTAATCACCGGAGTCTGGATACCCAACGAAACTGACCGGAGCCTGAACGCTCAACGTAATAACCGGAGTCTGGATACCCAACGAAACTGACCAGAGCCTGAACGCTCAACGTAATAACCGGAATCTGGATACTCAACAAAACTGACCGGAGCCTAAACGCTCAACGTAAAAACCGGAGTCTGGATACCCAACGAAGCTGACCGGAGCCTGAACGCTCAACGTAATAATCGGAATCTGGATACTCAACGAAACTGACCGGAGCCTGAACGCATAACGTAATAACCCGAGTCTGGATAGTCAACGAAAATGACCGGAGCCTGAACGATCAATGTAATCACTGGAGTCTGGATACCCAATGAAACTGACCGGAGCCTGAACACTCAACATAATATTTGGAGTCTGGATACTCAACGAAACTGATCGGATCCTGAACGCTCAACGTAATAAATGGAGTTATGATACTCAACGAAAATGACTGGATCCTGAACGCTCAATGTAATGACCGGAATCTGGATACTCAACGAAAATTACCGGAGCCTGATCGCTCAACATATTGACCGGAGTATGGATATTCAACGAAAATGATCGGAGACTGAACGTTCAACGTAATGACAGGACTCTAGATACTCAACGAAAATGACCGGAGTCTGAACCCTCAACGTAATAACTGGAGTCAGGATACTCAACGAAAATAACCGGAGCCTGAACGCTCAACGTAATAATCGGAGTCTGGATACTCAACGAAAATGATCGGAGCCTGACGCTCAACTTAATAACCGGAGTCTGGATACTCAACGAAAATGACCGGAGCCTGAACGCTCAACGTAAAAACCGGAGTCTGGATACCGAACGAAACTAACCGGAGCCTGAATGCTCAACGTAATAATCGGAATATGGATACTCAATGAAACTGACCGGAGCCTGAACGCTTAACGTAATAACCCGAGTCTGGATAGTCAACGAAAATGACCGGAGCCTGAACGATCAACGTAATCACCGGAGTCTGGATACCCAATGAAACTGACCAGAGCCTGAACGCTCAACGTAATATTTGGAGTCTGGATACTCAACGAAACTGATCGGATCTTGAACGCTCAACGTAATAATCGAAGTCTGGATACTCAACGAAAATGATCGGAGCCTAACACTCAACTTAATAACCGGAGTCTAGATACTAAACGAAACTGACCGGATCCTGAACGCTCAACGTAATAACTAGAGTCTGGATACCCAACGAAACTGACCAGAGCCTGAACGCTCAACGTAATAACCGGAGTCTGGATACCCAACGAAACTTACCGGAGCCTGAACGCTCAACGTAATAACCGGAGTCTGGATACCCAACAAATCTGACCGGTGCCTGAACGATCAACGTAATAACCGGAATCTAGATACTCAACGAAACTGACCGGAGCCTGAACGCTCAACGTAATAACCCGAGTCTGGATAGTTAACGAAAATGACCGGAGCCTGAACGATCAACGTAATCACCGGAGTCTGGATACCCAACGAAACTGACCGGAGCCTGAACGCTCAACGTAATAACCGGAGTCTGGATACCCAACGAAACTGACCAGAGCCTGAACGCTCAACGTAATAACCGGAATCTGGATACTCAACAAAACTGACCGGAGCCTAAACGCTCAACGTAAAAACCGGAGTCTGGATACCCAACGAAGCTGACCGGAGCCTGAACGCTCAACGTAATAATCGGAATCTGGATACTCAACGAAACTGACCGGAGCCTGAACGCATAACGTAATAACCCGAGTCTGGATAGCCAACGAAAATGACCGGAGCCTGAACGATCAATGTAATCACTGGAGTCTGGATACCCAATGAAACTGACCGGAGCCTGAACACTCAACGTAATATTTGGAGTCTGGATACTCAACGAAACTGATCGGATCCTGAACGCTCAACGTAATAAATGGAGTTATGATACTCAACGAAAATGACTGGATCCTGAACGCTCAATGTAATGACCGGAATCTGGATACTCAACGAAAATTACCGGAGCCTGATCGCTCAACATATTGACCGGAGTATGGATATTCAACGAAAATGATCGGAGACGGAACGTTCAACGTAATGACTGGACTCTAGATACTCAACGAAAATGACCGGAAACTGAACCCTCAACGTAATAACTGGAGTCAGGATACTCAACGAAAATAACCGGAGCCTGAACGCTCAACGTAATAATCGGAGTCTGGATACTCAACGAAAATGATCGGAGCCTGACGCTCAACTTAATAACCGGAGTCTGGATACTCAACGAAAATGACCGGAGCCTGAACGCTCAACGTAAAAACCGGAGTCTGGATACCGAACGAAACTGACCGGAGCCTGAATGCTCAACGTAATAATCGGAATATGGATACTCAATGAAACTGACCGGAGCCTGAACGCTTAACGTAATAACCCGAGTCTGGATAGTCAACGAAAATGACCGGAGCCTGAACGATCAACGTAATCACCGGAGTCTGGATACCCAATGAAACTGACCAGAGCCTGAACGCTCAACGTAATATTTGGAGTCTGGATACTCAACGAAACTGATCGGATCTTGAACGCTCAACGTAATAATCGAAGTCTGGATACTCAACGAAAATGATCGGAGCCTAACACTCAAATTAATAACCGGAGTCTGGATACTAAACGAAAATGACCGGAGCCTGAACGCTCAACGTAATAACTAGAGTCTGGATACCCAACGAAACTGACCGGAGCCTGAACGCTCAACGTAATAATCGGAGTCTGGATACCCAACGAAACTTACCGGAGCCTGAACACTCAACGTAAAAACCGGAGTCTGGATACCCAATGAAACTGACCGGAGCTTGAACGCTCAACGTAATAATCGGAATCTGGATACTCAACGAAACTGACCGGAGCCTGAACGCTTAACGTAATAACCCGAGTCTGGATAGTCAACGGAAATGACCGGAGCCTGAACGATCAACGTAATCACCGGAGTCTGGATACCCAATGAAACTGACCGGAGCCTGAACGCTCAACGTAATATTTGGAGTCTGGATACTCAACGAAAATGATCGGATCCTGAATGCTCAACGTAATAATTGGAGTCTGGATACTCAACGAAAATGATCGGAGTCTGACACTCAACTTAATAACCGAAGTCTAGATACTCAAAGAAAATGACCGGAGCCTGAACGCTCAACGTAATAACTAGAGTCTGGATACCCAACGAAAGTTACCAGAGCCTGAACGCTCAACGTAATAACCGGAGTCTGGATACCCAACGAAACTTACCGGAGCCTGAACGCTCAACATAATAACCGGAGTCTGGATACCCAACGAATCTGACCGGAGCCTGAACGATCAACGTAATAACCAGAATTTGGATACTCAACGAAACTGACCGAAGCCTGAACGCTGAACGTAATAACCCGAGTCTGGATAGTCAACGAAAATGACCGGAGCCTGAACGATCAACGTAATCACCGGAGTCTGGATACCCAACGAAACTGATCGGAGCCTGAACGCTCAACGTAATAACCGGAGTCTGGATACCCAACGAAACTGACCGGAGCCTGAACGCTCAACGTAATAACCGGAATCTGGATACTCAACAAAACTGACCAGAGCCTGAACGCTCAACGTAAAAACCGGAGTCTGGATACCCAACGAAACTGACCAGAGCCTGAACGCTCAACGTAATAATCGGAATCTGGATACCCAACGAAACTGACCGGAGCCTGAACGCTTAACATAATAACCCGAGTCTGGATAGTCAAAGAAAATGACCGGAGCCTGAACGATCAACGTAATCACCGGAGTCTGGATACCCAATGAAACTGACCGAAGCCTGAACGCTCAACGTAATATTTAGAGTCTGGATACTCAACGAAACTGATCGGATCCTGAACGCTCAACGTAATAATTGGAGTCTGGATACTCAACGAAAATGATCGGAGCCTGACACTCAACTTAATAACCGGAGTCTGGATACTCAATGAAAATGACCGGAGCCTGAACGCTCAACGTAATAACTAGAGTCTGGATACCCAACGAAACTGACCGGAGCCTGAACGCTCAACGTAATAACCGGAGTCTGGATACCCAACGAAACTTACCGGAGCCTGAACACTCAACGTAATAACCGGAGTCTGGATACCCAACGAATCTGACCGGAGCCTGAACGATCAACGTAATAACCGGAATCTGGATACTCAACGAAACTGACCGGAGCCTGAACGCTCAACGTAATAACCCGAGTCTGGATAGTCAACGAAAATGACCGGAGCCTGAACGATCAACGTAATCACCGGAGTCTGGATACCCAACGAAACTGACCGGAGCCTGAACGCTCAACGTAATATTTGGAGTCTGGATACTCAACGAAACTGACCGGATCCTGAACGCTCAACGTAATAAATGGAGTTATGATACTCAACAAAAATGACTGGATCCTGAATGCTTAATGTAATGACCGGAGTCTGGATACTCAACGAAAATTACCGGAGCCTGATCGCTCAATATATTGACCGGAGTATGGATATTCAACGAAAATGATCGGAGCCTGAACGTTCAACCTAATGACAGGAGTCTAGATACTCAACGAAAATGACCGGAGTCTGAACCCTCAACGTAATAACTAGAGTCAAGATACTCAACGAAAATAACCGGAGCCTGAACGCTCAATGTAATAATCGGAGTCTGGATACTCAACGAAAATGATCGGAGCCTGACGCTCAACTTAATAACCGGAGTCTGGATACTCAACAAAAATTACCGGAGCCTGAACGCTCAACGTAAAAACCGGAGTCTGGATACCGAACGAAACTGACCGGAGCCTGAACACTCAACGTAATAATCAGAATCTGGATAGTCAACGAAACTGACCGGAGCCTGAACGCGTAACGTAATAACCTGAGTCTGGATAGTCAACAAAACTGACCGGAGCCTGAACACTCAACGTAATAACCGGAGTCTGGATACCCAACGAATCTGACCGGAGCCTGAACGATCAACGTAATAACCGGAATCTGGATACTCAACGAAACTGACCGGAGCCTGAACGCTCAACGTAATAACCCGAGTCTGGATAGTCAACGAAAATGACCGGAGCCTAAACGATCAACGTAATCACCGGAGTCTGGATACCCAACGAAACTGACCGGAGCCTGAACGCTCAACGTAATATTTGGAGTCTGGATACTCAACGAAACTGACCGGATCCTGAACGCTCAACGTAATAAATGGAGTTATGATACTCAACGAAAATGACTGGATCCTGAATGCTTAATGTAATGACCGGAGTCTGGATACTCAACGAAAATTACCGGAGCCTGATCGCTCAATATATTGACCGGAGTATGGATATTCAACGAAAATGATCGGAGCCTGAACGTTCAACCTAATGACAGGAGTCTAGATACTAACCGAAAATGACCGGAGTCTGAACCCTCAACATAATAACTAGAGTCAAGATACTCAACGAAAATAACCGGAGCCTGAACACTCAATGTAATAATCGGAGTCTGGATACTCAACGAAAATGATCGGAGCCTGATGTTGCACCCCAAAATTTGCCCTCACAATACAAGACTTTGTGTTCTAAGAAGGTTCACAAGGTTCACAAGTTCTCCAACAACTTGCATAACCTTTCATGAAGTTCATAAAGCCCACAAACTACTTTATGAAGGTTCACAAGGTTCACAAGTCCCACAGTGCTTTCAATACCTTTCATGAGGTTCATGAAGCCCATAGGTTGCTTCTTGAAGGTTCACGAGGTTCACAAACTTCTCAACATCTACAAGACCTTTCATGAGGTTCATGAAGTCCATAGGTTGCTTCTTGAAGGTTCACAAGGTTCACAAAGTTCACAATCGGTCAGAAGAGTTAACAATTCCCTCAGACAATGCACCTCCTAAGCAGTGCATCCAAAACTAGGGTTTTGACTTTAATCAGGCTAAATGGACTTCCAAGACTTCAAGTGAGCTTCATAACATCTTATATGTGTATAAGAACCCCCATGTCAAGTTTCAAGACTTTTCTCAAAAGTTTGTTCAGTCAGATGATCAGATAAGTCAAAAGTAGTCAATGCAGTTAAAAAGTCAAACTGAGGTCAACTGTGGTCAAACCAAAGTCAAACTTCATGATTTTTTTGCCAAAATCAAAGAGAGGTTGGATTTGGTTCCAGGGGTATTTTGGTCATTTTACGCAAATTCAGCTAATTCCTTGAAGACGGGTTGTTATTAAGTTCTGAGGCGTTTATTTTGGGTTTGATATCAATTTGGTTTGAAAAGTCTGATCTGTGGAACAGGGTTTAACAAGAGATCATTCTTCTATCTTCCAGTTCATCTTTAGAGGGACAACAGTGAAAACTTCTACTGATTATTGGAGCTTATTCATGTCAAAAGTATTAAGATTGGATCGGATTAATTCAAGGATATTCGACTGATGAATCGTATGTTGAGATGTTTGTGAATTAAATCATGGAGAAGAAATGGAAGATGATTTTAATAAATATGTGAAGTTCATTCATAATATTTTATTATTATTACAATTTGTAAAGAGAATTTGGATAGAAAGTTGAATTTTATTCATAATATTTCATCACGATTTACAAAAGGGAAATAATTTGGATAAAAAATGTATTATTGAATTATTTCATAATGCTTTTTTTATTACAAGTTACAAAAGAGGTGTATATCCTAAAAAGTCCTAAGCCCTAAAATTTCTAAGTATCCTTCTTGATGTCCTTTGAGCTCCTCCGCAAAGTCTCCGATTCACCTGCACATCAAAACAAAACAAACAGAATAGAAAAAAAAAGATGTTAGAAATTGTTTGACACTCTCAGAACATCGTCATCATCGAGTGCCGGGAGTGGCACAACCGAAGCTGCGACCTACCCCGTTACCAATCCGCGCCAGCAGCGTCGGATCAAGCATTTCCTGTTCTTATCAGATACGGGCCGAGAAAGATAAAGAATAAAAATAAGTGGGGCTGAATTGATTTGCCGAGATCAAAGCCAAAATAAAATGCCACCCATCAAGTAAATATGGCCAAGTAAATTTTTACTCTTTCTCCAAACTAATACCAACTGAATGTCAAAGTTGCGGCACTTTTGAGCCTATCAAGTAGGAAGATCCAATAATGCAAAGCATAAGCAGCTCATAACAATTGAGATCAGACGGCAACTGCACAAAAAGGGGCGTAAACCTCATAATCAAATTACAGTTCAGAAAGAAATGGTAAAAACAAATGACAAATTGAATGTCACAAAGCGATGGACCAAACTCAAAGCAGAAAAATGAACCACAAGCTGCAGGAACAACTCACAAAAGGCTACAAAGTCTGAGGAACAGATACAGTTCACGAAAATACAAACTGCCCGTTAAGTTCAATTCAAACAAGAAATCAAACTCAAATTCAACTTGAAAAACAAGGAAGATTCATACCAGTTCAACTCAAATATGAGGAGGAAGTCCATGTTACTGGAATCTGCATAACACACCACAGTCATGTTAAAAGATTCAAGCCAGTCCACAAATTGTATGAGCGGAAAACCGAAGGTACGGGACGCGGGCTCAGCTCAAACATCATCGCCCGACAAGAAACAAACCAAAGTATAAGCAGCCCATTAAAACAGAAGGGATATTCAAGCTACATCAGCCATGATGATTCCAACCGAATGTGTGGGTCACTATGGGAAAGCTAAAAAGCTTAAAACTCGGTGAAAGTCATAGCCCAAAAGTCGCAGCCACCTATCAGTTCAGGAAAAAGGAGATATGAGTTTCAGTTCAGACAAAGAAGAATCGAGATATCAAAATGGATGGAACAGGGATTCAGCCCTCAGTTTAACCATCATTGGGCGTGAGGATTCGAGTGGCCGGGAGAGCCACGGCCGAAGCCGTTACCAACTCCCTACCGAACTTCGAACTGCAAATTTCGTGCGAACTATCAACCCAAAAATATCAGCTCAGACCCGAAGGTCATCATCGCTAAGGCAACGCAACCAAAACCACTTGGCAATGGCATTTAACACAGGTTCAGACGAAGCCGTCAACCATAATCGAAAGCAACCACACAATAGCAGTTCAGACTCTAAAGTCATCATCACCGCCTACCGTTCTCGGCAATTTTGACCCGACCGAAGCATCAGCTTCAATTCCCTGAAAGAAGAAGAGGAAAAATTAATGTATGTTTCAAAACCGGAATCCAGCAAATCAGAAATCCAACCCAGACCGCATCAAGAATAGTTCAATTTGGTCCGAAACAAAACCAAACCGGTTCAGATATCAGAATCCAAATCAATGTCCAAATGAAATCAAAACAGATCAGTTCAGATTATCAAACAAATCGATTAGGGTCAAGTGACATCCAATCAAGGAAACGAAGAAACTGGATATCCACAAATCAAGACAAAGCCATTCAATTATCAAAATCAAATGAAAATCATGAGCGAATCCAACAGATATCAGAAAGTGAACCGTATCAGGGGTAACAAATATCAAACAAATCACAAGGGTCCACATCTGATAAAATTCGAGAATCCATCATTTAAATCAAATCTGCATCAGAAATAAAAAATCAAATCCTTTGTTAAGTAAACAGAAGGCAAAGATACGGAAAGATTGAAACAAAATCAAGTCAGATCTGAAAAAGGAAAGATTTTTCAATCAGAAATCAATCTCAATAATAACGAGAATCAAATCTTATCAGTGGAAGGCCCAATACAAATGGATTCATAAAGATATAAAAGGGAACGAAGTCACCTTTGAAAGAGGGGAGAAAACCCTAACGGACAATCGCATGTCAAACCCCAGTAATCGCGAGAGGGAGAGAGATTGAAACCAATCAACCGCGAGCGAGACCGCCTTCACCATTCATCAAACGGCGGGCAATCGAATCTCTAAGCCTCAGCTCACTTCATCATCGGCCGTTTTCACCGTAACTCCGTCGTAAATGTAAGCCATGAAGTGTTTTCCTCAAATGTTTATGTTTGGTTTCAGGTTACCGAAAGATGAGCAAAGCGAAAGAATGAGGAAGATGGGAGAATCGCAGCAAAAATGAATACGAGAGACGGAAACAAGAGTGAAAGAAAGCGTAACGGCGCCGCGGGGGAGAAAATGGGTTCTGAAACCCTGGTTTCTCTTGGCTTCATACTTTCACCAACCGGGTTGGGTCCGGAGGTGATTACCGGCCCAACCCGTTTACTTTATTTCTTATTTCTTTATTTTTTTAATTATTTTTTTATATTGTTTTTTAACCTTTTTAATTAAATACTCAAATGTTTTAAAAAAAAAAATAGCATCATAACTTTCTCTTAAAAAAAAAAAATAATAATAAATAGCAAGAAAACATTTTTTAAAAACAAATAGCATCAAACTTTTCTTAAGTAAATATTATAATTGTTTTTTTAAAAAAAATAAAACCTAATTTTAATTTTCTATATAATTCTATGTATATATTTATTATAATTCTTGTAAATTTTTGTAAATAAAATTAAACCTTATAAATACTTAATGTAAAATTTTGTGAATGTGATTATTGATTATTTAAAATTTATTTTCATCATAATGTGTAAATATTTTTCTTAATAATTGTTAATATATAATTAGAGATAATTAAATTTTGTAAATGATTAAGAAATTTATAATTATGTTATATTTAGAACTTTATATTATAGTAATTATTTAATCATTTATGTTTCTAAATAAAAATCAAATTTTATGTTTAATCACGTTATTAATTAATAATTATTGCTAATTATATTTTGTTGCTTATTATTATTTTGAAATTTCTATCTTATTATTTTTTCTAACTTTGTCTATTTTTCTAATTATTATTGTTTCAACTAATTATTTTCACTAACTTTATATTTCTACTAACCTTATTTAATTTTTCTTATTATTTACTAACCCCAATATTTTATTTACTTATTTGTTATTTTTTTATTATATTTATTTTGATTATATTTTACTATTTATTTTATTTATTATAATTTTGTAATTGCCTCTTGGATGTAAATTGTAATTATTTAATTATTATTATCATTATGGTTAGTAATTAGGGAGTGCTAATATGTATGATATTTAAAAAAATAAATTAGATCATTTTAATATAAGATAATTAAATTAAACATTTCACACACGTAAGTCGATTTTAATCGCCGTCTCACTTCCTAAGGATATCCCTCAAGTTGCCTATGAATATTGGTTAAGTGGGGTGTATAAAGCAAGTCCCTCAAAAAGAAAATCATCAAAGTCCCTTATGGTTGCCTTTACGAATCGAGTCCCTTTCGAAAAATGATGATAGTCCCTCCAGTTTGCTTATTACACCCCGCAATGACCTTCAAAAATCCAATTGTCCCTCACATGTCCCTTGACATCCAAAGTAAGGACTACCTACTCCATTATAGTAGGGATAGTCTTACTAAGGAAAGGATAAAGAATAAGAAAGACCTTAAAACATTAGGGTAGGCTACTCCTAGATACTTGCTCACTTCAAAACTTTTTCACACTTAAACAAATTTCCAACAAAATTTTCAAACAAGTTTTTTTTCACATCCATACACGGATTATTATTAAACTATTCTGAAATTTTTTGCTATTCACACACTACACTTTCAAAACAATTCAAAAGTGAGCTTAAGTACCTAAGAGCCCATGGATAACCATGGATGAAAAGGGTGCTAACACCTTCCCTTTTCATAACCTACCCCCCGGACCCAAAATATTCTCTAAGGTCTTTCCTGTTCTTTTATAACCTTTCCTTATGGATAAAATAAAAGTCGGTGGCGACTCTTGCTATCCGCAACATTGTTTAAAGTCAGTTCTCCCACCGTGTTACACCTGACGCTCAACTTAATAACCGGAGTCTGGATACTCAACAAAAATTACCGGAGCCTGAACGCTCAACGTAAAAACCGGAGTCTGGATACCGAACGAAACTGACCGGAGCCTGAACACTCAACGTAATAATCAGAATCTGGATACTCAACGAAACTGACCGGAGCCTGAACGCGTAACGTAATAACCCGAGTCTGGATAGTCAACAAAACTGACCGGAGCCTGAACACTCAACGTAATAACCGGAGTCTGGATACCCAACGAATCTGACCGGAGCCTGAACGATCAACGTAATAACCGGAATCTGGATACTCAACGAAACTGACCGGAGCCTGAACCCTCAACGTAATAACCCGAGTCTGGATAGTCAACGAAAATGACCTGAGCCTAAACGATCAACGTAATCACCGGAGTCTGGATACCCAACGAAACTGACCGGAGCCTGAACGCTCAACGTAATATTTGGAGTCTGGATACTCAACGAAACTGACCGGATCCTGAACGCTCAACGTAATAAATGGAGTTATGATACTCAACGAAAATGACTGGATCCTGAATGCTTAATGTAATGACCGGAGTCTGGATACTCAACAAAAATTACCGGAGCCTGATCGCTCAATATATTGACCGGAGTATGGATATTCAACGAAAAATGATCGGAGCCTGAACGTTCAACCTAATGACAGGAGTCTAGATACTCAACGAAAATGACCGGAGTCTGAACCCTCAACGTAATAACTAGAGTCAAGATACTCAACGAAAATAACCGGACCCTGAACGCTCAATGTAATAATCGGAGTCTGGATACTCAACGAAAATGATCGGAGCCTGACGCTCAACTTAATAACCGGAGTCTGGATACTCAACAAAAATTACCGGAGCCTGAACGCTCAACGTAAAAACCGGAGTCTGGATACCGAACGAAACTGACCGGAGCCTGAACACTCAACGTAATAATCAGAATCTGGATACTCAACGAAACTGACCGGAGCCTGAACGCGTAACGTAATAACCCGAGTCTGGATAGTCAACAAAACTGACCGGAGCCTGAACACTCAACGTAATAACCGGAGTCTGGATACCCAACGAATCTGACCGGAGCCTGAACGATCAACGTAATAACCGGAATCTGGATACTCAACGAAACTGACCGGAGCCTGAACGCTCAACGTAATAACCCGAGTCTGGATAGTCAACGAAAATGACCGGAGCCTAAACGATCAATGTAATCACCGGAGTCTGGATACCCAACGAAACTGACCGGAGCCTGAACGCTCAACGTAATATTTGGAGTCTGGATACTCAACGAAACTGACCGGATCCTGAACGCTCAACATAATAAATGGAGTTATGATACTCAACGAAAATGACTGGATCCTGAATGCTTAATGTAATGACCGGAGTCTGGATACTCAACGAAAATTACCGGAGCCTGATCGCTCAATATATTGACCAGAGTATGGATATTCAACGAAAATGATCGGAGCCTGAACGTTCAACCTAATGACAGGAGTCTAGATACTCAACGAAAATGACCGGAGTCTGAACCCTCAACGTAATAACTAGAGTCAAGATACTCAACGAAAATAACCGGACCCTGAACGCTCAATGTAATAATCGGAGTCTGGATACTCAACGAAAATGATCGGAGCCTGACGCTCAACTTAATAACCGGAGTCTGGATACTCAACAAAAATTACCGGAGCCTGAACGCTCAACGTAAAAACCGGAGTCTGGATACCGAACGAAACTGACCGGAGCCTGAACACTCAACGTAAAAATCAGAATCTGGATACTCAACGAAACTGACCGGAGCCTGAACGCGTAACGTAATAACCCAAGTCTGGATAGTCAACAAAACTGACCGGAGCCTGATCGATCAACGTAATCACCGGAGTCTGAATACCCAATGAAACTGACTGGAGCCTGAACGCTCAACGTAATATTTGGAGTCTAGATACTCAACGAAACTGATCGGATCCTGAACGCTCAACGTATTAATCGAAGTCTGGATACTCAACGAAAATGATCGGAGCCTGACACTCAACTTAATAACCGGAGTCTGGATACTAAACGAAAATGACTGGAGCCTGAACGCTCAACGTAATAACTAGAGTCTGGATACCCAACGAAACTGACCGGAGCCTGAACGCTCAACGAAATAACCGGAGTCTGGATACCCAACGAAACTTACCGGAGCCTGAACGCTCAACGTAATAACCGGAGTCTGGATACCCAACGAAACTGACCGGAGCCTGAACGCTCAACGTAATAACCGCAATCTTGATACTCAACAAAACTGACCGGAGCCTGAACGCTCAACGTAAAAACGGGAGTCTGGATACGCAACGAAACTGACCGGACCTTGAACGCTCAACGTAATAATCGGAATCTGGATACTCAACGAATTTGACCGGAGCCTGAACGCTTAACGTAATAACCCGAGTCTGGATAGTCAATGAAAATGACCGGAGCCTGAACGATCAACGTAATCACCGGAGTATGGATACCCAATGAAACTGACCGGAGCCTGAACACTCAACGTAATATTTGGAGTATAGATACTCAACGAAAATGATCGGATCCTGAATGCTCAACGTAATAATTGGAGTCTGGATACTCAACGAAAATGATCGGAGCCTGACACTCAACTTAATAACCGGAGTCTGGATACTCAATGAAAATGACCGGAGCCTGAACGCTCAAAGTAATAACTAGAGTCTAGATACCAAATGAAACTGACCAGAGCCTGAACGCTCAACGTAATAACCGGAGTCTGGATACCCAACGAAACTTACCGGAGCCTGAACGCTCAACGTAATAACCGGAGTCTGGATACCCAACGAATCTGACCGGAGCCTGAACGATCAACGTAATAACCGGAATTTGGATACTCAACGAAACTGACCGGAGCCTGAACGCTCAATGTAATATTTGGAGTCTGGATACTCAATGAAACTGACCTGATCCTGAACGCTCAACGTAGTAAATGGAGTTATGATACTCAACGAAAATGACTGGATCCTGAACGCTCAATGTAATGACCGGAGTCTGGATACTCAACGAAAATTACCGGAGCCTGATCGTTCAACATATTGATCGGAGTATGGATATTCAACAAAAATGATCGGAGCCTGAACGTTGAACGTAATGACAGGAGTCTAGATACTCAACGAAAATGACCAGAGTCTGAACCCTCAACGTAATAACCGGAGTCAGGATACTCAACGAAAATAACCGGAGCCTGAACGCTCAACGTAATAATCGGAGTCTAAATACTCAATGAAAATGATCGGAGCCAGACGCACAACTTAATAACCAGAGTCTGGATACTCAACGAAAATGACCGGAGCCTGAACGCTCAATGTAAAAACCGGAGTCTAGATACCCAACGAAACTGACCGGAGCCTGCACGCTCAACGTAATAATCGAAATCTGGATACTCAACGAAACTGACCGGAGCCTTAACAATTAACGTAATAACCCGAGTCTGGATAGTCAACGAAAATGACCGGAGCCTGAACGATCAACGTAATCACCGGAGTCTGGATACCCAATGAAACTGACCAGAGCCTGAACGCTCAACGTAATATTTGGAGTCTGGATACTCAACGAAACTGATCGGATCCTGAACGCTCAACGTAATAATCGAAGTCTGGATACTCAACGAAAATGATCGGAGCCTGACACTCAACTTAATAACCGGAGTCTGGATACTCAACGAAAATGACCGGAGCCTGAATGCTCAACGTAATAACTAGAGTCTAAATACCCAACAAAACCGACCGGAGCCTGAACGCTCAATGTAATAACCGGAGTCTGGATACCCAACAAAACTTACCGGAGCCTGAACGCTCAACGTAATAACCAGAGTCTGGATACCCAACGAAACTGACCGGAGCCTGAACGCTCAACGTAATAACCGGAATCTGGATACTCAATGAAACTGACCGGAGCCTGAACGCTCAACGTAATAACCCGTGTCTGGATAGTCAACGAAAATGACCAGAGCCTGAACAATCAACGTAATCACCGGAGTCTGGATACCCAACGAAACTGACCGGAGCCTGAACGCTCAACGTAATAACCGGAGTCTGGATACCCAACGAAACTGACCGGAGCCTGAACGCTCAACGTAATAATCGGAATCTGGATACTCAACGAAACTGACCGGAGCCTGAACGCTCAACGTAATAACCCGAGTCTGGATAGTCAACGAAAATGACCGGAGCCTGAACGATCAACGTAATCACCGGAGTCTGGATACCCAACGAAACTGACCGGAGCCTGAACGCTCAACGTAATATTTGGAGTCTGGATACTCAACGAAACTGACCGGATCCTGAACGCTCAACGTAATAAATGGAGTTATGATACTCAACAAAAATGACTGGATCCTGAATGCTTAATGTAATGACCGGAGTCTGGATACTCAACGAAAATTACCGGAGCCTGATCGCTCAACATATTGACCGGAGTATGGATATTCAACGAAAATGATCGGAGCCTGAACGTTCAACCTAATGACAGGAGTCTAGATACTCAACGAAAATGACCGGAGTCTGAACCCTCAACGTAATAACTAGAGTCAAGATACTCAACGAAAATAACCGGAGCCTGAACGCTCAATGTAATAATCGGAGTCTGGATACTCAACGAAAATGATCGGAGCCTGACGCTCAACTTAATAACCGGAGTTTGGATACTCAACGAAAATTACCGGAGCCTGAACGCTCAACGTAAAAACCGGAGTCTGGATACCGAACGAAACTGACCGGAGCCTGAACGCTCAACGTAATAATCGGAATCTGGATACTCGATGAAATTAACCGGAGCCTGAACGCTTAACGTAATAACCCAAGTCTGGATAGTCAACGAAAATGACCGTAGCCTGAACGATCAACGTAATCACCGGAGTCTGGATACCCAATGAAACTGACCGGAGCCTGAACACTCAACGTAATATTTGGAGTCTGGATACTCAACGAAACTGACCGGATCCTGAACGCTCAACGTAGTAAATGGAGTTATAATACTCAACGAAAATGACTGGATCCTGAACGCTCAATGTAATGACCGGAGTCTGGATACTCAACGAAAATTACCGGAGCCTGATCGCTCAACATATTGATCGGAGTATGGATATTCAACGAAAATGATCGGAGCCTGAACGTTCAACGTAATGACAGGAGTCTAGATACTCAACGAAAATGACAGGAGTCTGAACCCTCAACGTAATAACCGGAGTCAGGATACTCAACGAAAATAACCGGAGCCTGAACGCTCAACGTAATAATCGGAGTCTAAATACTCAACGAAAATGATCAGAGCCTGACGCTCAACTTAATAACCAGAGTCTGGATACTCAACGTAAATGACCGGAGCCTGAACGCTCAACGTTAAAACCGGAGTCTGGATACCCAACAAAACTGACCGGAGCCTGAACCCTCAACGTAATAATCGGAATCTGGATACTCAACGAAACTGACCGGAGCCTGAACGCTTAACGTAATGACCCGAGTCTGGATAGTCAACAAAAATAACCGGAGCCTGAGCGATCAACATAATCACCGGAGTCTGGATACCCAATGAAACTGACCGGAGCCTGAATGCTCAACGTAATATTTGGAGTCTGGATACTCAACGAAATTGATCGGATCCTGAACGCTCAACGTATTAATCGAAGTCTGGATACTCAACGAAAATGATCGGAGCCTGACACTCAACTTAATAACCGGAGTCTGGATACTAAACGAAAATGACTGGAGCCTGAACGCTCAACGTAATAACTAGAGTCTGGATACCCAACGAAACTGACCGGAGCCTGAACGCTCAACGAAATAACCGGAGTCTGGATACCCAACGAAACTTACCGGAGCCTGAACGCTCAACGTAATAACCGGAGTCTGGATACCCAACGAAACTGACCGGAGCCTGAACGCTCAACGTAATAACCGGAATCTTGATACTCAACAAAACTGACCGGAGCCTGAACGCTCAACGTAAAAACGGGAGTCTGGATACCCAACGAAACTGACCGGACCTTGAACGCTCAACGTAATAATCGGAATCTGGATACTCAACGAATTTGACCGGAGCCTGAACGCTTAACGTAATAACCCGAGTCTGGATAGTCAATGAAAATGACCGGAGCCTGAACGATCAACGTAATCACCGGAGTCTGGATACCCAATGAAACTGACCGGAGCCTGAACACTCAACGTAATATTTGGAGTATAGATACTCAACGAAAATGATCGGATCCTGAATGCTCAACGTAATAATTGGAGTCTGGATACTCAACGAAAATGATCGGAGCCTGACACTCAACTTAATAACCGGAGTCTGGATACTCAATGAAAATGACCGGAGCCTGAACGCTCAAAGTAATAACTAGAGTCTAGATACCAAACGAAACTGACCGGAGCCTGAACGCTCAACGTAATAACCGGAGTCTGGATACCCAACGAAACTTACCGGAGCCTGAACGCTCAACGTAATAACCGGAGTCTGGATACCCAACGAATCTGACCGGAGCCTGAACGATCAACGTAATAACCGGAATTTGGATACTCAACGGAACTGACCGGAGCCTGAACGCTCAATGTAATATTTGGAGTCTGGATACTCAACGAAACTGACCTGATCCTGAACGCTCAACGTAGTAAATGGAGTTATGATACTCAACGAAAATGACTGGATCCTGAACGCTCAATGTAATGACCGGAGTCTGGATACTCAACGAAAATTACCGGAGCCTGATCGCTCAACATATTGATCGGAGTATGGATATTCAACAAAAATGATCGGAGCCTGAACGTTCAACGTAATGACAGGAGTCTAAATACTCAACGAAAATGACCAGAGTCTGAACCCTCAACGTAATAACCGGAGTCAGGATACTCAACGAAAATAACCGGAGCCTGAACGCTCAACGTAATAATCGGAGTCTAAATACTCAATGAAAATGATCGGAGCCAGACGCACAACTTAATAACCAGAGTCTGGATACTCAACGAAAATGACCGGAGCCTGAACGCTCAACGTAAAAACCGGAGTCTAGATACCCAACGAAACTGACCGGAGCCTGCACGCTCAACGTAATAATCGAAATCTGGATACTCAACGAAACTGACCGGAGCCTTAACAATTAACGTAATAACCCGAGTCTGGATAGTCAACGAAAATGACCGGAGTCTGAACGATCAACGTAATCACCGGAGTCTGGATACCCAATGAAACTGACCAGAGCCTGAACGCTCAACGTAATATTTGGAGTCTGGATACTCAACGAAACTGATCGGATCCTGAACGCTAAACGTAATAATCGAAGTCTGGATACTCAACTAAAATGATCGGAGCCTGACACTCAACTTAATAACCGGAGTCTGGATACTCAACGAAAATGACCGGAGCCTGAATGCTCAACGTAATAACTAGAGTCTAAATACCCAACGAAACTGACCGGAGCCTGAACGCTCAATGTAATAACCGGAGTCTGGATACCCAACAAAACTTACCGGAGCCTGAACGCTCAACGTAATAACCGGAGTCTGGATACCCAACGAAACTGACCGGAGCCTGAACGCTCAACGTAATAACCGGAATCTGGATACTCAACGAAACTGACCGGAGCCTGAACGCTCAACGTAATAACCCGAGTCTGGATAGTCAACGAAAATGACCAGAGCCTGAACAATCAACGTAATCACCGGAGTCTGGTTACCCAACGAAACTGACCGGAGCCTGAACGCTCAACGTAATAACCGGAGTCTGGATACCCAACGAAACTGACCGGAGCCTGAACGCTCAACGTAATAACCGGAATCTGGATACTCAACGAAACTGACCGGAGCCTGAACGCTCAACGTAATAACCCGAGTCTGGATAGTCAACGAAAATGACCGGAGCCTGAACGATCAACGTAAACACCGGAGTCTGGATACCCAACGAAACTGACCGGAGCCTGAACGCTCAACGTAATATTTGGAGTCTGGATACTCAACGAAACTGACCGGATCCTGAACGCTCAACGTAATCAATGGAGTTATGATACTCAACGAAAATGACTGGATCCTGAATGCTTAATGTAATGACCGGGGTCTGGATACTCAACGAAAATTACCGGAGCCTGATCGCTCAACATATTGACCGGAGTATGGATATTCAACGAAAATGATCGGAGCCTGAACGTTCAACCTAATGACAGGAGTCTAGATACTCAACGAAAATGACCGGAGTCTGAACCCTCAACGTAATAACTAGAGTCAAGATACTCAACGAAAATAACCGGAGCCTGAACGCTCAATGTAATAATCGGAGTCTGGATACTCAACGAAAATGATCGGAGCCTGACGCTCAACTTAATAACCGGAGTTTGGATACCCAACGAAACTTACCGGAGCCTGAACGCTCAACGTAATAACCGGAGTCTGGATACCCAACGAAACTGACCGGAGCCTGAACGCTCAACGTAATAACCGGAATCTTGATACTCAACAAAACTGACCAGAGCCTGAACGCTCAACGTAAAAACGGGAGTCTGGATACCCAACGAAACTGACCGGACCTTGAACGCTCAACGTAATAATCGGAATCTGGATACTCAACGAATTTGACCGGAGCCTGAACGCTTAACGTAATAACCCGAGTCTGGATAGTCAATGAAAATGACCGGAGCCTGAACGATCAACGTAATCACCGGAGTCTGGATACCCAATGAAACTGACCGGAGCCTGAACACTCAACATAATATTTGGAGTATGGATACTCAACGAAAATGATCGGATCCTGAATGCTCAACGTAATAATTGGAGTCTGGATACTCAACGAAAATGATCGGAGCCTGACACTCAACTTAATAACCGGAGTCTGGATACTCAATGAAAATGACCGGAGCCTGAACGCTCAAAGTAATAACTAGAGTCTAGATACCAAACGAAACTGACCGGAGCCTGAACGCTCAACGTAATAACCGGAGTCTGGATACCCAACGAAACTTACCGGAGCCTGAACGCTCAACGTAATAACCAGAGTCTGGATACCCAACGAATCTGACCGGAGCCTGAACGATCAACGTAATAACCGGAATTTGGATACTCAACGAAACTGACCGGAGCCTGAACGCTCAATGTAATATTTGGAGTCTGGATACTCAACGAAACTGACCTGATCCTGAACGCTCAACGTAGTAAATGAAGTTATGATACTCAACGAAAATGACTGGATCCTGAACGCTCAATGTAATGACCGGCGTCTGGATACTCAACAAAAATTACCGGAGCCTGATCGCTCAACATATTGATCGGAGTATGGATATTCAACAAAAATGATCGGAGCCTGAACGTTCAACGTAATGACAGGAATCTAGATACTCAACGAAAATGACCAGAGTCTGAACCCTCAACGTAATAACCGGAGTCAGGATACTCAACGAAAATAACCGGAGCCTGAACGCTCAACGTAATAATCGGAGTCTAAATACTCAATGAAAATGATCGGAGCCAGACGCACAACTTAATAACCAGAGTCTGGATACTCAACGAAAATGACCGGAGCCTGAACGCTCAACGTAAAAACCGGAGTCTAGATACCCAACGAAACTGACCGGAGCCTGCACGCTCAACGTAATAATCGAAATCTGGATACTCAACGAAACTGACCGGAGCCTTAACAATTAACGTAATAACCCGAGTCTGGATAGTCAACGAAAATGACCGGAGCCTGAACGATCAACGTAATCACCGGAGTCTGGATACCCAATGAAACTGACCAGAGCCTGAACGCTCAACGTAATATTTGGAGTCTGGATACTCAACGAAACTGATCGGATCCTGAACGCTCAACGTAATAATCGAAGTCTGGATACTCAATGAAAATGATCGGAGCCTGACACTCAACTTAATAACCGGAGTATGGATACTCAACGAAAATGACCGGAGCCTGAATGCTCAACGTAATAACTAGAGTCTAAATACCCAACGAAACTGACCGGAGCCTGAACGCTCAATGTAATAACCGGAGTCTGGATACCCAACAAAACTTACCGGAGCCTGAACGCTCAACGTAATAACCGGAGTCTGGATACCCAACGAAACTGACCGGAGCCTGAACGCTCAACGTAATAACCGGAATCTGGATACTCAACGAAACTGACCGGAGCCTGAACGCTCAACGTAATAACCCGAGTCTGGATTTTCAACGAAAATGACCAGAGCCTGAACAATCAACGTAATCACCGGAGTCTGGATACCCAACGAAACTGACCGGAGCCTGAACGCTCAACGTAATAACCGGAGTCTGGATACCCAACGAAACTGACCGGAGCCTGAACGCTCAACGTAATAACCGGAATCTGGATATTCAACGAAACTGACCGGAGCCTAAACGCTCAACGTAATAACCCGAGTCTGGATAGTCAACGAAAATGACCGGAGCCTGAACGATCAACGTAATCACCGGAGTCTGGATACCCAACGAAACTGACCGGAGCCTGAACGCTCAACGTAATATTTGGAGTCTGGATACTCAACGAAACTGACCGGATCCTGAACGCTCAACGTAATAAATGGAGTTATGATACTCAACGAAAATGACTGGATCCTGAATGCTTAATGTAATGACCGGGGTCTGGATACTCAACGAAAATTACCGGAGCCTGATCGCTCAACATATTGACCGGAGTATGGATATTCAACAAAAATGATCGGAGCCTGAACGTTCAACCTAATGACAGGAGTCTAGATACTCAACGAAAATGACCGGAGTCTGAACCCTCAACGTAATAACTAGAGTCAAGATACTCAACGAAAATAACCGGAGCCTGAACGCTCAATGTAATAATCGGAGTCTGGATACTCAACGAAAATGATCGGAGCCTGACGCTCAACTTAATAACAGGAGTTTGGATACCCAACGAAACTTTTCGGAGCCTGAACGCTCAACGTAAAAACCGGAGTCTGGATACCGAACGAAACTGACCGGAGCCTGAACGCTCAACGTAATAATCAGAATCTGGATACTCGATGAAATTAACCGTAGCCTGAACGCTTAACGTAATAACCCAAGTCTGGATAGTCAACGAAAATGACCGTAGTCTGAACGATCAACGTAATCACCGGAGTCTGGATACCCAATGAAACTGACCGGAGCCTGAACGCTCAACGTAATATTTGGAGTCTGGATACTCAACGAAACTGACCGGATCCTGAACGCTCAACATAGTAAATGGAGTTATGATACTCAACGAAAATGACTGGATCCTGAACGCTCAATGTAATGACCGGAGTCTGGATACTCAACGAAAATTACCGGAGCCTGATCGCTCAACATATTGATCGGAGTATGGATATTCAACGAAAATGATCGGAGTCTGAACGTTCAACGTAATGACAGGAGTCTAGATACTCAACGAAAATGACAGGAGTCTGAACCCTCAACGTAATAACCGGAGTCAGGATACTCAACAAAAATAACCGGAGCCTGAACGCTCAACGTAATAATCGGAGTCTAAATACTCAACGAAAATGATCAGTGCCTGAAGCTCAACTTAATAACCAGAGTCTGGATACTCAACGTAATTGACCGGAGCCTGAACGCTCAACGTTAAAACCGGAGTCTGGATACCCAACAAAACTGACCGGAGCCTGAACACTCAACGTAATAATCGGAATCTGGATACTCAACGAAACTGACCGGAGCCTGAACGCTTAACGTAATGACCCGAGTATGGATAGTCAATGAAAATAACCGGAGCCTGAGCGATCAACGTAATCACCGGAGTCTGGATACCCAATGAAACTGACCGGAGCCTGAACGCTCAACGTAATATTTGGAGTCTGGATACTCAACGAAACTGATCGGATCCTGAACGCTCAACGTAATAATAGAAGTCTGGATACTCAACGAAAATGATCGGAGCCTGACACTCAACTTAATAACCGGAGTCTGGATACTCAACGAAAATGACCGGAGCCTTAACGCTCAACGTAATAACTAGAGTCTAAATACCCAACGAAACTAACCGGAGCCTGAATGCTTAAAGTAATAACCGGAGTCTGGATACCCAACGAAACTTACCGGAGCCTGAACGCTCAACGTAATAATCGGAGTATGGATACCCAACGAAACTGACCGGAGCCTGAACGCTCAACGTAATAACCGGAATCTGGATACTCAACGAAACTGACCGGAGCCTGAACGCTCAACGTAATAACCCGAGTCTGGATAGTCAACGAAAATGACCGGAGCCTGAACGATCAACATAATCACCGGAGTCTGGATACCCAACGAAACTGACCAGAGCCTGAACGCTCAACGTAATATTTGGAGTCTGGATCCTCAACGAAACTGACCCGATCCTGAACGCTCAACGTAATAAATGGAGTTATGATACTCAACGAAAATGACTGGATCCTGAATGCTCAATGTAATGACCGGAGTCTGGATACTCAACGAAAATTACCGGAGCCTGATCGCTTAACGTATTGACCGGAGTATGGATATTCAACGAAAATGATCGGAGCCTAAACGTTCAACCTAATGACAGAAGTCTAGATACTCAACGAAAATGACCGGAGTCTGAACCCTCAACGTAATAACTGGAGTCAGGATACTCAACGAAAATAACCGGAACCTGAACGCTCAACGTAATAATCGGAGTCTGGATACTCAACGAAAATGATCGGAGCCTGACGCTCAACTTAATAACCGGAGTCTGGATACTCAACGAAATTGACCGGAGCCTGAACGCTCAACGTAAAAAACGGAGTCTGGATACCGAACGAAACTGACAGGAGCCCGAACGCTCAACGTAATAATCGGAATCTGGATACTCAACGAAACTGACCGGAGCCTGAACGCTTAACGTAATAACCCGAGTCTGGATAGTCAACGAAAATGACCGTAGCCTGAACGATCAACGTAATCACCGGAGTCTGGATACCCAATGAAACTGACCGGAGCTTGAACGCTCAACGTATTATTTGGAGTCTGGATACTCAACGAAACTGACCGGATCCTGAACGCTCAACGTAATAATCAAAGTCTGGATACTCAACGAAAATGATCGGAGCCTGACACTCAACTTAATAACCGGAGTCTGGATACTAAACGAAAATGACCAGAGCCTGAATGCTCAACGTAATAACTAGAGTCTGGATACCCAACGAAACTGACCGGAGCCTGAACACTCAACGTAATAACCGGAGTCTGCATACCCAACAAAACTTACCGGAGCATGAACGCTCAACGTAATAACCGGAGTCTGGATACCCAACGAAACTGACCGGAGCCTAAACGCTTAACGTAATAACCGGAGTCTGGATACCCAACGAAACTTACCGGAGCCTTAACGCTCAACGTAATAACCGGAGTCTGGATACCCAACGAAACTGACCGGAGCCTGAACGCTCAACGTAATAACCGGAATATGGATACTCAACGAAACTGACCGGAGCCTGAACGCTCAACGTAATAACCCGAGTCTGGATAGTCAACGAAAATGACTAGAGCCTGAACGATCAACGTAATCACCGGAGTCTGGATACCCAAAGAAAGTGACCGGAGCCTAAACGCTCAACGTAATAATCAGAATCTGGATACTCAACGAAACTGACCGGAGCTTGAACGCGTAACGTAATAACCCGAGTCTGGATAGTCAACAAAACTGACCGGAGCCTGATCGATCAACGTAATCACCGGAGTCTGAATACCCAATGAAACTGACTGGAGCCTGAACGCTCAACGTAATATTTGGAGTCTGGATACTCAACGAAACTGATCGGATCCTGAACGCTCAACGTATTAATCGAAGTCTGGATACTCAACGAAAATGATCGGAGCCTGACACTCAACTTAATAACCGGAGTCTGGATACTAAACGAAAATGACCGGAGCCTGAACGCTCAACGTAATAACTAGAGTCTGGATACCCAACGAAACTGACCGGAGCCTGAACGCTTAACGAAATAACCGGAGTCTGGATACCCAACGAATCTTACCGGAGCCTGAACACTCAACGTAATAACCGGAGTCTGGATACCCAACGAAACTGACCGGAGCCTGAACGCTCAACGTAATAACCGGAATCTTGATACTCAACAAAACTGACCGGAGCCTGAACGCTCAACGTAAAAACGGGAGTCTGGATACCCAACGAAACTGACCGGACCTTGAACGCTCAACGTAATAATCGGAATCTGGATACTCAACGAATTTGACCGGAGCCTGAACGCTTAACGTAATAACCCGAGTCTGGATAGTCAATAAAAATGACCGGAGCCTGAACGATCAACGTAATCACCGGAGTCTGGATACCCAATGAAACTGACCGGAGCCTGAACGCTCAACGTAATATTTGGAGTATGGATACTCAACGAAAATGATCGGATCCTGAATGCTCAACGTAATAATTGGAGTCTGGATACTCAACGAAAATGATCGGAGCCTGACACTCAACTTAATAACCGGAGTCTGGATACTCAATGAAAATGACCGGAGCCTGAACGCTCAACATAATAACTAGAGTCTGGATACCAAACGAAACTGACCGGAGCCTGAACGCTCAACGTAATAACCGGAGTCTGGATACCCAACGAAACTTACCGGAGCTTGAACGCTCAACGTAATAACCGGAGTCTGAATACCCAACGAATCTGACCGGAGCCTGAACGATCAACGTAATAACCGGAATTTGGATACTCAACGAAACTGACCGGAGCCTGAACGCTCAACGTAATATTTTGAGTCTTGTTACTCAACGAAACTGACCTGATCCTGAAAGCTCAACGTAGTAAATGGAGTTATGATACTCAACGAAAATGACTGGATCCTGAACGCTCAATGTAATGACCGGAGTCTGGATACTCAACGAAAATTACCGGAGCCTGATCGCTCAACATATTGATCGGAGTATGGATATTCAACGAAAATGATCGGAGCTTGAACGTTCAACGTAATGACAGGAGTCTAGATACTTAACGAAAATGACCAGAGTCTGAACCCTCAACGTAATAACCGGAGTCAGGATACTCAACGAAAATAACCGGAGCCTGAACGCTCAACGTAATAATCGGAGTCTAAATACTCAATGAAAATGATCGGAGCCTGACGCACAACTTAATAACCAGAGTCTGGATACTCAACAAAAATGACCGGAGCCTGAACGCTCAACGTAAAAACCGGAGTCTAGATACCCAACGAAACTGACCGGAGCCTGCACGCTCAACGTAATAATCGAAATCTGGATACTCAACGAAACTGACCGGAGCCTTAACGCTTAATGTAATAACCCGAGTCTGGATAGTCAACGAAAATGACCGGAGCCTGAACGATCAACGTAATCACCGGAGTCTGGATACCCAATGAAACTGACCGGAGCCTGAACGCTCAACGTAATATTTGGAGTCTGGATACTCAACGAAACTGATCGGATCCTGATCGCTCAACGTAATAATCGAAGTCTGGATACTAAACGAAAATGATCGGAGCCTGACACTCAACTTAATAACCGGAGTCTGGATACTCAACGAAAATGACCGGAGCCTGAATGCTCAACGTAATAACTAGAGTCTAAATACCCAACGAAACTGACCGGAGCCTGAACGCTCAATGTAATAACCGGAGTCTGGATACCCAACGAAACTTACCGGAGCCTGAACGCTCAACGTAATAACCGGAGTCTGGATACCCAACGAAACTGACCGGAGCCTGAACGCTCAACGTAATAACCGGAATCTGGATACTCAACGAAACTGACCGGAGCCTGAACGCTCAACGTAATAACCCGAGTCTGGATAGTCAACGAAAATGACCAGAGCCTGAACAATCAACGTAATCACCGGAGTCTGGATACCCAACGAAACTGACCGGAGCCTGAACGCTCAACGTAATAACCGGAGTCTGGATACCCAACGAAACTAACCAGAGCCTGAACGCTCAATGTAATAAACGGAATCTGGATACTCAACGAAACTGACCGGAGCCTGAACGCTCAACGTAATAACCTGAGTCTGGATAGTCAACGAAAATGACCAGAGCCTGAACGATCAACGTAATCACCGGAGTCTGGATACCCAACGAAACTGACCGGAGCCTGAACGCTCAACGTAATATTTGGAGTCTGGATACTCAACGAAACTGACCGGATCCTGAACGCTCAACGTAATAAATGGAGTTATGATACTCAACGAAAATGACTGGATCCTGAATGCTCAATATAATGACCGGAGTCTGGATACTCAACGAAAATTACCGGAGCCTGATCGTTCAACATATTGACTGGAGTATGGATATTCAACGAAAATGATCGGAGCCTGAACGTTCAACCTAATGACAGGAGTCTAGATACTCAACGAAAATGACCGGAGTCTGAACCCTCAACGTAATAACTAGAGTCAAGATACTCAACGAAAATAACCAGAGCCTGAACGCTCAATGTAATAATCGGAGTCTGGATACTCAACGAAAATGATCGGAGCCTGACGCTCAACTTAATAACCGGAGTCTGGATACTCAACGAAAATTACCGGAGCCTGAACGCTCAACGTAAAAACCGGAGTCTGGATACCGAACGAAACTGACCGGAGCCTGAACGCTCAACGTAATAATCGGAATCTGGATACTCGATGAAACTAACCGGAGCCTGAACGCTTAACGTAATAACCCGAGTCTGGATAGTCAACGAAAATGACCGTAGCCTGAACGATCAACGTAATCACCGGAGTCTGGATACCCAATGAAACTGACCGGAGCCTGAACGCTCAACGTAATATTTGGAGTCTGGATACTCAACGAAACTGACCGGATCCTGAACGCTCAACGTAGTAAATGGAGTTATGATACTCAACGAAAATGACTGGATCCTGAACGCTCAATGTAATGATCAGAGTCTAGATACTCAACGAAAATTCCCCGAGCAGGGGCGCAATTTATTTCTGCGGTTGGCAAATTTCTGGGTTCTTAGTATTCAACCGTCTCGTACCTCGAATGTTTTAAGGCCGTTCGCTCTTCACCCAATCGGGTCCAAGTCGCTTGAATAGGGGCAGCTGTTGCACCCTAAAATTTGCCCAACCTTATTCACTTGGTTTATGTTTCAATATCATTAGCATTTGCATATAGAGTCATGAACATAGCCTAACCATCTGCATAGCATAAGAATAACAAGTCATTCAACAGGGGACCAATCATTACTCTCATCTCTAGAGGCCTATCAAGAGGTTATTATCCTGGTTCAATCTCATTTAAGTCATCAGAAAAGAATTTGGAAGTTGGAGAAATCAGTGGATCAAGCATTGAGTCTATCTCCTAACTGAGGGTATCTGAGGATCAACAAAGAAATTGTGAGCTGTGGGCTGAGCATGGACAGTATGTGGACATCATGGGAGGCTTAGAAAGGCATTTGGAGAAGGAGATAAGTCATTGGTGTAGTCACAAGAGTTGTGGATGAAGACAGTCAACTAGGGTTTCATCTGGGTCAACCATGGGTCAACTCTAGGTCAATTGACTGATTGAAAGGCATTGAGGGCTATTGAGGAGATGTGGGGTTTATCATTTGACATGAAGAATAAGGATATGTTGTTATGCTAAGAAGAATTCAAGAGAAATCAAGGAGAAGAGGAGTTTCTAAATTAGGGTTTCTGTGTAAAATCCCCTAGTTTAGGTCAAATTTCCAAGCAAGATAAGTCAAAATGAAAGCTTCAAATGGATCCTTGGCCAACATGAAACTTGTAGGGGAGCTCAAGACCTTTAATTTGAGTGGTTTAAGACATCAAGGGGATTTATAGAACTCAAGTTATGGTCCTTGCAAGTTACAGGTCATCTGAGGTATCTGAAATTTTGTCTGTGAAAGTGACTTGACTTCCAAGCTATTTTTACCCCTCAAGGAGATTTCAAATGAATTTCTGGTCAACATAAGGATTGTTCCTCATTGTCTTAGCTTTCTAGAATGGTATAGTATGCCTTCATATGATTTGTGGAACTCTACTTATGGTCTTGGAAAGCAAAGGGTATTTTGGTCATTTGAGAATTACAGGTCATTTCAACCTATGCCCAAAACTCATACAAGGAAGCTTCAAATGGAAAACTTTACAACATCAAACTTGTTCCAAATGACATTTTGAGTCTAGAAAAGTGACCATGAGAGATTGGAAAGATTCATAGCACAAAGTTTCAAAATTGTTGGATTTAATGAATAAAAATGGACTTAAAAATGAGATTTTTCATATTTTGGCCAAATGAAGCAAAATTATAGGTCATTTTGAATGGAAAGATCATTTTAAAGACATTGGCTAAAGTAGAATTTTGAGCTTAGTTCACATTTTGGGAGTTATTCATGGTTACTTGTAATGGAAGATACATAAACCAAATCCAAAGGAAAGAATGCAAGGGAAGCTTCTCCAAGTTTCTAGGAGTTTCTAACCTCATGTATATATTGATGTGAGATGGTTCATGCCATGGTTGGTGATCTCATTCTCTCAAAATCACAAGTTTCACTCACTTTCTCCAATTTGCAAAAGTATCTCAAACTCTCTCAAATCTCCATCAATTCTCACATTTCTTGATCTGATCTTCATCACCATCATCCATAGATTACAATTCTCACAAGAATTTGGCTGAATTGAGCAAGGATAGTGCCATACAAGTTTCATCATTCAAGGTGCAAGAAGTTGGAATCACATGATACAAGAAGTTTGAGTCAAGATCTTTGCATACAGAATCAGAGTGGGAGTGTGTGGATCAGCTTCAAGTCCTTACAAGCATCAGATTCAAAGAGTTACATACCTGTTTTCACCAATTGCACCAGGTTGGATTTCTATTCGAATTGCATGCTTTAGTTAGAATTATTAGGTTTTGATAGTGTAGAATTGTTAAGATAGGATAGAGGACTGATTTTGATGAGTTTGGAGAGGTTTCATGAAGGTTGAGCATGATGCACCAATTCTGTTAAGGTTTGTATCTCATGGAATATGGCACGATAATTCTCATGATATGGCTTAAAATGACCAGTATAAGATGTAGATTAGGTTAGGATAAGGTTTGGCAAGAATTAGGAGATTTGATTACAGGTGATAATGATGGATTCAAGGTGTTCTAGCTATCGGGTTCGAGTCTTGATGGAGTTTTAGAAGAAGATTTTGTTATGGTTGTGTAGAGGGGAAAGAATAGAGCAACTTTGCTCTTTGCAGATGGTGTTTTCATGGAGAATTGAGGTTGCATGATGAGGTAGAACTCTGGTTGAGGCAAGCTTCGCGCAGAGCTTTAATGGCTGAAACCCTAATCCATTGGGGAAGACGATGGACCACCGTTGGATGACTGTTTTGACTTGGACCAAAAACCTGATCGTATGGCCACGATTCAATTGAAATTTGGAGGGAGTGAGGCTGAGTATCAAAACTTAGCGTTTCATTTAACGCGCCAATGGGCTCAGGGTTCCCTTGCTTTTAACACCCCCAGTTGCCAGGCCCAATGAGATTATAACTGAGAAAATGACTATCTGCACCGTTTTGTGTTTTTTGATTTTTGTTTAATTTCTGAAGCGTGCTGGGCCCAGTAATTTTGATATTCACACCCCTGCTCTCTGGCCCACCTGGATAAAACAACTAGGCGCCCTTGCTGATGGCACCCCCTCCCTTTCTATTCATATTTTGTCATTTTTATTTCTTTAATATTTTCTCATCCTTTAAAAAAATCATAATAAATCATAAACTTCATATTTTTTGATGATTCTTTTTGCATTAATTTCTACAAGATGTCTAGAAAATTATAAAAAATAAAAATGGCATTTTATTTTTTATTTGATATTTTTCCCATATTTTCCAAATAAATGCATATTTTAGGTGTTTCATTTCATACATGATTTTGATAATTTTGGTTCTACTAGTTGCTTTAATATTTTTCACCCATTCTTTTTAGGTTGATTAATAGACATTGTTAGCTTGTATATGCAATTTAGTTCATATTTTTAGGAATTAATTTTAGGTGATTAGTTTAGGTGTGAACAACATGAACAAAATTAGGGTTTAAGTGATGACTTAGGTGAATTAGTTCATTTCCCTTAGGACTTAGAGATTGAATATTTTAGATGTGGGACTATAGGGACTATGGGTAGTTATTAGATCCCTTAGAAATCACTAGGATTCCCCTACTGCTATTGGTATATTACTGTATTTGATTGATTGGTGTGGTATGCCCTCTGGGGATTATTGTTTGTCTGTATGGGTATTGGGATTGCTTGGGGATTGGGGAAGCTGAAGACTGATGATGATGAAGCCATTGGAGATCCAGAGACCGAAGACCAACTTCCAGAGTTGATGAGGAGATTCCTGCTAGCAGCTGTTGAGGAGATTAGGGTTTAGGAGCTAGGCAGAGCTCTAGATTAGAAAGCTTGTTTCTCAAACATGGAATGCCTTGTCTGCATCCATCCTTTCTCTATGATTCAAAGTCTCTTTCAAATATCCACCCCCTTCCTTTGGAAGGATCAGTGAATGTATTTGAAAGATATAACTTTTGAGAGGAAACTGTCTGTTTAATGTTAACAGTTGATGAACCACCTTTGGTAGGTAATTAACTGTCTAACATTCATTCACTTCATCTTGTTGACTGATGTTTCTCCTGAAGATTGAGACTTGAAGTAAAGCCATTGCAGATGGAAGACTGATAATGAAGACCTTGCTTGAAGGCTGTGGAGATGGAGATTGATGCTTGCTGAAGCTTGAAGTCAGAGCTGCTGATGCTGTTTATTTTTCTGCTGTATTTCATTTCTTGATGTATTGATTGGTTTTCCTGACTGTATTGTTTGTTGTTAACCTGTTGGGTTGAAAGTGAAGTCTGTTCACTTTTGCCTATTGTTTTCTAGGTTCGAGGTTGAGTGGGACTCCCTTGCCTCGCTTGTATTGCTGCATCCATGCATTTTACTGCTTTACTGTATATATTTGATATTGTTTCTGTTTCTGGCTGTTCCCTTAGGATCTCTGTTTCTCTCTGTGCAAGAGAGGAGCATGATAGACATTAGGTCTTAACCCATGCATGATAACATTAGGTTAGTTTGATTCCCTTCGCAACCGTAGGTTAGAGTTCTGTCTCTTCTTCCTCAAAACAAACAGAAAAATACAATAAAATTTCAAACACAATAACAGACACTTCTTCCGTAAAAGAATGTGAACTCATCAAAACGTCATTTTTGTCCGCTGGGACTGTTAATCAGAAAAACCTTTTTCAGAAGGAATAAAATCAACCAAGACAGACCTGTGTCGTACGTGGCCCGAACTACGTTTGCTCTGATCTTTCATGCTGTATGAAAGTACGTAGGCATGGGATGCGATATCCTAGCAAGCAACCTTCCCCTCCTTTCCCGTAGGTAGGCGAACTACGTTGACTCTGATTTCTCGTTCCAGACGGGAATACGTAGGCATAAAGTGAGATACTTTGCCGAGTCATTTTATTTTCTTTTAACCCCTGACCTTTAGTTTAGATAGAAATAATAATCCATACCCGAAAACAAGCGTGGATCCCGTCGAGTACGACGGACGTGAGGGGTGCTAATACCTTCCCCTTGCGCAACCGACTCCCGAATCCAGGTTTTGGTTGCGACGACCATACCTTTTCCCGTGTTGTGCGAGGTTTACTCTGAGCGTTTCCTTTGCCTCCCGTGGGATAAATAACGCGCGGTGGCGACTCTTCTGTTCAGCCGGCGCCGATTTTCGCAGTAGCGACAGCTGGCGACTCTGCTGGGGATCCAACGTCCCCTGGCTGCTAAGGACTGCGATAGTTCTTATGCATTTGGGATCCAACGTCCCTTAAGAGAGTCAATCCTAATGCTTGTTTTCCCGTCGAGGATTTTGTATGGATTTATATTTCTGACCTTTATCTTTCAGCATTATATATATTGATTATTATTGCTGTATTGGGGTGTGAAGGGTGGTTCTATGATTGAGAGATAAGCCGGACCTGGGCTTGAGTGCACCTAGAATTAGAGTAGAAAGTAGTGGGCGCGTGCCAGCTTTGCTTGCATTAGTGTCTCATGAAATCTACACTCGGACGAGGTTCTTCTGGTTGGCTTCTTTTTCTACCCTTTGGGTCGAAGGGGTTGTTGGTCAGCTGAATTGTCGACTCCGGGAACCGATCATTTGGAAGTTGGCTAAGTGAGGCCTCTTCAGGATTTGATGATGCCACTCCTTCTGGGAATCGTATCATCAACCCTGAAAGTCTGTGACGCCGACGACCGCATAGGATGCCATACCTTTGTCAGTTACTAGGACATCCACCTGTGAGAGGGTTTGGGGTTATGCAGGTAACTAGACCTTCAGATACCGGTTATTTCTTGATCAGAGATCCTGGGTATTTATGGAGATGTGAGGTCTGTCAGAGACCATCTGGAGATGTGTTATGAGGTCTGTCAGAGACCATTTGGATAGTTCTGGGGTCTGTCAGAGACCAGTTGGAGATGTGGTTTGAGGTCTACCAGAGACCAGTGGGAGTTATAGTTTGAGGTCTGTCAGAGACCATTGTTCGAGCTTTGTTTTAGGTCTATCTGAGACCAGGGTATGAGGACTTCTATAGAGTCTATCCGAGACTTCTTGATATGGTTCAGGCTATTCAGCTACGGCAGTTGGTCCCTGTTGCATGTTACTTGCATTGCATTGTTTGCATACCCATTATCATTGCATCCCATTAACGTGTGTCTGTGCTGCAGGTGCATTTGCATATCCTCCGATTCTAGTGCCCAGACTTCTGAGTGTTGACTATGGCCGGTTTGAGGAAAACAGTTGCGTATAAGCTGCCTTCACCTGATATTACTTCTTTGCTTGGTCTGATATCTCTTGCTGATGAGGAGGTTAGGAGAAGCTTCAGAATGAGTCATGGGAGATTACTGAGATTAGTCTGCAAGCCCACTGCTGATGAGATGAACGGGATGTACACCTTGATGCAGTTCTATGACCCCGCATTGAGATGTTTTACGTTTGCTGACTTCATTCTGGGGCCCACCATTGAGGAGTATGTGGAGTTTACTGAGCTACCCGTGCAGGACAAGGTTCCATTTATTCACTCTGCTGCTGAGCCCAAGTTGGAGGACTTAGCCAAAGCTTTGCATATGGACGCTGCAGAACTGTTAGTGACTTCTTAGCTTGGGGTTTCAGGTTTCTCTCTTGATTTCCTGGTTGGCAAGGCTCAGGAGTATGCCAAGAACGGATGTTGGGTGGTTTTCAATGCTATTTTGGCTCTATGCATTTATGGGATTGTGCTATTCCCTAACTTGCCCAATTTCGTAGACCTGGACACTTTCCATCTATTCGCTGCCGGCAATCCAGTGCCAACGTTGATCGGAGACTTCTACCACTCCTTGCACTACAAGAACGAAAACAGAAGGGGAAAGGTTGTTTACTGCTGTGCTCCCTTGTTGAATATGTGGTTCAAGAGTCATCTTCCCATGAAGGGATCTTTTGTGGAAAGTGCAACCACCGCTAGCTGGTCAGAGCGCCTGATGAGGCTATCTTCCGAAGACGTTGAGTGGTTTGATAGAGATCTGTTGGGATCTGAGCTTATATTCAGTTGTTCTGGGTACCCTAATGTGCCGCTGATTGGAAGAAAAGGGTGTATCAACTACAACCCATCACTGTTGGTCCGTCAGTTCGGATATGCGCTGAAGAACCCGCCAAAGGAGGAAGAAGTACAGGAATCTCTGTACTTCACCGGAGATTTGAAGGAAGAGTTGTTAGCCAAGTTGCAGCATTCCTGGACGCGTATTAACCGAAGAGGGAAGCCGTTGTTAGGGAAGAACGACTGTCAAGCTTATGCACCTTACAGAGTTTGGATCCAGGAGAGAGCAAGTCAGTTGCGGATGCCATTCCAAGATGTACCAATCCTTGTTCCTATTCCGGTAGCAGAGCCAACTACTGTTTCCATGAAAGCCTACGAGCAAGTTGTGAAAGAAAAAGAAGCCTTGATGAAGATCAACGAAGGGTTAGAGCAGGAGCTAGCCCAAATACGCAGTGAGAAAAACAAGGCCGTGTATGCTTTCCAACAGCAGATTGAGCTAATGAACAGACTAGGGGCTGAGTTAACTGAGGAGAGGAAGAAGCGCGAACGTCTGGGGCAAGAGTTCAGAAGCTCCCACGACATGCTCGAATCCAAAAAGAAAGCGCTCGACGCAGCACACCGAGAGATCTCTTCTTGCAATAAGACTTGGAATGCTACGCTCACCAACAATAAGAAGAGGGAAGATAAGTTGAAGCAGCAAATTTCCGACCTCGAAGAGCAGTTGAAGTCCAGCATCAAGAAGTGTGAAGAAGAAGTGATGACCCGGTACAGTCTCCAGAATGCACTAAACAAGGCCATCAAAGGCAGAGATGAAGCTGTGTCTCAGAAGCGTAAACTGGAGGATCGCTTCGGAGACGGGGCATGGGAAGAAACTGCTGAAGACGTGCGCCGTGTTCTTAAGAAAAGGAACCAACTTGTTGAAGGGCTGCTTGCTCGACCGAGTCATCCGGAGACCAAGAAGTTGTTAGAAGAGTACCAGACTTATGGGAGGATTTGATCATTTCATGTAGTAACTTGTATGCTTTATTTGCATAGTGCTGACCATCACCAGGATTGTTGGTTGAGGTCATGCCTTCTTGTTGTACTTTCAGTGATATTGTATTCCGGGCTTATTGATTTCTCTGCAATATATGAGGCTTTCTGTGATTCAACTCCGATCTTTGTAATGCTTGCACTGACACCTTCACACTAGAATCGGGGAATGAATTTCCCTAATGCACAGACACACATTGCATTGCATTCATATTCATATTGCATTACAGGTAATCTTTGGATGGTGTCTTATTTCCTGCTCTGTACTAGGTATTTCCAGGATTGCAGATCAGCACCCGCACCGCTATTCCACTCGCACCAACTGACGAAGAATCATGGATCAAATGCAGAACGAGATGCAAGATGTGCGCGAGAAGCTAGCTCTCTTTATGCAGACCATGGAAGCTATTGCAAAAGGTCAGGAGAATTTGCAAGCCATGGTGCAACCTCTGTTGGCCCGAAATGCTGGTCACGGTAACGAGGATCATCAGTCTGTACGGGTCGATACTGTTCATGGAGATGGCACTCCCACGCCAGTGGCTCCCCCTGTAGTCAATATCCCTGCTGCTAATGTCAACAACGCTACCGCTGCTGGGAATGGTAACGTCGGAGTTGGGAACGAGACTACTGTCCATAACGTTGGGCTTGGTGATGTCAACTTGGGTGATAATATGGGAGGCAACGGCTTTGGCAATACTGGATTCGGGTTCAATGATCAGGGATTCGATAATGCTGGGAAATATGGTTTCAATGCTCAAGGCTTTGGGCAAGATGGTTATGGTGTGGCCAATCAGGGTTATGGAGGTTTCGGAAATGGAAACGGCGCTGGGTTAATGGCTTTTGGGCCTGCTGGAGGTGTTCAAGGGTACGGCAACAGAGGCCGAGGCCCGGTGATGAATCAGATTAGAGCTGGCCGTAATAATGGATACGATGGGTATGGAGCTGGGAATGGTATGTGGCAAGAAGATCAGCAGGAGGACGCTTTCTCCGACGGAGGTTTCGAAGGGCCGATGGATGACTCCCAGAAGATCAGAATGCTGGAAGAGCAGATGAGGGGGGTCCTGAACCAAAGTGCTGTGGGCTTAGACATGGCAACAATGGGTCTGGTACCTGGCTTGAGGGTGCCAATCAAATTCAAAGCTCCTGCGTTTGATAAGTATAAAGGGGACACATGTCCGAAAGTGCACGTGCAGGCTTATTACAGAAAGATGTCTGCGTACTCAACTGATGAGAGAATGCTAATGCATTTCTTTCAAGATAGTCTGTCAGGTCCTTCCTTAGAGTGGTACATGGGGTTGGAGCCAACCAATATCAAGACATGGAAGCAATTAGCAGAGGCATTTGTAGCTCACTACAAGTATAACAACGACTTGGCGCCCAATCGGGTCCAATTGACAGGGCTGTCTCAGAAGAAGGGGGAGAGCTTTAAAGAGTACGCGCAAAGGTGGTGCGATATGGCTGCCAGGGTCCGCCCTCCTTTAGAAGACAAGGAAATGAATGACATGTTCGTCGGCACATTCACGGGCTTGTTTCATGACATGTTGTTTCATACATCTCTGGCCAGTTTCTCAGATTTGATTCTGATGGGGGAAAAGATTGAACGTAACATTAAGCAAGGAAAGTTCCAGGCTGAGGAATCAACTGCATCTGGTAGTAATAGGAAGGCTTTTGGTGGGCGCCGTCAGGGCGAGGCTAGCGCAGTGTTTGGAGGCCGAGGCCGAGGCCGAGGCAGGGGACAAAACCAATATCATCAGCCGCAGCAGGTGGCGAGTGTTACTATCCCATATCAGCAACAACCACTTCAACAACAACAACCTTTTCAGCAGCAGCCAACGCAGCAGCAGCAGCCATTTCAGCAACAACAGCAGCAACAGCCACAGCAGGGGGCACAACAGGCTCAGCGAAGATTCCAGGGCGGTAAACCAAGAAGAGTGTTTGAGAAGCCTCCCTCAACCTATGCAGATTTGTTGCAGACACTGTTGGGTTTGAACCTGGTAGAGAAGAGAACTTTGGCACCGATAACGGGAACTCCTCTGTATGGTTATGATGCAAGCAGGCACTGTGAGTTTCATTCTGGGGCTCCAGGCCACGATATAGAGGGTTGCCATGCTTTTAAGCATGTTGTGCAGGATCTTTTGGACAATAAGACTATCAATTTCAGAACGGCAGGTCTGAATATAGTGCAGAAACCCATGCCTGATCATGGGGCAAACGCCATCCTGACTGAGGAAGGGTTGAATCTGATTATGAATGTCGACGATTTAAAGACGCCGCTAAGCGAGATAAAAAGCAGATTGTTGCAAGGGGGTGTTTTTCCAGGATGTGACGAGTATTGCTTGGAATGCTGGACCTTAGCTGGGGGGTGTGATGATTTGAAGAAAGGCATTCAGGCTTTAATTGATGAAGGCACATTGCAGTTTGACCGAGCAGCAACTGAAGAGCCCGCAGGGGCAGTAGCAGATGATCAGAGTGATGTGGCCACTGTAACGATTCCTCGAAAGACAATCACTATTGCAGCACCAGTCCAGCGACCACCGATCACCATAACTAAGGTCGGACCAATCCCGTACGAGAACACGAAAGCAGTCCCATGGTCATATGGGTTGGAGGCATATTGTGACGGGATAAAGATTGATGTTAATAAGCAGCCAGCCGAGACTGTAGACAATGTTGTTGGTTCAGGAGGTATGACAAGAAGTGGTAGGATCTTCATATCGCCTGAGGTGGAGGCCGAAAGACTAGCGAAAGGAAAAGGGAAGATGGTTGAGAATGTCCCAGTGCAAGCCAGCGACAAAGAATCGGCATCGAAAGACGTAGAAGAGTTCATGCGCTTGATTCGAAAAAGTGATTATAAGATTGTGGAGCATCTGCAACAGACGCCGTCCAAAATATCCATCTTGTCATTGCTCTTGTGTTCGGAAGCCCACAAAAATGCTTTGTTGAAAGTCCTGGATACTTCCTTCGTACCCCAGGACGTTTCCGTGAATCAGCTGGAAGGAGTGTTGGCACATGTGAATGCAGGCCACAGCCTGGGCTTTACCGACTTCGATTTGACCCCGAAAGGGAGAGATCATAATATGGCGCTGCACATATCTGTCGAGTGTAGAGGATCAGTAATGTCGCATGTGTTGGTCAACACCGGATCGTCTCTGAATGTGATGCCTAAGAAAGCGATGATGAAGCTGGATGTCAGAGGAATCTTGTGCACACCCAGTGACTTGGTAGTTAGAGCCTTTGACGGCACGCGAAGAACAGTCTTTGGATCGATCACATTGCCTCTACAGGTGGGGCCGGAGGTGTTTGCGACGAAATTTTATATCATGGATATACAGCCTGCATATAGCTGCTTGCTCGGAAGACCCTGGATTCATGGGGCTGGGGCAGTCACGTCTACCCTGCATCAGAAGTTAAAATATATGGTCGGAGACAGCGTAGTCACCGTATGCGGAGAAGAAGACATCCTGGTCAGCCATCTGTCGTCATTTAAATATGTGGAGGTCGACGGAGAGATCCACGAAACACCCTGCCAGGCGTTTGAAGGGTTGCGTGTCAAGGACAAAGGTCTCGGGCCGAGCAAAGTGTCAGAGATAGCCGTCTCATCGTATAAAGAAGCTCAAGCTCTGGTAGAGGCAGGAGAAGCAAAGGGCTGGGGCAAAGTGCTGGATATTCCTATAAAGATGGACCGGTTCGGGCTAGGATACCAATCGTCATCGTCAGCACCTGCTGTGGGGGCACCCCGTTTCAGAGGGCCAATAACCATCTCTGCCAGTGGAGTATGTCATGAAACCATCAATGCTGCTTCGGAGTCTGACGAAGGAGACAGCGACTGTGATATGGATGCCTGGATTCAGCCAAGCACGCCAGGACAAGGACTGTGCAACTGGTCTATTCAGGAGCTTGTTCCTGTGACTCTTAAACAGTAATGCTTTGCTTTATTAATTGTTGAATAATCTGATGTCTTGCCCGGGGCATCAGGATTTGCTTAGGGCTGTGTTGTTATGAACATTGCGTGTTAATCATTAAATAAATGGCGTTTTTTCATGTGCAAATACTGTAATCTCTGTCTTTCTTGTTTTGTATTTTTCAATAAAATGGCAACGTGGTTATTCGCTTTATACGCATTTTGAAGCACTTAACCATTCCTTTTGCAGGATAACATTTTCAGATGACATCCTTGAACCACCTATGACTCGTCCCGACTTTGAGCACCCGGTATTTCAAGCCGAAGAAGAGGTTGTCGAAGATAGTGACGTTCCTGAAGAACTGTCTTGGTTGGTGAAGCAAGAGGAAAGAGCCATTCTGCCTCACGACGAGGTCATCGAAATTATCAACTTGGGGTCGGAAGGGGTTGAGAAGAACATTCGTATCGGAGCCGCACTGCAGGGCGATATCAAGCAAAGACTGGTCGAAATGCTCCGAGAGTACAGTGATGTATTCGCTTGGTCGTATGAAGATATGCCCGGGCTCGATACAGACATGGTTGTGCACCGTCTACCACTGAAAGAAGAATGCCCGCTGGTCAAACAAAAGCTTCGCAGAACTCGACCAGACATGGCAGTGAAGATCAAAGAGGAAGTTCAAAAACAGTGGGACGCTGGTTTCCTGGCTGTGACAAAATATCCCTCATGGGTTGCTAACATCGTACCAGTGCCAAAGAAAGACGACAAGGTTCGAATGTGCGTGGATTATAGAGATTTGAATAAAGCCAGCCCAAAAGACGATTTTCCGCTTCCTCATATTGACGTGCTAGTTGATAATACTGCTCAATACTCCGTATTCTCCTTCATGGATGGCTTTTCAGGCTATAATCAGATTAAAATGGCGCCAGAGGATATGGAGAAGACTACTTTCATAACGCCTTGGGGAACATTTTGCTACAAAGTGATGCCCTTTGGTTTGAAAAATGCTGGGGCAACATATCAGCGTGCGATGACGACTCTTTTCCATGATATGATGCATAAAGAGATCGAAGTCTATGTTGACGATATGATTGCCAAATCCCAGACGGAGGAAGAGCATCTGGTGAATCTGCTGAAGTTATTTAAAAGGCTTAGGAAGTTCAGGCTGAGACTGAACCCTAACAAATGCACTTTCGGGGTGAGATCGGGTAAACTGCTGGGGTTTATCGTAAGCGAAAGAGGAATAGAGGTCGATCCTGCTAAAATAAAAGCGATTCAAGAAATGCCTACGCCTAAAACAGAGAAAGAGGTACGCGGGTTTTTAGGGAGGTTGAACTACATCGCCCGGTTCATATCTCACCTAACTGCTACGTGTGAACCATTATTCAAGTTATTGAAGAAAGATCAAGCTGTAACGTGGAACGAAAATTGTCAAAAGGCGTTCGATAAAATAAAGCAGTATTTACAGGAGCCTCCTATTTTGATACCCCCGGTGGCAGGGAGACCCTTGATCATGTATTTGACGGTTCTTGAGGGAAGCATGGGTTGTGTTCTCGGTCAACACGACGAGACAGGAAGAAAAGAGCATGCGATCTACTACTTGAGTAAGAAATTTACGGATTGTGAATCTCGATATTCAATGCTTGAGAAAACTTGTTGCGCGCTAGCCTGGGCCGCCAAGTGTTTGAGGCAATACATGCTGAATCATACAACCATGCTCATCTCGAAGATGGATCCTATCAAATATATATTCGAAAAGCAGGCGTTATCAGGGAGAATTGCCCGTTGGCAGATGGTCTTGACTGAATATGACATTCAATACGTCTCGCAAAAGGCTATAAAGGGGAGTGTGCTGTCTGAGTATCTGGCGGAGCAGCCTGTTGAAGATTACCAATCGATGAGGTTTGATTTTTCTGACGAGGATATCATGTACCTAAAGATGAAAGATTGTAAGGAGCCGTTGCCAGACGAAGGACCAGAATTGGGTTCTAAATGGAAGATGATATTTGACGGAGCTGTGAATGCTTACGGTAGCGGAATAGGGGCAATCATCACTACGCCACACGGGTCGCACATCCCGTTTACTGCCCGATTGACCTTCTAGTTACCAATAATGAGGCCGAATACGAAGCTTGTATAATGGGGCTTGAAGAAGCCATTGATTTGCGAATCAAAAATCTAGACGTATACGGAGACTCAGCTCTGGTGGTGAATCAGATAAAAGGGGAATGGGAGACACGTCAGCCCAATTTGATACATTACATGAATTATGCAAGGAGATTGCTGCCTTTCTTTGACGAGGTTGAGTTGCATCATGTACCGCGGGCAGAGAATCAAATGGCTGACGCTCTCGCCACGTTGTCTTCCATGTACAAAGTCAACTTCTGGAACGAGGCTCCCAGAATCATTATTTCTCGGCTTGGCAGACCGGCTTACGTATTTGCTATTGATGAAGCATCCGACGACAAACCATGGTATTTTGATATCCGTAATTTTCTGAAGAATAAAGAGTATCCGGCTGGGGCATTCAGTCAAGATCAGAAGACTCTCAGGAGATTAACGGGTAATTTCTATTTGAATCCGGATGGCGTCTTATACAAAAGAAACCACGACTTGGTGCTGTTGCGTTGTGTAGACGAAAGAGAGGCAAAGCTGCTCATGGAGGAAATACATGAAGGTACCTTTGGTACGCACGCTGGTGGGCATGCTATGACGAGAAAGCTGCTGCGGGCAGGTTATTTTTGGCTGACTATGGAAACCGACTGTTTCAAGTTCGCAAGGAAGTGTCACAAGTGCCAAATCTATGCTGATAAGATCCATGTGCCTCCGAGTCCTCTAAATGTGATGTCATCGCCTTGGCCATTCTCGATGTGGGGGATCGATATGATTGGAAAGATCGAGCCAACAGCTTCTAATGGGCATCGGTTCATTCTAGTAGCGATCGATTATTTCACCAAGTGGGTAGAAGCGGCGTCATACGCAAATGTAACGAAGCAAGTGGTGGCTAGATTCATCAAGAGAGATATCATTTGCCGATATGGGATTCCCGAGCGGATAATCACGGACAACGGTTCAAACCTGAACAACAAAATGATGAAGGAGCTCTGTCAGAATTTCAAGATCGAACATCACAACTCCTCCCCTTACCGACCCAAGATGAATGGCGCTGTTGAAGCGGCCAATAGGAATATAAAGAAGATCGTTCAGAAAATGGTGGTGACCTATAAGGATTGGCATGAGATGCTACCTTTTGCTTTGCACGGCTATCGTACGACGGTACGCACATCAACCGGGGCAACTCTGTTCTCGTTAGTATACGGAATGGAAGCGGTATTACCATTGGAAGTTGAGATCCCTTCTCTGAGGGTATTGCGAGACGTACAACTGGACGAGGCAGAATGGGTGAAAGACAGGTTGAACCAATTGAGTTTGATGGACGAGAAGAGGCTAGCTTCTCTAGCATATGGTCGTTTGTACCAGAGCCGAATGAAGAAAGCATACGATAAGAAGATACATCCGCGAAGCTTTCAGACGGGCGACCTTGTGCTGAAAAGGATTCTCCCACCGCAAGCAGATCACAGGGGCAAGTGGACCCCCAACTACGAAGGGCCATATGTTGTCAGAAAAGTCTTTTCAGGAGGAGCTTTATTGTTGTCCACTATGGACGGTGAAGACTTTACGTCACCTGTGAATTCAGACGCAGTTAAAAAATACTTTGCTTAAAATTGACTCGCTGGACAGAAAAAAGAGAGTCCAGGCAAAAATGGGGCATCCTGGCGAACCAAAAACAGAATGAAAGGTTCGGGCAAAAGTTAGGGATAAAATTGAAAAAAATGTACACCCGCGAAGTTGAAAACCTACACTGGGCGGCTTCGGCAAAAAGGGGTATCCCGGTGAACTGAAAACCCGTAAAGGGCGGTTCACGCAAAAGTTAGGGATTTGAAAAGCAAATGACTGCGGTCCGAATTTGATACCACATTTGAGCATCAGTGCGAGAGAATATACCTGAGGGGTCGATTATCAGATACAACCTCTTCGGAAGAATGAATACCGGGAAAGCATTTGAGTCGGATGAGTCATAGGAGGATCAGTTCGTGGTGTTCGTCTGCATCCCGTTGCCGACATGTGTACAAATTTAATTTGTCAAAATATTTATGCTTCTTGTGCATACTTGTGTATTTGCTTTGCGTAGCTTCCTCATTTCAGGAGTTACATCCCGTGTACAAAAATTCCGCCCATTCAGGGGCCCAATCAATAAAATATGTTATTCAGTACTTGATGCTGGTTCTTTACTGTTTTGTGCATGATAAAACGCCTAAGTTTACTGAGACTGGCATGTGTATAACATCACTGGCCCTTGCCAACAATTGCTAAAGGGTTGAATTAACTGGAAATAACGTCACTAACCTGAGTTGATTTGGTTGCATAGGCTTGTCTTGTCTTGTTTGTGTTGTTCCAGGTTTCATAGCCGTACGAGGAAGATGATCAACAGATTGCAATAGCGAGAGACTCGACCCCCACGCAGGTCATGCATGTTCCTCCTGAAGAGGGATCAAATTCCCCCAGCTAGTCGTAGCTTATCCAGAGGGCATGCTCCAGCAAAGTCATCTACCCTCAGCAGAATTGACGATCCCAAAATTGTAGGCTGTATGCAGACAGTGTGGTGTCCCCCAGAAGGATTCCTTATCTCACGCAGAGTGGGTTAGCCACAGAAGATTAATATTTGGGAACTATATTCAGACAGTTTACCTTTCCCCGCAGGGCCATTTATTCTCCCCCAGTGGAGCCAGTGGATGTTCCCCTAGAGAATCATCCCATCCCCAGCGGAGTTCTCTTTTCAGCAAGTGTTTTCTTTCCTCCCAGTGGAACTCGAAGGTTAAAACTCTCCCCGGTAGAGTTGGTTGCGTGTCCTGGCATTTATTTTGTCAGAATACCGTGTGATATCCGTTCACTCTCCAGCAGAAGTTCAATCATACCAGGCGCATATGCTATTCTCTAGCAGAGTTGTATTCCCCAGCAGGGCGTTACTTCAATGAGGTGATTGGTATTGAGTTCCCAATTTCCCAGCTGAGTCGACTTCACTCCCCCAACATTTATTTTGCTGGGATAGTTCTGTAGCATCTGGCTATCCCCAACGGAGTTGGCATTATCTTCAGCGTTTATTTTGCTGAAGCAGTTTTTGTACCCAACAGTTCGAGTCTGCATTGGCATCGGCATATAGTGTCATACTTGCATCCACCAAATGAAAAAAGCGTAGCATTTCCATGTCGAATGGAGCATTGCATCATTGTCGAACGCATGCATTTTGAAACATAAACTCAGTTGGCTGACCTTTTGTTTCAAGTATTGTTTCTCTTGCAGGTAGAGAGAGCCCTTGCTCAGGTGAATCAATAAAACATTCAGGATCTCGACGTGAGACATTCGACGAAGTGTCAGCTTTGGCACTACTCACCACAGAGTCAGCAGGATAAATTTCTCTTTGTCCCTAAGCAGAGTTACTTATTTCCGCGCCAGGGTTTCTTGTTGAAGTGTCTCTAGTCCGACCAGCGGATTGTTTCCTTCAAGGTTGTTGTTACGTCAGCATTAAAAGGTTTCATGAACCAGAATTTCAGAGGCTACCGCCAGTTATCAGAACAGACCTCCGGTAGTTTGGTTTCCAAATATCCCCAGTAGAGTCAGCCTCAAAGTTGTTGTAACGTCAGTGATAAGAAGTTTGCGGACCAATGGAAGGATGGGTCCTAACGTGGACAATTTCTTGACAGGTTTTCTTCGTGCTAGAAAAGCGGAGTCCAAACGTGGACAGTTTTAATTCCCCGGGCTGATGGGAGGTGCTAGTCCTAACGTGGGCAGGTTCGATTTCTTAGGATTGATGGAATGTGGAGTCTTAACGTGGACATTTCTTCCAGTTTGACGGTATGTGTTAGTCCTAACGTGGACAGCTTCGAGTTCTCGGTATTGATTGAGTGTAGGGTCCTGACGTGGACAAGTTTATCCTTCTTCGTGTTGTAGGCAGAGTATGAGTCCTGACGTGGACACAGTCTTATTTCCCCAGAAAGTCAAAAACGCGCAAGTCCTGACGTGGACAAGTTTATTTCTTCAGCAGGTTGAGATATGGGTCCTAACGTGGACAAGTTTTATTTTATCAGTAAGTCAAGATGCGAGTCCTGACGTGGACAAATCAAGACGAAACGAGAGTCCTGACGTGGACAGGTCTATTCCTTACGTGGAAAGAGAAGTTGTTTCCTTACGTGGAAAAATTTAGTCCAGACGTGGACAAATCAAGAATTTTATTCCTTACGTGGAAGAAGATTGGTTTCCTTACGTGGAAAGAAGACGAATTCCTTACGTGGAAAGATGGGAGTCCTTACGTGGACAAATCAGAAAGAGTTTCCTTACGTGGAAAGATTGTGGTTTCCTTACGTGGAAAGATGATATATTCCTTACATGGAAATATTGAGATTCCTTACGTGGAAAGAGAAAATGATTCCTTACGTGGAAAAGAGATTGTGTTCCTAACGTGGAAAGGCGGGTCCTAACGTGGATGATGTATTCCTTACGTGGAAAGAAAGTTGCATTCCTAACGTGGGAAAGAGGTGTTCCTTACGTGGAAAGAGGACGTTCCTAACGTGGAAAGAAAGATTGATATAGTATTCCTCACGTGGAAGGATTGGAGTCCTGACATGGACATATCAAGTTGTATTCCTTACGTGGAAAGATTGGGGTTCCTTACGGGGAAAATTGTGATTCCTAACGTGGAAAAAGGAAGAGTCCTTACGTGGACAAGGAGAAAGAAGACGTATTCCTTACGTGGAAGAATTTGACAAAGCAGATAAAAGGTTATTCCTTACGTGGAAAGTTGAGTCCTAACGTGGACGGTGTTATTCCTAACGTGGAACGTTTATTCCTAACGTGGAAGGGTGAGTCCTAACGTGGACAATGTTATTCCTAACGTGGACAAGAGTTTATTCCTAACGTAGACGATTTATTCTTGATGGGAAAGACGAGCCATCCCCAGCACGGTCGCTAATGGATCAGTGGGTTGCCATAACAGTCAGATTCAGCTGATGAATGTCGTTCCCCGAGCAGGGGCGCAATTTATTTCTGCGGTTGGCAAATTTCTGGGTTCTTAGTATTCAACCATCTCGTACCTCGAATGTTTGAAGGACGTTCGCTCTTCACCCAATCGGGTCCAAGTCGCTTGAATAGGGGCAGCTGTTGCACCCTAAAATTTGCCCAACCTTATTCACTTGGTTTATGTTTCAATATCATTAGCATTTGCATATAGAGTCATGAACATAGCCTAACCATCTGCATAGCATAAGCATAGCAAGTCATTCAACAGGGGACCAATCATTACTCTCATCTCTAGAGGCCTATCAAGAGGTTATTATCCTGGTTCAATCTCATTCAAGTCATCAGAAAAGAATTTGGAAGTTGGAGAAATCAGTGGATCAAGCATTGAGTCTATCTCCTAACTGAGGGTATGTGAGGATCAACAAAGAAATTGTGAGCTGTGGGCTGAGCATGGACAGTATGTGGACATCATGGGAGGCTTAGAAAGGCATTTGGAGAAGGAGATAAGTCATTGGTGTAGTCACAAGAGTTGTGGATGAAGACAGTCAACTAGGGTTTCATCTGGGTCAACCATGGGTCAACTCTAGGTCAATTGACTGATTGAAAGGCATTTAGGGCTATTGAGGAGATGTGGGGTTTATCATTTTACATGAAGAATAAGGATATGTTATTATGCTAAGAAGAATTCAAGAGAAATCAAGGAGAAGAGGAGTTTCTAAATTAGGGTTTCTGTGTAAAATCCCCTAGTTTAGGTCAAATTTCCAAGCAAGATAAGTCAAAATGAAAGCTTCAAATGGATCCTTGGCCAACATGAAACTTGTAGGGGAGCTCAAGACCTTTAATTTGAGTGGTGGAAGACATCAAGGGGATTTATAGAACTCAAGTTATGGTCCTTGCAAGTTACAGGTCATCTGAGGTATCTGAAATTTTGTCTGTGAAAGTGACTTGACTTCCAAGCTATTTTTACCCCTCAAGGAGATTTCAAATGAATTTCTGGTCAACATAAGGATTGTTCCTCATTGTCTTATCTTTCTAGAATGGTATAGTATGCCTTCATATGATTTGTGTAACTCTACTTATGGTCTTGGCAAGCAAAGGGTATTTTGGTCATTTGAGAATTACAGGTCATTTCAACCTATGCCCAAAACTCATACAAGGAAGCTTCAAATGGAAAACTTTACAACATAAAACTTGTTCCAAATGACATTGTGAGTCTAGGAAAGTGACCATGAGAGATTGGAAAGATTCATAGCACAAAGTTTCAAAATTGTTGGATTTAATGAATAAAAATGGACTTAAAAATGAGATTTTTCATATTTTGGCCAAATGAAGCAAAATTATAGGTCATTTTGAATGGAAAGATCATTTTAAAGACATTGGCTAAATTATAATTTTGAGCTTAGTTCACATTTTGGGAGTTATTCATGGTTACTTGTAATGGAAGATACATAAACCAAATCCAAAGGAAAGAATGCAAGGGAAGCTTCTCCAAGTTTCTAGGAGTTTCTAACCTCATGTATATATTGATGTGAGATGGTTCATGCCATGGTTGGTGATCTCATTCTCTCAAAATCACAAGTTTCACTCACTTTCTCCAATTTGCAAAAGTATCTCAAACTCTCTCAAATCTCCATCAATTCTCACATTTCTTGATCTGATCTTCATCACCATCATCCATAGATTACAAATCTCACAAGAATTTGGCTGAATTGAGCAAGGATAGTGCCATACAAGTTTCATCATTCAAGGTGCAAGAAGTTGGAATCACATGATACAAGAAGTTTGAGTCAAGATCTTTGCATACAGAATCAGAGTGGGAGTGTGTGGATCAGCTTCAAGTCCTTACAAGCATCAGATTCAAAGAGTTACATACCTGTTTTCACCAATTGCACCAGGTTGGATTTCTATTCGAATTGCATGCTTTAGTTAGAATTATTAGGTTTTGATAGTGTAGAATTGTTAAGATAGGATAGAGGACTGATTTTGATGAGTTTGGAGAGGTTTCATGAAGGTTGAGCATGATGCACCAACTCTGTTAAGGTTTGTATCTCATGTAATATGGCACGATAATTCTCATGATATGGCTTAAAATGACCAGTATAAGATGTAGATTAGGTTAGGATAAGGTTTGGAAAGAATTAGGAGATTTGATCACAGGTGATAATGATGGATTCAAGGTGTTCTAGCTATCGGGTTCGAGTCTTGATGGAGTTTTAGAAGAAGATTTTGTTATGGTTGTGTAGAGGGGAAAGAATAGAGCAACTTTGCTCTTTGCAGATGGTGTTTTCATGGAGAATTGAGGTTGCATGATGAGGTAGAACTCTGGTTGAGGCAAGCTTCGCGCAGAGCTTTAATGGCTGAAACCCTAATCCATTGGGGAAGACGATGGACCACCGTTGGATGACTGTTTTGACTTGGACCAAAAACCTGATCGTATGGCCACGATTCAATTGAAATTTGGAGGGAGTGAGGCTGAGTATCAAAACTCAGCGTTTCATTTAACGCGCCAATGGGCTCAGGGTTCCCTTGCTTTTAACACCCCCAGTTGCCAGGCCCAATGAGATTATAACTGAGAAAATGACTATCTGCACCGTTTTGTGTTTTTTTGATTTTTGTTTAATTTCTGAAGCGTGCTGGGCCCAGTAATTTTGATATTCACACCCCTGCTCTCTGGCCCACCTGGATAAAACAACTAGGCGCCCTTGCTGATGGCACCCCCCTCCCTTTCTATTCATATTTTATCATTTTTATTTCTTTAATATTTTCTCATCCTTTTAAAAAAATCATAATAAATCATAAACTTCATATTTTTTGATGATTCTTTTTGCATTAATTTCTACAAGATGTCTAGAAAATTATAAAAAATAAAAATGGCATTTTATTTTTTATTTGATATTTTTCCCATATTTTCTAAATAAATGCATATTTTAGGTGTTTCATTTCATACATGATTTTGATAATTTTGGTTCTACTAGTTGCTTTAATATTTTTCACCCATTCTTTTTAGGTTGATTAATAGACATTGTTAGCTTGTATATGCAATTTAGTTCATATTTTTAGGAATTAATTTTAGGTGATTAGTTTAGGTGTGAACAACATGAACAAAATTAGGGATTAAGTGATGACTTAGGTGAATTAGTTCATTTCCCTTAGGACTTAGAGATTGAATATTTTAGATGTGGGACTATAGGGACTATGGGTAGTTATTAGATCCCTTAGAAATCACTAGGATTCCCCTACTGCTATTGGTATATTACTGTATTTGATTGATTGGTGTGGTATGCCCTCTGGGGATTATTGTTTGTCTGTATGGGTATTGGGATTGCTTGGGGATTGGGGAAGCTGAAGACTGATGATGATGAAGCCATTGGAGATCCAGAGACCGAAGACCAACTTCCAGAGTTGATGAGGAGATTCCTGCTAGCAGCTGTTGAGGAGATTAGGGTTTAGGAGCTAGGCAGAGCTCTAGATTAGAAAGCTTGTTTCTCAAACATGGAATGCCTTGTCTGCATCCATCCTTTCTCTATGATTCAAAGTCTCTTTCAAATATCCACCCCCTTCCTTTGGAAGGATCAGTGAATGTATTTGAAAGATAGAACTTTTGAGAGGAAACTGTCTGTTTAATGTTAACAGTTGATGAACCACCCTTGGTAGGTAATTAACTGTCTAACATTCATTCACTTCATCTTGTTGACTGATGTTTCTCCTGAAGATTGAGACTTGAAGTAAAGCCATTGCAGATGGAAGACTGATAATGAAGACCTTGCTTGAAGGCTGTGGAGATGGAGATTGAGGCTTGCTGAAGCTTGAAGTCAGAGCTGCTGATGCTGTTTATATTTCTGCTGTATTTCATTTCTTGATGTATTGATTGGTTTTCCTGACTGTATTGTTTGCTGTTAACCTGTTGGGTTGAAAGTGAAGTCTGTTCACTTTTGCCTATTGTTTTCTAGGTTCGAGGTTGAGTGGGACTCCCTTGCCTCGCTTGTATTGCTGCATCCATGCATTTTACTGCTTTACTGTATATATTTGATATTGTTTCTGTTTCTGGCTGTTCCCTTAGGATCTCTGTTTCTCTCTGTGCAAGAGAGGAGCATGATAGACATTAGGTCTTAACCCATGCATGATAACATTAGGTTAGTTTGATTCCCTTTCGCAACCGTAGGTTAGAGTTCTGTCTCTTCTTCCTCAAAACAAACAGAAAAATACAATAAAATTTCAAACACAATAAAAGACACTTCTTCCATAAAAGAATGTGAACTCATCAAAACGTCATTTTTGTCCGCTGGGACTGTTAATCAGAAAAACCTTTTTCAGAAGGAATAAAATCAACCAAGACAGACCTGTGTCGTACGTGGCCCGAACTACGTTTGCTCTGATCTTTCATGCTGTATGAAAGTACGTAGGCATAGGATGCGATATCCTAGCGAGCAACCTTCCCCTCCTTTCCCGTAGGTAGGCGAACTACGTTGACTCTGATTTCTCGTTCCAGACGGGAATACGTAGGCATAAAGTGCGATACTTTGCCGAGTCATTTTATTTTCTTTTAACCCCTGACCTTTAGTTTAGATAGAAATAATAATCCATACCCAAAAACAAGCGTGGATCCCGTCGAGTACGACGGACGTGAGGGGGTGCTAATACCTTCCCCTTGCGTAACCGACTCCTGAATCCAGGTTTTGGTTGCGACGACTATACCTTTTCCCGTGTTGTGCGAGGTTTACTCTGAGCGTTTCCTTTCCCTCCCGTGGGATAAATAACGCGCGGTGGCGACTCTTCTGTTCAGCCGACGCCGATTTTCGCAGTAGCGACAGATACCCAACGAAACTTACCGGAGCCTGAACGCTCAATGTAATAACCGGAGTCTGGATACCCAAAGAAACTGACCGGAGCCTGAACGCTCAACGTAATAACCGGAATCTGGATACTCAACGAAACTGAACGGAGCCTGAAAGCTCAACGTAATAACCCGAGTCTGGATAATCAACGAAAATGACCGGAGCCTGAACGATCAACGTAATCACCGGAGTCTGGATACCCAACGAAACTGACCGGAGCCTGAACGCTCAACGTAATATTTGGAGTCTAGATCCTCAACGAAACTGACCCGATCCTGAACGCTCAACGTAATAAATGGAGTTATGATACTCAACGAAAATGACTGGATCATGAATGCTCAATGTAATGACCGGAGTCTGGATACTCAACGAAAATTACCGGAGCCTGATCGCTCAACATATTGACCGGAGTATGGATATTCAACGAAAATGATCGGAGCCTGAACGTTCAACCTAATGACATAAGTCTAGATACTCAACGAAAATGACCGGAGTCTGAACCCTCAACGTAATAACTGGAGTCAGGATACTCAACGAAAATAACCGGAACCTGAACGCTCAACGTAATAATCGGAGTCTGGATACTCAACGAAAATGATCGGAGCCTGACGCTCAACTTAATAACCGGAGTCTAGATACTCAACGAAATTGACCGGAGCCTGAACGCTCAACGTAAAAAACGGAGTCTGGATACCGAACGAAACTGACCGGAGCCCGAACGCTCAACGTAATAATCGGAATCTGGATACTCAACGAAACTGACCGGAGCCTGAACGCTTAACGTAATAACCCGAGTCTGGATAGTCAACGAAAATGACCGTAGCTTGAACGATCAACGTAATCACCGGAGTCTGGATACCCAATGAAACTGACCGGAGCCTGAACGCTCAACGTAATATTTGGAGTCTGGATACTCAACGAAACTGACCGGATCCTGAACGCTCAACGTAATAATCGAAGTCTGGATACTCAACAAAAATGATCGGAGCCTGACACTCAACTTAATAACCGGAGTCTGGATACTAAACGAAAATGACCAGAGCCTGAACGCTCAACGTAATAACTAGAGTCTGGATACCCAACGAAACTGACCGGAGCCTGAACACTCAACGTAATAACCGGAGTCTGGATACCCAACGAAACTTACCGGAGCATGAACGCTCAACGTAATAACCGGAGTCTGGATACCCAACGAAACTAATCGGAGCCTAAACGCTTAACGTAATAACCGGAGTCTGGATACCCAACCAAACATACCGGAGCCTGAACGCTCAACGTAATAACCGGAGTCTGGATACCCAACGAAACTGACCGGAGCCTGAACGCTCAACGTAATAACCGGAATCTGGATACTCAACGAAACTGACCGGAGCCTGAACGCTCAACGTAATAACCCTAGTCTGGATAGTCAACGAAAATGACCAGAGCCTGAACGATCAACGTAATCACCGGAGTCTGGATACCCAAAGAAAGTGACCGGAGCCTGAACGCTCAACGTAATATTTGGAGTCTGGATCCTCAACGAAACTGACCGGATCCTGAACGCTCAACGTAATAAATGGAGTTATGATACTCAACGAAAATGACTGGATCCTGAATGCTCAATGTAATGACCGGAGTCTGGATACTCAACGAAAATTACCGGAGACTGATCGCTCAACATATTGACCGGAGTATGGATATTCAACGAAAATGATCGGAGCCTGAATGTCAACCTAATGACAGGAGTCTAGATACTCAACGAAAATGACCGGAGTCTGAACCCTCAACGTAATAACTGGAGTCAGGATACTCAACGAAAATAACCGGAGCCTGAACGCTCAACGTAATAATCGGAGTCTGGATACTTAACGAAAATGATCGGAGCCTGACGCTCAACTTAATAACCGGAGTCTGGATACTCAACGAAAATTACCGGAGCCTGAACGCTCAACGTAAAAACCGGAGTCTGGATACCGAACGAAACTGACCGGAGCCTGAACGCTCAATGTAATAATCGGAATCTGGATACTCGATAAAACTGACCGGAGCCTGAACGCTTAACGTAATAACCCGAGTCTGGATAGTCAATGAAAATGACCGTAGCCTGAACGATCAACATAATCACCGGAGTCTGGATACCCAATGAAACTGACCGGAGCCTGAACGCTCAACATAATATTTGGAGTCTGGATACTCAACGAAACTGATCGGATCCTGAATGCTCAACGTAATAATCGAAGTCTGGATACTCAACGAAAATGATCGGAGCCTGACACTCAACTTAATAATCGGAGTCTGGATACTAAACAAAAATGACCGGAGCCTAAACGCTCAACGTAATAACTAGAGTCTGGATACCCAACGAAACTTACCGGAGCCTGAACACTCAACGTAATAACCGGAGTCAGGATACCCAACGAAACTTACCGGAGCCTGAACGCTCAACGTAATAACTGGAGTCTGGATACCCAACGAAACTGACGGGAGCCTGAACGCTCAACGTAATAAGCGGAATCTGGATACTCAACAAAACTGACCGGAGCCTGAACACTCAACGTAAAAACCGGAGTCTGGATACCCAACGAAACTGACCGGAGTTTGAACGCTCAACGTAATAATCGGAATCTGGATACTCAACGAAACTAACCGAAGCCTGAACGCTTAACGTAATAACCCAAGTCTGGATAGTCAACGAAAATGACCGGAGCCTGAACAATCAACGTAATCACCGGAGTCTGGATACCCAATGAAACTGACCGGAGCCTGAATGCTCAACGTAATATTTGGAGTCTGGATACTCAACGAAACTGATCGGATCCTAAACGCTCAACGTAATAATTGGAGTCTGAATACTCAACGAAAATGATCCGAGCCTGACACTCAACTTAATAACCGGAGTCTGGATACTAAACGAACATGACCGGAGCCTGAACGCTCATCGTAATAACTAGAGTCTGGATACCCAACGAAACTGACCGGAGCCTGAACACTCAACGTAATAACCGGAGTCTGGATACCCAACGAAACTTACCGGAGCATGAACGCTCAACGTAATAACCGGAGTCTGGATACCTAACGAAACTGACCAGAGCCTGAACGCTTAACGTAATAACCGGAGTCTGGATACCCAACGAAACTTACTGGAGCCTGAACGCTCAACGTAATAACCAGAGTCTGGATACCCAACGAAACTGACCGGATCCTGAACGCTCAACGTAATAACCGGAATCTGGATACTCAACGAAACTGACCGGAGCCTGAACGCTCAACGTAATAACCCGAGTCTGGATAGTCAACGAAAATGACCGGAGCCTGAACGATCAACGTAATCACCGGAGTCTGGATACCCAAAGAAACTGACCGGAGCCTGAACGCTCAACGAAATATTTGGAGTCTGGATCCTCAACGAAACTGACCGGATCCTGAACGCTCAACTTAATAAATGGAGTTATGATACTCAACGAAAATGACTGGATCCTGAATGCTCAATGTAATGATCGGAGTCTGGATACTCAACGAAAATTACCGGAGCCTGATCGCTCAACATATTGACCAGAGTATGGATATTCAACGAAAATGATCGGAGCCTGAACGTTCAACCTAATGACAGGAGTCTAGATACTCAACGAAAATGACCGGAATCTGAACCCTCAACGTAATAACTAGAGTCAGGATACTCAACGAAAATAACCGGAGCCTGAACGCTCAACGTAATAATCGGAGTCTGGATACTCAACGAAAATGATCGGAGCCTGACGCTCAACTTAATAACCGAAGTCTGGATACTCAACGAAAATTACCGGAGCCTGAACGCTCAACGTAAAAACCGGAGTCTGGATACCGAACGAAACTGACCGGAGCTTGAACGCTCAACGTAATAATCGGAATCTGGATACTCGACGAAACTGACCGGAGCCTGAACGCTTAACGTAATAACCCGAGCCTGGATAGTCAACGAAAATGACCGTAGCCTGAACGATCAACGTAATCACCGGAGTCTGGATACCCAATGAAACTGACCGAAGCCTGAACGCTCAACGTAATATTTGGAGTCTGGATACTCAACGAAACTGATCGGATCCTGAATGCTCAACGTAATAATCGAAGTCTGGATACTCAACGAAAACGATCGGAGCCTGACACTCAACTTAATAACCGGAGTCTGGATACTAAACAAAAATCACCGGAGCCTGAACGCTCAACGTAATAACTAGAGGCTGGATACCCAACGAAACTGACCGGAGCCTGAACACTTAACGTAATAACCCGAGTCTGGATAGTCAACGAAAATGACCGGAGCCTGAACGATTAACGTAATCACCGGAGTCTGGATACCAAATGAAACTGACCGGAGCCTGAACGCTCAACGTAATATTTGGAGTCTGGATACTCAACGAAACTGATCGGATCCTGAACGCTCAATGTAATAATTGGAGTCTGGATACTCAATGAAAATGATCGGAGCCGGACACTCAACTTGATAACCAGAGTCTGGATACTCAATGAAAATGACCGGAGCCTGAACGCTCAACGTAATAACTAGAGTCTGGATACCCAACGAAACTGACCGGAGCCTGAACGCTCAACATAATAACCGAAGTCTGGATACCCAACGAAACTTACCGGAGACTGAACGCTCAACGTAATAACCGGAGTCTGGATACCCAACGAATCTGACCGGAGCCTGAACGATCAACGTAATAACCGGAATCTGGATACTCAACGAAACTGACCGGAGCCTGAACGCTCAATGTAATAACCCGAGTCTGGATAGTCAACGAAAATGACCGGAGCCTGAACGATCAACGTAATCACCGGAGTCTGGATACCCAACGAAACTGACCGGAGCCTGAACGCTCAACGTAATATTTGGAGTCTGGATACTCAACGAAACTGACCGCATCCTGAACGCTCAACGTAATAAATGGAGTTATGATACTCAACGAAAATGACTGCATCCTGAACGCTCAATCTAATGACCGGAATCTGGATACTCAACGAAAATTACCGGAGCCTGATCGCTCAACATATTGACCGGAGTATGGATATTCAACGAAAATGATTGGAGCCTGAACGTTCAACGTAATGACAGGAGTCTAGATACTCAACGAAAATGACCGGAGTCTGAACCCTCAACGTAATAACTGGAGTCAGGATACTCAATGAAAATAACCGGAGCCTGAACGCTCAACATAATAATCGGAGTCTGGATACTCAACGAAAATGATCGGAGCCTGACGCTCAACTTAATAACCGAAGTCTGGATACTCAACGAAAATTACCGGAGCCTGAACGCCTAACGTAAAAACCGGAGTCTGGATACCGAACGAAACTGACCGGAGCTTGAACGCTCAACGTAATAATCGGAATCTGGATACTCGACGAAACTGACCGGAGCCTGAACGCTTAACGTAATAACCCGAGTCTGGATAGTCAACGAAAATGACCGTAGCCTGAACGATCAACGTAATCACCAGAGTCTGGATACCCAATGAAACTGACCGAAGCCTGAACGCTCAACGTAATATTTGGAGTCTGGATACTCAACGAAACTGATCGGATCCTGAATGCTCAACGTAATAATCGAAGTCTGGATACTCAACGAAAACGATCGGAGCCTGACACTCAACTTAATAACCGGAGTCTGGATACTAAACAAAAATCACCGGAGCCTGAACGCTCAACGTAATAACTAGAGTCTGGATACCCAACGAATCTGACCGGAGCCTGAACACTCAACGTAATAACCGGAGTCTGGATACCCAACGAAACTTACCGGAGCCTGAACGCTCAACGTAATAACTAGAGTTTAAATACCCAACGAAACTAACCGGAGCCTGAACGCTTAACGTAATAACCGGAGTCTGGATACCCAACGAAACGTACCGGAGCCTGAACTCTCAACGTAATAACCGGAGTCTGGATACCCAACGAAACTGACCAGAGCCTGAACGCTCAACGTAATAACCGGAATCTGGATACTCAACAAAACTGACCGAAGCCTGAACACTCAACTTAAAAACCGGAGTCTGGATACCCAACGAAACTGACCGGAGCTTGAACGCTCAACGTAATAATCGGAATCTGGATACTCAACGAAACTAACCGGAGCCAGAATGCTTAACGTAATAACCCGAGTCTGGATAGTCAACGAAAATGACCGGAGCCTGAACGATTAACGTAATCACCGGAGTCTGGATACCAAATGAAACTGACCGGAGCCTGAACGCTCAACGTAATATTTGGAGTCTGGATACTCAACGAAACTGATCGGATCCTGAACGCTCAACGTAATAATTGGAGTCTGGATACTCAATGAAAATGATCGGAGCCGGACACTCAACTTGATAACCAGAGTCTGGATACTCAATGAAAATGACCGGAGCCTGAACGCTCAACGTAATAACTAGAGTCTGGATACCCAACGAAACTGACCGGAGCCTGAACGCTCAACATAATAACCGAAGTCTGGATACCCAACGAAACTTACCGGAGACTGAACGCTCAACGTAATAACCGGAGTCTGGATACCCAACGAATCTGACCGGAGCCTGAACGATCAACGTAATAACCGGAATCTGGATACTCAACGAAACTGACCGGAGCCTGAACGCTCAATGTAATAACCCGAGTCTGGATAGTCAACGAAAATGACCGGAGCCTGAACGATCAACGTAATCACCGGAGTCTGGATACCCAACGAAACTGACCGGAGCCTGAACGCTCAACGTAATATTTGGAGTCTGGATACTCAACGAAACTGACCGCATCCTGAACGCTCAACGTAATAAATGGAGTTATGATACTCAACGAAAATGACTGCATCCTGAACGCTCAATCTAATGACCGGAATCTGGATACTCAACGAAAATTACCGGAGCCTGATCGCTCAACATATTGACCGGAGTATGGATATTCAACAAAAATGATTGGAGCCTGAACGTTCAACGTAATGACAGGAGTCTAGATACTCAACGAAAATGACCGGAGTCTGAACCCTCAACGTAATAACTGGAGTCAGGATACTCAACGAAAATAACCGGAGCCTGAACGCTCAACATAATAATCGGAGTCTGGATACTCAACGAAAATGATCGGAGCCTGACGCTCAACTTAATAACCGAAGTCTGGATACTCAACGAAAATTACCGGAGCCTGAACGCCTAACGTAAAAACCGGAGTCTGGATACCGAACGAAACTGACCGGAGCTTGAACGCTCAACGTAATAATCGGAATCTGGATACTCGACGAAACTGACCGGAGCCTGAACGCTTAACGTAATAACCCGAGTCTGGATAGTCAACGAAAATGACCGTAGCCTGAACGATCAACGTAATCACCAGAGTCTGGATACCCAATGAAACTGACCGAAGCCTGAACGCTCAACGTAATATTTGGAGTCTGGATACTCAACGAAACTGATCAGATCCTGAATGCTCAACGTAATAATCGAAGTCTGGATACTCAACGAAAACGATCGGAGCCTGACACTCAACTTAATAACCGGAGTCTGGATACTAAACAAAAATCACCGGTGCCTGAACGCTCAACGTAATAACTAGAGTCTGGATACCCAACGAAACTGACCGGAGCCTGAACACTCAACGTAATAACCGGAGTCTGGATACCCAACGAAACTTACCGGAGCCTGAACGCTCAACGTAATAACTAGAGTTTAAATACCCAACGAAACTAACCGGAGCCTGAACGCTTAACGTAATAACCGGAGTCTGGATACCCAACGAAACTTACCGGAGCCTGAACTCTCAACGTAATAACCGGAGTCTGGATACCCAACGAAACTGACCAGAGCCTGAACGCTCAACGTAATAACCGGAATCTGGATACTCAACAAAACTGACCGAAGCCTGAACACTCAACTTAAAAACCGGAGTCTGGATACCCAACGAAACTGACCGGAGCTTGAACGCTCAACGTAATAATCGGAATCTGGATACTCAACGAAACTAACCAGAGCCAGAATGCTTAACGTAATAACCCGAGTCTGGATAGTCAACGAAAATGACCGGAGCCTGAACGATTAACGTAATCACCGGAGTCTGGATACCAAATGAAACTGACCGGAGCCTGAACGCTCAACGTAATATTTGGAGTCTGGATACTCAACGAAACTGATCGGATCCTGAACGCTCAACGTAATAATTGGAGTCTGGATACTCAATGAAAATGATCGGAGCCGGACACTCAACTTGATAACCAGAGTCTGGATACTCAATGAAAATGACCGGAGCCTGAACGCTCAACGTAATAACTAGAGTCTGGATACCCAACGAAACTGACCGGAGCCTGAACGCTCAACATAATAACCGAAGTCTGGATACCCAACGAAACTTACCGGAGACTGAACGCTCAACGTAATAACCGGAGTCTGGATACCCAACGAATCTGACCGGAGCCTGAACGATCAACGTAATAACCGGAATCTGGATACTCAACGAAACTGACCGGAGCCTGAACGCTCAATGTAATAACCCGAGTCTGGATAGTCAACGAAAATGACCGGAGCCTGAACGATCAACGTAATCACCGGAGTCTGGATACCCAACGAAACTGACCGGAGCCTGAACGCTCAACGTAATATTTGGAGTCTGGATACTCAACGAAACTGACCGCATCCTGAACGCTCAACGTAATAAATGGAGTTATGATACTCAACGAAAATGACTGCATCCTGAACGCTCAATCTAATGACCGGAATCTGGATACTCAACGAAAATTACCGGAGCCTGATCGCTCAACATATTGACCGGAGTATGGATATTCAACAAAAATGATTGGAGCCTGAACGTTCAACGTAATGACAGGAGTCTAGATACTCAACGAAAATGACCGGAGTCTGAACCCTCAACGTAATAACTGGAGTCAGGATACTCAACGAAAATAACCGGAGCCTGAACGCTCAACATAATAATCGGAGTCTGGATACTCAACGAAAATGATCGGAGCCTGACGCTCAACTTAATAACCGAAGTCTGGATACTCAACGAAAATTACCGGAGCCTGAACGCCTAACGTAAAAACCGGAGTCTGGATACCGAACGAAACTGACCGGAGCTTGAACGCTCAACGTAATAATCGGAATCTGGATACTCGACGAAACTGACCGGAGCCTGAACGCTTAACGTAATAACCCGAGTCTGGATAGTCAACGAAAATGACCGTAGCCTGAACGATCAACGTAATCACCAGAGTCTGGATACCCAATGAAACTGACCGAAGCCTGAACGCTCAACGTAATATTTGGAGTCTGGATACTCAACGAAACTGATCAGATCCTGAATGCTCAACGTAATAATCGAAGTCTGGATACTCAACGAAAACGATCGGAGCCTGACACTCAACTTAATAACCGGAGTCTGGATACTAAACAAAAATCACCGGTGCCTGAACGCTCAACGTAATAACTAGAGTCTGGATACCCAACGAAACTGACCGGAGCCTGAACACTCAACGTAATAACCGGAGTCTGGATACCCAACGAAACTTACCGGAGCCTGAACGCTCAACGTAATAACTAGAGTTTAAATACCCAACGAAACTAACCGGAGCCTGAACGCTTAACGTAATAACCGGAGTCTGGATACCCAACGAAACTTACCGGAGCCTGAACTCTCAACGTAATAACCGGAGTCTGGATACCCAACGAAACTGACCAGAGCCTGAACGCTCAACGTAATAACCGGAATCTGGATACTCAACAAAACTGACCGAAGCCTGAACACTCAACTTAAAAACCGGAGTCTGGATACCCAACGAAACTGACCGGAGCTTGAACGCTCAACGTAATAATCGGAATCTGGATACTCAACGAAACTAACCAGAGCCAGAATGCTTAACGTAATAACCCGAGTCTGGATAGTCAACGAAAATGACCGGAGCCTGAACGATTAACGTAATCACCGGAGTCTGGATACCAAATGAAACTGACCGGAGCCTGAACGCTCAACGTAATATTTGGAGTCTGGATACTCAACGAAACTGATCGGATCCTGAACGCTCAACGTAATAATTGGAGTCTGGATACTCAATGAAAATGATCGGAGCCGGACACTCGACTTAATAACCAGAGTCTGGATACTCAATGAAAATGACCGGAGCCTGAACGCTCAACGTAATAACTAGAGTCTGGATACCCAATGAAACTGACCGGAGCCTGAACGCTCAACATAATAACCGAAGTCTGGATACCCAACGAAACTTACCGGAGCCTGAACGCTCAACGTAATAACTGGAGTCTGGATACCCAACGAATCTGACCGGAGCCTGAACGATCAACGTAATAACCGGAATCTGGATACTCAACGAAACTGACCGGAGCCTGAACGCTCAATGTAATAACCCGAGTCTGGATAGTCAACAAAAATGACCGGAGCCTGAACGATCAACGTAATCACCGGAGTCTGGATACCCAACGAAACTGACCGGAGCCTGAACGCTCAACGTAATATTTGGAGTCTGGATACTCAACGAAACTGACCGCATCCTGAACGCTCAACGTAATAAATGGAGTTATGATACTCAACGAAAATGACTGGATCCTGAACGCTCAATCTAATGACCGGAATCTGGATACTCAACGAAAATTACCGGAGCCTGATCGCTCAACATATTGACCGGAGTATGGATATTCAACGAAAATGATTGGAGCCTGAACGTTCAACGTAATGACAGGAGTCTAGATACTCAACGAAAATGACCGGAGTCTGAACCCTCAACGTAATAACTGGAGTCAGGTTACTCAACAAAAATAACTGGAGCCTGAACGCTCAACGTAATAATCGGAGTCTGGATACTCAACAAAAATGATCGGAGCCTGACGCTCAACTCAATAACCGGAGTCTGGATACTCAACGAAAATGACCGGAGCCTGAACGCTCAACGTAAAAACCGGAGTCTGGACACCGAACGAAACTGACCGGAGCCTGAATGCTCAACGTAATAATCAGAATCTGGCTACTCAATGAAACTGACCGGAGCCTGAACGCTTAAGGTAATAACCCGAGTCTGGATAGTCAATGAAAATGACCGGAGCCTGAACGATCAACGTAATCACCGGAGTCAGGATACCCAATGAAACTAACCGGAGCCTAAACGCTCAACGTAATATTTGGAGTCTGGATACTCAACGAAACTGATCGGATCCTGAACGCTCAACGTAATAATCGAAGTCTGGATACTCAACGAAAATGATCGGAGCCTGACACTCAACTTAATAACCGGAGTCTAGATACTAAACGAAAATGACCAGAGCCTGAACGCTCAATGTAATAACTAGAGTCTGGATACCCAACGAAACTGACCGGAGCCTGAACGCTCAACGTAATAACCGGAGTCTGGATACCCAACGAAACTTACCGGAGCCTGAACACTCAACGTAAAAACCGGAGTCTGGATACCCAACGAAACTGACCGGAGCTTGAACGCTCAACGTAATAATCGGAATCTGGATACTCAACGAAACTGACCGGAGCCTGAACGCTTAACGTAATAACCCGAGTCTGGATAGTCAACGAAAATGACCGGAGCCTGAACGATCAACGTAATCACCGGAGTCTGGATACCCAATGAAACTGACCGGAGCCTGAATGCTCAACATAATATTTGGAATCTGGATACCTAACGAAAATGACCGGATCCTGAATGCTCAACGTAATAATTGGAGTCTGGATACTCATAGAAAATGATCGGAGCCTGACACTCAACTTAATAACCGGAGTCTGGTTACTCAAAGAAAATAACCGGAGCCTGAACGCTCAACGTAATAACTAGAGTCTGGATACCCAATGAAACTGACCGGAGCCTGAACGCTCAACGTAATAACCGAAGTCTGGATACCCAACGAAACTTACCGGAGCCTGAACGCTCAACGTAATAACCGGAGTCTGGATACCCAACAAATCTGATCGGAGCCTGAACGATCAACGTAATAACCGGAATCTGGATACTCAACGAAACTGACCGGAGCCTGAACGCTCAATGTAATAACCTGAGTCTGGATAGTTAACGAAAATGACCAGAGCCTGAACGATCAACGTAATCACCGGAGTCTGGATACCCAACGAAACTGACCAGAGCCTGAATGCTCAACGTAATAACCGGAGTTTGGATACCCAACGAAACTGACCGGAGCCTGAACGCTCAATGTAATAACCGAAATCTGGATACTCAACAAAACTAACCGGAGCCTAAACGCTCAACGTAAAAACCGGAGTCTGGATACCCAACGAAACTGACCGGAGCCTGAACGCTCAATGTAATAATCGGAATCTGGATACTCAACGAAACTGACCGGAGCCTGAACACATAACGTAATAACCCGAGTCTGGATAGTCAACGAAAATGACCGGAGCCTGAACAATCAACGTAATCACTGGAGTCTGGATACCCAATGAAACTGACCGGAGCCTGAACACTCAACGTAATATTTGGAGTCTGGATACTCAACGAAACTGATCGGATCCTGAACGCTCAACGTAATAAATGGAGTTATGATACTCAACGAAAATGACTAGATCCTGAACGCTCAATGTAATGACCGGAATCTGGATACTCAACGAAAATTACCGGAGCCTGATCGCTCAACATATTGACCGGAGTATGGATATTCAACGAAAATGATCGGAGCCTGAACGTTCGACGTAATGACAGGAGTCTAGATACTCAACGAAAATGACCGGAGTTTGAACCCTCAACGTAATAACTGGAGTCAGGATACTCAACGAAAATAACCGGAGCCTGAACGCTCAACGTAATAATCAGAGTCTGGATACTCAACGAAAATGATCGGAGCCTGACGCTCAACTTAATAACCGGAGTCTGGATACTCAACGAAAATGACCGGAGCCTGAACGCTCAATATAAAAACCGGAGTCTGGATACCGAACGAAACTGACCGGAGGCTGAATGCTGAACGTAATAATCGGAATCTGGAGACTCAATGAAGCTGACCGGAGCCTGAACGCCTAACGTAATAACCCGAGTCTAGATAGTCAACGAAAATGACCGGAGCCTGAACGATCAACGTAATCACCGGAGTCTGGATACCCAATGAAACTGACCGGAGCCTGAACGCTCAACGTAATATTTGGAGTCTGGATACTCAACGAAACTGATCGGATCCCGAACGCTCAACGTAATAATCAAAGTCTGGATACTCAACGAAAATGATCGGAGCCTGACACTTAACTTAATAACCGGAGTCTGGATACTAAACGAAAATGACCGGAGCCTGAACGCTCAACTTAATAACTAGAGTCTGGATACCAAACGAAACTGACCGGAGCCTGAACACTCAACGTAATAACCGGAGTCTGGATACCCAACGAAACTTACCGGAGCCTGAACACTCAACGTAAAAACCGGAGTCTGGAACGAAACTGACCGGAGCTTGAACGCTCAACGTAATAATCGGAATCTGGATACTCAACGAAACTGACTGGAGCCTGAACGCTTAACGTAATAACCCGAGTCTGGATAGTCAACGAAAATGACCGGAACCTGAACGATCAACGTAATCACCGGAGTCTGGATACCCAATGAAACTAACCGGAGCCTGAACGATCAACGTAATATTTGGAGTCTGGATACTCAACGAAAATGATCGGATCCTGAATGCTCAACGTAATAATTGGAGTCTGGATACTCAACGAAAATGATCGGAGCCTGACACTCAAATTAATAACCGGAGTCTGGATACTCAAAGAAAATGACCGGAGCCTGAACGCTCAATGTAATAACTAGAGTCTGGATACCCAACAAAACTGACCGGAGCCTGAACGCTCAACGTAATAATCGGAGTCTGGATAACCAACGAAACTTACCGGAGCCTGAACGCTCAATGTAATAACCGGAGTCTAGATACCCAACGAATCTGACCGGAGCCTGAACGATCAACGTAATAACCAGAATCGTGATACTCAACGAAACTGACCGGAGCCTGAACGCTAAACGGAATAACCCGAGTCTGGATAGTCAACGAAAATGACCGGAGCCTGAACGATCAACGTAATCACCGGAGTCTGGATACCCAACGAAACTGACCGGAGCCTGAACGCTCAACGTAATAACCGGAATCTGGATACTCAACAAAACTGACCGGAGCCTAAACGCTCAACGTAAAAACCGGAGTCTGGATACCCAACGAAACTGACCGGAGCCTGAACGCTCAACGTAATAATCAGAATTTGGATACTCAATGAAACTGACTGGAGCCTGAACGCTTAACGTAATAACCCGAGTCTGGATAGTCAACGAAAATGACCGGAGCCTGAACGATCAACGTAATCACCAGAGTCTGGATACCCAATGAAACTGACCGGAGCCTGAACGCTCAACGTAATATTTGGAGTCTGGATACTCAACAAAACTGACCTGATCCTGAACGCTCAACGTAATAAATGGAGTTATGATACTCAACGAAAATGACTGGATCCTGAACGCTCAATGTAATGACCGGAATCTGGATACTCAACGAAAATTACCGGAGCCTGATCGCTCAACATATTGACCGGAGTATGGATATTCAACGAAAATGATCGGAGCCTGAACATTCAACGTAATGACAGGACTCTAGATACTCAACGAAAATGACCGGAGTCTGAACCCTCAACGTAATAACAAGAGTCAGGATACTCAACGAAAATAACGGGAGCCTGAACGCTCAACGTAATAATCGGAGTCTGGATACTCAACGAAAATGATCGGAGCCTGACGCTCAACTTAATAACCGGAGTCTGGATACTCAACGGAAATGACCGGAGCCTGAACGCTCAATGTAAAAACCGGAGTCTGGATACCAAACGAAACTGACCGGAGCCTGAATGCTCAACGTAATAATCGGAATCTGGATACTCAATGAAACTGACCGGAGCCTGAACGCTTAACGTAATATCCCGAGTCTAGATAGTCAACGAAAATGACCGGAGCCTGAACGATCAACGTAATCACCGGAGTCTGGATACCCAATGAAACTGACCGGAGCCTGAACGCTCAACGTAATATTTGGAGTCTGGATACTCAACGAAACTGATCGGATCCTGAACGCTCAACGTAATAATCGAAGTCTGGATACTCAACGAAAATGATCGGAGCCTGACACTCAACTTAATAACCGGAGTCTAGATACTAAACGAAAATGACCAGAGCCTGAACGCTCAATGTAATTACTAGAGTCTGGATACCCAACGAAACTGACCGGAGCCTGAACGCTCAACGTAATAACCGGAGTCTGGATACCCAACGAAACTTACCGGAGCCTGAACACTCAACGTAAAAACCGGAGTCTGGATACCCAACGAAACTGACCGGAGCTTGAACGCTCAACGTAATAATCGGAATCTGGATACTCAATGAAACTTACCGGAGCCTGAACGCTTAACGTAATAACCCGAGTCTGGATAGTCAACGAAAATGACCGGAGCCTGAACGATCAACGTAATCACCGGAGTCTGGATACCCAATGAAACTGACCGGAGCCTGAATGCTCAAATAATATTTGGAATCTGGATACCTAACGAAAATGATCAGATCCTGAATGCTCAACGTAATAATTGGAGTCTGGATACTCATAGAAAATGATCGGAGCCTGACACTTAACTTAATAACCGGAGTCTGGTTACTCAAAGAAAATAACCGGAGCCTGAACGCTCAACGTAATAACTAGAGTCTGGATACCCAACGAAACTGACCGGAGCCTGAACGCTCAACGTAATAACCGGAGTCTGGATACCCAACGAAACTTACCGGAGCCTGAACGCTCAACGTAATAACCGAAGTCTGGATACCCAACAAATCTGATCGGAGCCTGAACGATCAACGTAATAACCGGAATCTGGATACTCAACGAAACTGACCGGAGCCTGAACGCTCAATGTAATAACCCGAGTCGGGATAGTTAACGAAAATGACCAGAGCCTGAACGATCAACGTAATCACCGGAGTCTGGATACCCAACGAAACTGACCAGAGCCTGAACGCTCAACGTAATAACCGGAGTTTGGATACCCAACGAAACTGACCGGAGCCTGAACGCTCAATGTAATAACCGAAATCTGGATACTCAACAAAACTGACCGGAGCCTAAACGCTCAACGTAAAAACCGGAGTCTGGATACCCAACGAAACTGACCGGAGCCTGAACGCTCAATGTAATAATCGGAATCTGGATACTCAACGAAACTGACCGGAGCCTGAACACATAACGTAATAACCCGAGTCTGGATAGTCAACGAAAATGACCGGAGCCTGAACAATCAACGTAATCACTGGAGTCTGGATACCCAATGAAACTGACCGGAGCCTGAACACTCAACGTAATATTTGGAGTCTGGATACTCAACGAAACTGATCGGATCCTGAACGCTCAACGTAATAAATGGAGTTATGATACTCAACGAAAATGACTGCATCCTGAACGCTCAATCTAATGACCGGAATCTGGATACTCAACGAAAATTACCGGAGCCTGATCGCTCAACATATTGACCGGAGTATGGATATTCAACGAAAATGATCGGAGCCTGAACGTTCAACGTAATGACAGGAGTCTAGATACTCAACGAAAATGACCGGAGTTTGAACCCTCAACGTAATAACTGGAGTCAGGATACTCAACGAAAATAACCGGAGCCTGAACGCTCAACGTAATAATCGGAGTCTGGATACTCAACGAAAATGATCGGAGCCTGACGCTCAACTTAATAACCGGAGTCTGGATACTCAACGAAAATGACCGGAGCCTGAACGCTCAATATAAAAACCGGAGTCTGGATACCGAACGAAACTGACCGGAGGCTGAATGCTCAACGTAATAATCGGAATCTGGATACTCAATGAAGCTGACCGGAGCCTGAACGCCTAACGTAATAACCCGAGTCTAGATAGTCAACGAAAATGACCGGAGCCTGAACGATCAACGTAATCACCGGAGTCTGGATACCCAATGAAACTGACCGGAGCCTGAACGCTCAACGTAATATTTGGAGTCTGGATACTCAACGAAACTGATCGGATCCCGAACGCTCAACGTAATAATCAAAGTCTGGATACTCAACGAAAATGATCGGAGCCTGACACTTAACTTAATAACCGGAGTCTGGATACTAAACGAAAATGACCGGAGCCTGAACGCTCAACTTAATAACTAGAGTCTGGATACCCAACGAAACTGACCGGAGCCTGAACGCTCAACGTAATAACCGGAGTCTGGATACCCAATGAAACTTACCGGAGCCTGAACACTCAACGTAAAAACCGGAGTCTGGAACGAAACTGACCGGAGCTTGAACGCTCAACGTAATAATCGGAATCTGGATACTCAACGAAACTGACTGGAGCCTGAACGCTTAACGTAATAACCCGAGTCTGGATAGTCAACGAAAATGACCGGAACCTGAACGATCAACGTAATCACCGGAGTCTGGATACCCAATGAAACTAACCGGAGCCTGAACGATCAACGTAATATTTGGAGTCTGGATACTCAACGAAAATGATCGGATCCTGAATGCTCAACGTAATAATTGGAGTCTGGATACTCAACGAAAATGATCGGAGCCTGACACTCAAATTAATAACCGGAGTCTGGATACTCAAAGAAAATGACCGGAGCCTGAACGCTCAATGTAATAACTAGAGTCTGGATACCCAACGAAACTGACCGGAGCCTGAACGCTCAACGTAATAACCGGAGTCTGGATAACCAACGAAACTTACCGGAGCCTGAACGCTCAATGTAATAACCGGAGTCTGGATACCCAACGAATCTGACCGGAGCCTGAACGATCAACGTAATAACCAAAATCTGGATACTCAACGAAACTGACCGGAGCCTGAACGCTAAACGGAATAACCCGAGTCTGGATAGTCAACGAAAATGACCGGAGCCTGAACGATCAACGTAATCACCGGAGTCTGGATACCCAACGAAACTGACCGGAGCCTGAACCCTCAACGTAATAACCGGAATCTGGATACTCAACAAAACTGACCGGAGCCTAAACGCTCAACGTAAAAACCGGAGTCTGGATACCCAACGAAACTAACCGGAGCCTGAACGCTCAACGTAATAATCAGAATCTGGATACTCAATGAAACTGACCGGAGCCTGAACGCTTAACGTAATAACCCGAGTCTGGATAGTCAACGAAAATGACCGGAGCCTGAACGATCAACGTAATCACCGGAGTCTGGATACCCAATGAAACTGACCGGAGCCTGAACGCTCAACGTAATATTTGGAGTCTGGATACTCAACAAAACTGACCTGATCCTGAACGCTCAACGTAATAAATGGAGTTATGATACTCAACGAAAATGACTGGATCCTGAACGCTCAATGTAATGACCGGAATCTGGATACTCAACGAAAATTACCGGAGCCTGATCGCTCAACATATTGACCGGAGTATGGATATTCAACGAAAATGATCGGAGCCTGAACATTCAACGTAATGACAGGACTCTAGATACTCAACGAAAATGACCGGAGTCTGAACCCTCAACGTAATAACTGGAGTCAGGATACTCAACGAAAATAACCGGAGCCTGAACGCTCAACGTAATAATCGGAGTCTGGATACTCAACGAAAATGATCGGAGCATGACGCTCAACTTAATAACCGGAGTCTGGATACTCAACGGAAATGACCGGAGCCTGAACGCTCAACGTAAAAACCGGAGTCTGGATACCAAACGAAACTGACCGGAGCCTGAATGCTCAACGTAATAATCGGAATCTGGATACTCAATGAAACTGACCGGAGCCTGAACGCTTAACTTAATAACCCGAGTCTAGATAGTCAACGAAAATGACCGGAGCCTGAACGATCAACGTAATCACCGGAGTCTGGATACCCAATGAAACTGACCGGAGCCTGAACGCTCAACGTAATATTTGGAGTCTGGATACTCAACGAAACTGATCGGATCCTGAACGCTCAACGTAATAATCGAAGTTTGGATACTCAACGAAAATGATCAGAGCCTGACACTCAACTTAATAACTGGAGTCTGGATACTAAACGAAAATGACCGGAGCCTGAACGCTCAACGTAATAACTAGAGTCTAGATACCAAACGAAACTGACCGGAGCCTGAACGCTCAACGTAATAATCGAAGTCTGGATACCCAACAAAACTTACCGGAGCCTGAACACTCAACGTAAAAACCGGAGTCTGGATACTCAACGAAACTGACCGGAGCTTGAACACTCAACGTAATAATCGGAATCTGGATACTCAACGAAACTGACCGGAGCCTGAACGCTTAACGTAATAACCCGAGTCTGGATAGTCAACGAAAATGACCGGAGCCTGAACGATCAACGTAATCACCGGAGTCTGGATACCCAATGAAACTGACCGGAGCCTGAACGCCTAACGTAATAACCCGAGTCTAGATAGTCAACGAAAATGACCGGAGCCTGAACGATCAACGTAATCACCGGAGTCTGGATACCCAATGAAACTGACCGGAGCCTGAACGCTCAACGTAATATTTGGAGTCTGGATACTCAACGAAACTGATCGGATCCCGAACGCTCAACGTAATAATCAAAGTCTGGATACTCAACGAAAATGATCGGAGCCTGACACTTAACTTAATAACCGGAGTCTGGATACTAAACGAAAATGACCGGAGCCTGAACGCTCAACTTAATAACTAGAGTCTGGATACCCAACGAAACTGACCGGAGCCTGAACGCTCAACGTAATAACCGGAGTCTGGATACCCAATGAAACTTACCGGAGCCTGAACACTCAACGTAAAAACCGGAGTCTGGAACGAAACTGACCGGAGCTTGAACGCTCAACGTAATAATCGGAATCTGGATACTCAACGAAACTGACTGGAGCCTGAACGCTTAACGTAATAACCCGAGTCTGGATAGTCAACGAAAATGACCGGAACCTGAACGATCAACGTAATCACCGGAGTCTGGATACCCAATGAAACTAACCGGAGCCTGAACGATCAACGTAATATTTGGAGTCTGGATACTCAACGAAAATGATCGGATCCTGAATGCTCAACGTAATAATTGGAGTCTGGATACTCAACGAAAATGATCGGAGCCTGACACTCAAATTAATAACCGGAGTCTGGATACTCAAAGAAAATGACCGGAGCCTGAACGCTCAATGTAATAACTAGAGTCTGGATACCCAACGAAACTGACCGGAGCCTGAACGCTCAACGTAATAACCGGAGTCTGGATAACCAACGAAACTTACCGGAGCCTGAACGCTCAATGTAATAACCGGAGTCTGGATACCCAACGAATCTGACCGGAGCCTGAACGATCAACGTAATAACCAAAATCTGGATACTCAACGAAACTGACCGGAGCCTGAACGCTAAACGGAATAACCCGAGTCTGGATAGTCAACGAAAATGACCGGAGCCTGAACGATCAACGTAATCACCGGAGTCTGGATACCCAACGAAACTGACCGGAGCCTGAACCCTCAACGTAATAACCGGAATCTGGATACTCAACAAAACTGACCGGAGCCTAAACGCTCAACGTAAAAACCGGAGTCTGGATACCCAACGAAACTAACCGGAGCCTGAACGCTCAACGTAATAATCAGAATCTGGATACTCAATGAAACTGACCGGAGCCTGAACGCTTAACGTAATAACCCGAGTCTGGATAGTCAACGAAAATGACCGGAGCCTGAACGATCAACGTAATCACCGGAGTCTGGATACCCAATGAAACTGACCGGAGCCTGAACGCTCAACGTAATATTTGGAGTCTGGATACTCAACAAAACTGACCTGATCCTGAACGCTCAACGTAATAAATGGAGTTATGATACTCAACGAAAATGACTGGATCCTGAACGCTCAATGTAATGACCGGAATCTGGATACTCAACGAAAATTACCGGAGCCTGATCGCTCAACATATTGACCGGAGTATGGATATTCAACGAAAATGATCGGAGCCTGAACATTCAACGTAATGACAGGACTCTAGATACTCAACGAAAATGACCGGAGTCTGAACCCTCAACGTAATAACTGGAGTCAGGATACTCAACGAAAATAACCGGAGCCTGAACGCTCAACGTAATAATCGGAGTCTGGATACTCAACGAAAATGATCGGAGCATGACGCTCAACTTAATAACCGGAGTCTGGATACTCAACGGAAATGACCGGAGCCTGAACGCTCAACGTAAAAACCGGAGTCTGGATACCAAACGAAACTGACCGGAGCCTGAATGCTCAACGTAATAATCGGAATCTGGATACTCAATGAAACTGACCGGAGCCTGAACGCTTAACTTAATAACCCGAGTCTAGATAGTCAACGAAAATGACCGGAGCCTGAACGATCAACGTAATCACCGGAGTCTGGATACCCAATGAAACTGACCGGAGCCTGAACGCTCAACGTAATATTTGGAGTCTGGATACTCAACGAAACTGATCGGATCCTGAACGCTCAACGTAATAATCGAAGTTTGGATACTCAACGAAAATGATCAGAGCCTGACACTCAACTTAATAACTGGAGTCTGGATACTAAACGAAAATGACCGGAGCCTGAACGCTCAACGTAATAACTAGAGTCTAGATACCAAACGAAACTGACCGGAGCCTGAACGCTCAACGTAATAATCGAAGTCTGGATACCCAACAAAACTTACCGGAGCCTGAACACTCAACGTAAAAACCGGAGTCTGGATACTCAACGAAACTGACCGGAGCTTGAACACTCAACGTAATAATCGGAATCTGGATACTCAACGAAACTGACCGGAGCCTGAACGCTTAACGTAATAACCCGAGTCTGGATAGTCAACGAAAATGACCGGAGCCTGAACGATCAACGTAATCACCGGAGTCTGGATACCCAATGAAACTGACCGGAGCCTGAACGCTCAACGTAATATTTGGAGTCTGGATACTCAACGAAAATGATCGGATCCTGAATGCCCAACGTAATAATTGGAGTCTGGATACTCAACGAAAATGATCGGAGCCTGACACTCAACTTAATAACCGGAGTCTGGATACTCAAAGAAAATGACCGGAGCCTGAACGCTCAACGTAATAACTAGAGTCTGGATACCCAACGAAACTTACCGGAGCCTGAACGCTCAACGTAATAACCGGAGTCTGGATACCCAACGAAACTTACCGGAGCCTGAACGCTCACTGTAATAACCGGAGTCTGGATACCCAACGAATCTGACCGGAGCCTGAAAGATCAACGTAATAACCGGAATCTGGATACTCAACGAAACTGACCGGAGCCTGAACGCTGAACGTAATAACCCGAGTCTGGATAGTCAACGAAAATGACCGGAGCCTGAACGATCAACGTAATCACCGGAGTCTGGATACCCAACGAAACTGATCGGAGCCTGAACGCTCAACGTAATAACCGGAGTCTGGATACCCAACGAAACTGACCGGAGCCTAAACACTCAACGTAATAACCGGAATCTGGATACTAAACAAAACTGACCGGAGCCTGAACGCTCAATGTAAAAACCGGAGTCTGGATACCCAACGAAACTGACCAGAGCTTAAACGCTCAACGTAATAATCGGAATCTGGATACTCAACGAAACTGACCGGAGCCTGAACGCTTAACGTAATAACCTGAGTCTGGATAGTCAACAAAAATGACCGGAGCCTGAACGATCAACGTAATCACTGGAGTCTGGATACCCAATGAAACTGACCGAAGCCTGAACGCTCAACGTAATATTTGGAGTCTGGATACTCAACGAAACTGATCGGATCCTGAATGCTCAACGTAATAATTAGAGTCTGGATACTCAACGAAAATGATTGGAGCCTGACACTATACTTAATAACCGGAGTCTGGATACTCAATGAAAATGACCGGAGCTTGAACGATCAACGTAAAAACCAGAGTCTGGATACCCAACGAAACTGACCGGAGCTTGAACGCTCAACGTAATAATCGGAATCTGGATACTCAACGAATTTGACCGGAGCCTGAACGCTTAACGTAATAACCCGAGTCTGGATAGTCAATGAAAATGACCGGAGCCTGAACGATCAACGTAATCACCGGAGTCTGGATACCCAATAAAACTGACCGGAGCCTGAACGCTCAACGTAATATTTGGAGTATGGATACTCAACAAAAATGATCGGATCCTGAATGCTCAACGTAATAATTGGAGTCTGGATACTCAACAAAAATGATCGGAGCCTGACACTCAACTTAATAACCGGAGTCTGGATACTCAATGAAAATGATCGGAGCCTGAACGCTCAACGTAATAACTAGAGTCTGGATACCAAACGAAATTGACCGGAGCCTGAACGCTCAACGTAATAACCGGAGTCTGGATACCCAACGAAACTTACCGGAGCCTGAACGCTCAACGTAATAACTGGAGTCTGGATACCCATCGAATCTGACCGGAGCCTGAACGATCAACGTAATAACCGGAATTTGGATACTCAACGAAACTGACTGGAGCCTGAACGCTCAACGTAATAACCCGAGTCTGGATAGTCAATGAAAATGACCGGAGCCTGAACGATCAACGTAATCACCGGAGTCTGGATACCCAATGAAACTGCCCGGAGCCTGAACGCTCAACGTAATATTTGGAGTCTGGATACTCAACGAAACTGATCGGATCCTGAACGCTCAATGTAATAATTGGAGTCTGGATACTCAACGAAAATGACCGGAGCCTGACACTCAACTTTATAACCAGAGTCTGGATACTCAATGAAAATGATCGGAGCCTGAACGCTCAACATAATAACTAGAGTCTGGATACCCAACGAAACTGACCGGAGCCTGAACGCTCAACGTAATAAACGGAGTCTGGATACCCAACGAAACTTACCGGAGCCTGAACGCTCAACGTAATAACCGGAGTCTGGATACCCAACGAATCTGACCGGAGCAAGAACGATCAACGTAATAACCGGAATCTGGATACTCAACGAAACTGACCGGAGCCTGAACGCTCAACATAATAACCCGAGTCTGGATAGTCAACGAAAATGACCGGAGCCTGAACGATCAACGTAATCACCGGAGTCTGGATACCCAACGAAACTGACCGGAGCCTGAATGTTCAACGTAATATATGGAGTCTGGATACTCAACGAAACTGACCGGATCCTGAATGCTCAACGTAATCAATGGAGTTATGATACTAAACGAAAATGATTGGATCCTGAACGCTCAATGTAATGACCGGAGTCTGGATACTCAAAGAAAATTACCGGAGACTGATCGCTCAACATATTGACCGGAGTATGGATATTCAACGAAAATGATCGGAGCCTGAACGTTCAACGTAATAACAGGAGTCTAGATACTCAACAAAAATGACGGGAGTCTGAACCCTCAACGTAATAACCGGAGTCAGGATACTCAACGAAAATAACCGGAGCCTGAACGCTCAAAGTAATAATCGGAGTCTGGATACTCAATGAAAATGATCGGAGCCTGACGCTCAACTTAATAACCGGAGTCTGGATACTCAACGAAAATGACCGGAGCCTGAACGCTCAACGTAAAAAACAGAGTCTGGATACCGAACGAAACTGACCGGAGCCTGAATGCTCAACGTAATAACCGGAGTCTAGATACCCAACGAAACTTACCGGAGCCTGAACACTCAACGTAAAAACCGGAGTCTGGATACCTAACGAAACTGACCGGAGCTTGAACGCTCAACGTAATAATCGAAATCTGGATACTCAACGAAACTGACCGGAGCATGAACGCTTAACGTAATAACCCGAGTCTGGATAGTCAACGAAAATGACCGGAGCCTGAACAATCAACGTAATCACCGGAGTCTGGATACCCAATGAAACTGACCAGAGCCTGAACGCTCAACGTAATATTTGGAGTCTGGATACTCAACGAAAATGATCGGATCCTGAATGCTCAACGTAATAATTGGAGTCTGGATACTCAACGAAAATGATCGGAGCCTGATACTCAATTTAATAACCGGAGTCTGGATACTCAAAGAAAATGACCGGAGCCTGAACGCTCAACGTAATAACTAGAGTCTCGATACCCAACGGAACTGACCGGAGCCTGAACGCTCAACATAATAACCGGAGTCTGGATACCCAACGAAACTTACCAGAGCCTGAACGCTCAACGTAATAACCGGAGTCTGGATACCCAACGAATCTGACCGGAGCCTGAACGATCAACGTAATAACCGGAATCTGGATACTCAACAAAACTGACCGGAGCCTGAACGCTCAACGTAATAACCCGAGTCTGGATAGTCAACGAAAATGACCGGAGCCTGAACGATCAACGTAATCACCGGAGTCTGGATGCCCAACGAAACTGACCGGAGCCTGAACGCCTAACGTAATAACCGGAGTCTGGATACCCAACGAAACTGACCGGAGCCTGAACGCTCATCGTAATAACCGGAATCTGGATACTCAACAAAACTGACCGGAGCCTGAACGCTCAACGTAAAAACTGGAGTCTGGATACCCAACGAAACTGACCGGAGCCTGAACGCTCAACGTAATAATCGGAATCTGGATACTCAAAGAAACTGACCGGAGCCTGAATGCTTAACGTAATAACTCGAGTTTGGATAGTCAACGAAAATGATCGGAGCCTGAACGATCAACGTAATCACCGGAGTCTGGATACCCAATGAAACTGACCGGAGCCTGAACGCTCAACGTAATATTTGGAGTCTGGATACTCAACGAAACTGATCGGATCCTGAACGCTCAACGTAATAATTAGAGTCTGGATACTCAACGAAAATGATCGGAGCCTGACACTCGACTTAATAACCGGAGTCTGGATAATCAATGAAAATGACCGGAGCCTGAACGCTCAACGTAATAACTAGAGTCTGAATACCCAACGAAACTGACCGGAGCCTGAACGCTCAATGTAATAACCGGAGTCTGGATACCCAATGAAACTTACCGGAGCCTGAACACTCAACGTAATAACCGGAGTCTGGATACCCAACGAATCTGACCGGAGCCTGAACGATCAACGTAATAACCGGAATCTGGATACTTAACGAAACTGATTGGAGCCTGAACGCTCAATGTAATAACCCGAGTCTGGATAGTCAACGAAAATGACCGGAGCCTGAACAATCAACGTAATCACCGGAGTCTGGATACCAAACGAAACTGACCGGAGCCTGAACGCTCAACGTAATATTTGGAGTCTGGATACTCAACGAAACTGACCGGATCCTGAACGCTCAACGTAATAAATGGAGTTATGATACTCACCGAAAATGACTGGATCCTGAACGCTCAATGTAATGACCGGAGTCTGGATACTCAACGAAAATTACCGGAGCCTGATCGCTCAACATATTGACCGGAGTATGGATATTCAACGAAAATGATTGGAGCCTGAACGTTCAACGTAATGACAGGAGTCTAGATACTCAACGAAAATGACCGGAGTCTGAACCCTCAACGTAATAACCGGAGTCAGGATACTCAACGAAAATAACCAGAGCCTGAACACTCAACGTAATAATCGGAGTCTGGATACTCAACGAAAATGATCGGAGCTTGACGCTCAACTTAATAACCGGAGTCTGGATACTTAACGAAAATGACCGGAGCTTGAACGCTCAACGTAAAAACCGGAGTCTGGATACCGAACGAAACTGACCAAGGCCTGAACACTCAACGTAATAATCGGAATCTGGATACTCAACGAAACTGACTGGAGCCAGAACGCTTAACGTAATAACCCGAGTCTGGATAGTCAACAAAACTGACCGGAGCCTGATCGATCAACGTAATCACCGGAGTCTGAATACCCAATGAAACTGACCAGAGCCTGAACGCTCAACGTAATATTTGGAGTCTGGATACCCAACGAAACTGACCGGAGCCTGAACGCTCAACGTAATATTTGGAGTCTGGATACTCAACAAAACTGACCTGATCCTGAACGCTCAACGTAATAAATGGAGTTATGATACTCAACGAAAATGACTGGATCCTGAACGCTCAATGTAATGACCGGAATCTGGATACTCAACGAAAATTACCGGAGCCTGATCGCTCAACATATTGACCGGAGTATGGATATTCAACGAAAATGATCGGAGCCTGAACATTCAACGTAATGACAGGACTCTAGATACTCAACGAAAATGACCGGAGTCTGAACCCTCAACGTAATAACAAGAGTCAGGATACTCAACGAAAATAACGGGAGCCTGAACGCTCAACGTAATAATCGGAGTCTGGATACTCAACGAAAATGATCGGAGCCTGACGCTCAACTTAATAACCGGAGTCTGGATACTCAACGGAAATGACCGGAGCCTGAACGCTCAATGTAAAAACCGGAGTCTGGATACCAAACGAAACTGACCGGAGCCTGAATGCTCAACGTAATAATCGGAATCTGGATACTCAATGAAACTGACCGGAGCCTGAACGCTTAACGTAATATCCCGAGTCTAGATAGTCAACGAAAATGACCGGAGCCTGAACGATCAACGTAATCACCGGAGTCTGGATACCCAATGAAACTGACCGGAGCCTGAACGCTCAACGTAATATTTGGAGTCTGGATACTCAACGAAACTGATCGGATCCTGAACGCTCAACGTAATAATCGAAGTCTGGATACTCAACGAAAATGATCGGAGCCTGACACTCAACTTAATAACCGGAGTCTAGATACTAAACGAAAATGACCAGAGCCTGAACGCTCAATGTAATTACTAGAGTCTGGATACCCAACGAAACTGACCGGAGCCTGAACGCTCAACGTAATAACCGGAGTCTGGATACCCAACGAAACTTACCGGAGCCTGAACACTCAACGTAAAAACCGGAGTCTGGATACCCAACGAAACTGACCGGAGCTTGAACGCTCAACGTAATAATCGGAATCTGGATACTCAATGAAACTTACCGGAGCCTGAACGCTTAACGTAATAACCCGAGTCTGGATAGTCAACGAAAATGACCGGAGCCTGAACGATCAACGTAATCACCGGAGTCTGGATACCCAATGAAACTGACCGGAGCCTGAATGCTCAAATAATATTTGGAATCTGGATACCTAACGAAAATGATCAGATCCTGAATGCTCAACGTAATAATTGGAGTCTGGATACTCATAGAAAATGATCGGAGCCTGACACTTAACTTAATAACCGGAGTCTGGTTACTCAAAGAAAATAACCGGAGCCTGAACGCTCAACGTAATAACTAGAGTCTGGATACCCAACGAAACTGACCGGAGCCTGAACGCTCAACGTAATAACCGGAGTCTGGATACCCAACGAAACTTACCGGAGCCTGAACGCTCAACGTAATAACCGAAGTCTGGATACCCAACAAATCTGATCGGAGCCTGAACGATCAACGTAATAACCGGAATCTGGATACTCAACGAAACTGACCGGAGCCTGAACGCTCAATGTAATAACCCGAGTCGGGATAGTTAACGAAAATGACCAGAGCCTGAACGATCAACGTAATCACCGGAGTCTGGATACCCAACGAAACTGACCAGAGCCTGAACGCTCAACGTAATAACCGGAGTTTGGATACCCAACGAAACTGACCGGAGCCTGAACGCTCAATGTAATAACCGAAATCTGGATACTCAACAAAACTGACCGGAGCCTAAACGCTCAACGTAAAAACCGGAGTCTGGATACCCAACGAAACTGACCGGAGCCTGAACGCTCAATGTAATAATCGGAATCTGGATACTCAACGAAACTGACCGGAGCCTGAACACATAACGTAATAACCCGAGTCTGGATAGTCAACGAAAATGACCGGAGCCTGAACAATCAACGTAATCACTGGAGTCTGGATACCCAATGAAACTGACCGGAGCCTGAACACTCAACGTAATATTTGGAGTCTGGATACTCAACGAAACTGATCGGATCCTGAACGCTCAACGTAATAAATGGAGTTATGATACTCAACGAAAATGACTGCATCCTGAACGCTCAATCTAATGACCGGAATCTGGATACTCAACGAAAATTACCGGAGCCTGATCGCTCAACATATTGACCGGAGTATGGATATTCAACGAAAATGATCGGAGCCTGAACGTTCAACGTAATGACAGGAGTCTAGATACTCAACGAAAATGACCGGAGTTTGAACCCTCAACGTAATAACTGGAGTCAGGATACTCAACGAAAATAACCGGAGCCTGAACGCTCAACGTAATAATCGGAGTCTGGATACTCAACGAAAATGATCGGAGCCTGACGCTCAACTTAATAACCGGAGTCTGGATACTCAACGAAAATGACCGGAGCCTGAACGCTCAATATAAAAACCGGAGTCTGGATACCGAACGAAACTGACCGGAGGCTGAATGCTCAACGTAATAATCGGAATCTGGATACTCAATGAAGCTGACCGGAGCCTGAACGCCTAACGTAATAACCCGAGTCTAGATAGTCAACGAAAATGACCGGAGCCTGAACGATCAACGTAATCACCGGAGTCTGGATACCCAATGAAACTGACCGGAGCCTGAACGCTCAACGTAATATTTGGAGTCTGGATACTCAACGAAACTGATCGGATCCCGAACGCTCAACGTAATAATCAAAGTCTGGATACTCAACGAAAATGATCGGAGCCTGACACTTAACTTAATAACCGGAGTCTGGATACTAAACGAAAATGACCGGAGCCTGAACGCTCAACTTAATAACTAGAGTCTGGATACCCAACGAAACTGACCGGAGCCTGAACGCTCAACGTAATAACCGGAGTCTGGATACCCAATGAAACTTACCGGAGCCTGAACACTCAACGTAAAAACCGGAGTCTGGAACGAAACTGACCGGAGCTTGAACGCTCAACGTAATAATCGGAATCTGGATACTCAACGAAACTGACTGGAGCCTGAACGCTTAACGTAATAACCCGAGTCTGGATAGTCAACGAAAATGACCGGAACCTGAACGATCAACGTAATCACCGGAGTCTGGATACCCAATGAAACTAACCGGAGCCTGAACGATCAACGTAATATTTGGAGTCTGGATACTCAACGAAAATGATCGGATCCTGAATGCTCAACGTAATAATTGGAGTCTGGATACTCAACGAAAATGATCGGAGCCTGACACTCAAATTAATAACCGGAGTCTGGATACTCAAAGAAAATGACCGGAGCCTGAACGCTCAATGTAATAACTAGAGTCTGGATACCCAACGAAACTGACCGGAGCCTGAACGCTCAACGTAATAACCGGAGTCTGGATAACCAACGAAACTTACCGGAGCCTGAACGCTCAATGTAATAACCGGAGTCTGGATACCCAACGAATCTGACCGGAGCCTGAACGATCAACGTAATAACCAAAATCTGGATACTCAACGAAACTGACCGGAGCCTGAACGCTAAACGGAATAACCCGAGTCTGGATAGTCAACGAAAATGACCGGAGCCTGAACGATCAACGTAATCACCGGAGTCTGGATACCCAACGAAACTGACCGGAGCCTGAACCCTCAACGTAATAACCGGAATCTGGATACTCAACAAAACTGACCGGAGCCTAAACGCTCAACGTAAAAACCGGAGTCTGGATACCCAACGAAACTAACCGGAGCCTGAACGCTCAACGTAATAATCAGAATCTGGATACTCAATGAAACTGACCGGAGCCTGAACGCTTAACGTAATAACCCGAGTCTGGATAGTCAACGAAAATGACCGGAGCCTGAACGATCAACGTAATCACCGGAGTCTGGATACCCAATGAAACTGACCGGAGCCTGAACGCTCAACGTAATATTTGGAGTCTGGATACTCAACAAAACTGACCTGATCCTGAACGCTCAACGTAATAAATGGAGTTATGATACTCAACGAAAATGACTGGATCCTGAACGCTCAATGTAATGACCGGAATCTGGATACTCAACGAAAATTACCGGAGCCTGATCGCTCAACATATTGACCGGAGTATGGATATTCAACGAAAATGATCGGAGCCTGAACATTCAACGTAATGACAGGACTCTAGATACTCAACGAAAATGACCGGAGTCTGAACCCTCAACGTAATAACTGGAGTCAGGATACTCAACGAAAATAACCGGAGCCTGAACGCTCAACGTAATAATCGGAGTCTGGATACTCAACGAAAATGATCGGAGCATGACGCTCAACTTAATAACCGGAGTCTGGATACTCAACGGAAATGACCGGAGCCTGAACGCTCAACGTAAAAACCGGAGTCTGGATACCAAACGAAACTGACCGGAGCCTGAATGCTCAACGTAATAATCGGAATCTGGATACTCAATGAAACTGACCGGAGCCTGAACGCTTAACTTAATAACCCGAGTCTAGATAGTCAACGAAAATGACCGGAGCCTGAACGATCAACGTAATCACCGGAGTCTGGATACCCAATGAAACTGACCGGAGCCTGAACGCTCAACGTAATATTTGGAGTCTGGATACTCAACGAAACTGATCGGATCCTGAACGCTCAACGTAATAATCGAAGTTTGGATACTCAACGAAAATGATCAGAGCCTGACACTCAACTTAATAACTGGAGTCTGGATACTAAACGAAAATGACCGGAGCCTGAACGCTCAACGTAATAACTAGAGTCTAGATACCAAACGAAACTGACCGGAGCCTGAACGCTCAACGTAATAATCGAAGTCTGGATACCCAACAAAACTTACCGGAGCCTGAACACTCAACGTAAAAACCGGAGTCTGGATACTCAACGAAACTGACCGGAGCTTGAACACTCAACGTAATAATCGGAATCTGGATACTCAACGAAACTGACCGGAGCCTGAACGCTTAACGTAATAACCCGAGTCTGGATAGTCAACGAAAATGACCGGAGCCTGAACGATCAACGTAATCACCGGAGTCTGGATACCCAATGAAACTGACCGGAGCCTGAACGCCTAACGTAATAACCCGAGTCTAGATAGTCAACGAAAATGACCGGAGCCTGAACGATCAACGTAATCACCGGAGTCTGGATACCCAATGAAACTGACCGGAGCCTGAACGCTCAACGTAATATTTGGAGTCTGGATACTCAACGAAACTGATCGGATCCCGAACGCTCAACGTAATAATCAAAGTCTGGATACTCAACGAAAATGATCGGAGCCTGACACTTAACTTAATAACCGGAGTCTGGATACTAAACGAAAATGACCGGAGCCTGAACGCTCAACTTAATAACTAGAGTCTGGATACCCAACGAAACTGACCGGAGCCTGAACGCTCAACGTAATAACCGGAGTCTGGATACCCAATGAAACTTACCGGAGCCTGAACACTCAACGTAAAAACCGGAGTCTGGAACGAAACTGACCGGAGCTTGAACGCTCAACGTAATAATCGGAATCTGGATACTCAACGAAACTGACTGGAGCCTGAACGCTTAACGTAATAACCCGAGTCTGGATAGTCAACGAAAATGACCGGAACCTGAACGATCAACGTAATCACCGGAGTCTGGATACCCAATGAAACTAACCGGAGCCTGAACGATCAACGTAATATTTGGAGTCTGGATACTCAACGAAAATGATCGGATCCTGAATGCTCAACGTAATAATTGGAGTCTGGATACTCAACGAAAATGATCGGAGCCTGACACTCAAATTAATAACCGGAGTCTGGATACTCAAAGAAAATGACCGGAGCCTGAACGCTCAATGTAATAACTAGAGTCTGGATACCCAACGAAACTGACCGGAGCCTGAACGCTCAACGTAATAACCGGAGTCTGGATAACCAACGAAACTTACCGGAGCCTGAACGCTCAATGTAATAACCGGAGTCTGGATACCCAACGAATCTGACCGGAGCCTGAACGATCAACGTAATAACCAAAATCTGGATACTCAACGAAACTGACCGGAGCCTGAACGCTAAACGGAATAACCCGAGTCTGGATAGTCAACGAAAATGACCGGAGCCTGAACGATCAACGTAATCACCGGAGTCTGGATACCCAACGAAACTGACCGGAGCCTGAACCCTCAACGTAATAACCGGAATCTGGATACTCAACAAAACTGACCGGAGCCTAAACGCTCAACGTAAAAACCGGAGTCTGGATACCCAACGAAACTAACCGGAGCCTGAACGCTCAACGTAATAATCAGAATCTGGATACTCAATGAAACTGACCGGAGCCTGAACGCTTAACGTAATAACCCGAGTCTGGATAGTCAACGAAAATAACCGGAGCCTGAACGATCAACGTAATCACCGGAGTCTGGATACCCAATGAAACTGACCGGAGCCTGAACGCTCAACGTAATATTTGGAGTCTGGATACTCAACAAAACTGACCTGATCCTGAACGCTCAACGTAATAAATGGAGTTATGATACTCAACGAAAATGACTGGATCCTGAACGCTCAATGTAATGACCGGAATCTGGATACTCAACGAAAATTACCGGAGCCTGATCGCTCAACATATTGACCGGAGTATGGATATTCAACGAAAATGATCGGAGCCTGAACATTCAACGTAATGACAGGACTCTAGATACTCAACGAAAATGACCGGAGTCTGAACCCTCAACGTAATAACTGGAGTCAGGATACTCAACGAAAATAACCGGAGCCTGAACGCTCAACGTAATAATCGGAGTCTGGATACTCAACGAAAATGATCGGAGCATGACGTTCAACTTAATAACCGGAGTCTGGATACTCAACGGAAATGACCGGAGCCTGAACGCTCAACGTAAAAACCGGAGTCTGGATACCAAACGAAACTGACCGGAGCCTGAATGCTCAACGTAATAATCGGAATCTGGATACTCAATGAAACTGACCGGAGCCTGAACGCTTAACTTAATAACCCGAGTCTAGATAGTCAACGAAAATGACCGGAGCCTGAACGATCAACGTAATCACCGGAGTCTGGATACCCAATGAAACTGACCGGAGCCTGAACGCTCAACGTAATATTTGGAGTCTGGATACTCAACGAAACTGATCGGATCCTGAACGCTCAACGTAATAATCGAAGTTTGGATACTCAACGAAAATGATCAGAGCCTGACACTCAACTTAATAACTGGAGTCTGGATACTAAACGAAAATGACCGGAGCCTGAACGCTCAACGTAATAACTAGAGTCTAGATACCAAACGAAACTGACCGGAGCCTGAACGCTCAACGTAATAATCGAAGTCTGGATACCCAACAAAACTTACCGGAGCCTGAACACTCAACGTAAAAACCGGAGTCTGGATACTCAACGAAACTGACCGGAGCTTGAACACTCAACGTAATAATCGGAATCTGGATACTCAACGAAACTGACCGGAGCCTGAACGCTTAACGTAATAACCCGAGTCTGGATAGTCAACGAAAATGACCGGAGCCTGAACGATCAACGTAATCACCGGAGTCTGGATACCCAATGAAACTGACCGGAGCCTGAACGCTCAACGTAATATTTGGAGTCTGGATACTCAACGAAAATGATCGGATCCTGAATGCCCAACGTAATAATTGGAGTCTGGATACTCAACGAAAATGATCGGAGCCTGACACTCAACTTAATAACCGGAGTCTGGATACTCAAAGAAAATGACCGGAGCCTGAACGCTCAACGTAATAACTAGAGTCTGGATACCCAACGAAACTTACCGGAGCCTGAACGCTCAACGTAATAACCGGAGTCTGGATACCCAACGAAACTTACCGGAGCCTGAACGCTCACTGTAATAACCGGAGTCTGGATACCCAACGAATCTGACCGGAGCCTGAAAGATCAACGTAATAACCGGAATCTGGATACTCAACGAAACTGACCGGAGCCTGAACGCTGAACGTAATAACCCGAGTCTGGATAGTCAACGAAAATGACCGGAGCCTGAACGATCAACGTAATCACCGGAGTCTGGATACCCAACGAAACTGATCGGAGCCTGAACGCTCAACGTAATAACCGGAGTCTGGATACCCAACGAAACTGACCGGAGCCTAAACACTCAACGTAATAACCGGAATCTGGATACTAAACAAAACTGACCGGAGCCTGAACGCTCAATGTAAAAACCGGAGTCTGGATACCCAACGAAACTGACCAGAGCTTAAACGCTCAACGTAATAATCGGAATCTGGATACTCAACGAAACTGACCGGAGCCTGAACGCTTAACGTAATAACCTGAGTCTGGATAGTCAACAAAAATGACCGGAGCCTGAACGATCAACGTAATCACTGGAGTCTGGATACCCAATGAAACTGACCGAAGCCTGAACGCTCAACGTAATATTTGGAGTCTGGATACTCAACGAAACTGATCGGATCCTGAATGCTCAACGTAATAATTAGAGTCTGGATACTCAACGAAAATGATTGGAGCCTGACACTATACTTAATAACCGGAGTCTGGATACTCAATGAAAATGACCGGAGCTTGAACGATCAACGTAAAAACCAGAGTCTGGATACCCAACGAAACTGACCGGAGCTTGAACGCTCAACGTAATAATCGGAATCTGGATACTCAACGAATTTGACCGGAGCCTGAACGCTTAACGTAATAACCCGAGTCTGGATAGTCAATGAAAATGACCGGAGCCTGAACGATCAACGTAATCACCGGAGTCTGGATACCCAATAAAACTGACCGGAGCCTGAACGCTCAACGTAATATTTGGAGTATGGATACTCAACAAAAATGATCGGATCCTGAATGCTCAACGTAATAATTGGAGTCTGGATACTCAACAAAAATGATCGGAGCCTGACACTCAACTTAATAACCGGAGTCTGGATACTCAATGAAAATGATCGGAGCCTGAACGCTCAACGTAATAACTAGAGTCTGGATACCAAACGAAATTGACCGGAGCCTGAACGCTCAACGTAATAACCGGAGTCTGGATACCCAACGAAACTTACCGGAGCCTGAACGCTCAACGTAATAACTGGAGTCTGGATACCCATCGAATCTGACCGGAGCCTGAACGATCAACGTAATAACCGGAATTTGGATACTCAACGAAACTGACTGGAGCCTGAACGCTCAACGTAATAACCCGAGTCTGGATAGTCAATGAAAATGACCGGAGCCTGAACGATCAACGTAATCACCGGAGTCTGGATACCCAATGAAACTGCCCGGAGCCTGAACGCTCAACGTAATATTTGGAGTCTGGATACTCAACGAAACTGATCGGATCCTGAACGCTCAATGTAATAATTGGAGTCTGGATACTCAACGAAAATGACCGGAGCCTGACACTCAACTTTATAACCAGAGTCTGGATACTCAATGAAAATGATCGGAGCCTGAACGCTCAACATAATAACTAGAGTCTGGATACCCAACGAAACTGACCGGAGCCTGAACGCTCAACGTAATAAACGGAGTCTGGATACCCAACGAAACTTACCGGAGCCTGAACGCTCAACGTAATAACCGGAGTCTGGATACCCAACGAATCTGACCGGAGCAAGAACGATCAACGTAATAACCGGAATCTGGATACTCAACGAAACTGACCGGAGCCTGAACGCTCAACATAATAACCCGAGTCTGGATAGTCAACGAAAATGACCGGAGCCTGAACGATCAACGTAATCACCGGAGTCTGGATACCCAACGAAACTGACCGGAGCCTGAATGTTCAACGTAATATATGGAGTCTGGATACTCAACGAAACTGACCGGATCCTGAATGCTCAACGTAATCAATGGAGTTATGATACTAAACGAAAATGATTGGATCCTGAACGCTCAATGTAATGACCGGAGTCTGGATACTCAAAGAAAATTACCGGAGACTGATCGCTCAACATATTGACCGGAGTATGGATATTCAACGAAAATGATCGGAGCCTGAACGTTCAACGTAATAACAGGAGTCTAGATACTCAACAAAAATGACGGGAGTCTGAACCCTCAACGTAATAACCGGAGTCAGGATACTCAACGAAAATAACCGGAGCCTGAACGCTCAAAGTAATAATCGGAGTCTGGATACTCAATGAAAATGATCGGAGCCTGACGCTCAACTTAATAACCGGAGTCTGGATACTCAACGAAAATGACCGGAGCCTGAACGCTCAACGTAAAAAACAGAGTCTGGATACCGAACGAAACTGACCGGAGCCTGAATGCTCAACGTAATAACCGGAGTCTAGATACCCAACGAAACTTACCGGAGCCTGAACACTCAACGTAAAAACCGGAGTCTGGATACCTAACGAAACTGACCGGAGCTTGAACGCTCAACGTAATAATCGAAATCTGGATACTCAACGAAACTGACCGGAGCATGAACGCTTAACGTAATAACCCGAGTCTGGATAGTCAACGAAAATGACCGGAGCCTGAACAATCAACGTAATCACCGGAGTCTGGATACCCAATGAAACTGACCAGAGCCTGAACGCTCAACGTAATATTTGGAGTCTGGATACTCAACGAAAATGATCGGATCCTGAATGCTCAACGTAATAATTGGAGTCTGGATACTCAACGAAAATGATCGGAGCCTGATACTCAATTTAATAACCGGAGTCTGGATACTCAAAGAAAATGACCGGAGCCTGAACGCTCAACGTAATAACTAGAGTCTCGATACCCAACGGAACTGACCGGAGCCTGAACGCTCAACATAATAACCGGAGTCTGGATACCCAACGAAACTTACCAGAGCCTGAACGCTCAACGTAATAACCGGAGTCTGGATACCCAACGAATCTGACCGGAGCCTGAACGATCAACGTAATAACCGGAATCTGGATACTCAACAAAACTGACCGGAGCCTGAACGCTCAACGTAATAACCCGAGTCTGGATAGTCAACGAAAATGACCGGAGCCTGAACGATCAACGTAATCACCGGAGTCTGGATGCCCAACGAAACTGACCGGAGCCTGAACGCCTAACGTAATAACCGGAGTCTGGATACCCAACGAAACTGACCGGAGCCTGAACGCTCATCGTAATAACCGGAATCTGGATACTCAACAAAACTGACCGGAGCCTGAACGCTCAACGTAAAAACTGGAGTCTGGATACCCAACGAAACTGACCGGAGCCTGAACGCTCAACGTAATAATCGGAATCTGGATACTCAAAGAAACTGACCGGAGCCTGAATGCTTAACGTAATAACTCGAGTTTGGATAGTCAACGAAAATGATCGGAGCCTGAACGATCAACGTAATCACCGGAGTCTGGATACCCAATGAAACTGACCGGAGCCTGAACGCTCAACGTAATATTTGGAGTCTGGATACTCAACGAAACTGATCGGATCCTGAACGCTCAACGTAATAATTAGAGTCTGGATACTCAACGAAAATGATCGGAGCCTGACACTCGACTTAATAACCGGAGTCTGGATAATCAATGAAAATGACCGGAGCCTGAACGCTCAACGTAATAACTAGAGTCTGAATACCCAACGAAACTGACCGGAGCCTGAACGCTCAATGTAATAACCGGAGTCTGGATACCCAATGAAACTTACCGGAGCCTGAACACTCAACGTAATAACCGGAGTCTGGATACCCAACGAATCTGACCGGAGCCTGAACGATCAACGTAATAACCGGAATCTGGATACTTAACGAAACTGATTGGAGCCTGAACGCTCAATGTAATAACCCGAGTCTGGATAGTCAACGAAAATGACCGGAGCCTGAACAATCAACGTAATCACCGGAGTCTGGATACCAAACGAAACTGACCGGAGCCTGAACGCTCAACGTAATATTTGGAGTCTGGATACTCAACGAAACTGACCGGATCCTGAACGCTCAACGTAATAAATGGAGTTATGATACTCACCGAAAATGACTGGATCCTGAACGCTCAATGTAATGACCGGAGTCTGGATACTCAACGAAAATTACCGGAGCCTGATCGCTCAACATATTGACCGGAGTATGGATATTCAACGAAAATGATTGGAGCCTGAACGTTCAACGTAATGACAGGAGTCTAGATACTCAACGAAAATGACCGGAGTCTGAACCCTCAACGTAATAACCGGAGTCAGGATACTCAACGAAAATAACCAGAGCCTGAACACTCAACGTAATAATCGGAGTCTGGATACTCAACGAAAATGATCGGAGCTTGACGCTCAACTTAATAACCGGAGTCTGGATACTTAACGAAAATGACCGGAGCTTGAACGCTCAACGTAAAAACCGGAGTCTGGATACCGAACGAAACTGACCAAGGCCTGAACACTCAACGTAATAATCGGAATCTGGATACTCAACGAAACTGACTGGAGCCAGAACGCTTAACGTAATAACCCGAGTCTGGATAGTCAACAAAACTGACCGGAGCCTGATCGATCAACGTAATCACCGGAGTCTGAATACCCAATGAAACTGACCAGAGCCTGAACGCTCAACGTAATATTTGGAGTCTGGATACTCAACGAAACTGATCGGATCCTGAACGCTCAACGTAATAATCGAAGTCTGGATACTCAACAAAAATGATCGGAGCCTGACACTCAACTTAATAACCGGAGTCTAGATACTAAACGAAAATGACCGGAGCCTGAACGCTCAACGTAATAACTAGAGTCTGGATACCCAAGGAAACTAACCGGAGCCTGAACGCTCAATGAAATAACCGGAGTTTGGATACCCAACGAAACTTACCGGAGCCTGAACACTCAACGTAATAACCGGAGTCTGGATACCCAACGAAACTGACCGGAGCCTGAGCGCTCAACGTAATAACCGGAATCTGGATACCCAACGAAACTTACCGGAGCTTGAACGCTCAACGTAATAACCGGAGTCTGGATACCCAACGAATCTGACCGGAGCCTGAACGATCAACGTAATAACCGGAATCTGGATACTCAATGAAACTGACCGGAGCCTGAACGCTCAACGTAATAACCCGAGTCTGGATAGTCAATGAAAATGACTGGAGACTGAACGAACAACGTAATCACCGGAGTCTGGATACCCAATGAAACTGACCGGAGCCTGAACGCTTAACGTAATATTTGGAGTCTGGATACTCAACGAAACTGACCGGATCCTGAACGCTCAACGTAATAAATGGAGTTATGATACTCAACGAAATTGACTGGATCCTGAACGCTCAATGTAATGACCGGAGTCTGGATACTCAACGAAAATTACCGGAGCCTGGTCGCTCAACATATTGACCGGAGTATGGATATTCAACGAAAATGATCGGAGCCTGAACGTTCAACGTAATGACAGGAGTCTAGATACTCAACGAAAATGACCGGAGTCTGAACCCTCAACGTAATAACCGGAGTCAGGATAATCAACGAAAATGATCGGATCCTGAATGCTCAACGTAATAATTGGAGTCTGGATACTCAACAAAAATGATCGGAGCATGACACTCAACTTAATAACCGGAGTCTGGATACTCAATGAAAATGACCGGAGCCTGAACGCTCAACGTAATAACTAGAGTCTGGATACCAAACGAAACTGACCGGAGCCTGAGCGCTCAACGTAATAACCGGAATCTGGATACTCAACAAAAGTGACCGGAGCCTGAACGCTCAACGTAAAAACCGGAGTCTGGATACCCAACGAAACTGACCGGAGCATGAACGCTCAACGTAATAATCGGAATCTGGACACTCAACGAATTTGACCGGAGTCTGAATGCTTAACATAATAACCCTAGTCTGGATAGTCAATGAAAATGACCGGAGCCTGAACGATCAACGTAATCACCGGAGTCTGGATACCCAACGAAACTGACCGGAGCCTGAACGCTCAACGTAATATTTGGAGTCTGGATACTCAACGAAACTGACCGGATCCTGAACGCTCAACGTAATAAATGGAGTTATGATACTCAACGAAAATGACTGGATCCTGAACGCTCAATGTAATGACCGGAGTCTGGATACTCAAAGAAAATTACCGGAGCCTGGTCGCTCAACATATTGACCGGAGTATGGATATTCAACGAAAATGATCGGAGCCTGAACGTTCAACGTAATGACAGGAGTCTAGATACTCAACGAAAATGACCGGAGTCTGAACCCTCAACGTAATAACCGGAGTCAGGATACTCAACGAAAATAACCGGAGCCTGAACGCTCAATGTAATAATCGGAGTCTGGATACTAAACAAAAATGATCGGAGCCTGACACTCAACTTAATAACCGGAGTCTGGATACTCAATGAAAATGACCGGAGCCTGAACGCTCAACGTAATAACTAGAGTCTGGATACCAAACGAAACTGACCGGAGCCTGAGCGCTCAACGTAATAACCGGAATCTGGATACTCAACAAAAGTGACCGGAGCCTAAACGCTCAACGTAAAAACCGGAGTCTGGATACCCAACGAAACTGACCGGAGCTTGAACGCTCAACGTAATAATCGGAATCTGGATACTCAACGAATTTGACCGGAGTCTGAACGCTCAACGTAATATTTGGAGTCTGGATACTCAACGAAACTGATCGGATCCTGAACGCTCAACGTAATAATCGAAGTCTGGATACTCAACGAAAATGATCGGAGCCTGACACTCAACTTAATAACCGGAGTCTGGATACTAAACGAAAATGACTGGATCCTGAACGCTCAATGTAATGACCGGAGTCTGGATACTCAACGAAAATTACCGGAGCCTGGTCGCTCAACATATTGACCGGAGTATGGATATTCAACAAAAATGATCGGAGCCTGAACGTTCAACGTAATGACAGGAGTCTAGATACTCAACGAAAATGACCGGAGTCTGAACCCTCAACGTAATAACCGGAGTCAGGATACTCAACGAAAACAACCGGAGCCTGAACGCTCAATGTAATAATCGGAGTCTGGATACTCAACGAAAATGATCGGAGCCTGACGCTCAACTTAATAACCGGAGTCTGGATACTCAACGAAAATGACCGGAGCTTGAACGCTCAACGTAAAAACCGGAGTCTGTATACCGAACGAAACTGACCGGAGCCTGAACACTCAACGTAATAATCGGAATCTGGATACTCAACCAAACTGACCGGAGCCTGAACGCTTAACGTAATAACCCGAGTCTGGATAGTCAACAAAACTGACCGGAGCCTGATCGATCAACGTTATCACCGGAGTCTGAATACCCAATGAAACTGACCGGAGCCTGAACGCTCAACGTAATATTTGGAGTCTGGATACTCAACGAAACTGATCGGATCCTGAACGCACAACGTAATAATCGAAGTCTGGATACTCAACGAAAATGATCGGAGCCTGACACTCAACTTAATAACCGGAGTCTGGATACTAAACGAAAATGACCGGAGCCTGAACGCTCAACGTAATAACTAGAGTCTGGATACCCAACGAAACTGACCGGAGCCTGAATGCTCAACGAAATAACCGGAGTCTGGATACCCAACGAAACTTACCGGAGCCTGAACACTCAACGTAATAACCGGAGTCTGGATACCCAACGAAACTGAACGGAGCCTGAGCGCTCAACGTAATAACCGGAATCTGGATACTCAACAAAACTGACCGGAGCCTGAACGCTCAACGTAAAAACCGGAGTCTGGATACCCAACGAAACTGACCGGAGCTTGAACGCACAACGTAATAATCGGAATCTGGATACTCAACGAATTTGACCGGAGCCTGAACGCTTAACGTAATAACCCGAGTCTGGATAGTCAATGAAAATGACCGGAGCCTGAACGATCAACGTAATCACCGGAGTCTGGATACCCAATGAAACTGACCGGAGCCTGAACGCTCAACGTAATATTTGGAGTCTGGATACTCAACGAAACTGACCGGATCCTGAACGCTCAACGTAATAAATGGAGTTATGATACTCAACGAAAATGACTGGATCCTGAACGCTCAATGTAATGACCGGAGTCTGGATACTCAACGAAAATTACCGGAGCCTGGTCGCTCAACATATTGACCGGAGTATGGATATTCAACGAAAATGATCGGAGCCTGAACGTTCAAGGTAATGACAGGAGTCTAGATACTCAACGAAAATGACCGGAGTCTGAACCCTCAACGTAATAACCAGAGTCAGGATACTCAACGAAAATAACCGGAGCCTGAACACTCAACGTAATAATCGGAGTCTGGATACTCAACGAAAATGATCGGAGCCTGACGCTCAACTTAATAACCGGAGTCTGGATACTCAACGAAAATGACCGGAGCTTGAACGCTCAACGTAAAAACCGGAGTCTGGATACCGAACGAAACTGACCGGAGCCTGAACACTCAACGTAATAATCAGAATCTGGATACTCAACGAAACTGACCGGAGCCTGAACGCTTAACGTAATAACCCGAGTCTGGATAGTCAACAAAATTGACCGGAGCCTGATCGATCAACGTAATCACCGGAGTCTGAATACCCAATGAAACTGACCGGAGCCTGAACGCTCAACGTAATATTTGGAGTCTGGATACTCAACGAAAATGATCGGATCCTGAATGAACAACGTAATAATTGGAGTATGGATAATCAACAAAAATGATCGGAGCCTGACACTCAATTTAATAACCGGAGTCTGGATACTCAACGAAAATGACCGGAGCCTGAACGCTCAACGTAATAACTAGAGTCTGGATACCCAACGAAACTGACCGGAGCCTGAACGCTCAACGTAATAACCGGAGTCTGGATACCCAACGAAACTTACCGGAGCCTGAACGCTCAACGTAATAACCGGAGTCTGGATACCCAACGAATCTGACCGGAGCAAGAACGATCAACGTAATAACCGGAATCTGGATACTCAACGAAACTGACCGGAGCCTGAACGTTCAACGTAATAACCCGAGTCTGGATAGTCAACGAAAATGACCGGAGCCTGAACGATCAACGTAATCACCAGAGTCTGGATACCCAACGAAACTGACCGGAGCCTGAATGCTCAACGTAATATTTGGAGTCTGGATACTCAACGAAACTGACCGGATCCTGAATGCTCAACGTAATAAATGGAGTTATGATACTCAACGAAAATGATTGGATCCTGAACGCTCAATGTAATGACCGGAGTCTGGATACTCAAAGAAAATTACCGGAACCTGATCGCTCAACATATTGACCGGAGTATGGATATTCAACGAAAATGATCGGAGCCTGAACGTTCAACGTAATGACAGGAGTCTAGATACTCAACGAAAATGACCGGAGTCTGAACCCTCAACGTAATAACCGGAGTCAGGATACTCAACGAAAATAACCGGAGCCTGAACGCTCAACGTAATAATCGGAGTCTGGATACTCAACGAAAATGATCGGAGCCTGACGCTCAACTTAATAACCGGAGTCTGGATACTCAACGAAAATGACCGGAGCCTGAACGCTCAACGTAAAAAACGGAGTCTAGATACCGAACGAAACTGACCGGAGCCTGAACGCTCAATGTAATAACCGGAGTCTGGATACCCAACGAAACTTACCGGAGCCTGAACACTCAACGTAAAAACCGGAGTCTGGATACCTAACGAAACTGACCGGAGCTTGAACGCTCAACGTAATAATCGGAATCTGGATACTCAACGAAACTGACCGGAGCCTGAACGCTTAACGTAATAACCCGAGTCTGGATAGTCAACGAAAATGACCGGAGCCTGAACGATCAACGTAATCACCGGAGTCTGGATACCCAATGAAACTGCCCGGAGTCTGAACGCTCAACGTAATATTTGGAGTCTGGATACTCAACGAAAATGATCGGATCCTGAATGCTCAACGTAATAATTGGAGTCTGGATACTCAACGAAAATGATCGGAGCCTGACACTCAACTTAATAACCGGAGTCTGGATACTTAAAGAAAATGACCGGAGCCTGAACGCTCAACGTAATAACTAGAGTCTAGATACCCAACGAAACTGACCGGAGCCTGAACGCTCAACGTAATAACCGGAGTCTGGATACCCAACGAAACTTACCGGAGCCTGAACGCTCAACGTAATAACCGGAGTCTGGATACCCAACGAATCTGACCGGAGCCTAAACGATCAACGTAATAACCGGAATCTGGATACTCAATAAAACTGACCGAAGCCTGAACGCTCAACATAATAACCCGAGTCTGGATAGTCAACGAAAATGACCGGAGCCTGAACGATCAACGTAATAACCGGAGTCTGGATACCCAACGAAACTGACCGGAGCCTGAACGCTCAACGTTATAACCGGAATCTGGATACTCAACAAAACTGACCGGAGCCTGAACGCTTAACGTAAAAACTGGAGTCTGGATACCCAACGAAACTGACCGGAGCCTGAACGCTCAACGTAATAATCGGAATCTGGATACTCAACGAAACTGACCGGAGCCTGAACGCTTAACGTAATAACTCGAGTTTGGATAGTCAACGAAAATGATCGGAGCCTGAACGATCAACGTAATCACCGGAGTCTGGATACCCAATGAAATTGACCGGAGCCTGAATGCTCAACGAAATATTTGGAGTCTAGATACTCAACGAAACTGATCGGATCCTGAATGCTCAACGTAATAATTGGAGTCTGGATACTCAACGAAAATGATCGGAGCCTGACACTCAACTTAATAACGGGAGTCTGGATACTCAATGAAAATGACCGGAGCCTAAACGCTCAACGTAATAACTAGAGTCTGAACGATCAACGTAATAACCGGAATCTGGATACTTAACGAAACTGAATGGAGCCTGAACGCTCAATGTAATAACCCGAGTCTGGATAGTCAACGAAAATGACCAGAGCCTGAACGATCAACGTAATCACCGGAGTCTGGATACCGAACGAAACTGACCGGAGCCTGAACGCTCAACGTAATATTTGGAGTCTGGATACTCAACGAAACTGAACGGATCCTGAACGCTCAACGTAATAAATGGAGTTATGATACTCACCGAAAATGACTGGATCCTGAACGCTCAATGTAATGACCGGAGTCTGGATACTCAACAAAAATTACCAAAGCCTGATCGCTCAACATATTGACCGGAGTATGGATATTCAACGAAAATGATCGGAGCCTTAACGTTCAAGGTAATGACAGGAGTCTAGATACTCAACGAAAATGACTGGAGTCTGAACCCTCAACGTAATAACCGGAGTCAGGATACTCAACGAAAATAACCGGAGCCTGAACGCTCAACGTAATAATCAGAGTCTGGATACTCAACGAAAATGATCGGAGCCTGACGCTCAACTTAATAACCGGAGTCTGGATACTCAACGAAAATGACCGGAGCCTGAACGCTAAACGTAAAAACCGGAGTCTGGATACCGAACGAAACTGACCGGAGCCTGAACACTCAACGTAATAATCGGAATTTGGATACTCAACGAAACTGACCGGAGCCTGAACGCTTAACGTAATAACCCGAGTCTGGATAGACAACAAAAATAACTGGAGCCTGAACGATCAACGTAATCACCGGAGTCTGAATACCCAATGAAACTGACCGGAGCCTGAACGCTCAACGTAATATTTGGAGTCTGGATACTCAAGGAAACTGATCGGATCCTGAACGCTCAACGTAATAATCGAAGTCTGGATACTCAACGAAAATAATCGGAGCCTGACACTCAACTTAATAACCGGAGTCTGGATACTAAACGAAAATGACCGGAGCCTGAATGCTCAACGTAATAACTAGAGTCTGGATACCTAACGAAACTGACCGGAGCCTGAACGCTCAACGAAATAACCGGAGTCTGGATACCCAACGAAACTTACCGGAGCCTGAACGCTCAACGTAATAACCGGAGTCTAGATACCCAACGAATCTGACCGGAGCCTGAACGATCAACGTAATAACCGGAATCTAGATACTCAACGAAACTGACCGGAGCCTGAACGCTCAACGTAATAACCCGAGTCTGGATAGTTAACGAAAATGAACGGAGCCTGAACGATCAACGTAATCACCGGAGTCTGGATACCGAACGAAACTGACCGGAGCCTGAACGCTCAACGTAATATTTGGAGTCTGGATACTCAACGAAACTGACCGGATCCTGAACGCTCAACGTAATAAATGGAGTTATGATACTCACCGAAAATGACTGGATCCTGAACGCTCAATGTAATGACCGGTGTCTGGATACTCAACGAAAATTACCGAAGCCTGATCGCTCAACATATTGACCGGAGTATGGATATTCAACGAAAATGATCGGAGCCTGAACGTTCAAGGTAATGACAGGAGTCTAGATACTCAACGAAAATGACCAGAGTCTGAACCCTCAACGTAATAACCGGAGTCAGGATACTCAACGAAAATAACCGGAGCCTGAACGCTCAACGTAATAATCGGAGTCTGGATACTCAACGAAAATGATCGGAGCCTGACGCTCAACTTAATAACCGAAGTCTGGATACTCAACGAAAATGACCGGAGCCTGAACGTTCAACGTAAAAACCGGAGTCTGGATACCGATCGAAACTGACCGGAGCCTGAACACTCAACGTAATAATCGGAATCTGGATACTCAACGAAACTGACCGGAGCCTGAACGCTTAACGTAATAACCCGAGTCTGGATAGTGAACAAAAATGACCGGAGCCTGAACGATCAACGTAATCACCAGAGTCTGAATACCCAATGAAACTGACTGGAGCCTGAACGCTCAACGTAATATTTGGAGTCTGGATACTCAACGAAACTGATCGGATCCAGAATGCTCAACGTAATAATCGAAGTCTGGATACTCAACGAAAATAATTGGAGCCTGACACTCAACTTAATAACCGGAGTCTGGATACTAAACGAAAATGACCGGAGCCTGAACGCTCAACGTAATAACTAGAGTCTGGATACCCAACGAAACTGACCGGAGCCTGAACGCTCAACGAAATAACCGGAGTCTGGATACCCAACGAAACTTACCGGAGCCTGAACGCTCAACGTAATAACCGGAGTCTGGATACCCAACGAAACTGACCGGAGCCTGAACGCTCAACGTAATAACCGGAATCTGGATACTCAACAAAACTGACCGGAGCCTGAACGCTCAACGTAAAAACCGGAGTCTGGATACCCAACGAAACTGACCGGAGCTTGAACGCTCAACGTAATAATCGGAATCTGGATACTCAACGAAACTGACCGGAGCCTGAACGCTTAACGTAATAACCCGAGTCTGGATAGTCAATGAATATGACCGGAGCCTGAACGATCAACGTAATCACCGGAGTCTGGATACCCAATGAAACTGACCGGAGCCTGAAAGCTCAACGTAATATTTGGAGTCTGGATACTCAACGAAAATGATCGGATCCTGAATGCTCAACGTAATAATTGGTGTCTGGATACTCAACGAAAATGATCGGAGCCTGACACTCAACTTAATAATCGGAGTTTGGATACTCAATGAAAATAACCGGAGCCTGAACGCTCAACGTAATAACTAGAGTCTGGATACCCAACGAAACTGACCGGAGCCCGAACGCTCAACGTAATAACCGGAGTCTGGATACCCAACGAAACTTACCGAAGCCTGAACGCTCAACGTAATAACCGGAGTCTGGATACCTAACGAATCTGACCGGAGCCTGAACGATCAACGTAATAACCGGAATTTGGATACTCAACGAAACTGACCGGAGCCTGAACGCTCAACGTAATAACCCGAGTCTGGATAGTCAACGAAAATGACCGGAGCCTGAACGATCAACGTAATCATCGGAGTCTGTATACCCAACGAAACTGACCGGAGCCTGAACGCTAAACGTAATATTTGGAGTCTGGATACTCAACGAAACTGACCGGATCCTGAATGCTCAACGTAATAAATGGAGTTATGATACTCAACGAAAATGACTGGATCCTGAACGCTCAATGTAATGACCGGACTCTGGATACTCAACGAAAATTACCGGAGCCTGATCGCTCAACATATTGACCGGAGTATGGATATTCAACGAAAATGATCGGAGCCTGAACGTTCAACGTAATGACAGGAGTCTAGATACTCAACGAAAATGACCGGAGTCTGAACCCTCAACGTAATAACCGGAGTCAGGATACTCAACGAAAATAACCGGAGCCTGAACGCTCAACGTAATAATCAGAGTCTGGATACTCAACGAAAATGATCGGAGCCTGACGCTCAACTTAATAACTGGAGTCTGGATACTCAACAAAAATGACCGGAGCCTGAACGCTCAACGTGAAAACCGGAGTCTGGATACCGAACGAAACTGACCGGAGCCTGAACGCTCAACGTAATAATCGAAATCTGGATACTCAATGAAACTGACCGGAGCCTGAACGCTTAACCTAATAACCCGAGTCTGGATAGTCAACGAAATTGATCGGAGCTTGAACGATCAACGTAATCACCGGAGTCTGGATACCCAATGAAACTGACCGGAGCCTGAACGTTCAACGCAATATTTGGAGTCTGGATACTTAACGAAACTGATCGGATCCTGAACGCTCAAAGTAATAATCGAAGTCTGGATACTCAACGAAAATGATCGGAGCCTGACACTCAACTTAATAACCGGAGTCTGGATACTAAACGAAAATGACCGGAGCCTGAACGCTCAATGTAATAACTAGAGTCTGGATACCCAACGAAACTGACCGGAGCCTGAACGCTCAACATAAAAACCGGAGTCTGGATACCGAACGAAACTGACCGGAGCCTGAACGCTCAACGTAATATTCTGAATCTGGATACTCAACGAAACTGACCGGAGCCTGAACGCTTAACGTAATAACCCGAGTCTGGATAGTCAACGAAAATGATCGGAGGTTGAACGATCAACGTAATCACCGGAGTCTGGATATCTAATGAAACTGACCGGAGCCTGAACGCTCAACGTAATATTTGGAGTCTGGATACTTTACGAAACTGATCGGATCCTGAACGCTCAAAGTAATAATCGAAGTCTGGATACTCAACGAAAATGGTCGGAGCCTGACACTCAACTTAATAAACGGAGTCTGGATACTAAACGAAAATGACCGGAGCCTGAACGCTCAATGTAATAACTAGAGTCTGGATACCCAACGAAACTGACCGGAGCTTGAACGCTCAACGTAATAACCGGAGTCTGGATACCCAACGACACTTACCGGAGCCTGAACGCTCAACGTAATAACCGGAGTCTGGATACCCAACGAAACTGACCGGAGTCTGAACGCTCAACGTAATAACCGGAATCTGGATACTCAACAAAACTGACCGGAGCCTGAACGCTCAACGTAAAAACCGGAGTCTGGATACCCAACGAAACTGACCGGAGCTTGAACGCTCAACGTAATAATCGGAATCTGGATACTCAACGAAATTGACTGGAGCCTGAACGCTTAACGTAATAACCCGAGTCTGGATAGTCAATGAAAATGACCGGAGCCTGAACGATCAACGTAATCACCGGAGTCTGGATACCAAATGAAACTGACCGGAGCATGAACGCTCAACGTAATATTTGGAGTCTGGATACTCAATGAAAATGACCGGAGCCTGAACGATCAACGTAATCACCGGAGTCTGGATACGCAACGAAAATGATCGGAGCCTGACACTCAACTTAATAACCGGAGTCTGGATACTCAATGAAAATGACCGGAGCCTAAACGCTCAACGTAATAACTAGAGTCTGGATACCCAACGAAACTTACCGGAGCCTGAACGCTCAACGTAATAACCGGAGTCTGGATACCCAACGAAACTTACCGGAGCCTGAACGCTCAACGTAATAACCGGAGTCTGGATACCCAACGAATCTGACCGGAGCCTGAACGATCAACGTAATAACCGGATTTTGGATACTCAACGAAACTGACCGGAGCCTGAACGCTCAACGTAATAACCCGAGTCTGGATAGTCAACGAAAATGACCGGAGCCTGAACGATCAACGTAATCACCGGAGTCTGGATACCCAACGAAACTGACCGGAGCCTGAACGCTCAACGTAATATTTGGAGTCTGGATACTCAACAAAACTGACCGGATCCTGAATGCTCAACGTAATAAATGGAGTTATGATACTCAACGAAAATGACTGGATCCTGAACGCTCAATTTAATGACCGGAGTCTGGATACTCAACGAAAATTACCGGAGCCTGATCGCTCAACATATTGACCGGAGTATGGATATTCAACGAAACTGACTGGAGTCTGAACCCTCAACGTAATAACCGGAGTCAGGATACTCAACGAAAATAACCGGAGCCTGAACGCTCAACGTAATAATCGGAGTCTGGATACTCAACGAAAATGATCGGAGCCTGACGCTCAACTTAATAACCGGAGTCTAGATACTCAACGAAAATGACCGGAGCCTGAAGGCTCAACGTAAAAACCGGAGTCTGGATACCGAACGAAACTGACCGGAGCCTGAACGCTCAACGTAATAATCGGAATTTGGATACTCAACGAAACTGACCGGAGCCTGAACGCTCAACGTAATAACCCGAGTCTGGATAGTCAACGAAAATGACCGGAGCCTGAACGATCAACGTAATCACCGGAGTCTGGATACCCAACGAAACTGACCGGAGCCTGAACGCTCAACGTAATATTTGGAGTCTAGATACTCAACGAAACTGACCGGATCCTGAATGCTCAACGTAATAAATGGAGTTATGATACTCAACGAAAATGACTGGATCCTGAATGCTCAATTTAATGACCGGAGTCTGGATACTCAACGAAAATTACCGGAGCCTGATCGCTCAACATATTGACCGGAGTATGGATATTCAACGAAACTGACTGGAGTCTGAACCCTCAACGTAATAACCGGAGTCAGGATACTCAACGAAAATAACTGGAGCCTGAACGCTCAACGTAATAATCGGAGTCTGGATACTCAACGAAAATGATCGGAGCCTGACGCTCAACTTAATAACCGGAGTCTGGATACTCAACGAAAATGACCGGAGCCTGAAGGCTCAACGTAAAAACAGGAGTCTGGATACCGAACGAAACTGACCGGAGCCTGAACGCTCAACGTAATAATCGGAATATGGATACTCAACGAAACTGACCGGAGCCTAAACGCTTAACATAATAACCCGAGTCTGGATAGTCAACGAAAATGACCGGAGCCTGAACGATCAACGTAATCACCGGAGTCTGGATACCCAATGAAACTGCCCGGAGCCTGAACGCTCAACTTAATATTTCGAGTCTGGATACTTAACGAAACTGATCGGATCCTGAACGCTCAAAGTAATAATCGAAGTCTGGATACTCAACGAAAATGATCGGAGCCTGACACTCAACTTAATAACCGGAGTCTGGATACTAAACGAAAATGACCGGAGCCTGAACGCTCAATGTAATAACTAGAGTCAGGATACCCAACGAAACTGACCGGAGCCTGAACGCTCAACCTAATAACCGGAGTCTGGATACCCAACGACACTTACCGGAGCCTGAACGCTCAACGTAATAACCGGAGTCTGGATACCCAACGAAACTGACCGGAGTCTGAACGCTCAACGTAATAACCGGAATCTGGATACTCAACAAAATTGACCGGAGCCTGAACGCTCAACGTAAAAACCGGAGTCTGGATACCCAACGAAACTGACCGGAGCTTGAACGCTCAACGTAATAATCGGAATCTGGATACTCAACGAAACTGACCGGAGCCTGAACGCTTAACGTAATAACCCGAGTCTGGATAGTCAATGAAAATGACCGGAGCCTGAACGATCAACGTAATCACCGGAGTCTGGATACCCAATGAAACTGACCGGAGCATGAACGCTCAACGTAATATTTGGAGTCTGGATACTCAACGAAAATGATCGGATCCTGAATGCTCAACGTAATAATTGGAGTCTGGATACTCAACAAAAATGATCGGAGCCTGACACTCAACTTAATAACCGGAGTCTGGATACTCAATGAAAATGACCGGAGCCTAAACGCTCAACGTAATAACTAGAGTCTAGATACCCAACGAAACTGACCGGAGCCTGAACGGTCAACGTAATAACCGGAGTCTGGATACCCAACGAAACTTACCGGAGCCTGAACGCTCAACGTAATAACCGGAGTCTGGATACCCAACGAATCTGACCGGAGCCTGAACGATCAACGTAATAACCGGAATTTGGATACTCAACGAAACTGACCGGAGCCTGAACGCTCAACGTAATAACCCGAGTCTGGATAGTCAACGAAAATGACCGGAGCCTGAACGATCAACGTAATCACCGGAGTCTGGATACCCAATGAAACTGACCGGAGCCTGAACGCTTAACGTAATATTTGGAGTCTGGATACTTAACGAAACTGATCGGATCCTGAACGCTCAACGTAATAATTGGAGTCTGGATACTCAACGAAAATGATTGGAGCCTGACACTCAACTTAATAACCGGAGTCTGGATACTCAACGAAAATAACCGGAGCCTGAACGCTCAACGTAAAAACCGGAGTCTGGATACCGAACGAAACTGACCGGAGCCTGAACGCTCAACGTAATAATCGGAATTTGGATACTCAACGAAACTGACCGGAGCCTGAACGCTCAACGTAATAACCCGAGTCTGGATAGTCAACGAAAATGACCGGAGCCTGAACGATCAACGTAATCACCGGAGTCTGGATACCCAACGAAACTGACCGGAGCCTGAACGCTCAACGTAATATTTGGAGTCTGGATACTCAACGAAACTGACCGGATCCTGAATGCTCAACGTAATAAATGGAGTTATGATACTCAACGAAAATGACTGGATCCTGAACGCTCAATTTAATGACCGGAGTCTGGATACTCAACGAAAATTACCGGAGCCTGATCGCTCAACATATTGACCGGAGTATGGATATTCAACGAAACTGACTGGAGTCTGAACCCTCAACGTAATAACCGGAGTCAGGATACTCAACGAAAATAACCGGAGCCTGAACGCTCAACGTAATAATCGGAGTCTGGATACTCAACGAAAATGATCGGAGCCTGACGCTCAACTTAATAACCGGAGTCTGGATACTCAACGAAAATGACCGGAGCCTGAAGGCTCAACGTAAAAACCGGAGTCTGGATACCGAACGAAACTGACCGGAGCCTGAACGCTCAACGTAATAATCGGAATCTGGATACTCAACGAAACTGACCGGAGCCTAAACGCTTAACATAATAACCCGAGTCTGGATAGTCAACGAAAATGACTGGAGCCTGAACGATCAACGTAATCACCGGAGTCTGGATACCCAATGAAACTGCCCGGAGCCTGAACGCTCAACGTAATATTTCGAGTCTGGATACTTAACGAAACTGATCGGATCCTGAACGCTCAAAGTAATAATCGATGTCTGGATACTCAACGAAAATGATCGGAGCCTGACACTCAACTTAATAACCGGAGTCTGGATACTAAACGAAAATCACCGGAGCCTGAACGCTCAATGTAATAACTAGAGTCTGGATACCCAACGAAACTGACCGGAGCCTGAACGCTCAACCTAATAACCGGAGTCTTGATACCCAACGACACTTACCGGAGCCTGAACGCTCAACGTAATAACCGGAGTCTGGATACCCAACGAAACTGACCGGAGTCTGAACGCTCAATGTAATAACCGGAATCTGGATACTCAACAAAACTGACCGGAGCCTGAATGCTCAACGTAAAAACCGGAGTCTGGATACCCAACGAAACTGACCGGAGCCTGAACGCTCAACCTAATAACCGGAGTCTGGATACCCAACGACACTTACCGGAGCCTGAATGCTCAACGTAATAACCGGAGTCTGGATACCCAACGAAACTGACCGGAGTCTGAACACTCAACGTAATAAACGGAATCTGGATACTCAACAAAACTGACCGGAGCCTGAATGCTCAACGTAAAAACCGGAGTCTGGATACCCAACAAAACTGACCGGAGCTTGAATGCTAAACGTAATAATCGGAATCTGGATACTCAACGAAACTGACCGGAGCCTGAATGCTTAACGTAATAAACCGAGTCTGGATAGTCAATGAAAATGACCGGAGCCTGAACGATCAACGTAATCACCGGAGTCTGGATACCCAATGAAACTGACCGGAGCATGAACGCTCAACGTAATATTTGGAGTCTGGATACTCAACGAAAATGATCGGATCCTGAATGCTCAACGTAATAATTGGAGTCTGGATACTCAACGAAAATGATCAGATCCTGAATGCTCAACGTAATAATTGGAGTCTGGATACTCAACGAAAATGATCGGAGCCTGACACTCAACTTAATAACCGTAGTCTGGATACTCAATGAAAATGACCGGAGCCTGAACGCTCAACGTAATAACTAGAGTCTGGATACCCAACGAAACTGACCGGAGCCTGAACGCTCAACGTAATAACCGGAGTCTGGATACCCAACGAAACTTACCGGAGCCTGAACGCTCAACGTAATAACCGGAGTCTGGATACCCAACGAATCTGACCGGAGCCTGAACGATCAACGTAATAACCGGAATTTGGATACTCAACGAAACTGACCGGAGCCTGAACGCTCAACGTAATAACCCGAGTCTGGATAGTCAACGAAAATGACCGGAGCCTGAACGATCAACGTAATCACCGGAGTCTGGATACCCAATGAAACTGACCGGAGCCTGAACGCTTAACGTTATATTTGGAGTCTGGATACTTAACGAAACTGATCGGATCCTGAACGCTCAACGTAATAATTGGAGTCTGGTTACTCAACGAAAATGATTGGAGCCTGACACTCACCTTAATAACCGGAGTCTGGATACTCAACGAAAATAACCGGAGCCTGAACGCTCAACGTAAAAACCGGAGTCTGGATACCGAACGAAACTGACCGGAGCCTGAACGCTCAACGTAATAATCGGAATTTGGATACTCAACGAAACTGACCGGAGCCTGAACGCTCAAAATAATAACCCGAGTCTGGATAGTCAACGAAAATGACCGGAGCCTGAACGATCAACGTAATCGCCGGAGTCTGGATACCCAACGAAACTGACCGGAGCCTGAACGCTCAACGTAATATTTGGAGTCTGGATACTCAACGAAACTGACCGGATCCTGAATGCTCAACGTAATAAATGGAGTTATGATACTCAACGAAAATGACTGGATCCTGAACGCTCAATTTAATGACCGGAGTCTGGATACTCAACGAAAATTACCGGAGCCTGATCGCTCAACATATTGACCGGAGTATGGATATTCAACGAAACTGACTGGAGTCTGAACCCTCAACGTAATAACCGGAGTCAGGATACTCAACGAAAATAACCGGAGCCTGAACGCTCAACGTAATAATCGGAGTCTGGATACTCAACGAAAATGATCGGAGCCTGACGCTCAACTTAATAACCGGAGTCTGGATACTCAACGAAAATGACCGGAGCCTGAAGGCCCAACGTAAAAACCGGAGTCTGGATACCGAACGAAACTGACCGGAGCCTAAACGCTTAACATAATAACCCGAGTCTGGATAGTCAACGAAAATGACCGGAGCCTGAACGATCAACGTAATCACCGGAGTCTGGATACCCAATGAAACTGCCCGGAGCCTGAACGCTCAACGTAATATTTCGAGTCTGGATACTTAACGAAACTGATCGGATCCTGAACGCTCAAAGTAATAATCGAAGTCTGGATACTCAACGAAAATGATCGGAGCCTGACACTCAACTTAATAACCGGAGTCTGGATACTAAACGAAAATGACCGGAGCCTGAACGCTCAATGTAATAACTAGAGTCTGGATACCCAACGAAACTGACCGGAGCCTGAACGCTCAACCTAATAACCGGAGTCTGGATACCCAACGACACTTACCGGAGCCTGAACGCTCAACGTAAAAACCGGAGTCTGGATACCCAACGAAACTGACCGGAGCTTGAACGCTCAACGTAATAATCGGAATCTGGATACTCAACGAAACTGACCGGAGCCTGAACGCTTAACGTAATAACCCGAGTCTGGATAGTCAATGAAAATGACCGGAGCCTGAACGATCAACGTAATCACCGGAGTCTGGATACCCAATGAAACTGACCGGAGCATGAACGCTCAACGTAATATTTGGAGTCTGGATACTCAATGAAAATGATCGGATCCTGAATGCTCAACGTAATAATTGGAGTCTGGATACTCAACGAAAATGATCGGAGCCTGACACTCAACTTAATAACCGGAGTCTGGATACTCAATGAAAATGACCGGAGCCTGAACGCTCAACGTAATAACTAGAGTCTGGATACCCAACGAAACTGACCGGAGCCTGAACGCTCAACGTAATAACCGGAGTCTGGATACCCAACGAAACTTACCGGAGCCTGAACGCTCAACGTAATAACCGGAGTCTAGATACCCAACGAATCTGACCGGAGCCTGAACGATCAACGTAATAACCGGAATTTGGATACTCAACGAAACTGACCGGAGCCTGAACGCTCAACGTAATAACCCGAGTCTGGATAGTCAACGAAAATGACCGGAGCCTGAACGATCAACGTAATCACCGGAGTCTGGATACCCAATGAAACTGACCGGAGCCTGAACGCTTAACGTAATATTTGGAGTCTGGATACTTAACGAAACTGATCGGATCCTGAACGCTCAACGTAATAATTGGAGTCTGGATACTCAACGAAAATGATTGGAGCCTGACACTCAACTTAATAACCGGAGTCTGGATACTCAATGAAAATAACCGGAGCCTGAACGCTCAACGTAATAACTAGAGTCTGGATACCCAACGAAACTGACCGGAGCGTGAACGCTCAACGTAATAACCGGAGTCTGGATACCCAACGAAACTTACCGGAGCCTGAACGCTCAACGTAATAACCGGAGTCTGGATACCCAACGAATCTGACCGGAGCCTGAACGATCAACGTAATAACCGGAATCTGGATACTCAACGAAACTGACCGGAGCCTGAACGCTCAACGTAATAACCCGAGTCTGGATAGTCAACGAAAATGACCGGAGCCTGAACAATTAACGTAATCACCGGAGTCTGGATACCCAACGAAACTGACCGGAGCCTGAACGCTCAACGTAATATTTGGAGTCTGGATACTCAATGAAACTGACCGGATCCTGAACGCTCAACGTAATAAACGGAGTTATGATACTCAACGAAAATGACTGGATCCTGAACGCTCAATGTAATGACCGGAGTCTGGATACTCAACAAAAATTACCGGAGCCTGATCGCTCAACATATTGACCGGAGTATGGATATTCAACGAAAATGATCGGAGCCTGAACGTTCAACGTAATGACAGGAGTCTAGACACTCAACGAAAATAACTGGAGTCTAAACCCTCAACGTAATAACCGGAGTCAGGATACTCAACGAAAATAACCGGAGCCTGAACGCTCAACGTAATAATCGGAGTCGGGATACTCAACGAAAATGATCGGAGCCTGACGCTCAACTTAATAACCGGAGTCTGGATACTCAACGAAAATGACCGGAGCCTGAACGCTCAACGTAAAAACCGGAGTCTGGATACCGAACGAAACTAACCGGAGCCTGAACGCTCAACGTAATAATCGGAATCTGGATACTCAACGAAACTGACCGGAGCCTGAGCGCTTAACGTAATAACCCGAGTCTGGATAGTCAACGAAAATGACCGGAGCCTGAACGATCAACGTAATCACCGGAGTCTGGATACCCAATGAAACTGACCGGAGCCTGAACGCTTAACGTAATATTTGGAGTCTGGATACTTAACGAAACTGATCGGATCCTGAACGCTCAACGTAATAATTGGAGTCTGGATACTCAACGAAAATGATTGGAGCCTGACACTCAACTTAATAACCGGAGTCTGGATACTCAACGAAAATAACCGGAGCCTGAACGCTCAACGTAAAAAAGGGAGTCTGGATACCGAACGAAACTGACCGGAGCCTGAACGCTCAACGTAATAATCGGAATTTGGATACTCAACGAAACTGACCGGAGCCTGAACGCTCAAAATAATAACCCGAGTCTGGATAGTCAACGAAAATGACCGGAGCCTGATTGATCAACGTAATCACCGGAGTCTGGATACCCAACGAAACTGACCGGAGCCTGAACGCTCAACGTAATATTTGGAGTCTGGATACTCAACGAAACTGACTGGATCCTGAATGCTCAACGTAATAAATGGAGTTATGATACTCAATGAAAATGACTGGATCCTGAACGCTCAATTTAATGACCGGAGTCTGGATACTCAACGAAAATTACCGGAGCCTGATCGCTCAACATATTGACCGGAGTATGGATATTCAACGAAACTGACTGGAGTCTGAACCCTCAACGTAATAACCGGAGTCAGGATACTCAACGAAAATAACCGGAGCCTGAACGCTCAACGTAATAATCGGAGTCTGGATACTCAACGAAAATGATCGGAGCCTGACGCTCAACTTAATAACCGGAGTCTGGATACTCAACGAAAATGACCGGAGCCTGAAGGCCCAACGTAAAAACCGGAGTCTGGATACCGAACGAAACTGACCGGAGCCTGAACGCTCAACGTAATAATCGGAATCTGGATACTCAACGAAACTGACCGGAGCCTAAACGCTTAACATAATAACCCGAGTCTGGATAGTCAACGAAAATGACCGGAGCCTGAACGATCAACGTAATCACCGGAGTCTGGATACCCAATGAAACTGCCCGGAGCCTGAACGCTCAACGTAATATTTCGAGTCTGGATACTTAACGAAACTGATCGGATCCTGAACGCTCAAAGTAATAATCGAAGTCTGGATACTCAACGAAAATGATCGGAGCCTGACACTCAACTTAATAACCGGAGTCTGGATACTAAACGAAAATGACCGGAGCCTGAACGCTCAATGTAATAACTAGAGTCTGGATACCCAACGAAACTGACCGGAGCCTGAACGCTCAACCTAATAACCGGAGTCTGGATACCCAACGACACTTACCGGAGCCTGAACGCTCAAAGTAAAAACCGGAGTCTGGATACCCAACGAAACTGACCGGAGCTTGAACGCTCAACGTAATAATCGGAATCTGGATACTCAACGAAACTGACCGGAGCCTGAACGCTTAATGTAATAACCCGAGTCTGGATAGTCAATGAAAATGACCGGAGCCTGAACGATCAACGTAATCACCGGAGTCTGGATACCCAATGAAACTGACCGGAGCATGAACGCTCAACGTAATATTTGGAGTCTGGATACTCAATGAAAATGATCGGATCCTGAATGCTCAACGTAATAATTGGAGTCTGGATACTCAACGAAAATGATCGGAGCCTGACACTCAACTTAATAACCGGAGTCTGGATACTCTGAAAATGACCGGAGCCTGAACGCTAAACGTAATAACTAGAGTCTGGATACCCAACGAAACTGACCGGAGCCTGAACGCTCAACGTAATAACCGGAGTCTGGATACCCAACGAAACTTACCGGAGCCTGAACGCTCAACGTAATAACCGGAGTCTGGATACCAAACGAATCTGACCGGAGCCTGAACGATCAACGTAATAACCGGAATTTGGATACTCAACGAAACTGACCGGAGCCTGAACGCTCAACGTAATAACCCGAGTCTGGATAGTCAACGAAAATGACCGGAGCCTGAACGATCAACGTAATCACCGGAGTCTGGATACCCAATGAAACTGACCGGAGCCTGAATGCTTAACGTAATATTTGGAGTCTGGATACTTAACGAAACTGATCGGATCCTGAACGCTCAACGTAATAATTGGAGTCTGGATACTCAACGAAAATGATTGGAGCCTGACACTCAACTTAATAACCGGAGTCTGGATACTCAATGAAAATAACCGGAGCCTGAACGCTCAACGTAATAACTAGAGTCTGGATACCCAACGAAACTGACCGGAGCGTGAACGCTCAACGTAATAACCGGAGTCTGGATACCCAACGAAACTTACCGGAGCCTGAACGCTCAACGTAATAACCGGAGTCTGGATACCCAACGAATCTGACCGGAGCCTGAACGATCAACGTAATAACCGGAATCTGGATACTCAACGAAACTGACCGGAGCCTGAACGCTCAACGTAATAACCCGAGTCTGGATAGTCAACGAAAATGACCGGAGCCTGAACGATTAACGTAATCACCGGAGTCTGGATACCCAACGAAACTGACCGGAGCCTGAACGCTCAACGTAATATTTGGAGTCTGGATACTCAATGAAACTGACCGGATCCTGAACGCTCAACGTAATAAATGGAGTTATGATACTCAACGAAAATGACTGGATCCTGAACGCTCAATGTAATGACCGGAGTCTGGATACTCAACAAAAATTACCGGAGCCTGATCGCTCAACATATTGACCGGAGTATGGATATTCAACGAAAATGATCGGAGCCTGAACGTTCAACGTAATGACAGGAGTCTAGACACTCAACGAAAATAACTAGAGTCTAAACCCTCAACGTAATAACCGGAGTCAGGATACTCAACGAAAATAACCGGAGCCTGAACGCTCAACGTAATAATCGGAGTCTGGATACTCAACGAAAATGATCGGAGCCTGACGCTCAACTTAATAACCGGAGTCTGGATACTCAACGAAAATGACCGGAGCCTGAACGCTCAACGTAAAAACCGGAGTCTGGATACCGAACGAAACTAACCGGAGCCTGAACGCTCAACGTAATAATCGGAATCTGGATACTCAACGAAACTGACCGGAGCCTGAACGCTTAACGTAATAACCCGAGTCTGGATAGTCAACGAAAATGACCGAAGCCTGAACGATCAACGTAATCACCGGAGTCTGGATACCCAATGAAACTGCCCGGAGCCTGAACGCTCAACGTAATATTTCGAGTCTGGATACTTAACGAAACTGATCGGATCCTGAACGCTCAAATTAATAATCGAAGTCTGGATACTCAACGAAAATGATCGGAGCCTGACACTCAACTTAATAACCGGAGTCTGGATAATAAACGAAAATGACCGGAGCCTGAACGCTCAATGTAATAACTAGAGTCTGGATACCCAACGAAACTGACCGGAGCCTGAACGCTCAACCTAATAACCGGAGTCTGGATACCCAACGACACTTACCGGAGCCTGAGCGCTCAACGTAATAACCGGAGTCTGGATACCCAACGAAACTGACCGGAGTCTGAACACTCAACGTAATAACCGGAATCTGGATACTCAACAAAACTGACCGGAGCCTGAACGCTCAACGTAAAAACCGGAGTCTGGATACCCAACGAAACTGACTGGAGCTTGAACGCTCAACGTAATAATCGGAATCTGGATAGTCAACGAAAATGACCGGAGCCTGAACGATCAACGTAATCACCGGAGTCTGGATACCCAATGAAACTGACTGGAGCATGAACGCTCAACGTAATATTTGGAGTCTGGATACTCAACGAAAATGATCGGATCCTGAATGCTCAACGTAATAATTGGAGTCTGGATACTCAACGAAAATGATCGGAGCCTGACACTCAACTTAATAACCGGAGTCTGGATACTCAATGAAAATGACCGGAGCCTGAACGCTCAACGTAATAACTAGAGTCTGGATACCCAACGAAACTGACCGGAGCCTGAACGCTCAAAGTAATAATCGAAGTCTGGATACTCAACGAAAATGATCGGAGCCTGACACTCAACTTAATAACCGGAGTCTGGATACTAAACGAAAATGACCGGAGCCTGAACGCTCAATGTAATAACTAGAGTCTGGATACCCAACGAAACTGACCGGAGCCTGAACGCTCAACCTAATAACCGGAGTCTGGATACCCAACGACACTTACCGGAGCCTGAACGCTCAACGTAAAAACCGGAGTCTGGATACCCAACGAAACTGACCGGAGCTTGAACGCTCAACGTAATAATCGGAATCTGGATACTCAACGAAACTGACCGGAGCCTGAACGCTTAACATAATAACCCGAGTCTGGATAGTCAATGAAAATGACCGGAGCCTGAACGATCAACGTAATCACCGGAGTCTGGATACCCAATGAAACTGACCGGAGCATGAACGCTCAACGTAATATTTGGAGTCTGGATACTCAATGAAAATGATCGGATCCTGAATGCTCAACGTAATAATTGGAGTCTGGATACTCAACGAAAATGATCGGAGCCTGACACTCAACTTAATAACCGGAGTCTGGATACTCAATGAAAATGACCGGAGCCTGAACGCTCAACGTAATAACTAGAGTCTGGATACCCAACGAAACTGACCGGAGCCTGAACGCTCAACGTAATAACCGGAGTCTGGATACCCAACGAAACTTACCGGAGCCTGAACGCTCAACGTAATAACCGGAGTCTGGATACCCAACGAATCTGACCGGAGCCTGAACGATCAACGTAATAACCGGAATTTGGATACTCAACGAAACTGACCGGAGCCTGAACGCTCATCGTAATAACCCGAGTCTGGATAGTCAACGAAAATGACCGGAGCCTGAACGATCAACGTAATCACCGGAGTCTGGATACCCAATGAAACTGACCGGAGCCTGAACGCTTAACGTAATATTTGGAGTCTGGATACTTAACGAAACTGATCGGATCCTGAACGCTCAACGTAATAATTGGAGTCTGGATACTCAACGAAAATGATTGGAGCCATACACTCAACTTAATAACCGGAGTCTGGATACTCAATGAAAATAACCGGAGCCTGAACGCTCAACGTAATAACTAGAGTCTGGATACCCAACGAAACTGACCGGAGCGTGAACGCTCAACGTAATAACCGGAGTCTGGATACCCAACGAAACTTACCAGAGCCTGAACGCTCAACGTAATAACCGGAGTCTGGATACCCAACGAATCTAACCGGAGCCTGAACGATCAACGTAATAACCGGAATCTGGATACTCAACGAAACTGACCGGAGCCTGAACGCTCAACGTAATAACCCGAGTCTGGATAGTCAACGAAAATGACCGGAGTCTGGATACCCAACGAAACTGACCGGAGCCTGAACGCTCAACGTAATATTTGGAGTCTGGATACTCAATGAAACTGACCGGATCCTGAACGCTCAACGTAATAAATGGAGTTATGATACTCAACGAAAATGACTGGATCCTGAACGCTCAATGTAATGACCGGAGTCTGGATACTCAACAAAAATTACCGGAGCCTGATCGCTCAACATATTGACCAGAGTATGGATATTCAACGAAAATGATCGGAGCCTGAACGTTCAACGTAATGACAGGAGTCTAGACACTCAACGAAAATAACTGGAGTCTAAACCCTCAACGTAATAACCGGAGTCAGGATACTCAACGAAAATAACCGGAGCCTGAACGCTCAACGTAATAATCGGAGTCTGGATACTCAACGAAAATGATCGGAGCCTGACGCTCAACTTAATAACCGGAGTCTGGATACTCAACGAAAATGACCGGAGCCTGAACGCTCAACGTAAAAACCGGAGTCTGGATACCGAACGAAACTAACCGGAGCCTGAACGCTCAACGTAATAATCGGAATCTGGATACTCAACGAAACTTACCGGAGCCTGAACGCTTAACGTAATAACCCGAGTCTGGATAGTCAACGAAAATGACCGGAGCCTGAACGATCAACGTAATCACCGGAGTCTGGATACCCAATGAAACTGCCCGGAGCCTGAACGCTCAACGTAATATTTCGAGTCTGGATACTTAACGAAACTGATCGGATCCTAAACGCTCAAAGTAATAATCGAAGTCTGGATACTCAACGAAAATGATCGGAGCCTGACACTCAACTTAATAACCGGAGTCTGGATACTAAACGAAAATGACCGGAGCCTGAACGCTCAATGTAATAACTAGAGTCTGGATACCCAACGAAATTGACCGGAGCCTGAACGCTCAACCTAATAACCGGAGTCTGGATACCCAACGACACTTACCGGAGCCTGAACGCTCAACGTAATAACCGGAGTCTGGATACCCAACGAAACTGACCGGAGTCTGAACACTCAACGTAATAAACGGAATCTGGATACTCAACAAAACTGACCGGAGCCTGAACGCTCAACGTAAAAACCGGAGTCTGGATACCCAACGAAACTGACCGGAGCTTGAACGCTCAACGTAATAATCGGAATCTGGATACTCAACGAAACTGACCGGAGCCTGAACGCTTAACGTAATAACCCGAGTCTGGATAGTCAATGAAAATGACCGGAGCCTGAACGATCAACGTAATCACCGGAGTCTGGATACCCAATGAAACTGACTGGAGCATGAACGCTCAACGTAATATTTGGAGTCTGGATACTCAACGAAAATGATCGGATCCTGAATGCTCAACGTAATAATTGGAGTCTGGATACTCAACGAAAATGATCGGAGCCTGACACTCAACTTAATAACCGGAGTCTGGATACTCAATGAAAATGACCGGAGCCTGAACGCTCAACGTAATAACTAGAGTCTGGATACCCAACGAAACTGACCGGAGCCTGAACGCTCAAAGTAATAATCGAAGTCTGGATACTCAACGAAAATGATCGGAGCCTGACACTCAACTTAATAACCGGAGTCTGGATACTAAACGAAAATGACCGGAGCCTGAACGCTCAATGTAATAACTAGAGTCTGGATACCCAACGAAACTGACCGGAGCCTGAACGCTCAACCTAATAACCGGAGTCTGGATACCCAACGACACTTACCGGAGCCTGAACGCTCAACGTAAAAACCGGAGTCTGGATACCCAACGAAACTGACCGGAGCTTGAACGCTCAACGTAATAATCGGAATCTGGATACTCAACGAAACTGACCGGAGCCTGAACGCTTAACATAATAACCCGAGTCTGGATAGTCAATGAAAATGACCGGAGCCTGAACGATCAACGTAATCACCGGAGTCTGGATACCCAATGAAACTGACCGGAGCATGAACGCTCAACGTAATATTTGGAGTCTGGATACTCAATGAAAATGATCGGATCCTGAATGCTCAACGTAATAATTGGAGTCTGGATACTCAACGAAAATGATCGGAGCCTGACACTCAACTTAATAACCGGAGTCTGGATACTCAATGAAAATGACCGGAGCCTGAACGCTCAACGTAATAACTAGAGTCTGGATACCCAACGAAACTGACCGGAGCCTGAACGCTCAACGTAATAACCGGAGTCTGGATACCCAACGAAACTTACCGGAGCCTGAACGCTCAACATAATAACCGGAGTCTGGATACCCAACGAATCTGACCGGATCCTGAACGATCAACGTAATAACCGGAATTTGGATACTCAACGAAACTGACCGGAGCCTGAACGCTCATCGTAATAACCCGAGTCTGGATAGTCAACGAAAATGACCGGAGCCTGAACGATCAACGTAATCACCGGAGTCTGGATACCCAATGAAACTGACCGGAGCCTGAACGCTTAACGTAATATTTGGAGTCTGGATACTTAACGAAACTGATCTGATCCTGAACGCTCAACGTAATAATTGGAGTCTGGATACTCAACGAAAATGATTGGAGCCTGACACTCAACTTAATAACCGGAGTCTGGATACTCAATGAAAATAACCGGAGCCTGAACGCTCAACGTAATAACTAGAGTCTGGATACCCAACGAAACTGACCGGAGCGTGAACGCTCAACGTAATAACCGGAGTCTGGATACCCAACGAAACTTACCGGAGCCTGAACGCTCAACGTAATAACCGGAGTCTGGATACGAATCTGACCGGAGCCTGAACGATCAACGTAATAACCGGAATCTAGATACTCAACGAAACTGACCGGAGCCTGAACGCTCAACGTAATAACCCGAGTCTGGATAGTCAACGAAAATGACCGGAGCCTGAACGATTAACGTAATCACCGGAGTCTGGATACCCAACGAAACTGACCGGAGCCTGAACGCTCAACGTAATATTTGGAGTCTGGATACTCAATGAAACTGACCGGATCCTGAACGCTCAACGTAATAAATGGAGTTATGATACTCAACGAAAATGACTGGATCCTGAACGCTCAATGTAATGACCGGAGTCTGGATACTCAACAAAAATTACCGGAGCCTGATCGCTCAACATATTGACCGGAGTATGGATATTCAACGAAAATGATCGGAGCCTGAACGTTCAACGTAATGATAGGAGTCTAGACACTCAACGAAAATAACTGGAGTCTAAACCCTCAACGTAATAACCGGAGTCAGGATACTCAACGAAAATAACCGGAGCCTGAACGCTCAACGTAATAATCGGAGTCTGGATACTCAACGAAAATGATCGGAGCCTGACGCTCAACTTAATAACCGGAGTCTGGATACTCAACGAAAATGACCGGAGCCTGAACGCTCAACGTAAAAACCGGAGTCTGGATACCGAACGAAACTAACCGGAGCCTGAACGCTCAACGTAATAATCGGAATCTGGATACTCAACGAAACTGACCGGAGCCTGAACGCTTAACGTAATAACCCGAGTCTGGATAGTCAACGAAAATGACCGGAGCCTGAACGATCAACGTAATCACCGGAGTCTGGATACCCAATGAAACTGCCCGGAGCCTGAACGCTCAACGTAATATTTCGAGTCTGGATACTTAACGAAACTGATCGGATCCTGAACGCTCAAAGTAATAATCGAAGTCTGGATACTCAACGAAAATGATCGGAGCCTGACACTCAACTTAATAACCGGAGTCTGGATACTAAACGAAAATGACCGGAGCCTGAACGCTCAATGTAATAACTAGAGTCTGGATACCCAACGAAATTGACCGGAGCCTGAACGCTCAACCTAATAACCGGAGTCTGGATACCCAACGACACTTACCGGAGCCTGAACGCTCAACGTAATAACCGGAGTCTGGATACCCAACGAAACTGACCGGAGTCTGAACACTCAACGTAATAAACGGAATCTGGATACTCAACAAAACTGACCGGAGCCTGAACGCTCAACGTAAAAACCGGAGTCTGGATACCCAACGAAACTGACCAGAGCTTGAACGCTCAACGTAATAATCGGAATCTGGATACTCAACGAAACTGACCGGAGCCTGAACGCTTAACGTAATAACCCGAGTCTGGATAGTCAATGAAAATGACCGGAGCCTGAACGATCAACGTAATCACCGGAGTCTGGATACCCAATGAAACTGACCGGAGCATGAACGCTCAACGTAATATTTGGAGTCTGGATACTCAACGAAAATGATCGGATCCTGAATGCTCAACGTAATAATTGGAGTCTGGATACTCAACGAAAATGATCGGAGCCTGACACTCAACTTAATAACCGGAGTCTGGATACTCAATGAAAATGACCGGAGCCTGAACGCTCAACGTAATAACTAGAGTCTGGATACCCAACGAAACTGACCGGAGCCTGAACGCTCAACGTAATAACCGGAGTCTGGATACCCAACGAAACTTACCGGAGCCTGAACGCTCAACGTAATAACCGGAGTCTGGATACCCAACGAATCTGACCGGAGCCTGAACGATCAACGTAATAACCGGAATTTGGATACTCAACGAAACTGACCGGAGCCTGAACGCTCAACGTAATAACCCGAGTCTGGATAGTCAACGAAAATGACCGGAGCCTGAACGATCAACGTAATCACCGGAGTCTGGATACCCAATGAAACTGACCGGAGCCTGAACGCTTAACGTAATATTTGGAGTCTGGATACTTAACGAAACTGATCGGATCCTGAACGCTCAACGTAATAATTGGAGTCTGGATACTCAACGAAAATGATTGGAGCCTGACACTCAACTTAATAACCGGAGTCTGGATACTCAATGAAAATAACCGGAGCCTGAACGCTCAACGTAATAACTAGAGTCTGGATACCCAACGAAACTGACCGGAGCGTGAACGCTCAACGTAATAACCGGAGTCTGGATACCCAACGAAACTTACCGGAGCCTGAACGCTCAACGTAATAACCGGAGTCTGGATACGAATCTGACCGGAGCCTGAATGATCAACGTAATAACCGGAATCTAGATACTCAACGAAACTGACCGGAGCCTGAACGCTCAACGTAATAACCCGAGTCTGGATAGTCAATGAAAATGACCGGAGCCTGAACGATTAACGTAATCACCGGAGTCTGGATACCCAACGAAACTGACCGGAGCCTGAACGCTCAACGTAATATTTGGAGTCTGGATACTCAATGAAACTGACCGGATCCTGAACGCTCAACGTAATAAATGGAGTTATGATACTCAACGAAAATGACTGGATCCTGAACGCTCAATGTAATGACCGGAGTCTGGATACTCAACAAAAATTACCGGAGCCTGATCGCTCAACATATTGACCGGAGTATGGATATTCAACGAAAATGATCGGAGCCTGAACGTTCAACGTAATGACAGGAGTTTAGACACTCAACGAAAATAACTGGAGTCTAAACCCTCAACGTAATAACCGGAGTCAGGATACTCAACGAAAATAACCGGAGCCTGAACGCTCAACGTAATAATCGGAGTCTGGATACTCAACGAAAATGATCGGAGCCTGACGCTCAACTTAATAACCGGAGTCTGGATACTCAACGAAAATGACCGGAGCCTGAACGCTCAACGTAAAAACCGGAGTCTGGATACCGAACGAAACTAACCGGAGCCTGAACGCTCAACGTAATAATCGGAATCTGGATACTCAACGAAACTGACCGGAGCCTGAACGCTTAACGTAATAACCCGAGTCTGGATAGTCAACGAAAATGACCGGAGCCTGAACGATCAACGTAATCACCGGAGTCTGGATACCCAATGAAACTGCCCGGAGCCTGAACGCTCAACGTAATATTTCGAGTCTGGATACTTAACGAAACTGATCGGATCCTGAACGCTCAAAGTAATAATCGAAGTCTGGATACTCAACGAAAATGATCGGAGCCTGACACTCAACTTAATAACCGGAGTCTGGATACTAAACGAAAATGACCGGAGCCTGAACGCTCAATGTAATAACTAGAGTCTGGATACCCAACGAAATTGACCGGAGCCTGAACGCTCAACCTAATAACCGGAGTCTGGATACCCAACGACACTTACCGGAGCCTGAACGCTCAACGTAATAACCGGAGTCTGGATACCCAACGAAACTGACCGGAGTCTGAACACTCAACGTAATAAACGGAATCTGGATACTCAACAAAACTGACCGGAGCCTGAACGCTCAACGTAAAAACCGGAGTCTGGATACCCAACGAAACTGACCGGAGCTTGAACGCTCAACGTAATAATCGGAATCTGGATACTCAACGAAACTGACCGGAGCCTGAACGCTTAACGTAATAACCCGAGTCTGGATAGTCAATGAAAATGACCGGAGCCTGAACGATCAACGTAATCACCGGAGTCTGGATACCCAATGAAACTGACCGGAGCATGAACGCTCAACGTAATATTTGGAGTCTGGATACTCAACGAAAATGATCGGATCCTGAATGCTCAACGTAATAATTGGAGTCTGGATACTCAACGAAAATGATCGGAGCCTGACACTCAACTTAATAACCGGAGTCTGGATACTCAATGAAAATGACCGGAGCCTGAACGCTCAACGTAATAACTAGAGTCTGGATACCCAACGAAACTGACCGGAGCCTGAACGCTCAACGTAATAACCGGAGTCTGGATACCCAACGAAACTTACCGGAGCCTGAACGCTCAACGTAATAACCGGAGTCTGGATACCCAACGAATCTGACCGGAGCCTGAACGATCAACGTAATAACCGGAATTTGGATACTCAACGAAACTGACCGGAGCCTGAACGCTCAACGTAATAACTCGAGTCTGGATAGTCAACGAAAATGACCGGAGCCTGAACGATCAACGTAATCACCGGAGTCTGGATACCCAATGAAACTGACCGGAGCCTGAACGCTTAACGTAATATTTGGAGTCTGGATACTTAACGAAACTGATCGGATCCTGAACGCTCAACGTAATAATTGGAGTCTGGATACTCAACGAAAATGATTGGAGCCTGACACTCAACTTAATAACCGGAGTCTGGATACTCAATGAAAATAACCGGAGCCTGAACGCTCAACGTAATAACTAGAGTCTGGATACCCAACGAAACTGACCGGAGCGTGAACGCTCAACGTAATAACCGGAGTCTGGATACCCAACGAAACTTACCGGAGCCTGAACGCTCAACGTAATAACCGGAGTCTGGATACCCAACGAATCTGACCGGAGCCTGAACGATCAACGTAATAACCGGAATCTAGATACTCAACGAAACTGACCGGAGCCTGAACGCTCAACGTAATAACCCGAGTCTGGATAGTCAACGAAAATGACCGGAGCCTGAACGATTAACGTAATCACCGGAGTCTGGATACCCAACGAAACTGACCGGAGCCTGAACGCTCAACGTAATATTTGGAGTCTGGATACTCAATGAAACTGACCGGATCCTGAACGCTCAACGTAATAAATGGAGTTATGATACTCAACGAAAATGACTGGATCCTGAACGCTCAATGTAATGACCGGAGTCTGGATACTCAACAAAAATTACCGGAGCCTGATCGCTCAACATATTGACCGGAGTATGGATATTCAACGAAAATGATCGGAGCCTGAACGTTCAACGTAATGACAGGAGTCTAGACACTCAACGAAAATAATTGGAGTCTAAACCCTCAACGTAATAACCGGAGTCAGGATACTCAACGAAAATAACCGGAGCCTGAACGCTCAACGTAATAATCGGAGTCTGGATACTCAACGAAAATGATCGGAGCCTGACGCTCAACTTAATAACCGGAGTCTGGATACTCAACGAAAATGACCGGAGCCTGAACGCTCAACGTAAAAACCGGAGTCTGGATATCGAACGAAACTAACCGGAGCCTGAACGCTCAACGTAATAATCGGAATCTGGATACTCAACGAAACTGACCGGAGCCTGAACGCTTAACGTAATAACCCGAGTCTGGATAGTCAACGAAAATGACCGGAGCCTGAACGATCAACGTAATCACCGGAGTCTGGATACCCAATGAAACTGCCCGGAGCCTGAACGCTCAACGTAATATTTTGAGTCTGGATACTTAACGAAACTGATCGGATCCTGAACGCTCAAAGTAATAATCGAAGTCTGGATACTCAACGAAAATGATCGGAGCCTGACACTCAACTTAATAACCGGAGTCTGGATACTAAACGAAAATGACCGGAGCCTGAACGCTCAATGTAATAACTAGAGTCTGGATACCCAACGAAACTGACCGGAGCCTGAACGCTCAACCTAATAACCGGAGTCTGGATACCCAACGACACTTACCGGAGCCTGAAATGCTCAACGTAATAACCGGAGTCTTGAGACCCAACGAAACTGACCGGAGTCTGAACACTCAACGTAATAACCGGAATCTGGATACTCAACAAAACTGACCGGAGCCTGAACGCTCAACGTAAAAACCGGAGTCTGGATACCCAACGAAACTGACCGGAGCTTGAACGCTCAACGTAATAATCGGAATCTGGATACTCAACGAAACTGACCGGAGCCTGAACGCTTAACGTAATAACCCGAGTCTGGATAGTCAATGAAAATGACCGGAGCCTGAACGATCAACGTAATCACCGGAGTCTGGATACCCAATGAAACTGACCGGAGCATGAACGCTCAACGTAATATTTGGAGTCTGGATACTCAACGAAAATGATCGGATCCTGAATGCTCAACGTAATAATTGGAGTCTGGATACTCAACGAAAATGATCGGAGCCTGACACTCAACTTAATAACCGGAGTCTGGATACTCAATGAAAATGACCGGAGCCTGAACGCTCAACGTAATAACTAGAGTCTGGATACCCAACGAAACTGACCGGAGCCTGAACGCTCAACGTAATAACCGGAGTCTGGATACCCAACGAAACTTACCGGAGCCTGAACGCTCAACGTAATAACCGGAGTCTGGATACCCAACGAATCTGACCGGAGCCTGAACGATCAACGTAATAACCGGAATTTGGATACTCAAGGAAACTGACCGGAGCCTGAACGCTCAACGTAATAACCCGAGTCTGGATAGTCAACGAAAATGACCGGAGCCTGAACGATCAACGTAATCACCGGAGTCTGGATACCCAATGAAACTGACCGGAGCCTGAACGCTTAACGTAATATTTGGAGTCTGGATACTTAACGAAACTGATCGGATCCTGAACGCTCAACGTAATAATTGGAGTCTGGATACTCAACGAAAATGATTGGAGCCTGACACTCAACTTAATAACCGGAGTCTGGATACTCAATGAAAATAACCGGAGCCTGAACGCTCAACGTAATAACTAGAGTCTGGATACCCAACGAAACTGACCGGAGCGTGAACGCTCAACGTAATAACCGGAGTCTGGATACCCAACGAAACTTACCGGAGCCTGAACGCTCAACGTAATAACCGGAGTCTGGATACCCAACGAATCTGACCGGAGCCTGAACGATCAACGTAATAACCGGAATCTAGATACTCAACGAAACTGACCGGAGCCTGAACGCTCAACGTAATAACCCGAGTCTGGATAGTCAACGAAAATGACCGGAGCCTGAACGATTAACGTAATCACCGGAGTCTGGATACCCAACGAAACTGACCGGAGCCTGAACGCTCAACGTAATATTTGGAGTCTGGATACTCAATGAAACTGACCGGATCCTGAACGCTCAACGTAATAAATGGAGTTATGATACTCAACGAAAATGACTGGATCCTGAACATTCAATGTAATGACCGGAGTCTGGATACTCAACAAAAATTACCGGAGCCTGATCGCTCAACATATTGACCGGAGTATGGATATTCAACGAAAATGATCGGAGCCTGAACGTTCAACGTAATGACAGGAGTCTAGACACTCAACGAAAATAACTGGAGTCTAAACCCTCAACGTAATAACCGGAGTCAGGATACTCAACGAAAATAACCGGAGCCAGAACGCTCAACGTAATAATCGGAGTCTGGATACTCAACGAAAATGATCGGAGCGTAACGCTCAACTTAATAACCGGAGTCTGGATACTCAACGAAAATGACCGGAGCCTGAACGCTCAACGTAAAAACCGGAGTCTGGATATCGAACGAAACTAACCGGAGCCTGAACGCTCAACGTAATAATCGGAATCTGGATACTCAACGAAACTGACCGGAGCCTGAACGCTTAACGTAATAACCCGAGTCTGGATAGTCAACGAAAATGACCGGAGCCTGAACGATCAACGTAATCACCGGAGTCTGGATACCCAATGAAACTGCCCGGAGCCTGAACGCTCAACGTAATATTTCGAGTCTGGATACTTAACGAAACTGATCGGATCCTGAACGCTAAAAGTAATAATCGAAGTCTGGATACTCAACGAAAATGACCGGAGCCTGACACTCAACTTAATAACCGGAGTCTGGATACTAAACGAAAATGACCGGAGCCTGAACGCTCAATGTAATAACTAGAGTCTGGATACCCAACGAAACTGACCGGAGCCTGAACGCTCAACCTAATAACCGGAGTCTGGATACCCAACGACACTTACCGGAGCCTGAACGCTCAACGTAATAACCGGAGTCTGGATACCCAACGAAACTGACCGGAGTCTGAACGCTCAACGTAATAACCGGAATCTGGATACTCAACAAAACTGACCGGAGCCTGAACGCTCAACGTAAAAACCGGAGTCTAGATACCCAACGAAACTGACCGGAGCTTGAACGCTCAACGTAATAATCGGAATCTGGATACTCAACGAAACTGACCGGAGCCTGAACGCTTAACGTAATAACCCGAGTCTGGTTAGTCAATGAAAATGACCGGAGCCTGAACGATCAACGTAATCACCGGAGTCTGGATACCCAATGAAACTGACCGGAGTATGAACGCTCAACGTAATATTTGGAGTCTGGATACTCAACGAAAATGATCGGATCCTGAATGCTCAACGTAATAATTGGAGTCTGGATACTCAACGAAAATGATCGGAGCCTGACACTCAACTTAATAACCGGAGTCTGGATACTCAATGAAAATGACCGGAGCCTGAACGCTCAACGTAATAACTAGAGTCTGGATACCCAACGAAACTGACCGGAGCCTGAACGCTCAACGTAATAACCGGAGTCTGGATACCCAACGAAACTTACCGGAGCCTGAACGCTCAACGTAATAACCGGAGTCTGGATACCCAAAGAATCTGACCGGAGCCTGAACGATCAACGTAATAACCAGAATTTGGATACTCAACGAAACTGACCGGAGCCTGAACGCTCAACGTAATAACCCGAGTCTGGATAGTCAATGAAAATGACCGGAGCCTGAACGATCAACGTAATCACCGGAGTCTGGATACCTAATGAAACTGACCGGAGCCTGAACGCTTAACGTAATATTTGGAGTCTGGATACTTAACGAAACTGATCGGATCCTGAACGCTCAACGTAATAATTGGACTCTGGATACTCAACGAAAATGATTGGAGCCTGACACTCAACTTAATAACCGGAGTCTGGATACTCAATGAAAATAACCGGAGCCTGAACGCTCAACGTAATAACTAGAGTCTGGATACCCAACGAAACTGACCGGAGCGTGAATGCTCAACGTAATAACCGGAGTCTGGATACCCAACGAAACTTACCGGAGCCTGAACGCTCAACGTAATAACCGGAGTCTGGATACCCAACGAATCTGACCGGAGCCTGAACGATCAACGTAATAACCGGAATCTGGATACTCAACGAAACTGACCGGAGCCTGAACGCTCAACGTAATAACCCGAGTCTGGATAGTCAACGAAAATGACCGGAGCCTGAACGATTAACATAATCACCGGAGCATGAACGCTCAACGTAATATTTGGAGTCTGGATACTCAATGAAACTGACCGGATCCTGAACGCTCAACGTAATAAATGGAGTTATGATACTCAACGAAAATGACTGGATCCTGAACGCTCAATGTAATGACCGGAGTCTGGATACTCAACAAAAATTACCGGAGCCTGATCGCTCAACATATTGACCGGAGTATGGATATTCAACGAAAATGATCGGAGCCTGAACGTTCAACGTAATGACAGGAGTCTAGACACTCAACGAAAATGACTGGAGTCTAAACCCTCAACGTAATAACCGGAGTCAGGTTACTCAACGAAAATAACCGGAGCCTGAACGCTCAACGTAATAATCGGAGTCTGGATACTCAACGAAAATGATCGGAGCCTGACGCTCAACTTAATAACCGGAGTCTGGATACTCAACAAAAATGACCGGAGCCTGAACGCTCAACGTAAAAACCGGAGTCTGGATACCGAACGAAACTAACCGGAGCCTAAACGCTCAACATAATAATTGGAATATGGATTCAACGAAACTGACCGGAGCCTGAACGCTTAACGTAATAACCCGAGTCTGGATAGTCAACGAAAATGACCGGAGCCTGAACGATCAACGTAATCACCGGAGTCTGGATACCCAATGAAACTGACCGGAGCCTGAACGCTCAACGTAATATTTGGAGTCTGGATACTTAACGAAACTGATCGGATCCTGAACGCTCAACGTAATAATCGAAGTCTGGACACTCAACGAAAATGATCGGAGCCTGACACTCAACTTAATAACCGGAGTTTGGATACTAAACGAAAATGACCGGAGCCTGAAAGCTCAATGTAATAACTAGAGTCTGGATACCCAACGAAACTGACCGGAGCCTGAACGCTCAACGTAATAACCGGAGTCTGGATACCCAACGAAACTTACCGGAGCCTGAACGCTCAACGTAATAACCGGAGTCTGGATACCCAACGAAACTGACCGGAGCCTGAACGCTCAACGTAATAACCGGAATCTGGATACTCAACGAAACTGACCGGATCCTGAACGCTCAACGTAATAAATGGAGTTATGATACTCAACGAAAATGACTGGATCCTGAATGCTCAATGTAATGACCGGAGTCTGGATACTAAACCAAAATGACCGGAGCCTGATCGCTCAACATATTGACCGGAGTATGGATATTCAACGAAAATGATCGGAGCCTAAACGTTCAACGTAATGACAGGAGTCTAGATACTCAACGAAAATGACAGGAGTCTAAACCCTCAATGTAATAACCGGAGTCAGGATACTCAACGAAAATAACCGGAGCCTGAACGCTCAATGTAATAATCGGAGTCTGGATACTCAACGAAAATGATCGGAGCCTGACGCTCAACTTAATAACCAGAGTCTGGATACTCAACGAAAATGACCGGAGCCTGAACTCTCAACGTAAAAAACAGATTCTGGATACCGAACGAAACTGACCGGAGCCTGAACGCTTAACGTAATAACCGGAGTCTGGATACCCAACGAAACTTACCGGAGCCTGAACACTCAACATAAAAACCGGAGTCTGGATACCGAACGAAACTAACCGGAGCCTGAACGCTCAACGTAATAATCGGAATCTGGATACTCAACGAAACTGACCGGAGCCTGAACGCTTAACGTAATAACCCGAGTCTGGATAGTTATCGAAAATGACTGGAGGCTGAACGATCAACGTAATCATCGGAGTCTGGATACCCAATGGAACTGACCGGAGCCTGAACGCTCAACGTAATATTTCGAGTCTGGATACTTATCGAAACTGATCGGATCCTGAACGCTCAACGTAATAATCGAAGTCTGGATACTCAACGAAAATGATCGGAGCCTGACACTCAACTTAATAATCGGAGTCTGGATACTAAACGAAAATGACCGGAGCCTGAACGCTCAATGTAATAACTAGAGTCTGGATACCCAACGAAACTGACCGGAGCCTGAACGCTCAACGTAATAACCGGAGTCTGGATACCCAACGAAACTTACCGGAGCCTGAACGCTCAACGTAATAACCGGAGTCTGGATACCCAACCAAACTGACCGGAGCCTGAACGCTCAACGTAATAACCGGAATCTGGATACTCAACGAAACTGACCGGATCCTGAACGCTCAACGTAATAAATGGAGTTATGATACTCAACGAAAATGACTGGATCCTGAATGCTCAATGTAATGACCAGAGTCTGGATACTCAACCAAAATGACCGGAGCCTGATCGCTCAACGTGTTGACCGGAGTATGGATATTCAACGAAAATGATCGGAGCCTAAACGTTCAACGTAATGATAGGAGTCTAGATACTCAACGAAAATGACCGGAGTCTGAACCCTCAACGTAATAACCGGAGTCAGGATACTCAACGTAAATAACCGGAGCCTGAACGCTCAATGTAATAATCGGAGTCTGGATACTCAACGAAAATGATCGGAGCCTGACGCTCAACTTAATAACTAGAGTCTGGATACTCAACGAAAATGACCGGAGCCTGAACGCTCAACGTAAAAAACGGAGTCTGGATACCGAACGAAACTGACCGGAGCCTGAACGCTCAACGTAATAACCGGAGTTTGGATACCCAACGAAACTTACCGGAGCCTGAACACTCAACGTAAAAACCAGATTCTGGATACCGAACGAAACTAACCGGAGCCTGAACGCTCAACGTAATAATCGGAATCTGGATACTCAACGAAATTGACCGGAGCCTGAACGCTTAACGTAATAACCCGAGTCTAGATAGTCATCGAAAATGACCGGAGCCTGAACGATCAACGTAATCACCGGAGTCTGGATACCCAATGGAACTGACCGGAGCCTGAACGCTCATTGTAATATTTGGAGTCTGGATACTTAACGAAACTGATCGGATCCTGAACGCTTAACGTAATAATCGAAGTCTGGATACTCAACGAAAATGATCGGAGCCTGACACTCAACTTAATAACCGGAGTCTGGATACTAAACGAAAATGACCGGAGCCTGAACGCTCAATGTAATAACTAGAGTCTGGATACCCAACGAAACTGACCGGAGGCTGAACGCTCAACGTAATAACCGGAGTCTGGATACCCAACGAAACTTACCGGAGCCTGAACGCTCAACGTAATAACTGGAGTCTGGATACCCAACGAAACTGACCGGAGCCTGAACGCTCAACGTAATAACCGGAATCTGGATACTCAACGAAACTGACCGGATCCTGAACGCTCAACGTAATAAATGGAGTTATGATACTCAACGAAATTGACTGGATCCTGAATGCTCAATGTAATGACCGGAGTCTGGATACTCAACCAAAATGACCGGAGCCTGATTGCTCAACGTATTGACCGGAGTATGGATATTCAACGAAAATGATCGGAGCCTAAACGTTCAACGTAATGACAGGAGTCTAGATACTCAACGAAAATGACCGGAGTCTGAACCCTCAACGTAATAACCGGAGTCAGGATACTCAACGAAAATAACCGGAGCCTGAACGCTCAATGTAATAATCGGAGTCTGGATACTCAACGAAAATGATCGGAGCCTGACACTCAACTTAATAACCGGAGTCTAGATACTCAACGAAAATGACCGGAGCCTGAACGCTCAACGTAATAACCGGAGTCTGGATACCCAACGAAACTGACCGGAGCCTGAACACTCAACGTAATAATCGGAATCTAGATACTCAACGAAACTGACCGGAGTCTGAACACTTAACGTAATAACCCGAGTCTGGATAGTCAACAAAAATGACTGGAGCCTGAACGATCAACGTAATCACCGGAGTCTGGATACCCAACGAAACTGGCTGGAGCCTAAACGCTCAACGTAATATTTGGAGTCTGGTTACTCAACGAAACTGACCAGATCCTGAACGCTCAACGTAATAAACGGAGTTATGATACTCAACGAAAATGACTGGATCCTGAACGCTCAATATAATGACCGGAGTCAGGATACTCAACGAAAATGACCGGAGCCTGAATGCTCAACGTATTGACCGAAGTATGGATACTCAACGAAAATGATCAGAGCCTGAACGTTCAACGTAATGACAAGAGTCTAGATACTCAACGAAAATGACCGGAGTCTGAACCCTCAACGTAATAACCGGAGTCTGGATACTCAACGAAAATGACCGGAGCCTGAACGCTCAACATAATAATCGGAGTCTGGATACTCAACGAAAATGATCGGAGCTTGACGCTCAACTTAATAACCGGAGTCTAGATACTAAACGAAAATGACCGGAGCCTGAACGCTCAATGTAATAACTAGAGTCTGGATACCCAACGAAACTGACCGGAGCCTGAATGCTCAACGTAATAACCGGAGTCTGGATACCCAACGAAACTTACCGGAGCCTGAACGCTCAACGTAATAACCGGAGTCTGGATACCCAACGAAACTGACCAGAGCCTGAACGCTCAACGTAATAACCGGAATCTGGATACTCAACGAAACTGACCGGATCCTGAACGCTCAACGTAATAAATTGAGTTATGATACTCAACGAAAATGACTGGATCCTGAATGCTCAATGTAATGACCGGAGTCTGGATACTCAACCAAAATGACCGGAGCCTGATCGCTCAACGTATTGACCGGAGTATGGATATTCAACAAAAATGATCGGAGCCTAAACGTTCAACGTAATGACAGGAGTCTAGATACTCAACGAAAATGACCGGAGTCTGAACCCTCAACGTAATAACCGGAGTCAGGATACTCAACGAAAATAACCGGAGCCTGAACGCTCAATGTAATAATCGGAGTATGGATACTCAACGAAAATGATCGGAGCCTGACGCTCAACTTAATAACTAGAGTCTGGATACTCAACGAAAATGACCGGAGCCTGAACGCTCAACGTAAAAAACGGAGTCTGGATACCGAACGAAACTGACCGGAGCCTGAACGCTCAACGTAATAACCGGAGTTTGGATACCCAACGAAACTTACCGGAGCCTGAACACTTAACGTAATAACCCGAGTCTGGATAGTCAACAAAAATGACCGGAGCCTGAACGATCAACGTAATCACCGGAGTCTGGATACCCAACGAAACTGACTGGAGCCTAAACGCTCAACGTAATATTTGGAGTCTGGTTACTCAACGAAACTGACCAGATCCTGAACGCTCAACGTAATGACAGGAGTCTAGATACTCAACAAAAATGACCGGAGTCTGAACCCTCAACATAATAACCGGAGTCAGGATACTCAACGAAAATAACCGGAGCCTGAACGCTCAATGTAATAATCGGAGTCTGGATACTAAACGAAAATGATCGGAGCCTGACGCTCAACTTAATAACTAGAGTCTGGATACTCAACGAAAATGACCGGAGCCTGAACGCTCAACGTAAAAAACGGAGTCTGGATACCGAACGAAACTGACCGAAACCTGAACGCTCAACGTAATAACCGGAGTTTGGATACCCAACAAAACTTACCGGAGCCTGAACACTCAACTAAAGACCGGATTCTGGATACCGAACGAAACTAACCGGAGCCTGAACGCTCAACGTAATAATCGGAATCTGGATACTCAACGAAACTGACCGGAGCCTGAACGCTTAACGTAATAACCCGAGTCTGGATAGTCATCGAAAATGACCGGAGCCTGAACGATCAACGTAATCACCGGAGTCTGGATACCCAATGGAACTGACCGGAGCCTGAACGCTCATTGTAATATTTGGAGTCTGGATACTTAACGAAACTTATCGGATCTTGAACGCTCAACGTAATAATCGAAGTCTGGATACTCAACGAAAATGATCGGAGCCTGACACTCAACTTAATAACCGGAGTCGGGATACTAAACGAAAATGACCGGAGCCTGAACGCTCAATGTAATAACTAGAGTCTGGATACCCAACGAAACTGACCGGAGGCTGAACGCTCAACGTAATAACCGGAGTCTGGATACCCAACGAAACTTACCGGAGCCTGAACGCTCAACGTAATAACCGGAGTCTGGATACCCAACGAAACTGACCGGAGCCTGAACGCTCAACGTAATAAACGGAATCTGGATACTCAACGAAACTGACCGGATCCTGAACGCTCAACGTAATAAATGGAGTTATGATACTCAACGAAATTGACTGGATCCTAAATGCTCAATGTAATGACCGGAGTCTGGATACTCAACCAAAATGACAGGAGCCTGATTGCTCAACGTATTGACCGGAGTATGGATATTCAACGAAAATGATCGGAGCCTAAACGTTCAACGTAATGACAGGAGTCTAGATACTCAACGAAAATGACCGGAGTCTGAACCCTCAACGTAATAACCGGAGTCAGGATACTCAACAAAAATAACCGGAGCCTGAACGCTCAATGTAATAATCGAAGTCTGGATACTCAACGAAAATGATCGGAGCCTGACGCTCAACTTAATAACCGGAGTCTGGATACTCAACAAAAATGACCGGAGCCTGAACGCTCAACGTAATAACCGGAGTCTGGATACCCAACGAAACTGACCGGAGCCTGAACACTCAACGTAATAATCGGAATCTAGATACTCAACGAAACTGACCGGAGTCTGAACACTTAACGTAATAACCCGAGTCTGGATAGTCAACAAAAATGACCGGAGCCTGAACGATCAACGTAATCACCGGAGTCTGGATACCCAACGAAACTGACTGGAGCCTAAACGCTCAACGTAATATTTGGAGTCTGGTTACTCAACGAAACTGACCACATCCTGAATGCTCAACGTAATAAATGGAGTTATGATACTCAACGAAAATGACCGGAGTCAGGATACTCAACGAAAATGACCGGAGCCTGAACGCTCAACGTATTGACCGAAGTATGGATACTCAACGAAAATGATCAGAGCCTGAACGTTCAACGTAATGACAGGAGTCTAGATACTCAACGAAAATGACCGGAGTCTGAACCCTCAACGTAATAACCAGAGTCTGGATACTCAACGAAAATGACCGGAGCCTGAACGCTCAACATAATAACCAGAGTCTGGATAGTCAACGAAAATGATCGGAGCCTGACGCTCAACTTTATAACCGGAGTCTGGATACTAAACGAAAATGACCGGAGCCTGAACGCTCAATGTAATAACTAGAGTCTGGATACCCAACGAAACTGACCGGAGCCTGAACGCTCAACGTAATAACCGGAGTCTGGATACCCAACGAAACTTACCGGAGCCTGAACGCTCAACGTAATAACCGGAGTCTGGATACCCAACGAAACTGACCGGAGCCTGAACGCTCAACGTAATTACCGGAATCTGGATACTCAACGAAACTGACCGGATCCTGAACGCTCAATGTAATAAATGGAGTTATGATACTCAACGAAAATGACTGGATCCTGAATGCTCAATGTAATGACCGGAGTCTGGATACTCAACCAAAATGACCGGAGCCTGATCGCTCAACGTATTGACCGGAGTATGGATATTCAACGAAAATGATCGGAGCCTAAACGTTCAACGTAATGACAGGAGTCTAGATACTCAACGAAAATGACCGGAGTCTGAACCCTCAACGTAATAACCGGAGTCAGGATACTCAACGTAAATAACCGAAGCCTGAACGCTCAATGTAATAATCGGAGTCTGGATACTCAACGAAAATGATCGGAGCCTGACGCTCAACTTAATAACTAGAGTCTGGATACTCAACGAAACTGACCGGAGCCTGAACGCTCAACGTAAAAAACGGAGTCTGGATACCGAACGAAACTGACCGGAGCCTGAATGCTCAACGTAATAACCGGAGTTTGGATACCCAACGAAACTTACCGGAGCCTGAACACTCAACGTAAAAACCAGATTCTGGATACCGAACGAAACTAACCGGAGCCTGAACGCTCAACGTAATAATCGGAATCTGGATACTCAACGAAATTGACCGGAGCCTGAACGCTTAACGTAATAACCCGAGTCTAGATAGTCATCGAAAATGACCGGAGCCTGAACGATCAACGTAATCACCGGAGTCTGGATACCCAATGGAACTGACCGGAGCCTGAACGCTCATTGTAATATTTGGAGTCTGGATACTTAACGAAACTGATCGGATCCTGAACGCTTAACGTAATAATCGAAGTCTGGATACTCAACGAAAATGATCGGAGCCTGACACTCAACTTAATAACCGGAGTCTGGATACTAAACGAAAATGACCGGAGCCTGAACGCTCAATGTAATAACTAGAGTCTGGATACCCAACGAAACTGACCGGAGGCTGAACGCTCAACGTAATAACCGGAGTCTGGATACCCAACGAAACTTACCGGAGCCTGAACGCTCAACGTAATAACTGGAGTCTGGATACCCAACGAAACTGACCGGAGCCTGAACGCTCAACGTAATAACCGGAATCTGGATACTCAACGAAACTGACCGGATCCTGAACGCTCAACGTAATAAATGGAGTTATGATACTCAACGAAATTGACTGGATCCTGAATGCTCAATGTAATGACCGGAGTCTGGATACTCAACCAAAATGACCGGAGCCTGATTGCTCAACGTATTGACCGGAGTATGGATATTCAACGAAAATGATCGGAGCCTAAACGTTCAACGTAATGACAGGAGTCTAGATACTCAACGAAAATGACCGGAGTCTGAACCCTCAACGTAATAACCGGAGTCAGGATACTCAACGAAAATAACCGGAGCCTGAACGCTCAATGTAATAATCGGAGTCTGGATACTCAACGAAAATGATCGGAGCCTGACACTCAACTTAATAACCGGAGTCTAGATACTCAACGAAAATGACCGGAGCCTGAACGCTCAACGTAATAACCGGAGTCTGGATACCCAACGAAACTGACCGGAGCCTGAACACTCAACGTAATAATCGGAATCTAGATACTCAACGAAACTGACCGGAGTCTGAACACTTAACGTAATAACCCGAGTCTGGATAGTCAACAAAAATGACCGGAGCCTGAACGATCAACGTAATCACCGGAGTCTGGATACCCAACGAAACTGGCTGGAGCCTAAACGCTCAACGTAATATTTGGAGTCTGGTTACTCAACGAAACTGACCAGATCCTGAACGCTCAACGTAATAAACGGAGTTATGATACTCAACGAAAATGACTGGATCCTGAACGCTCAATATAATGACCGGAGTCAGGATACTCAACGAAAATGACCGGAGCCTGAATGCTCAACGTATTGACCGAAGTATGGATACTCAACGAAAATGATCAGAGCCTGAACGTTCAACGTAATGACAAGAGTCTAGATACTCAACGAAAATGACCGGAGTCTGAACCCTCAACGTAATAACCGGAGTCTGGATACTCAACGAAAATGACCGGAGCCTGAACGCTCAACATAATAATCGGAGTCTGGATACTCAACGAAAATGATCGGAGCTTGACGCTCAACTTAATAACCGGAGTCTAGATACTAAACGAAAATGACCGGAGCCTGAACGCTCAATGTAATAACTAGAGTCTGGATACCCAACGAAACTTACCGGAGCCTGAACGCTCAACGTAATAACCGGAGTCTGGATACCCAACGAAACTGACCAGAGCCTGAACGCTCAACGTAATAACCGGAATCTGGATACTCAACGAAACTGACCGGATCCTGAACGCTCAACGTAATAAATTGAGTTATGATACTCAACGAAAATGACTGGATCCTGAATGCTCAATGTAATGACCGGAGTCTGGATACTCAACCAAAATGACCGGAGCCTGATCGCTCAACGTATTGACCGGAGTATGGATATTCAACAAAAATGATCGGAGCCTAAACGTTCAACGTAATGACAGGAGTCTAGATACTCAACGAAAATGACCGGAGTCTGAACCCTCAACGTAATAACCGGAGTCAGGATACTCAACGAAAATAACCGGAGCCTGAACGCTCAATGTAATAATCGGAGTATGGATACTCAACGAAAATGATCGGAGCCTGACGCTCAACTTAATAACTAGAGTCTGGATACTCAACGAAAATGACCGGAGCCTGAACGCTCAACGTAAAAAACGGAGTCTGGATACCGAACGAAACTGACCGGAGCCTGAACGCTCAACGTAATAACCGGAGTTTGGATACCCAACGAAACTTACCGGAGCCTGAACACTTAACGTAATAACCCGAGTCTGGATAGTCAACAAAAATGACCGGAGCCTGAACGATCAACGTAATCACCGGAGTCTGGATACCCAACGAAACTGACTGGAGCCTAAACGCTCAACGTAATATTTGGAGTCTGGTTACTCAACGAAACTGACCAGATCCTGAACGCTCAACGTAATGACAGGAGTCTAGATACTCAACGAAAATGACCGGAGTCTGAACCCTCAACATAATAACCGGAGTCAGGATACTCAACGAAAATAACCGGAGCCTGAACGCTCAATGTAATAATCGGAGTCTGGATACTAAACGAAAATGATCGGAGCCTGACGCTCAACTTAATAACTAGAGTCTGGATACTCAACGAAAATGACCGGAGCCTGAACGCTCAACGTAAAAAACGGAGTCTGGATACCGAACGAAACTGACCGAAACCTGAACGCTCAACGTAATAACCGGAGTTTGGATACCCAACAAAACTTACCGGAGCCTGAACACTCAACGTAAAGACCGGATTCTGGATACCGAACGAAACTAACCGGAGCCTGAACGCTCAACGTAATAATCGGAATCTGGATACTCAACGAAACTGACCGGAGCCTGAACGCTTAACGTAATAACCCGAGTCTGGATAGTCATCGAAAATGACCGGAGCCTGAACGATCAACGTAATCACCGGAGTCTGGATACCCAATGGAACTGACCGGAGCCTGAACGCTCATTGTAATATTTGGAGTCTGGATACTTAACGAAACTTATCGGATCTTGAACGCTCAACGTAATAATCAAAGTCTGGATACTCAACGAAAATGATCGGAGCCTGACACTCAACTTAATAACCGGAGTCTGGATACTAAACGAAAATGACCGGAACCTGAACGCTCAATGTAATAACTAGAGTCTGGATACCCAACGAAACTGACCGGAGGCTGAACGCTCAACGTAATAACCGGAGTCTGGATACCCAACGAAACTTACCGGAGCCTGAACGCTCAACGTAATAACCAGAGTCTGGATACCCAACGAAACTGACCGGAGCCTGAACGCTCAACGTAATAAACGGAATCTGGATACTCAACGAAACTGACCGGATCCTGAACGCTCAACGTAATAAATGGAGTTATGATACTCAACGAAATTGACTGGATCCTAAATGCTCAATGTAATGACCGGAGTCTGGATACTCAACCAAAATGACAGGAGCCTGATTGCTCAACGTATTGACCGGAGTATGGATATTCAACGAAAATGATCGGAGCCTAAACGTTCAACGTAATGACAGGAGTCTAGATACTCAACGAAAATGACCGGAGTCTGAACCCTCAACGTAATAACCGGAGTCAGGATACTCAACAAAAATAACCGGAGCCTGAACGCTCAATGTAATAATCGAAGTCTGGATACTCAACGAAAATGATCGGAGCCTGACGCTCAACTTAATAACCGGAGTCTGGATACTCAACAAAAATGACCGGAGCCTGAACGCTCAACGTAATAACCGGAGTCTGGATACCCAACGAAACTGACCGGAGCCTGAACACTCAACGTAATAATCGGAATCTAGATACTCAACGAAACTGACCGGAGTCTGAACACTTAACGTAATAACCCGAGTCTGGATAGTCAACAAAAATGACCGGAGCCTGAACGATCAACGTAATCACCGGAGTCTGGATACCCAACGAAACTGACTGGAGCCTAAACGCTCAACGTAATATTTGGAGTCTGGTTACTCAACGAAACTGACCACATCCTGAATGCTCAACGTAATAAATGGAGTTATGATACTCAACGAAAATGACTGGATCCTGAATGCTCAATGTAATGACCGGAGTCTGGATACTCAACCAAAATGACCGGAGCCTGATCGCTCAACGTATTGACCGGAGTATGGATATTCAACGAAAATGATCGGAGCCTAAACGTTCAACGTAATGACAGGAGTCTAGATACTCAACGAAAATGACCGGAGTCTGAACCCTCAACGTAATAACCGGAGTCAGGATACTCAATGAAAATAACCGAAGCCTGAACGCTCAATGTAATAATCGGAGTCTGGATACTCAACGAAAATGATCGGAGCCTGACGCTCAACTTAATAACTAGAGTCTGGATACTCAACGAAAATGACCGGAGCCTGAACGCTCAACGTAAAAAACGGAGTCTGGATACCGAACGAAACTGACCGGAGCCTGAACGCTCAACGTAATAACCGGAGTTTGGATACCCAACGAAACTTACCGGAGCTTGAACACTCAACGTAAAAACCGGATTCTGGATACCGAACGAAACTAACCGGAGCCTGAACGCTCAACGTAATAATCGAAATCTGGATACTCAACGAAATTGACCGGAGCCTGAACGCTTAACGTAATAACCCGAGTCTGGATAGTCATCGAAAATGACCGGAGCCTGAACGATCAACGTAATCACCGGAGTCTGGATACCCAATGGAACTGACCGGAGCCTGAACGCTCAACGTAATAACCGGAATCTGGATACTCAACGAAACTGGCCGGATCCTGAACGCTCAACGTAATAAATGGAGTTATGATACTCAACGAAATTGACTGGATCCTGAATGCTCAATGTAATGACCGGAATCTGGATACTCAACCAAAATGACCGGAGCCTGATTGCTCAACGTATTGACCGGAGTATGGATATTCAACGAAAATGATCGGAGCCTAAACGTTCAACGTAATGACAGGAGTCTAGATACTCAACGAAAATGACCAGAGTCTGAACCCTCAACGTAATAACCAGAGTCAGGATACTCAACGAAAATAACCGGAGCCTGAACGCTCAATGTAATAATCGGAGTCTGGATACTCAATGAAAATGATCAGAGCCTGACGCTCAACTTAATAAACGGAGTCTGGATACTCAACGAAAATGACCGGAGCCTGAACGCTCAACGTAATAACTGGAGTCTGGATACCCAACGAAACTGACCGGAGCCTGAACACTCAACGTAATAATCGGAATCTAGATACTCAACGAAACTGACCGGAGTCTGAACACTTAACGTAATAACCCGAGTCTGGATAGTCAACAAAAATGACCGGAGCCTGAACGATCAACGTAATCACCGGAGTCTGGATACCCAACGAAACTGACTGGAGCCTAAACGCTCAACGTAATATTTGGAGTCTGGTTACTCAACGAAACTGACCAGATCCTGAACGCTCAACGTAATAAATGGAGTTATGATACTCAACGAAAATGACTGGATCCTGAACGCTCAATATAATGACCGGAGTCAGGATACTCAACGAAAATGACCGGAGCCTGAACGCTCAACGTATTGACCGAAGTATGGATACTCAACGAAAATAATCAGAGCCTGAACGTTCAACGTAATGACAGGAGTCTAGATACTCAACGAAAATGACCGGAGTCTGAACCCTCAACGTAATAACCGGAGTCTGGATACTCAACGAAAATGACCGGAGCCTGAACGCTCAACATAATAATCGGAGTCTGGATACTCAACGAAAATGATCGGAGCTTGACGCTCAACTTAATAACCGGAGTCTGGATACTAAACGAAAATGACCGGAGCCTGAACGCTCAATGTAATAACTAGAGTCTGGATACCCAACGAAACTGACCGGAGCCTGAACGCTCAACGTAATAACCGGAGTCTGGATACCCAACGAAACTTACCGGAGCCTGAACGCTCAACGTAATAACCGGAGTCTGGATACCCAACGAAACTGACCGGAGCCTGAACGCTCAACGTAATAACCGGAATCTGGATACTCAACGAAACTGACCGGATCCTGAACGCTCAACGTAATAAATGGAGTTATGATACTCAACGAAAATGACTGGATCCTGAATGCTCAATGTAATGACCGGAGTCTGGATACTCAACCAAAATGACCGGAGCCTGATCGCTCAACCGATTGACCGGAGTATGGATATTCAACGAAAATGATCGGAGCCTAAACGTTCAATGTAATGACAGGAGTCTAGATACTCAACGAAAATGACCGGAGTCTGAACCCTCAACGTAATAACCGGAGTCAGGATACTCAACGAAAATAACCGGAGCCTGAACGCTCAATGTAATAATCGGAGTCTGGATACTCAACGAAAATGATCGGAGCCTGACGCTCAACTTAATAACTAGAGTCTGGATACTCAACGAAAATGACCGGAGCCTGAACGCTAAACGTAAAAAACGGAGTCTGGATACCGAACGAAACTGACCGGAGCCTGAACGCTCAACGTAATAACCGGAGTTTGGATACCCAACGAAACTTACCGGAGCCTGAACACTCAACGTAAAAACCGGATTCTGGATACCGAACGAAACTAACCGGAGCCTGAACGCTCAACGTAATAATCAGAATCTGGATACTCAACGAAACTGACCGGAGCCAGAACGCTTAACGTAATAACCCGAGCCTGGATAGTCATCGAAAATGACTGGAGCCTGAACGATCAACGTAATCACCGGAGTCTGGATACCCAATGGAACTGACCGGAGCCTGAACGCTCATTGTAATAGTTGGAGTCTGGATACTTAACGAAACTGATCGGATCCTGAACGCTCAACGTAATAATCGAAGTCTGGATACTCAAGGAAAATGATCGGAGCCTGACACTCAACTTAATAACCGGAGTCTGGATACTAAACGAACATGACCGAGCGTGAACGCTCAATGTAATAACTAGAGTCTGGATACCCAACGAAACTGACCGGAGGCTGAACGCTCAACGTAATAACCGGAGTCTGGATACCCAACGAAACTTACCGGAGCCTGAACGCTGAACGTAATAACCGGAGTCTGGATACCCAACGAAACTGACCGGAGCCTGAACGCTCAACGTAATAACCGGAATCTGGATACTGAACGAAAATGATCGGAGCCTGACGCTCAACTTAATAACTAGAGTCTGGATACTCAACGAAAATGACCGGAGCCTGAACGCTCAACGTAAAAAACATAGTCTGGATACCGAACGAAACTGACCGGAGCCTGAACGCTCAACGTAATAACCGGAGTTTGGATACCCAACGAAACTTACCGGAGCTTGAACACTCAACGTAAAAACCGGATTCTGGATACCGAACGAAACTAACCGGAGCCTGAACGCTCAACGTAATAATCGAAATCTGGATACTCAACGAAACTGACCGGAGCCTGAACGCTTAACGTAATAACCCGAGTCTGGATAGTCATCGAAAATGACCGGAGCCTGAACGATCAACGTAATCACCGGAGTCTGGATACCCAATGGAACTGACCGGAGCCTGAACGCTCAACGTAATAACCGGAATCTGGATACTCAACGAAACTGACCGGATCCTGAACGCTCAACGTAATAAATGGAGTTATGATACTCAACGAAATTGACTGGATCCTGAATGCTCAATGTAATGACCGGAATCTGGATACTCAACCAAAATGACCGGAGCCTGATTGCTCAACGTATTGACCGGAGTATGGATATTCAACGAAAATGATCGGAGCCTAAACGTTCAACGTAATGACAGGAGTCTAGATACTCAACGAAAATGACCGGAGTCTGAACCCTCAACGTAATAACCAGAGTCAGGATACTCAACGAAAATAACCGGAGCCTGAACGCTCAATGTAATAATCGGAGTCTGGATACTCAACGAAAATGACAGGATCCTGAACGCTCAATATAATAACCGGAGTCTGGATACTCAACGAAAATGACCGGAGCCTGAACGCTCAACGTATTGACCGAAGTATGGATACTTAACGAAAATGAGTAGAGCCTGAACGTTCAACGTAATGACAGGAGTCTAGATACTCAACGAAAATGACCGGAGTCTGAACCCTCAACGTAATAACCGGAGTCTGGATACTCAACGAAAATGACCGGAGCCTGAACGCTCAATATAATAATCGGAATCTGGATACTCAGTGAAACTGACCGGAGCCTGAACGCTTAACGTAATAACCCAAGTCTGGATAGTCAACGAAAATGACCGGAGCCTGAACGATCAACGTAATCACCGGAGTCTGGATACCCAATGAAACTGACCGGAGCCTGAACGCTCAACGTAATATTTGGATTCTGGATACTCAACGAAACTGATCGGATCCTGAACGCTCAACGTAATAATTGGAGTCTGGATACTCAATGAAAATGATCGAAGCCTGACACTCAACTTAATAACCGGAGTCTGGATACTCAATGAAAATGACCGGAGCCTAAACGCTCAACGTAATAACTAGAGTCTGGATACCCAACGAAACTGACTGGAGCCTGAACGCTCAACATAATAACCGGAGTCTGGATACCCAACGAAACTTACCGGAGCCTGAACGCTCAACGTAATAACCGGAGTCTGGATACCCAACGAATCTGACCGGAGCCAGAACGATCAACGTAATAACTGGAATCTGGATACTCAACGAAACTGACCGGAGCCTGAACGCTCAATGTAATAACCCGAGTCTGGATAGTCAACGAAAATGACCGGAGCCTAAACGATCAACGTAATCACCGGAGTCTAGATACCTAACGAAACTGACCGGAGCCTGAACGCTCAACGTAATATTTGGAGTCTGGATACTCAACGAAACTGACCGGATCCTGAACGCTCAACGTAATAAATGGAGTTATGATACTCAACGAAAATGACTGGATCCTGAACGCTCAATGTAATGACCGGAGTCTGGATACTCAACGAAAATGACCGGAGCCTGATCGCTCAACGTATTGACCGGAGTATGGATATTCAACGAAAATGATCGGAGCCTAAACATTCAACGTAATGACAGGAGTCTAGATACTCAACGAAAATGACCGGAGTCTAAACCCTCAACGTAATAACCGGAGTCAGGATACTTAACGAAAATAACCAGAGCCTGAACGCTCAACGTAATAATCGGAGTCTGGATACTCAACGAAAATGATCGGAGCCTGACGCTCAACTTAATAACCGGAGTCTGGATACTCAACGAAAATGACCGGAGCCTGAACGCTCAACGTAATAACCGGAGTCTGGATACCCAACGAAACTGACCGGAGCCTGAACGCTCAACGTAATAATCGGAATCTGGATACTCAACAAAACTGACCGGAGCCTGAACGCTTAACGTAATAACCCGAGTCTGGATAGTCAACAAAAATGACTGGAGCCTGAACGATCAACGTAATCACCGGAGTCTGGATACCCAACGAAACTGACCGGAGCCTAAACGCTCAACGTAATATTTGGAGTCTGGTTACTCAACGAAACTGACCAGATCCTGAATGCTCAACGTAATAAATGGAGTTATGATACTCAACGAAAATGACAGGATCCTGAACGCTCAATATAATGACCGGAGTCTGGATACTCAACGAAAATGACCGGAGCCTGAACGCTCAACGTATTGACCGAAGTATGGATACTTAACGAAAATGAGTAGAGCCTGAACGTTCAACGTAATGACAGGAGTCTAGATACTCAACGAAAATGACCGGAGTCTGAACCCTCAACGTAATAACCGGAGTCTGGATACTCAACGAAAATGACCGGAGCCTGAACGCTCAACATAATAATCGGAATCTGGATACTCAGTGAAACTGACTGGAGCCTGAACGCTTAACGTAATAATCCAAGTCTGGATAGTCAACGAAAATGACCGGAGCCTGAACGATCAACGTAATCACCGGAGTCTGGATACCCAATGAAACTGACCGGAGCCTGAACGCTCAACGTAATATTTGGATTCTGGATACTCAACGAAACTGATCGGATCCTGAACGCTCAACGTAATAATTGGAGTCTGGATACTCAATGAAAATGATCGAAGCCTGACACTCAACTTAATAACCGGAGTCTGGATACTCAATGAAAATGACCGGAGCCTGAACGCTCAACGTAATAACTAGAGTCTGGATACCCAACGAAACTGACCGGAGCCTGAACGCTCAACATAATAACCGGAGTCTGGATACCCAACGAAACTTACCGGAGCCTGAACGCTCAACGTAATAACCGGAGTCTGGATACCCAACGAATCTGACCGGAGCCAGAACGATCAACGTAATAACTGGAATCTGGATACTCAACGAAACTGACCGGAGCCTGAACGCTCAACGTAAAAACCCGAGTCTGGATAGTCAACGAAAATGACCGGAGCCTGAACGATCAACGTAATCACCGGAGTCTAGATACCTAACGAAACTGACCGGAGCCTGAACGCTCAACGTAATATTTGGAGTCTGGATACTCAACGAAACTGACCGGATCCTGAACGCTCAACGTAATAAATGGAGTTATGATACTCAACGAAAATGACTGGATCCTGAACGATCAATTTAATGACCGGAGTCTGGATACTCAACGAAAATGACCGGAGCCTGATCGCTCAACGTATTGACCGGAGTATGGATATTCAACGAAAATGATTAGAGTCTGAACGTTCAACGTAATGACAGGAGTCTAGATACTCAATGAAAATGACCAGAGTCTGAACCCTCAACATAATAACCGGAGTCTGGATACTCAACGAAAATGACCGGAGCCTGGACGCTCAACATAATAATCGGAGTCTGGATACTAAACGAAAATGATCGGAGCCTGACGCTCAACTTAATAACTGGAGTCTGGATACTCAACGAAAATGACCGGAGCCTGAACGCTCAACGTAATAACTAGAGTCTGGATACCCAACGAAACTGACCGGAGCCTGAATGCTCAACGTAATAACCGGAGTCTGGATACCCAACGAAACATACCGGAGCCTGAACGTTCAACGTAATAACCGGAGTCTGGATACCCAACGAAACTGACCGGAGCCTGAACGCCCAACGTAATAATCGGAATCTGGATACTCAACGAAACTGACCGGATCCTGAACGCTCAACGTAATAAATGGAGTTATGATTCTCAACGAAAATGACTGGATCCTGAACGCTCAATGTAATGACCGGAGTCTGGATACTCAACGAAAATGACCGGAGCCTGATCGCTCAACGTATTGACCGGATTATTGATATTCAACGAAAATGATCGGAGCCTAAACATTCAACGTAATGACAGGAGTCTAGATACTCAACGAAAATGACCGGAGTCTAAACCCTCAACGTAATAACCGGAGTCAGGATACTCAACGAAAATAACCGGAGCCTGAACGCTCAACGTAATAATAGGAGTCTGGATACTCAACGAAAATGATCGGAGCCTGACGCTCAACTTAATAACCGGAGTCTGGATACTCAACGAAAATGACCGGCGCCTGAACGCTCAACGTAATAATCGGAGTCTGGATACCCAACGAAACTTACCGGAGCCTGAACGCTCAACGTAATAATCGGAATCTGGATACTCAACAAAACTGACCGGAGCCTGAACGCTTAACGTAATAACCCGAGTCTGGATAGTCAACAAAAATGACCGGAGCCTGAACGATCAACGTAATCACCGGAGTCTGGATACCCAACAAAACTGACCGAAGCCTAAACGCTCAACGTAATATTTGGAGTCTGGTTACTCAACCAAAATGACCAGATCCTGAACGCTCAACGTAATAAATGGAGTTATGATACTCAACGAAAATGACTGGATCCTGAACGCTCAATATAATGACCGGAGTCTGGATACTCAACGAAAATGACCGGAGCCTGAACGCTCAACGTATTGACTGAAGTATGGATACTCAACGAAAATGATCAGAGTCTGAACGTTCAATGTAATGACAGGAGTCTAGATACTCAACGAAAATGACCAGAGTCTGAACCCTCAACGTAATAACCGGAGTCTGGATACTCAACGAAAATGACCGGAGCCTGAACGCTCAACATAATAATCGGAGTCTGGATAGTCAACGAAAATGATCGGAGCCTGACGCTCAACTTAATAACCGGAGTCTGGATACTCAACGAAAATGACCGGAGCCTGAACGCTCAACGTAATAACTAGAGTCTGGATACCCAACGAAACTGACCGGAGCCTGAATGCTCAACGTAATAACCGGAGTCTGGATACCCAACGAAACTTACCGGAGCATGAACGTTCAACGTAATAACCGGAGTCTGGATACCCAACGAAACTGACCGGAGCCTGAACGCTCAACGTAATAATCGGAATCTGGATACTCAACGAAACTGACCGGATCCTGAGCGCTCAACGTAATAAATGGAGTTATGATACTCAACGAAAATGACTGGATCCTGAACGCTCAATGTAATGACCGGAGTCTGGATACTCAACGAAAATGACCGGAGCCTGATCGCTCAACGTATTAACCGGAGTATGGATATTCAACGAAAATGATCGGAGCCTAAACATTCAACGTAATGACAGGAGTCTAGATACTCAACGAAAATGACCGGAGTCTAAACCCTCAACGTAATAACCGGAGTCAGGATACTCAACGAAAATAACCGGAGCCTGAACGCTCAACGTAATAATCGGAGTCTGGATACTCAACGAAAATGATCGGAGCCTGACGCTCAACTTAATAACCGGAGTCTGGATACTCAACGAAAATGACCGGCGCCTGACGCTCAACTTAATAACCGGAGTCTGGATACTCAACGAAAATGACCGGAGCCTGAACGCTCAACGTAATAACTGGAGTCTGGATACCCAACGAAACTGACCGGAGCCTGAACGCTCAACGTAATAATCGGAATCTGGATACTCAACAAAACTGACCGGAGCCTGAACGCTTAACGTAATAACCCGAGTCTGGATAGTCAACAAAAATGACCGGAGCCTGAACGATCAATGTAATCACCGGAGTCTGGATACCCAACGAAACTGACCGAAGCCTAAACGCTCAACGTAATATTTGGAGTCTGGTTACTAAACCAAAATGACCAGATCCTGAATGCTCAACGTAATAAATGGAGTTATGATACTCAACGAAAATGACTGGATCCTGAACGCTCAATATAATGACCGGAGTCTGGATACTCAACGAAAATGACCGGAGCCTGAACGCTCAACGTATTGACCGAAGTATGGATACTCAACGAAAATGATCAGAGTTTGAACGTTCAACGTAATGACAGGAGTCTAGATACTCAACGAAAATGACCAGAGTCTAAACCCTCAACGTAATAACCGGAGTCTGGATACTCAACGAAAATGACCGGAGCCTGAACGCTCAACATAATAATCGGAGTCTGGATACTCAACGAAAATGATCGGAGCCTGACGCTCAACTTAATAACCGGAGTCTGGATACTCAACGAAAATGACCGGAGCCTGAACGCTCAACGTAATAACTAGAGTCTAGATACCCAACGAAACTGACCGGAGCCTGAATGCTCAACGTAATAACCGGAGTCTGGATACCTGTCGCCACGCGAAAAATGACACAGAGTCGCCACCGGATTTTATTTATCCCACGGGGGGAAGGGAAATAGCTATAAAACCTTTGGGAAAAGAGCGTGGTCATCACAACCAAGTCTTAGGGTTCGGGAGTCGGTTATGTGAGGGGAAGGTATTAGCACCCCCTCGCATCCATCGTACTCGATGGGAACCTCCTAGGTTATTTCGCGTGAATGGGTGTTTTATTCTAAAAGTTTGCTTGTTTAAGGAAAAGAGGGATTGGTTTATTTATTTTAATGCTCGCCAAGGATTGTGGCCCTTGTGCCTACGTATCCTCACTTAAAAGAAGTGAAGAATCAGAGCTCCGTAGTTCGGAGGCTTTATGAAATTGTTGTTTGTTGGTTGATTTTATACCTTGAAAAAGTTTTTTTTTTGGATTGACGCCCTAAGGCAAAAATAGTTTGATGAGTTGATGTTGTTTTTAGTTTTTTTTGAAGAAAATGTGTTCTTGACTAGGATTATACAAAAGACTTTGGATAGAGATGAATGTCTCGAATAACCAAGTCGAGCGCCTTGTATTCGAAACATTCGGAATGAGTGTAGGAGGGTTCCATTCTCATTCCTTCTTCACCACTTTAAAGTTCATGGTGCATAATTCCAATCATATATTTTATTGTGTTTTTTTTTTTTGTATTTTTATGCGAAAAGAGAAACACTTGACGTTGGATCAAGATTTATTGCTTGTAAAGATATTTGAAGTGATGCGATTTAGGTCGATGGCGGTGCACAAGGCATCCGACTTACATGGTCAAAAATGGCTCGATAAAATCGAGAGTTTACTTTTAAAAATAGTTTTTGTAAACAAAGGTCAACAAGGGCCATAACAATATTCACATACAAACATCATACAAACATAAGCCACACGGCTCAAAAAAATCGAGACACACAAAAAAAACGGTAAAAAAATATGGAGGAAACAGTGGTGTGACACGGGTGAAAAAAGTTGAAACAGTGATGCAACACAGCCGGCCGTGTTGTGTGATACGGCCCGTGTTGCAAGGCCTGGGGAAAAAAACTTCATACAGTAGCGTGACACGGTCGGCCGTGTCGTGTGACACGGCCCGTGTTGCTGGTCCAGGTCGAAATCTCACATTTTTTTTTTATGTTTTCGTTTCGTTTTTGTGGTTCCTTGAGGATGGTTTCTTAGTCCCTTAGGGGATCTTACATGATATACAGTTCAACAACACATAAAAGAGTGAATGAAATGAATATAAAAGCAAAGAATAAAAGGAGAAAGATTTGAAGAAATGGATACCAAGAGCTTTCTATCCTTCTTGCAAGTACTCCAATGACCTTTGTTGGATGTGCTCTCCCCTCTTCACTCTATGTTGTGAAGGTTTGGTTTCTCAATGATCCTCTTGTGTCTCTATCTCACTCTTTTTTTCTTCTGTTTTTTGAGGGTTTCTTGCTAACTATTTTCTGGTTTTTTGCTCTTACTCTTTGCTCTCTATCTGTAGTCTCTACTCTGCTTGCTTCTTGTGTTGTGTTCTGTTTTGATAGTAAGGAATACTATGTTTTCTATGCTTGCTTGCAGCCCATTTTCCACCTTTTCTGTCAACTTTTTCTGCTGTCCTAAAGCCACACACTTTGCACACCTTTTCATCACCAACTTTCCATTCTTGGCAATGCCTTTTTCTTCCTTTTGTGCAGCCCCACTTTTCCCTTCTATTTCTAGTATGACTTGCTGCATTTTTCTGCTGTAGCATACTATACTACTATCCCTCTTTTTGCCCATTAGTCTCTTGGATGGTATTGCTTTGTATCTTGCCATGTAGCCAATTGTTACCACTCTTTGACAGCATTTGCAAACTGATATTTAGCAAGTAAATATATCATTTGCATGCTATTTCCTTGACTTTGTGACATAAAAAATGATCTTGTAACATAGTACATGTTGTCCTCTTGATTTTGTGACATGTAGTAATTCTTCAACTCTTGCATGGGGCTGTTTTGCCTATGATTGAACATGCATAATCTTGGCCCATAAACATTCCAATGTTGATTTAATTCTTGCATATTTCTTGGATGTTTGTGAGCATAATGTAGCACATGAAAAAAAATGGTGTAGTATGAAGAGTACCATATCATAGATTTGATTAAAGACTTGAATGAAGATTTAGAAATAGAATAATTTCTAAACATTATCTAGAGTTGGAATTTTTGTAACAAATGACATGATTGTAATGTCACAAAATTCCTCTTAGTATTATTTTTATCTCCATTCATGAATCTTGAATTTTGGATGATGGATTCCCTCATGTGCTTAAAAATGAAATCTTGAATTATGCATTGATGATCTTGATTCATGCCTTAATAATTTGCACTCCACTTATGCCATAAAAATAAACATGTATGAAGGAGCTTTGGATTTGGCCTAGCATTCATGTCTATTAATATTTATCTTGAATATCCTTGTATTTTGTCAAGTAACTTCCCCTTGCCAAAATTTTCATGAGTAGACTTTTTCCTTAGATCAAACCTTAGGTGATGAACCTTTTTTCATGTAGTCCGAAAATAGACAAGTTACAACCAAACGGCCTAGTTCGTACCTTGTAAACCCGCATGCTCGATACACAATAGAATGATGTATGATATGCCGAATGTAGGGTATAAAAGGCTAACGGTGAAAATGAGGGTGTGACAATACCCAACGAAACTTACCGGAGCCTGAACGTTCAACGTAATAACCGGAGTCTGGATACCCAACGAAACTGACCGGAGCCTGAACGCTCAACGTAATAATCGGAATCTGGATACTCAACGAAACTGACCGGATCCTGAACGCTCAACGTAATAAATGGAGTTATGATACTCAACGAAAATGACTGGATCCTGAACGCTCAATGTAATGACCGGAGTCTGGATACTCAACGAAAATGACCGGAGCCTGATCGCTCAACGTATTGACCGGAGTATGGATATTCAACGAAAATGATCGGTGCCTAAACATTCAACGTAATGACAGGAGTCTAGATACTCAACGAAAATGACCGGAGTCTAAACCCTCAACGTAATAACCGGAGTCAGGATACTCAACGAAAATAACCGGAGCCTGAACGCTCAACGTAATAATCGGAGTCTGGATACTCAACGAAAATGATCGGAGCCTGACGCTCAACTTAATAACCGGAGTCTGGATACTCAACGAAAATGACCGGAGCCTGAACGCTCAACGTAATAACCGGAGTCTGGATACCCAACGAAACTGACCGGAGCCTGAACGCTCAACGTAATAATCGGAATCTGGATACTCAACAAAACTGACCGGAGCCTGAACGCTTAACGTAATAACCTGAGTCTGGATAGTCAACAAAAATGACCGGAGCCTGAACGATCAACGTAATCACCGGAGTCTGGATACCCAACGAAACTGACCGAAGCCTAAACGCTCAACGTAATATTTGGAGTCTGGTTACTCAACAAAAATGACCAGATCCTGAACGCTCAACGTAATAAATGGAGTTATGATACTCAACGAAAATGACTGGATCCTGAACGCTCAATATAATGACCGGAGTCTGGATACTCAACGAAAATGACCGGAGCCTGAACGCTCAACGTATTGACCGAAGTATGGATACTCAACGAAAATGATCAGAGTCTGAATGTTCAACGTAATGACAGGAGTCTAGATACTCAACGAAAATGACCAGAGTCTGAACCCTCAACGTAATAACCGGAGTCTGGATACTCAACGAAAATGACCGGAGCCTGAACGCTCAACATAATAATCGGAGTCTGGATACTCAACGAAAATGATCGGAGCCTGACGCTCAACTTAATAACCGGAGTCTGGATACTCAACGAAAATGACCGGAGCCTGAACGCTCAACGTAATAACTAGAGTCTGGATACCCAACGAAACTGACCGGAGCCTGAATGCTCAACGTAATAACCGGAGTCTGGATACCCAACGAAACTTACCGGAGCCTGAACGTTCAACGTAATAACCGGAGTCTGGATACCCAACGAAACTGACCGGAGCCTGAACGCTCAACGTAATAATCGGAATCTGGATACTCAACGAAACTGACCGGATCCTGAATGCTCAACGTAATAAATGGAGTTATGATACTCAACGAAAATGACTGGATCCTGAACGCTCAATGTAATGACCGGAGTCAGGATACTCAACGAAAATGACCGGAGCCTGATCGCTCAACGTATTGACCGGAGTATGGATATTCAACGAAAATGATCGGAGCCTAAACATTCAACGTAATGATAGGAGTCTAGATACTCAACCAAAATGACCGGAGTCTAAACCCTCAACGTAATAACCGGAGTCAGGATACTCAACGAAAATAACCGGAGCCTGAACGCTCAACGTAATAATCGGAGTCTGGATACTCAACGAAAATGATCGGAGCCTGACGCTCAACTTAATAACCGGAGTCTGGATACTCAACGAAAATGACCGGCGCCTGAACGCTCAACGTAATAACCGGAGTCTGGATACCCAACGAAACTGACGGGAGCCTGAACGCTCAACGTAATAACCGGAGTCAGGATACTCAACAAAAATGACCGAAGCCTAAACGATCAACGTAATCACCGGAGTCTGGATACCCAACGAAACTTACCGAAGCCTAAACGCTCAACGTAATATTTGGAGTCTGGTTACTCAACCAAAATGGCCAGATCCTGAACGCTCAACGTAATAAATGGAGTTATGATACTCAACAAAAATGACTGGATCCTGAACGCTCAATATAATGACCGGAGTCTGGATACTCAACAAAAATGACCGGAGCCTGAACGCTCAACGTATTGACCGAAGTATGGATACTCAATGAAAATGATCAGAGTCTGAACGTTCAACGTAATGACAAGAGTCTAGATACTCAACGAAAATGACCAGAGTCTGAACCCTCAACGTAATAACCGGAGTCTGGATACTCAACGAAAATTACCGGAGCCTGAACGCTCAACATAATAATCGGAGTCTGGATACTCAACGAAAATGATCGGAGCCTGACGCTCAACTTAATAACCGGAGTCTGGATACTCAACGAAAATGACCGGAGCCTGAACGCTCAACGTAATAACTAGAGTCTAGATACCCAACGAAACTGACCGGAGTCTGAATGCTCAACGTAATAACCGGAGTCTGGATACCCAACGAAACTTACCGGAGCCTGAACGTTCAACGTAATAACCGGAGTCTGGATACCCAACGAAATTGACCGGAGCCTGAACGCTCAACGTAATAATCGAAATCTGGATACTCAACGAAACTAACCGGAGCCTGAACGTTTAACGTAATAACCCGAGTCTGGATAGTCAATGAAAATGACCGGAGCCTGAACGATCAACGTAATCACCGGAGACTGGATACCCAATGAAACTGACCGGAGCCTGAACGCTCAACGTAATATTTGGAGTCTGGATACTCAACGAAACTGATCGGATCCTGAACGCTCAACGTAATAATCGAAGTCTGGATACTCAACGAAAATGATCGGAGCCTGACACTCAACTTAATAACCAGAGTCTGGATACTCAACGAAAATGACCGGAGCCCGAACGCTTAACGTAATAACTAGAGTCTAAATACCCAACGAAACTGACCGGAGCCTGAACGCTCAACTTAATAACCGGAGTCTGGATACCCAACAAAACTTACTGGAGCCTGAACGCTCAACGTAATAACCAGAGTCTGGATACCCAACGAAACTGACCGGAGCCTGAACGCTCAACGTAATAACCGGAATCTGGATACTCAATGAAACTGACCGAATCTTGAACGCTCAATGTAATAACCCGAGTCTGGATAGTCAACGAAACTGACCGGAGCCTGAACGATCAACGTAATCACCGGAGTCTGGATACCCAACGAAACTGACCGGAGCCTGAACGCTCAACGTAATATTTGGAGTCTGGATACTCAACGAAACTGACCGGATCCTGAACGCTCAACATAATAATCGGAGTCTGGATACTCAACAAAAATGATCGGAGCCTAACGCCTAACTTAATAACCGGAGTCTGGATACTCAACGAAAATGACCGGAGCCTGAACGCTCAACGTAATAACTAGAGTCTGGATACCCAACGAAACTGACCGGAGTCTGAATGCTCAACGTAATAACCGGAGTCTGGATACCCAACGAAACTTACCGGAGCCTGAACGTTCAACGTAATAACCGGAGTCTGGATACCCAATGAAACTGACCAGAGCCTGAACGCTCAACGTAATAATCAGAATCTGGATACTCAACGAAACTGACCGGAGCCTGAACGCTTAACGTAATAACCCGAGTCTGGATACTCAACAAAACTGATCGGATCCTGAACGCTCAACGTAATAATCGAAGTCTGGATACTCAACGAAAATGATCGGAGCCTGACACTCAACTTTATAACCGTAGTCTGGATACTCAACGAAAATGACCAGAGCCTGAACGCTCAACGTAATAACTAGAGTCTAAATACCCAACGAAACTGACCGGAGCCTGAACGCTCAACTTAATAACCAGAGTCTGGATACCCAACGAAACTTACCGGAGCCTGAACGCTCAACGTAATAACCGGAGTCTGGATTCCCAATGAAACTGACCGGAGCCTGAACGTTCAACGTAATAACCGAAATCTGGATACTCAACGAAACTGACCGGATCCTGAACGCTCAATGTAATAACCCGAGTCTGGATAGTCAACGAAACTGACCGGAGCCTGAACGATCAACGTAATCACCGGAGTCTGGATACCCAACGAAACTGACCGGAGCCTGAACGCTCAACGTAATATTTGGAGTCTGGATACTCAACGAAACTGACCGGATCCTGAACACTCAACATAATAATTGGAGTCTGGATACTCAACAAAAATGATCGGAGCCTGACGCTCAACTTAATAACCGGAGTCTGGATACTCAACAAAAATGACCGGAGCCGGAACGCTCAACGTAATAACCAGAGTCTGGATACCCAACGAAACTGACCGGAGCCTGAATGCTCAACGTAATAACCGAAGTTTGGATACCCAACGAAACTTACCGGAGCCTGAACGTTCAACGTAATAACCGGAGTCTGGATACCCAACGAAACTGACCGGAGCATGAACGCTCAACGTAATAATCGGAATCTGGATACTCAACGAAACTGACCGGAGCGTGAACGCTTAACGTAATAACCCGAGTCTGGATAGCCAACGAAAATGACCGGAGCCTGAATGATCAACGTAATCACCGGAGTCTCGATACCCAATGAAACTGACCGGAGCCTGAAAGCTCAACGTAATATTTGGAGTCTGGATACTCAACGAAACTGATCGGATCCTGAACGCTCAACGTAATAATCGAAATCTGGATACTCAACGAAAATGATCGGAGCCTGACACTCAACTTAATAACCGGAGTCTGGATACTCAACGAAAATGACCGGAGCCTGAACGCTCAACGTAATAACTAGAGTCTAAATACCCAACAAAACTGACCGAAGCCTGAACGCTCAACTTAATAACCGGAGTCTGGATACCCAACGAATCTTACCGGAGCCTGAATGATCAACGTAATAACCGGAGTCTGGATACCCAACAAAACTGATCGGAGCCTGAACGCTCAACGTAATAACCGGAATCTGGATACTCAACGAAACTGACCGGATCCTGAACGCTCAATGTAATAACCCGAGTCTGGATAGTCAACGAAACTGACCGGAGCCTGAACGATCAACGTAATCACCGGAGTCTGGATACCCAACAAAACTGACCGAAGCCTAAACGCTCAACGTAATATTTGGAGTCTGGTTACTCAACCAAAATGACCAGATCCTGAACGCTCAACGTAATAAATGGAGTTATGATACTCAACGAAAATGACTGGATCCTGAACGCTCAATATAATGACCGGAGTCTGGATACTCAACGAAAATGACCGTAGCCTGAACGCTCAACGTATTGACCGAAGTATGGATACTCAACGAAAATGATCAGAGTCTGAACGTTCAACGTAATGACAGGAGTCTAGATACTCAACGAAAATGACCAGAGTCTGAACCCTCAACGTAATAACCGAAGTCTGGATACTCAACGAAAATGACCGGAGCCTGAACGCTCAACATAATAATCGGAGTCTGGATACTCAACAAAAATGATCGGAGCCTGACGCTCAACTTAATAATCGGAGTCTGGATACTCAACGAAAATGATCGGAGCCTGACGCTCAACTTAATAACCGGAGTCTGGATACTCAACGAAAATGACCGGAGCCTGAACGCTCAACGTAATAACTAGAGTCTGGATACCCAACGAAACTGACCGAAGCCTGAATGCTCAACGTAATAACCGGAGTCTGGATACCCAACGAAACTTACCGGAGCCTGAACGCTCAACGTAATAACCGGAGTCTGGATACCCAACGAAACTGACCGGAGCCTGAACGCTCAACGTAATAATCGGAATCTGGATACTCAACGAAACTGACCGGAACCTGAACGCTTAACGTAATAACCGGAGTCTGGATACTCAACGAAAATGACCGGAGCCTGAACGCTCAACGTAATAACCGGAGTTAGGATACTCAACTAAAATAACCCGAGCCTGAACGATCAACGTAATAATCGGAGTCTGGATACTCAACGAAAATGATCGGAGCCTGACGCTCAACTTAATAACCTGAGTCTGGATACTCAACGAAAATGACCGGAGCCTGAACGCTCAACGTAAAAACCGGAGTCTTGATACCGAACGAAAATGACCGGAGCCTGAACGCTCAACGTAATAATCGGAATCTGGATACTCAACGAAACTGACCAGAGCCTGAACGCTTAACGTAATAACCCGAGTCTGGATAGTCAACGAAAATGATAGGAGCCTGAACGATCAACGTAATCACCGGAGTCTGGATACCCACTGAAACTGACCGGAGCCTGACCGCTAAACGTAATATATGGAGTCTGGATACTCAACGAAACTGATCGGATCCTGAACGCTCAACCTAATAATCGAAGTCTGGATACTCAACGGAAATGATCGGAGCCTGACAGTCAACTTAATAACCGGAGTCTGGATACTCAACGAAAATGACCGGAGCCTGAACGCTCAACGTAATAACTAGAGTCTGGATACCCAACGAAACTGACCGGAGCCTGAACGCTCAACGTAAAAACCGGAGTCTGGATACCCAACGAAACTTACCGGATCCTGAACGCTCAACGTAATAACCGGAGTCTGGATACCCAACGAAACTGACCGGAGCCTGAACGCTCAACGTAATAACCGGAATCTGGATACTCAACGAAACTGACCGGAGCCTGAACGCTTAACGTAATAACCCGAGTCTGGAAAGTCAACGAAAATGACCGGAGCCTGAACGATGAACGTAATCACCGGAGTCTGGATACCCAACGAAACTGACCGGAGCCTGAACGCTCAACATAATATTTGGAGTCTAGATACTCAACGAAACTGACCGGATCCTGAACGCTCAACGTAATAAATGGAGTTATGATACTCAACAAAAATGACTGGATCCTGAACGCTCAATATAATGACCGGAGTCTGGATACTCAACGAAAATGACCGGAGCCTGAATGCTCAATGTATTGACCGAAGTATGGATACTCAACGAAAATGATCAGAGCCCGAACGTTCAACGTAATGACAAGAGTCTAGATACTCAACAAAAATGACCGGAGTCTGAACCCTCAACGTAATAACCGGAGTCTGGATACTCAACGAAAATGACCGGAGCCTGAACGCTCAACATAATAATCGGAGTATGGATACTCAACGAAAATGATCGGAGCCTGACACTCAACTTAATAACCGGAGTCTGGATACTCAACGAAAATGACCGGAGCCTGAACGCTCAACGTAATAACTAGAGTCTAGATACCCAACAAAACTGACCGGAGCCTGAACGCTCAACGTAATAACCGGAGTCTGGATACCCAACGAAACTTACTGGAGCCTGAACGCTCAACGTAATAGCCGGAGTCTGGATACCCAACGAAACTGACCGGTGCCTGAACGCTCAGCATAATAACCGGAATCTGGATACTCAACGTAATAACCCGAGTCTGGATAGTCAACGAAAATGACCGGAGCCTGAACGATCAACGTAATCACCGGAGTCTGGATACCCAACGAAACTGACCGGAGCCTGAACGCTCAACGTAATATTTGGAGTCTGGATACTCACCGAAACTCACCGGATCCTGAACGCTCAACGTAATAAATGGAGTTATGATACTCAACGAAAATGACTGGATCCTGAACGCTCAATGTAATGACCGAAGTCTGGATACTCAACGAAAATGACCAGAGCCTGATCGCTCAACGTATTGATCGGAGTATGGATATTCAATGAAAATGATCGGAGCCTGAATGTTCAACACAATGACAGGAGTCTAGATACTCAACGAAAATGACCGGAGTCTGAACCCTCAATGTAATAACCGGAGTCAGGATACTCAACGAAAATAACCAGAGCCTGAACGCTCAACGTAATAATCGGAGTCTGGATACTCAACGAAAATGATCGGAGCCTGGCGCTCAACTTAATAACCGGAGTCTGGATACTCAACGAAAATGACCGGAGCCTGAACGCTCAACGTAAAAACCGGAGTCTGGATACCCAACGAAACTGACCGGAGCCTGAACGCTCAACGTAATAATCGGAATCTGGATACTCAACGAAACTGACCGGAGCCTGAACGCTTAACGTAAAAACCCGAGTCTGGATAGTCAACAAAAATGACCGGAGCCTGAACGATCTACGTAATCACCGGTGTCTGGATACCCAACGAAACTGACCGGAGCCTAAACGCTCACGTAATATTTGGAGTCTAGTTACTCAACGAAACTGACCAGATCCTGAACACTCAACGTAATAAATGGAGTTATGATACTCAACGAAAATGACTGGATCCTGAACGCTCAATATAATGACCTGAGTCTGGATACTCAACGAAAATGACCGGAGCTTGAACGCTCAATGTATTGACCGAAGTATGGATACTCAACGAAAATGATCAGAGCCTGAACGTTCAACGTAATGACAGGAGTCTAGATACTCATCGAAAATGACCGGAGTCTGAACCCTCAACGTAATAACCAGAGTCTGGATACTCAACGAAAATGACCGGAGCCTGAACGCTCAACATAATAATCGGAGTCTGGATACTCAACGAAAATGATCGGAGCCTGACGCTCAACTTAATAACCGGAGTCTGGATACTCAACGAAAATGACCGGAGCCTGAACGCTCAACGTAATAACTAGAGTCTGGACACCCAACGAAACTGACCGGAGCCTGAACGCTCAACGTAATAACCGGAGTCTGGATACCCAACGAAACTTACCGGAGCCTGAACGCTCAACGTAATAACAAGAGTCTGGATACCCAACGAAACTGACCGGGGCCTGAACGCTCAACGTAATAATCGGAATCTGGATACTCAACGAAACTGACCGGAGCCTGAACGCTTAACATAATAACCCGAGTCTGGATAGTCAACAAAAATGACCGGAGCCTGAACGATCAACGTAATCATCGGAGTCTGGATACCCAACGAAACTGAACGGAGCCTAAACGCTCAACGTAATATTTGGAGTCTGGTTACTCAACGAAACTGACCAGATCCTGAACGTTCAACGTAATAAATGGAGTTATGATACTCAACGAAAATAACTGGATCCTGAACGCTCAATATAATGACCGGAGTCTGGATACTCAACGAAAATTACCGGAGCCTGAAGGCTCAACGTATTGACCGAAGTATGGATACTCAACGAAAATGATCAGAGCCTGAACGTTCAATGTAATGACAGGAGTCTATATACTCAACGAAAATGACCGGAGTCTGAACCCTCAACGTAATAACCAGAGTCTGGATACTCAACGAAAATGACCGGAGCCTGAACGCTCAACATAATAATCGGAGTCTGGATACTCAACGAAAATGATCGGAGCCTGACGCTCAACTTAATAACCAGAGTCTGGATACTCAACAAAAATGACCGGAGCCTGAATGCTCAACGTAATAACTAGAGTCTGGATACCCAACAAAACTGACCGGAGCCTGAATGCTCAACGTAATAACCATAGTCTGGATACGCAACGAAACTTACCGGAGCCTGAACGCTCAACGTAATAACCGGAGTCTGGATACCCAACGAAACTGACCGGAGCCTGAATGCTCAACGGAATAACCGGAATCTGGATACTCAACGAAACTGAACGGAGCCTGAACGTTCAACGTAATGACAGGACTCTAGATACTCAACGAAAATGACCGGAGTCTGAACCCTCAACGTAATAACCGGAGTTAGGATACTCAACAAAAATAACCGGAGCCTGAACGATCAACATAATAATCGGAGTCTGGATACTCAACGAAAATGATCGGAGCCTGACGCTCAACTTAATAACCGGAGTCTGGATACTCAACGAAAATGACCGGAGCCTGAACGCTCAACATAAAAACCGGAGTCTAGATACCCAACGAAAATGACCGGAGTCTGAACGCTCAATGTAATAATCGGAATCTGGATACTCAACGAAACTGACCGGAGCCTGAACGCTTAACGTAATAACCCGAGTCTGGATAGTCAACGAAAATGACCGAAGCCTGAACGATCAACGTAATCACCGGAGTCTGGATACCCAACGAAACTGACTAGAGCCTAAACGCTCAACGTAATATTTGGAGTCTGGTTACTCAACGAAACTGACCAGATCCTGAACGCTCAACGTAATAAATGGAGTTATGATACTCAAAGAAAATGACTGGATCCTGAACGCTCAATATAATGACCGGAGTCTGGATACTCAACGAAAATGACCGGAGCCTGAACGCTCAACATATTGACCGAAGTATGGATACTCAACGAAAATGATCAGAGCCTGAACGTTCAACGTAATGACAGGAGTCTAGATACTCAACGAAAATGACCGGAGTCTGAACCCTCAACGTAATAACTAGAGTCTGGATACTCAACGAAAATGACCGGAGCCTGAACGCTCAACATAATAATCGGAGTCTGGATATTCAACAAAAATGATCGAAGCCTGACGCTCAACTTAATAACCGGAGTCTGGATACTCAACGAAAATGACCGGAGCCTGAACGCTCAACATAAAAACCGGAGTCTGGATACCCAACGAAAATGACCGGAGTCTGAACGCTCAACGTAATAATCGGAATCTGGATACTCAACGAAACTGACCGGAGCCTGAACGCTTAACGTAATAACCCGAGTCTGGATAGTCAACGAAAATGACCGGAGCCTGAACGATCAACGTAATCACCGGAGTCTGGATACCCAACGAAACTGACCGGAGCCTAAACGCTCAACATAATATTTGGAGTCTGGTTACTCAACGAAACTGACCAGATCCTGAACGCTCAACGTAATAAATGGAGTTATGATACTCAAAGAAAATGACTGGATCCTGAACGCTCAATATAATGACCGGAGTCTGGATACTCAACGAAAATGACCGGAGCCTGAACGCTCAACATATTGACCGAAGTATGGATACTCAACGAAAATGATCAGAGCCTGAACGTTCAACGTAATGACAGGAGTCTAGATACTCAACGAAAATGACCGGAGTCTGAACCCTCAACGTAATAACCAGAGTCTGGATACTCAACGAAAATGACCGGAGCCTGAACGCTCAACATAATAATCGGAGTCTGGATACTCAACAAAAATGATCGGAGCCTGACGCTCAACTTAATAACCGGAGTCTGGATACTCAACGAAAATGATCGGAGGCTGAACGCTCAACGTAATAACTAGAGTCTGGATACCCAACAAAACTGACCGGAGCCTGAATGCTCAACGTAATAACCGGAGTCTGGATACCCAACGAAACTTACAGGAGCCTGAACGCTCAACGTAATAACCGGAGTCTGGATACCCAACGAAACTGACCGGAGCCTGAATGCTCAACGGAATAACCGGAATCTGGATACTCAATGAAACTGACCGGAGCCTGAACGTTCAACGTAATGACATGAGTCTAGATACTCAACGAAAATGACCGGAGTCTGAACCCTCAACGTAATAACCAGAGTCTGGATACTCAACGAAAATGACCGGAGCCTGAACGCTCAACATAATAATCGGAGTCTGCATACTCAACGAAAATGATCGGAGCCTGACGCTCAACTTAATAACCGGAGTCTAGATACTCAACGAAAATGACCGGAGCCTGAACGCTCAACGTAATAATCAGAATCTGGATACTCAACGAAATTGACCGGAGCCTGAATGCTTAACTTAATAACCCGAGTCTGGATAGTCAATGAAAATGACCGGAGCCTGACCGCTCAACGTAATATTTGGAGTCTGGATACTCAACGAAACTGATTGGATCCTGAACGCTCAACTTAATCAACGAAGTCTGGATACTCAACGAAAATGATCGGAGCCTGACAGTCAACTTAATAACCGGAGTCTGGATACTCAACGAAAATGACCGGAGCCTGAACGCTCAACGTAATAACTAGAGTCTGGATACCCAACGAAACTGACTGGAGCCTGAACGCTCAACGTAAAAACCGGAGTCTGGATACCCAACGAAACTTACCGGAGCCTAAACGCTCAACGTAATAACCGGAGTCTGGATACCCAACGAAACTGACCGGAGCCCGAACGCTCAACGTAATAACCGGAATCTGGATACTCAACGAAACTGACCGGAGCCTGAACGCTCAACGTAATAACCCGAGTCTGGAAAGTTAACGAAAATGACCGGAGCCTGAACGATGAACGTAATCACCGGAGTCTGGATACCCAACGAAACTGACCGGAGCGTGAACGCTCAACATAATATTTGGAGTCTGGATACTCAACGAAACTGACCGGATCCTGAACGCTCAACGTAATAAATGGAGTTATGATACTCAACGAAAATTACTGGATCCTGAACGCTCAATGTAATGACCGGAGTCTGGATACTCAACAAAAATGACCGGAGCCTGATCGCTCAACGTATTGACCGGAGTATGGATATTCAACGAAAATGGTCGGAGCCTGAACGTTGAACGTAATGACAGGAGTCTAGATACTCAACGAAAATGACCGGAGTCTGAACCCTCAACGTAATAACCGAAGTCAGGATACTCAACGAAAATAACCAGAGCCTGAACGCTCAACGTAATAATCAGAGTCTGGATACTCAACGAAAATGATCGGAGCCTAACGCTCAACTTAATAATCGGAGTCTGGATACTCAACGAAAATGACCGGAGCCTGAACGCTCAACGTAATAACCGGAGTCTGGATACCCAACGAAACTGACCGGAGCCTGAACGCTCAAAGTAATAATCGGAATCTGGATACTCAACGAAACTGACCGGAGCCTGAACGCTTAACGTAATAACCCGAGTCTGGATAGTCAACGAAAATGACCGGAGCCTGAACGATCAACGTAATCACCGGAGTCTGGATACCCAACGAAACTGACCGTAGCATAAACGCTCAACGTAATATTTGGAGTCTGGTTACTCAACAAAACTGACCAGATCCTGAATGCTCAACGTAATAAATGGAGTTATGATACTCAACGAAAATGACTGGATCCTGAACGCTCAATATAATGACCGGAGTCTGGATACTCAACGGAAATGACCGGAGCCTGAATGCTCAATGTATTGACGGAAGTATGGATACTCAACGAAAATGATCAGAGCCTGACCGTTCAACGTAATGACAGAAGTCTAGATACTCAATGAAAATGACTGGAGTCTGAACCCTCAACGTAATAACCGGAGTCTGGATACTCAACGAAAATGACCGGAGCCTGAACGCTCAACATAATAATCGGAGTCTGGATACTCAACGAAAATGATCGGAGCCTGACGCTCAACTTAATAACCGGAGTCTGGATACTCAACGAAAATGACCGGAGCCTGAACGCTCAACGTAATAACTAGAGTCTGGATACCCAACAAAACTGACCGGAGCCTGAATGCTCAACGTAATAACCGGAGTCTGGATACCCAACGAAACTTACAGGAGCCTGAACGGTCAACGTAATAACCGGAGTCTGGATACCCAACGAAACTGACCGGAGCCTGAATGCTCAACGGAATAACCGGAATCTGGATACTCAACGAAACTGAACGGAGCCTGAACGTTCAACGTAATGACAGGACTCTAGATACTCAACGAAAATGACCGGAGTCTGAACCCTCAACGTAATAACCGGAGTTAGGATACTCAACAAAAATAACCGGAGCCTGAACGATCAACATAATAATCGGAGTCTGGATACTCAACGAAAATGATCGGAGCCTGACGCTCAACTTAATAACCGGAGTCTGGATACTCAACGAAAATGACCGGAGCCTGAACGCTCAACATAAAAACCGGAGTCTAGATACCCAACGAAAATGACCGGAGTCTGAACGCTCAATGTAATAATCGGAATCTGGATACTCAACGAAACTGACCGGAGCCTGAACGCTTAACGTAATAACCCGAGTCTGGATAGTCAACGAAAATGACCGAAGCCTGAACGATCAACGTAATCACCGGAGTCTGGATACCCAACGAAACTGACTAGAGCCTAAACGCTCAACGTAATATTTGGAGTCTGGTTACTCAACGAAACTGACCAGATCCTGAATGCTCAACGTAATAAATGGAGTTATGATACTCAAAGAAAATGACTGGATCCTGAACGCTCAATATAATGACCGGAGTCTGGATACTCAACGAAAATGACCGGAGCCTGAACGCTCAACATATTGACCGAAGTATGGATACTCAACGAAAATGATCAGAGCCTGAACGTTCAACGTAATGACAGGAGTCTAGATACTCAACGAAAATGACCGGAGTCTGAACCCTCAACGTAATAACCAGAGTCTGGATACTCAACGAAAATGACCGGAGCCTGAACGCTCAACATAATAATCGGAGTCTGGATACTCAACAAAAATGATCGAAGCCTGACGCTCAACTTAATAACCGGAGTCTGGATACTCAACGAAAATGACCGGAGCCTGAACGCTCAACATAAAAACCGGAGTCTGGATACCCAACGAAAATGACCGGAGTCTGAACGCTCAACGTAATAATCGGAATCTGGATACTCAACGAAACTGACCGGAGCCTGAACGCTTAACGTAATAACCCGAGTCTGGATAGTTAACGAAAATGACCGGAGCCTGAACGATCAACGTAATCACCGGAGTCTGGATACCCAACGAAACTGACCGGAGCCTAAACGCTCAACATAATATTTGGAGTCTGGTTACTCAACGAAACTGACCAGATCCTGAACGCTCAACGTAATAAATGGAGTTATGATACTCAAAGAAAATGACTGGATCCTGAACGCTCAATATAATGACCGGAGTCTGGATACTCAACGAAAATGACCGGAGCCTGAACGCTCAACATATTGACCGAAGTATGGATACTCAACAAAAATGATCAGAGCCTGAACGTTCAACGTAATGACAGGAGTCTAGATACTCAACGAAAATGACCGGAGTCTGAACCCTCAACGTAATAACCAGAGTCTGGATACTCAACGAAAATGACCGGAGCCTGAACGCTCAACATAATAATCGGAGTCTGGATACTCAACAAAAATGATCGGAGCCTGACGCTCAACTTAATAACCGGAGTCTGGATACTCAACGAAAATGATCGGAGGCTGAACGCTCAACGTAATAACTAGAGTCTGGATACCCAACAAAACTGACCGGAGCCTGAATGCTCAACGTAATAACCGGAGTCTGGATACCCAACGAAACTTACAGGAGCCTGAACGCTCAACGTAATAACCGGAGTCTGGATACCCAACAAAACTGACCGGAGCCTGAATGCTCAACGGAATAACCGGAATCTGGATACTCAACGAAACTGACCGGAGCCTGAACGTTCAACGTAATGACATGAGTCTAGATACTCAACGAAAATGACCGGAGTCTGAACCCTCAACGTAATAACCAGAGTCTGGATACTCAACGAAAATGACCGGAGCCTGAACGCTCAACATAATAATCGGAGTCTGCATACTCAACGAAAATGATCGGAGCCTGACGCTCAACTTAATAACCGGAGTCTAGATACTCAACGAAAATGACCGGAGCCTGAACGCTCAACGTAATAATCAGAATCTGGATACTCAACGAAATTGACCGGAGCCTGAATGCTTAACTTAATAACCCGAGTCTGGATAGTCAATGAAAATGACCGGAGCCTGACCGCTCAACGTAATATTTGGAGTCTGGATACTCAACGAAACTGATTGGATCCTGAACGCTCAACTTAATCAACGAAGTCTGGATACTCAACGAAAATGATCGGAGCCTGACAGTCAACTTAATAACCGGAGTCTGGATACTCAACGAAAATGACCGGAGCCTGAACGCTCAACGTAATAACTAGAGTCTGGATACCCAACGAAACTGACTGGAGCCTGAACGCTCAACGTAAAAACCGGAGTCTGGATACCCAACGAAACTTACCGGAGCCTAAACGCTCAACGTAATAACCGGAGTCTGGATACCCAACGAAACTGACCGGAGCCCGAACGCTCAATGTAATAACCGGAATCTGGATACTCAACGAAACTGACCGGAGCCTGAACGCTCAACGTAATAACCCGAGTCTGGAAAGTTAACGAAAATGACCGGAGCCTGAACGATGAACGTAATCACCGGAGTCTGGATACCCAACGAAACTGACCGGAGCGTGAACGCTCAACATAATATTTGGAGTCTGGATACTCAACGAAACTAACCGGATCCTGAACGCTCAACGTAATAAATGGAGTTATGATACTCAACGAAAATTACTGGATCCTGAACGCTCAATGTAATGACCGGAGTCTGGATACTCAACAAAAATGACCGGAGCCTGATCGCTCAACGTATTGACCGGAGTATGGATATTCAACGAAAATGGTCGGAGCCGAACGTTGAACGTAATGACAGGAGTCTAGATACTCAACGAAAATGACCGGAGTCTGAACCCTCAACGTAATAACCGAAGTCAGGATACTCAACGAAAATAACCAGAGCCTGAACGCTCAACGTAATAATCAGAGTCTGGATACTCAACGAAAATGATCGGAGCCTAACGCTCAACTTAATAATCGGAGTCTGGATACTCAACAAAAATGACCGGAGCCTGAACGCTCAACGTAATAACCGGAGTCTGGATACCCAACGAAACTGACCGGAGCCTGAACGCTCAAAGTAATAATCGGAATCTGGATACTCAACGAAACTGACCGGAGCCTGAACGCTTAACGTAATAACCCGAGTCTGGATATTCAACGAAAATGACCGGAGCCTGAACGATCAACGTAATCACCGGAGTCTGGATACCCAACGAAACTGACCGGAGCATAAACGCTCAACGTAATATTTGGAGTCTGGTTACTCAACAAAACTGACCAGATCCTGAATGCTCAACGTAATAAATGGAGTTATGATACTCAACGAAAATGACTGGATCCTGAACGCTCAATATAATGACCGGAGTCTGGATACTCAACGGAAATGACCGGAGCCTGAATGCTCAATGTATTGACGGAAGTATGGATACTCAACGAAAATGATCAGAGCCTGACCGTTCAACGTAATGACAGAAGTCTAGATACTCAATGAAAATGACTGGAGTCTGAACCCTCAACGTAATAACCGGAGTCTGGATACTCAACGAAAATGACCGGAGCCTGAACGCTCAACATAATAATCGGAGTCTGGATACTCAACGAAAATGATCGGAGCCTGACGCTCAACTTAATAACCGGAGTCTGGATACTCAACGAAAATGACCGGAGCCTGAACGCTCAACGTAATAACTAGAGTCTGGATACCCAACAAAACTGACCGGAGCCTGAATGCTCAACGTAATAACCGGAGTCTGGATACCCAACGAAACTTACAGGAGCCTGAACGGTCAACGTAATAACCGGAGTCTGGATACCCAACGAAACTGACCGGAGCCTGAATGGTCAACGGAATAACCGGAATCTGGATACTCAACGAAACTGACCGGAGCCTGAACGTTCAACGTAATGACATGAGTCTAGATACCCAACGAAACTGACCGGAGCCTGAACGCTCAACATAATATTTGGAGTCTAGATACTCAACGAAACTGACCGGATCCTGAACGCTCAACGTAATAAATGGAGTTATGATACTCAACAAAAATGACTGGATCCTGAACGCTCAATATAATGACCGGAGTCTGGATACTCAACGAAAATGACCGGAGCCTGAATGCTCAATGTATTGACCGAAGTATGGATACTCAACGAAAATGATCAGAGCCTGAATGTTCAACGTAATGACAAGAGTCTAGATACTCAACGAAAATGACCGGAGTCTGAACCCTCAACGTAATAACCAGAGTCTGGATACTCAACGAAAATCACCGGAGCCTGAACGCTTAACATAATAATCGGAGTCTGCATACTCAACGAAAATGATCGGAGCCTGACGCTCAACTTAATAACCGGAGTCTAGATACTCAACGAAAATGACCGGAGCCTGAACGCTCAATGTAATAATCAGAATCTGGATACTGAACGAAACTGACCGGAGCCTGAATGCTTAACGTAATAACCCGAGTCTGGATAGTCAATGAAAATGACCGGAGCCTGACCGCTCAACATAATATTTTGAGTCTGGATACTCAACGAAACTGATCGGATCCTGAACGCTCAACTTAATAAACGAAGTCTGGATACTCAACGAAAATGATCGGAGCCTGACAGTCAACTTAATAACCGGAGTCTGGACACTCAACGAAAATGACCGGAGCCTGAACGCTCAACGTAATAACTAGAGTCTGGATACCCAACGAAACTGACCGGAGCCTGAACGCTCAACGTAAAAACCGGAGTCTGAATACCCAACGAAACTTACCGGAGCCTGAACGCTCAACGTAATAACCGGAGTCTGGATACCCAACGAAACTGACCGGAGCCCGAACGCTCAACGTAATAACCGGAATCTGGATACTCAACGAAACTGACCGGAGCCTGAAGGCTCAACGTAATAACCCGAGTCTGGAAAGTTAACGAAAATGACCGGAGCCTGAACGATGAACGTAATCACCGGAGTCTGGATACCCAACGAAACTGACCGGAGCGTGAACGCTCAACATAATATTTGGAGTCTGGATACTCAACGAAACTGACCGGATCCTGAACGCTCAACGTAATAAATGGAGTTATGATACTCAACGAAAATTACTGGATCCTGAACGCTCAATGTAATGACCGGAGTCTGGATACTCAACAAAAATGACCGGAGCCTGATTGCTCAACGTATTGACCGGAGTATGGATATTCAACGAAAATGGTCGGAGCCTGAACGTTGAACGTAATGACAGGAGTCTAGCTACTCAACGAAAATGACCGGAGTCTGAACCCTCAACGTAATAACCGAAGTCAGGATACTCAACGAAAATAACCAGAGCCTGAACGCTCAACCTAATAATCAGAGTCTGGATACTCAACGAAAATGATCGGAGCCTAACGCTCAACTTAATAATTGGAGTCTGGATACTCAACGAAAATGACCGGAGCCTGAACGCTCAACGTAATAACCGGAGTCTGGATACCCAACGAAACTGACTGGAGCCTGAACGCTCAAAGTAATAATCGGAATCTGGATACTCAATGAAACTGACCGGAGCCTGAACGCTTAACGTAATAACCCGAGTCTGGATAGTCAACGAAAATGACCGGAGCCTGAACGATCAACGTAATCACCGGAGTCTGGATACCCAACGAAACTGACCGGAGCATAAACGCTCAACGTAATATTTGGAGTCTGGTTACTCAACAAAATTGACCAGATCCTGAACGCTCAACGTAATAAATGGAGTTATGATACTCAACGAAAATGACTGGATCCTGAACGCTCAATATAATGACCGGAGTCTGGATACTCAACGGAAATGACCGGAGCCTGAATGCTCAACGTATTGACGGAAGTATGGATACTCAACGAAAATGATCAGAGCCTGACCGTTCAACGTAATGACAGAAGTCTAGATACTCAATGAAAATGACTGGAGTCTGAACCCTCAACGTAATAACCGGAGTCTGGATACTCAAGGAAAATGACCGGAGCCTGAACGCTCAACATAATAATCGGAGTCTAGATACTCAACGAAAATGATCGGAGCCTGACGCTCAACTTAATAACCGGAGTCTGGATACTCAACGAAAATGACCGGAGCCTGAACGCTCAACGTAATAACTAGAGTCTGGATACCCAACAAAACTGACCGGAGCCTGAATGCTCAACGTAATAACCGGAGTCTGGATACCCAACGAAACTTACAATAGCCTGAACGCTCAACGTAATAACCGGAGTCTGGATACCCAACGAAACTGACCGGAGCCTGAATGGTCAACGGAATAACCGGAATCTGGATACTCAACGAAACTGACCGGAGCCTGAACGTTCAACGTAATGACATGAGTCTAGATACTCAACGAAAATGACCGGAGTCTGAACCCTCAACGTAATAACCAGAGTCTGGATACTCAACGAAAATCACCGGAGCCTGAACGCTCAACATAATAATCGGAGTCTGCATACTCAACGAAAATGATCGGAGCCTGACGCTCAACTTAATAACCGGAGTCTAGATACTCAACGAAAATGACCGGAGCCTGAACGCTCAATGTAATAATCAGAATCTGGATACTGAACGAAACTGACTGGAGCCTGAATGCTTAACGTAATAACCCGAGTCTGGATAGTCAATGAAAATGACTGGAGCCTGACCGCTCAACGTAATATTTAGAGTCTGGATACTCAACGAAACTGATCGGATCCTGAACGCTCAACTTAATAAACGAAGTCTGGATACTCAACGAAAATGATCGGAGCCTGACAGTCAACTTAATAACCGGAGTCTGGACACTCAACGAAAATGACCGGAGCCTGAACGCTCAACGTAATAACTAGAGTCTGGATACCCAACGAAACTGACCGGAGCCTGAACGCTCAACGTAAAAACCGGAGTCTGGATACCCAACGAAACTTACCGGAGCCTGAACGCTCAACGTAATAACCGGAATCTGGATACTCAACGAAACTGACCGGAGCCTAAACGCTCAACGAAATAACCCGAGTCTGGAAAGTCAACGAAAATGACCGGAGCCTGAACGATGAACGTAATCACCGGAGTCTGGATACCCAACGAAACTGACCGGAGCCTGAACGCTCAACATAATATTTGGAGTCTGGATACTCAACGAAACTGACCGGATCCTGAACGCTCAACGTAATAAATGGAGTTATGATACTCAACGAAAATTACTGGATCCTGAACGCTCAATGTAATGACCGGAGTCTGGATACTCAACAAAAATGACCGGAGCCTGATCGCTCAACGTATTGACCGGAGTATGGATATTCAACGAAAATGGTCGGAGCCTGAACGTTGAACGTAATGACAGGAGTCTAGATACTCAACGAAAATGACCGGAGTCTGAACCCTCAACGTAATAACCGGAGTCAGGATACTCAACGAAAATAACCAGAGCCTGAACGATCAACGTAATAACCGGAGTCTGGATACCCAACGAAACTGACCGGAGCCTGAACGCTCAAAGTAATAATCGGAATCTGGATACTCAACGAAACTGACCGGAGCCTGAACGCTTAACGTAATAACCCGAGTCTGGATAGTCAACGAAAATGACCGGAGCCTGAACGATCAACGTAATCACCGGAGTCTGGATACCCAACGAAACTGACCGGAGCATAAACGCTCAACGTAATATTTGGAGTCTGGTTACTCAACAAAACTGACCAGATCCTGAACGCTCAACGTAATAAATGGAGTTATGATACTCAACGAAAATGACTGGATCCTGAACGCTCAATATAATGACCGGAGTCTGGATACTCAACGAAAATGACCGGAGCCTGAATGCTCAACGTATTAACCGAAGTATGGATACTCAACGAAAATGATCAGAGCCTGACCGTTCAACGTAATGACAGAAGTCTAGATACTCAATGAAAATGAGTGGAGTCTGAACCCTCAACGTAATAACCGAAGTCTGGATACTCAACGAAAATGACCGGAGCCTGAACGCTCAACATAATAATCGGAGTCTGGATACTCAACGAAAATGATCGGAGCCTGACGCTCAACTTAATAACCGGAGTCTGGATACTCAAAGAAAATGACCGGAGCCTGAACGCTCAACGTAATAACTAGAGTCTGGATACCCAACGAAACTGACCGGAGCCTGAACGCTCAACGTAATAACCGGAGTCTGGATACCCAACGAAACTTACCGGAGCCTTAACGCTCAACGTAATAACAGGAGTCTGGATACCCAATGAAACTGACTGGAGCCTGAACGCTCAACGTAATAACCGGAATCTGGATACTCAACGAAACTGAGCGGAGCCTGAATGCTCAACGTAATAACCCGAGTCTGGATAGTCAACGAAAATGACCGGAGCCTGAACGATCAACGTAATCACCGGAGTCTGGATACCCAACGAAACTGACCGGAGCCTGAACGCTCAACGTAATATTTGGAGTCTGGATACTCAACGAAACTCACCGGATCTTGAACGCTCAATGTAATAAATGGAGTTATGATACTCAACGAAAATGATTGGATCCTGAACGCTCAATGTAATGACCGAAGTCTGGATACTCAACAAAAATGACCGGAGCCTGATCGCTCAACGTATTGACCGGAGTATGGATATTCAACGAAAATGATCGGAGCCTGAACGTTCAACGTAATGACAGGATTCTAGATACTCAACGAAAATGACCGGAGTCTGAACCCTCAATGTAATAATCGGAGTCAGGATACTCAACGAAAATAACCAGAGCCTGAATGCTAAACGTAATAATCGGAGTCTGGATACTCAACGAAAATGATCGGAGCCTGACGCTCAACTTAATAACCGGAGTCTGGATACTCAACGAAAATGACCGGAGCCTGAACGCTCAAGGTAAAAACCGGAGTCTGGATACCCAACGAAACTGACCGGAGCCTGAACGCTCAACGTAATAATCGGAATCTGGATACTCAACGAAACTGACCGCAGCCTGAACGCTTAACGTAATAACCCGAGTCTGGATAGTCAACAAAAATGACCGGAGCCTGAACGATCAACGTAATCACCGGAGTCTGGATACCCAATGAAACTGACCGGAGCCTAAACGCTCAACGTAATATTTGGAGTCTGGTTACTCAACGAAACTGACCAGATCCTGAACGCTCAACGTAATAAATGGAGTGATGATACTCAACGAAAATGACTGGATCCTGAACGCTCAATATAATGACCGGAGTCTGGATACTCAACAAAAATGACCGGAGCCTGAACGCTCAACGTATTGACCGAAGTATGGATACTCAACGAAAATGATCAAAGCCTGAACGTTCAACGTAATGACAGGAGTCTAGATACTCAACGAAAATGACCGGAGTCTGAACCCTCAACGTAATAACCGGAGTTAGGATACTCAACAAAAATAACCGGAGCCTGAACGATCAACGTAATAATCGGAGTCTGGATACTCAACGAAAATGATCGGAGCCTGACGCTCAACTTAATAACCGGAGTCTGGATACTCAACGAAAATGACCAGAGCCTGAACGCTCAACGTAATAATCAGAATCTGGATACTCAACGAAACTGACCGGAGCCTGAACGCTTAACGTAATAACCCGAGTCTTGATAGTCAACGAAAATGACCGGAGCCTGAACGATCAACGTAATCACCGGAGTCTGGATACCCAATGAAACTGACCGGAGCCTGACCGATCAACGTAATATTTAGAGTCTGGATACTCAACGAAACTCATCGGATCCTGAACGCTCAACTTAATAATCGAAGTCTAGATACTCAACGAAAATGATCAGAGCCTGACAGTCAACTTAATAACCGGAGTCTGGATACTCAACGAAAATGACCGGAGCCTGAACGCTCAACGTAATAACTAGAGTCTGGATACCCAACGAAACTGACCGGAGCTTGAACGCTCAACGTAAAAACCGGAGTCTGGATACCCAACGAAACTTACCGAAGCCTGAACGCTCAACGTAATAACCGGAGTCTGGATACCCAACGTAATAACCGGAATCTGGATACTCAACGAAACTGACCGGAGCCTGAACGCTCAACGTAATAACCCGTGTCTGGAAAGTTAACGAAAATGACCGGAGCCTGAACGATGAACGTAATCACCGGAGTCTGGATACCCAACGAAACTGACCGGAGCGTGAATGCTCAACATAATATTTGGAGTCTGGATACTCAACGAAACTGACCGGATCCTGAACGCTCAACGTAATAAATGGAGTTATGATACTCAACAAAAATTACTGGATCCTGAACGCTCAATGTAATGACCGGAGTCTGGATACTCAACAAAAATGATCGGAGCCTGATCGCTCAACGTATTGACCGGAGTATGGATATTCAACGAAAATGATCGGAGCCTGAACATTCAACGTAATGACAGGAGTCTAGATACTTAACGAAAATGACCGGAGTCTGAACCCTCAACTTAATAACCGGAGTCTGGATACTCAACGAAAATGACTGGAGCCTGAACGCTCAACGTAATAACTAGAGTCTGGATACCCAATGAAACTGGCCAGAGCCTGAATGCTCAACGTAATAACCGGAGTCTGGATACCCAATGAAACTTACCGGAGCCTGAACGCTCAACGTAATAACAGGAGTCTGGATACCCAACGTAACTGACCAGAGCCTGAACGCTCAACGTAATAACCGGAATCTGGATACTCAATGAAACTGAGCGGAGCCTGAACGCTCAACGTAATAACCCGAGTCTGGATAGTCAACGAAAATGACCGGAGCCTGAACGATCAACGTAATCACCGGAGTCTGGATACCCAACGAAACTGACCGGACCCTGAACGCTCAACGTAATATTTGGAGTCTGGATACTCAACGAAACTCACCGGATCCTGAACGCTCAACGTAATAAATGGAGTTATAATACTCAACGAAAATGACAGGATCCTGAACGCTCAATGTAATGACCGAAGTCTGGATACTCAACGAAAATGACCGGAGCCTGATCGCTCAACTTATTGACCGGAGTATGGATATTCAGTGAAAATGATCGGAGCCTGAACGTTCAATGTAATGACAGGAGTCTAGATACTCAACGAAAATGACCGGAGTCTGAACCCTCAATGTAATAGCCGGAGTCAGGATACTCAACGAAAATAACCGGAGCCTGAACGCTAAACGTAATAATCGGAGTCTGGATAGTCAACAAAAACGATCGGAGCCTGACGCTCAACTTAATAACCGGAGTCTGGATACTCAACCAAAATGACCGGAGCCTGAACGCTCAAGGTAAAAACCGGAGTCTGGATACCCAACGAAACTGACCGGAGCCTGAACGCTCAACGTAATAATCGGAATCTGGATACTCAACGAAACTGACCGGAGCCTGAACGCTTAACGTAATAACCCGAGTCTAGATAGTCAACAAAAATCACCGGAGCCTGAACGATCAACGTAATCACCGGAGTCTGGATACATAACGAAACTGACCGGAGCCTGAACGCTCAACGTATTATTTGGAGTCTGGTTACTCAACGAAACTGACCAGATCCTGAATGCTCAACGTAATAAATGGAGTTATGATACTCAACGAAAATGACTGGATCCTGAAAGCTCAATATAATGACTGGAGTCTGGATACTCAACGAAAATGACCGGAGCCTGAACGCTCAACGTAATAACTAGAGTCTGGATACCCAACGAAACTGACCGGAGCCTGAACACTCAACGTAATAACCGGAGTCTGGATACCCAACGAAACTTACCGGAGCCTGAACGCTCAACGTAATAACCGGAGTCTGGATACCCAACGAAACTGCCCGGAGCCTGAACGCTCAACGTAATAACCGGAATCTGGATACTCAACGAAACTGACCGGAGCTTGAACGCTCAACGTAAAAACCGGAGTCTGGATACCCAATTAAACTGACCGGAGCCTGAACGCTCAACGTAATAATTGGAATCTGGATACTCAACGAAACTGACCGGAGCCTGAACGCTTAACGTAATAACCCGAGTCTGGATAGTCAACGAAAATGACCGGAGCCTGAACGCTCAATGTAATAACTAGAGTTTGGATACCCAACGAAACTGACCGGAGCCTGAACGCTCAACGTAATAACCGGAGTCTGGATACCCAACGAAACTTACCGGAGCCTGAACGCTCAACGTAATAACCGGAGTCTGGATACCCAACGAAACTGACCGGAGCATGAACGCTCAAAGTAATAACCGGAATCTGGATACTCAACGAAACTGAGCGGAGCCTGAACGCTCAACGTAATAACCCGAGTCTGGATAGTCAACGAAAATGACCGGAGCCTGAACGATCAACGTAATCACCGGAGTCTGGATACCCAACGAAACTGACCGGAGCTTGAACGCTCAACGTAATATTTGGAGTCTGGATACTCAACGAAACTCACCGGATCCTAAACGCTCAACGTAATAAATGGAGTTATGATACTCAACAAAAATGACTGGATCCTGAACGCTCAATGTAATGACCCAAGTCTGGATACTCAACGAAAATGACCGGAGCCTGATCACTCAATGTATTGACCGGAGTATGGATATTCAACGAAAATGATCGGAGCCTGAACGTTCAATGTAATGACAGGAGTCTAGATACTCAATGAAAATGACCGGAGACTGAACCCTCAATATAATAACCGGAGTCAGGATACTCAACTAAAATAACCGGAGCCTGAGCGCTCAACGTAATAATCGGAGTCTGGATACTCAGTGAAAATGATCGGAGCCTGACGCTCAACTTAATAACCGGAGTCTGGATACTCAACGAAAATGACCGGAGCCTGAACGCTCACCGTAAAAACCGGAGTCTGGATACCCAACGAAACTGACCGGAGCCTGAACGCTCAACATGATAATCAGGATCTGGATACTCAACGAAACTGACCGGAGCCTGAACGCATAACGTAATAACCCGAGTCTAGATAGTCAACAAAAATGACCGGAGCCTGAACGATCAACGTAATCACCGGAGTCTGGATACCCAATGAAACTGACCGGAGCCTGAACGCTCAAGGTAATATTTGGAGTCTGGATACTCAACAAAACTGATCGGATCCTGAACGCTCAACGTCATAATCGAAGTCTGGATACTCAACGAAAATGATCGGAGCCTAACACTCAACTTAATAACCGGAGTCTGGATACTCAACGAAAATGACCGGAGCCCGAACGCTCAACGTAATAACTAGAGTCTGGATACCCAACGAAACTGACCGGAGCCTGAACGCTCAACGTAAAAACCGGAGTCTGGATACCCAACGAAACTTACCGGATCCTGAACGCTCAACGTAATAACCGGAGTCTGGATACCCAACGAAACTGACCGGAGCCTGAACGCTCAACGTAATAACCGGAATCTGGATACTCAACGAAACTGACCGGAGCCTGAACGCTTAACGTAATAACCCGAGTCTGGAAAGTCAACGAAAATGACCGGAGCTTGAACGATCAACGTAATCACCAGAGTCTGGATACATAACGAAACTGACCGGAGCCTGAACGCTCAACGTAGTAACCGGAATCTGGATACTCAACGAAACTGACCGGAGCCTGAACACTCAACGTAACAACCCGAGTCTGGATAGTCAACGAAAATGACCGGAGCTTGAACAATCAACGTAATCACCAGAGTCTGGATACATAACGAAACTGACCGGAGCCTGAACGCTCAACGTAATATTTGGAGTCTGGATACTCAACGAAACTGATCGGATCCTGAACGCTCAACGTCATAATCGAAGTCTGGATACTCAACAAAACTTACCGGAGCCTGAACGCTCAAAGTAATAACCGGAGTCTGGATACCCAACGAATGTGACTGGAGCCTGAACGCTCAACGTAATAACCAGAATCTGGATACTGAACGAAAATGACCGGAGCCTGAACGCTCAACATAAAAACCGAAGTCTGGATACCCAACGAAACTGACCGGTGCCTGAACGTTCAACGTAATAATCGGAATCTGGATACTCAACGAAACTGACCGGAGCCTGAACGCTTAACGTAATAACATGAGTCTGGATAGTCAACGAAAATGACCGGAGCCTGAACGCTCAACGTAATAACTAGAGTCTGGATACCCAACGAAACTGACTGGAGCCTGAACGCTTAACGTAATAACGGGAGTCTGGATACCCAACGAAACTTATCGGAGCCTGAACGCTCAACGTAATAACCGAAGTCTGGATACCCAACGAAACTGACCGGAGCCTGAACGCTCAACGTAATAACCGGAATCTGGATACTCAACGAAACTGAGCGGAGCCTGAACGCTCAACGTAATAACCAGAGTCTGGATAGTCAACAAAAATGACCGTAGCCTGAACGATCAACGTAATCACCGGAGTCTGGATACCCAACGAAACTGACCGGAGCCTGAACGCTCAACGTAATATTTGGAGTCTAGATACTCAACGAAACTCACCGGATCCTGAACGCTCAACGTAATAAATGGAGTTATGATACTCAACGAAAATGACTGGATCCTGAACGCTCAATGTAATGACCGAAGTCTGGATACTCAACGAAAAAGATCGGAGCTTGACACTCAACTTAATAACCGGAGTCTGGATACTCAACGAAAATGACCGGAGCCTGAACGCTCAACGTAATAACTAGAGTCTGGATACCCAACGAAACTGACCGGAGTCTGAACGCTCAACGTAGTAACCGGAGTCTGGATACCCAACGAAACTTACCGGAGCCTGAACGCTCAACGTAATAACCGGAGTCTGGATACGTAACGAAACTGACCGGAGCCTGAACGCTCAACGTAATAACCGGAATCTGGATACTCAACGAAACTGACCGGAGCCTGAACGCTCAACATAAAAACCGGAGTCTGGATACCCAACATAACTGACCGGAGCCTGAACGCTCAACGTAATAATCGGAATTTGGATACTCAATGAAACTGAACGGAGCCTGAACGCTTAACGTAATAACCCGAGTCTGGATAGTCAACGAAAATGACCGGAGCCTGAACGATCAACGTAATCACCGGAGTCTGGATACCCAATGAAACTGACCGGAGCCTGAACGCTCAACGTAATATTTCGAGTCTGGATACTCAACGAAACTGATCGGATCCTGAACGCTCAACGTAATAATCGAAGTCTGGATACTCAACGAAAATGACCGGAGCCTGACACTCAACTTAATAACCGGAGTCTGGATACTCAACTAAAATGACCGGAGCCTGAACGCTAAAAGTCATAACTAGAGTCTGGATACCCAACGAAACTGACCGGAGCCTGAACGCTCAACGTAATAACCGGTGTCTGGATACCCAACGAAACTTACCAGAGCCTGAACGCTCAACGTAATAACCGGAGTCTGGATACCCAACGAAACTGACCGGAACCTAAACGCTCAACGTAATAACCGGAATCTGGATACTCAACGAAACTGACCGGAGCCTGAACGCTCAACATAATAACCCGAGTCTGGATACCCAAAAAAACAGACCGGAGCCTGAACGCTCAACGTAATATTTGGAGTCTGGATACTCAACGAAACTGATCGGATCCTGAACGCTCAACGTAATAAATGGAGTTATGATACTCAACGAAAATGACTGGATCCTGAACGCTCAATGTAATGACCGGAGTCTGGATACTCAACGAAAATGACTGGAGCCTGATCGCTCAACGTATTGACCGGAGTATGGATACTCAACGAAAATGATCGGAGGCTGAACGTTCAACGTAATGATAAGAGTCTAGATACTCAACGAAAATGACCGGAGTCTGAACCCTCAACGTAGCAACCGGAGTCTGGATACTCAACGAAAATGACCGGAGCCTGAACGCTCAACTTAATAATCGGAGTCTGGATACTCAACGAAAATGATCGGAGCCTGACGCTCAACTTAATAACCGGAGTCTGGATACTCAACGAAAATGACCGGAGCCTGAACGCTCAACGTAAAAACCGGAGTCTGGATACCCAACGATACTGACCGGAGCCTGAACGCTCAACGTAATAACCGGAATCTGGATACTCAACGAAAATGACCGGAGCCTGAACGCTCAACGTAATAACCCGATTCTGGATAGTCAACGAAAATGACCGGAGCCTGAACTCTCAATGTAATATTTGGAGTCTGGATACTCAACGAAACTGATCGGATCCTGAACGCTCAATGTAATAATCGAAGTCTGGATACTCAACGAAAATGATCGGAGCCTGACACTCAACTTAATAACCGGAGTCTGGATACTCAACGAAAATGACCGGAGCCTGAACGCTCAACGTAATAACTAGAGTCTGGAAACCCAACGAAACTGACCGGATCCTGAACGCTCAACGTAATAACCGGAGTCTGGATACCCAACGAAAGTTATCGGAGCCTGAACGCTCAAAGTTATAACCGGAGTCTGGATACCCAACGAAACTGACCGGAGCCTGAACGCTCAACGTAATAACCGGAATCTGGATACTCAACGAAACTGACCGGAGCCTGAACGCTCAACGTAAAAACCGGAGTCTGGATACCCAACGAAACTGACCGGAGCCTGAACGCTCAACATAATAATCGGAATCTGGATACTCAACGAAACTGACCGGAGCCTGAACGCTTAACGTAATAACCCGAGTCTGGATAGTCAACGAAAATGACCGGAGCCTGAACGATCAACGTAATCACCGGAGTCTGGATACCCAATGAAACTGACCGGAGCCTGAACGTTCAACGTAATATTTGGAGTCTGGATACTCAACGAAACTGATCGGATCCTGAACACTTAACGTAATAATCGGAGTCTGGATACTCAACGAAAATGATCAGAGCCTGACACTCAACTTAAGAACCGATGTCTGGATACTCAACGAAAATGACCGGAGCCTGAACGCTCAACGTAATAACTAGAGTCTGGATACCCAACGAAACTGACCGGAGCCTGAACGCTCAACGCAATAACCGGAGTCTGGATACCCAACGAAACTTACCAGAGCCTGAACGCTCAACGTAATAACCAGAGTCTGGATACCCAACAAAACTGACCGGAGCCTGAACGCTCAACGTAATAACCGGAATCTGGATACTCAACAAAACTGACCGGAGCCTGAACGCTCAACGTAATAACCCGAGTCTGGATAGTCAACGAAAATGACCGAAGCCTGAACGATCAACGTAATCACCGGAGTCTGGATACCCAACGAAACTGACCAGAGCCTGAATGCTCAACGTAATATTTGGAGTCTGGATACTCAACGAAACTGACCGGGTCCTGAATGCTCAACGTAATAAATGGAGTTATGATACTCAACGAAAATGACCGGATCGTGAACGCTCAATGTAACGACCGGAGTCTGGATACTCAACGAAAATGACCGGAGCTTGAACGATCAACGTATTGACCGGAGTATGGATACACAACGAAAATGATCGGTGCCTAAACGTTCAACGTAATGACAGGAGTCTAGATACTCAACAAAAATAACCGGAGCCTGAACCGTCAACGGAATAACCGGAGTCAGGATACTCGACGAAAATAACCGGAGCCTGAACGCTCAACGTAATAATCGGAGTCTGGATACTCAACGAAAATGATCGGAGCCTGACGCTCAACTTAATAACCGGAGTCTGGATACTCAACGAAAATGACCGGAGCCTGAACGCTCAATGTAATAACCGGAGTCTGGATACCCAACGAAACTGACCGGAGCCTGAACGCTCAACGTAATAATCGGAATTTGGATACTCAACGAAACTGACCGGAGCCTGAACGCTTAACGTAATAACCCAAGTCTGGATAGTCAACGAAAATGACCGGAGCCTGAACGATCAACGTAATCACCGGAGTCTGGATACCCAACGAAGCTGACCAGAGCCTGAATGCTAACGTAATATTTGGAGTCTGGATACTCAACAAAACTGACCGGATCCTGAATGCTCAACATAATAAATGGAGTTATGATACTCAACAAAAATGATTGGATCTTGAACGCTCAATGTAATGACCGGAGTGTGGATACTCAACGAAAATAACCGGAGCCTGATCGCTCAAGGTATTGACCGGAGTATGGATATTCAACGAAAATGATGGGAGCCTGAACGTTCAATGTAATGACAGGAGTCTAGATACTCAACGAAAATGATCGGAGTCTGAACCCTCAACGTAATAACCGGAGTCAGGATACTCAACGATAATAACCGGAGCCTGAACGCTCAACGTAAAAATCAGAGTCTGGATACTCAACGAAAATGATCGGAGCCTGACGCTCAACTTAATAACCGGAGTCTGGATACTCAACGAAAATGACCGGAGCCTGAACGCTCAACATAAAAACCGGAGTCTGGATACCCAACGAAACTGACCGGAGCCTGAACGCTCAACGTAATAATCGGAGTCTGGATACTCAACGAAAATGATTGGAGCATGACGCTTAACGTAATAACCCGAGTCTGGATAGTCAACGAAAATGATCGGAGCCTGACGCTCAACTTAATAATCGGAGTCTGGATACTCAACGAAAATGACCGGAGCCTCAACGATCAACGTAATCACCGGAGTCTGGATACCCAATGAAACTGACCGGAGCCTGAACGCTCAATGTAATATTTGGAGTCAAGATACTCAACGAAACTGATCGAATCCTGAACGCTCAACGTAATAATCGGAGTCTGGATACTCAACGAAAATGATCGGAGCCTGACACTCAACTTAATAACTGGAGTCTGGATATTCAACGAAAATGACCGGAGCCTGAACGCTCAACGTAATAACTAGAGTCTGGATACCCAACGAAACTGACCGGAGCCTGAACGCTCAACGTAATAACCGGAGTCTGGATACCCAACGAAACTTACCGGAGCCTGAACGCTCAACGTAATAACTGGAGTCTGGATACCCAACGAAACTGACCGGAGCCTGAACACTCAACGTAATAATCGGAATCTGGATACTCAACAAAACTGACCGGAGCCTGAACACTCAACGTAATAACCCGAGTCTGGATAGTCAACGAAAATGACCGGAGCCTGAACGATCAACGTAATCACCGGAGTCTGGATACCCAACGAAACTGACCGGAGCCTGAACGCTCAACGTAATATTTGGAGTCTGGATACTCAACGAAACTGATCGGATCCTGAACGCTCAACGTAATAATCGGAGTCTGGATACTCAACGAAAATGATCGGAGCTTGACACTCAACTTAATAACCGGAGTCTGGATACTCAACGAAAATGACCGGAGACTGAAGGCTCAACGTAATAACTAGAGTCTGGATACCCAACGAAACTGACCGGAGCCTGAACGCTCAACGTAATAATCAGAGTCTGGATACTCAACGAAAATGATCGGAGCCTGACGCTCAACTTAATAACCGGAGTCTGGATACTCAACGAAAATGACCGGAGCCTGAACGCTCAACGTAATAACCGGAGTCTGGATACCCAACGAAACTGACCGGAGCCTGAACGCTCAACGTAATAACCCGAGTCTGGATAGTCAACGAAAATGACCGGAGCCTGAACGATCAACGTGATCACCGGAGTATGGATACCCAACAAAACTGACCGGAGCCTGAACGCTCAACGTAATATTTGGAGTCTGGATACTCAACGAAACTGACCGGATCCTGAATGCTCAACGTAATAAATGGAGTTATGATACTCAACAAAAATGACTGGATCCTGAACGCTCAATGTAATGACCGGAGTCTGGATACTCAACGAAAATGACCGGAGCCTGATCGCTCAACGTATTGACCGGAGTATGGATACTCAACGAAAATGATCGGAGCCTGAATGTTCAAAGTAATGACATGAGTCTAGATACTCAACGAAAATGACCGGAGTCTCAACCCTCAACGCAATAACCGGAGTCAGGATACTCAACGAAAATAACCGGAGCCTGAACGCTCAATGTAATAATCGGAGTCTGGATACTCAACAAAAATGATCGGAGCCTGACGCTCAACTTAATAACCGGAGTCTGGATACTCAACGAAAATGACCGGAGCCTGAACGCTCAACGTAATAACCGGAGTCTGGATACCCAACGAAAATGACTGGATCCTGTACGCTCAATGTAATGACCGGAGTCTGGATACTCAACGAAAATGACCGGAGCCTGATCGCTCAACGTATTGACCGGAGTATGGACACTCAACGAAAATGATCGGAGCCTGAACGTTCAAAGTAATGACAGGAGTCTAGATACTCAACGAAAATGACCGGAGTCTCAACCCACAACGTAATAACCGGAGTCAGGATACTCAACGAAAATAACCGGAGCCTGAACGCTCAACGTAATAATCGGAGTCTGAATACCCAACGAAACTGACCGGAGCCTGAACGCTCAACGTAATAATCGGAATCTGGATACTCAACGAAACTGACCGGAGCCTGAACGGTTAATGTAATAACCCGAGTCTGGATAGTCATCGAAAATGACCGGAGCCTGAACGATCAACGTAATCACCGGAGTCTGGATACCCAATGAAACTGACCGGAGCCTGAACGCTCAACGTAATATTTGGAGTCTGGATACTCAACGACACTGATCAGATCCTGAACGATCAACATAATAATCCGAGTCTGGATACTCAACGAAAATGATCGGAGCCTGACACTCAACTTAATAACCAGAGTCTGGATACTCAACGAAAATGACCGGAGCCTGAACGCTCAACGTAATAACTAGAGTCTGGATACCCAACGAAACTGACCAGAGCCTGAACGCTCAACGTAATAACCGGAGTCTGGATACCCAACGAAACTTACCGGAGCTTGAACGCTCAACGTAATAACCGGAGTCTGGATACCCAACGAAACTGACCGGAGCCTGAACGCTCAACGTAATAACCGGAATCTGGATACTCAACAAAACTGACCGGAGCCTGAACGCTCAACGTAATAACCCGAGTCTGGATAGTCAACAAAAATGACCGGAGCCTGAACGATCAACGTAATCACCGGAGTCTGGATACCCAACGAAACTGACCGGAGCCTGAACGCCAAACGTAATATTTGGAGTCTGGATACTCAACGAAACTGACCGGGTCCTGAACGCTTAACGTAATAAATGGAGTTATGATACTCAACGAAAATGACCGGATCATGAACGATCAATGTAACAACCGGAGTCTGGATACTCAACGAAAATGACCGGAGCCTGATCGGTCAACGTATTGACCGGAGTATGGATACTCAACGAAAATGATCGGAGCCTGATCGCTCAACGTAATGACAGGAGTCTAGATACTCAACGAAAATGACCGGAGTCTCAACCCACAACGTAATAACTGGAGTCAGGATACTCGATGAAAATAACCGGAGCCTGAACGCTCAACGTAATAATCGGAGTCTGGATACTCAACGAAAATGATCGGAGCCTGACGCTCAACTTAATAACCGGAGTCTGTATACTCAACGAAACTGACCGGAGCCTGAACGGTTAATGTAATAACCCGAGTCTGGATAGTCATCGAAAATGACCGGAGCCTGAACGATCAACGTAATCACCGGAGTCTGGATACCCAATGAAACTGACCGGAGCCTGAACGCTCAACGTAATATTTGGAGTCTGGATACTCAACGACACTGATCAGATCCTGAACGATCAACATAATAATCCGAGTCTGGATACTCAACGAAAATGATCGGAGCCTGACACTCAACTTAATAACCAGAGTCTGGATACTCAACGAAAATGACCGGAGCCTGAACGCTCAACGTAATAACTAGAGTCTGGATACCCAACGAAACTGACCAGAGCCTGAACGCTCAACGTAATAACCGGAGTCTGGATACCCAACGAAACTTACCGGAGCTTGAACGCTCAACGTAATAACCGGAGTCTGGATACCCAACGAAACTGACCGGAGCCTGAACGCTCAACGTAATAACCAGAATCTGGATACTCAACAAAACTGACCGGAGCCTGAACGCTCAACGTAATAACCCGAGTCTGGATAGTCAACGAAAATGACCGGAGCCTGAACGATCAACATAATCACCGGAGTCTGGATACCCAACGAAACTGACCGGAGCCTGAACGCTCAACGTAATAACCAGAATCTGGATACTCAACGAAACTGACCGGAGCCTGAACGCTCAACGTAATTACCCGAGTCTGGATAGTCAACGAAACTGACCTGAGCCTGAACGATCAACATAATCACCGGAGTCTGGATACCCAACGAAACTGACCGGAGCCTGAACGCTCAACGTAATATTTGGAGTCTGGATACTCAACGAAACTGATCGGATCTTGAACGCTCAACGTAATAATCGGAGTCTGGATACTCAACGAAAATGATTGGAGCCTGACGCTCAACTTAATAACCGGAGTCTGGATACTCAACGAAAATGACTGGAGCCTGAACGATTCATGTAATAACCGGAGTCTGGATACCTAACGAAACTGACAGGAGCCTGAACGCTCAATGTAATAATCGGAATTTGGATACTCAACGAAACTGACCGGAGCCTGAACGCTTAACCTAATAACCCGAGTCTGGATAGTCAACGAAAATGACCGGAGCCTGAACGATCAACGTAATCACCGTAGTCTGGATACCCAACGAAGCTGACCGGAGCCTGAATGCTCAACGTAATATTTGGAGTCTGGATACTCAACGAAACTGACCGGATCCTGAACGCTCAACATAATAAATGGAGTTATGATACTCAACAAAAATGACTAGATCCTGAACGCTCCATGTAATGACCGGAGTCTGGATACTCAACGAAAATGACCGGAGCATGATCGCTCAAGGTATTGACCGGAGTATGGATATTCAACGAAAATGATCGGAGCCTAAACGTTCAACGTAATGACAGGAGTCTAGATACTCAACGAAAATGACCGGAGTCTGAACCCTCAACGTAATAACCGGAGTCAGGATACTCAACGAAAATAACCGGAGCCTGAACGCTCAACGTAATAATCGGAGTCTGGATACTCAACGAAAATGATCGGAGCCTGACGCTCAACTTAATAACCGGAGTCTGGATACTCAACAAAAATGACCGGAGTCTGAATGCTCAACATAAAAACCGGAGTCTGGATACCCAACGAAACTGACCGGAGCCTGAATGCTCAACGTAATAATCGGAGTCTAGATACTCAACGAAAATGATCGGAGCCTGACGCTTAACGTAATAACCCGAGTTTGGATAGTCAACAAAAATGACCGGAGCCTGAACGTTCAACGTAATCACCGGAGTCTGGATACCCAACGAAACTGACCAGAGCCTGAACGCTCAACGTAATAATCGGAATCTGGATACTCAACGAAACTGACCGGAGCCTGAACGCTCAACGTAATAACCCGAGTCTGGATAGTCAACGAAAATCACCGGAGCCTGAACGCTTAACGTAATCACCGGAGTCTGGATACCCAATGAAACTGACGGGAGCTTGAACGCTCAACGTAATATTTGGAGTCAAGATACTCAACGAAACTGATCGAATCCTGAACGCTCAACGTAATAATCGGAGTCTGGATACTCAACGAAAATGATCGGAGCCTGACACTCAACTTAATCACTGGAGTCTGGATACTCAATGAAAATGACCGGAGCCTGAACGCTCAACGTAATAACTAGAGTCTGGATACCCAACGAAACTGACCGGAGCCTGAACGCTCAACGTAATAACTGGAGTCTGGATACCCAACGAAACTTACCGGAGCCTGAACGCTCAATGTAATAACCGGAGTCTGGATACCCAACGAAACTGACCGAAGCCTGAACGCTCAACGTAATAACCAGAATCTGGATACTCAACGAAACTGACCGGAGCCTGAACGCTCAACGTAATAACCCGAGTCTGGATAGTCAACGAAACTGACCGGAGCCTGAACGATCAACATAATCACCGGAGTCTGGATACCCAACGAAACTGACCGGAGCCTGAACGCTCAACGTAATATTTGGAGTCTGGATACTCAACGAAACTGATCGGATCCTGAACGCTCAACGTAATAATCGGAGTCTGGATACTCAACGAAAATGATCGGAGCCTGACGCTCAACTTAATAACCGGAGCCTGAACGATCAATGTAATAACCGGAGTCTGGATACCCAACGAAACTGACAGGAGCCTGAAGGCTCAACGTAATAATCGGAATTTGGATACTCAACGAAACTGACCGGAACCTGAACGCTTTACGTAACAACCCGAGTCTGGATAGTCAACGAAAATGACCGGAGCCTGAACGATCAACGTAATCACCGTAGTCTGGATACCCAACGAAGCTGACCAGAGCCTGAATGCTCAACGTAATATTTGGAGTCTGGATACTCAACGAAACTGACCGGATCCTGAACGCTCAACATAATAAATGGAGTTATGATACTCAACAAAAATGACTAGATCCTGAACGCTCCATGTAATGACCAGAGTCTGGATACTCAACGAAAATGACCGGAGCCTGATCGCTCAAGGTATTGACCGGAGTATGGATATTCAACGAAAATGATCGGAGCCTGAACGTTCAACGTAATGACAGGAGTCTAGATACTCAACGAAAATGACCGGAGTCTGAACCCTCAACGTAATAACCGGAGTCAGGATACTCAACGAAAATAACCGGTGCCTGAACGCTCAACGTAATAATCGGAGTCTGGATACTCAACGAAAATGATCGGAGCCTGACGCTCAACTTAATAACCGGAGTCTGGATACTCAACAAAAATGACCGGAGCCTGAACGCTCAACATAAAAACCGGAATCTAGATACCCAACGAAACTGGCCGAAGCCTGAACGCTCAACGTAATAATCGGAGTCTGGATACTCAACGAAAATGATCGGAGCCTGACACTCAACTTAATCACCGGAGTCTGGATACTCAACGAAAATGACCGAAGCCTGAACGCTCAACATAATAACCGGAGTCTGGATACCCAACGAAACTTACCGGAGCCTGAACGCTCAATGTAATAACCGGAGTCTGGATACCCAACGAAACTGACCGGAGCCTGAACGCTCAACGTAATAACCGGAATCTGGATACTCAACAAAACTGACCGGAGCCTGAACGCTCAACGTAATAACCCGAGTCTGGATAGTCAACGAAAATGACCGGAGCCTGAACGATCAACATAATCACCGGAGTCTGGATACCCAACGAAACTGACCGGAGCCTGAACGCTCAACGTAATATTTGGAGTCTGGATACTCAACGAAACTGATCGAATCCTGAACGCTCAACGTAATAATCGGAGTCTGGATACTCAACGAAAATGATCGGAGCCTGACGCTCAACTTAATAACCGGAGTCTGGATACTCAACGAAAATGACCGGAGCCTGAACGATCAATGTAATAACCGGAGTCTGGATACCCAACGAAACTGACAGGAGCCTGAACGCTCAACGTAATAATCAGAATTTGGATACTCAACGAAACTGACCGGAGCCTGAACGCTTAACGTAATAACCCGAGTCTGGATAGTCAATGAAAATGACCGGAGCCTGAACGATCAACGTAATCACCGGAGTCTGGATACCCAACGAAGCTGACCAGAGCCTGAATGCTCAACGTAATATTTGGAGTCTGGATACTCAACGAAACTGACCGGATCTTGAACGCTCAACGTAATAAATGGAGTTATGATACTCAACAAAAATGACTGGATCCTAAACACTCAATGTAATGACCGGAGTCTGGATACTCAACGAAAATGACCGGAGCCTGATCGCTCAAGGTATTGACCGGAGTATGGATATTCAACGAAAATGATCGGAGCCTGAACATTCAACGTAATGACCGGAGTCTGAACCCTCAACGTAATAACCGGAGTCAGGATACTCAACGAAAATAACCGGAGCCTGAATGCTCAACGTAATAATCGGAGTCTGGATACTCAACGAAAATGATCGGAGCCTGACACTCAACTTAATAACCGGAGTCTGGATACTCAACGAAAATGACCGGAGCCTGAACGCTCAACATAAAAACCGGAGTCTGGATACCCAACGAAACTGACCGGAGCCTGAACACTCAACGTAATAATCGGAGTCTGGATACTCAACGAAAATGACCGGAGCCTGACGCTTAACGTAATAACCCGAGTCTGGATAGTCAACGAAAATGACCGGAGCCTGAACGATCAATGTAATCACCGGAGTCTGGATACCCAATGAAACTGACGGGAGCCTGAACGCTCAACGTAATATTTGGAGTCATGATACTCAACGAAACTGATCGAATCCTGAACGCTCAACGTAATAATCAGAGTCTGGATACTCAACGAAAATGATCGGAGCCTGGCACTCAACTTAATAACCGGAGTCTGGATACTCAACGAAAATGACCGGAGCCTGAACGCTCAACGTAATAACAAGAGTCTGGATACCCAACGAAAATAATCGGAGCCTGAACGCTCAAAGTAATAATCGGAGTCTGGATACTCAACGAAAATGATCGGAGCCTGATGCTCAACTTAATAACCGGAGTCTGGATACTCAACAAAAATGACCGGAGCCTGAACGCTCAATGTAATAACCGGAGTCTGGATACCCAACGAAACTGACCGGAGCCTGAACGCTCAAGGTAATAATCGGAATCTAGATACTCAATGAAACTGACCGGAGCCTGAACGGTTAATGTAATAACCCGAGTCTGGATAGTCATCGAAAATGACAGGAGCCTGAACGATCAACGTAATCACCGGAGTCTGGATACCCAATGAAACTGACCAGAGCCTGAACGCTCAACGTAATATTTGGAGTCTGGATACTCAACGAAACTGATCGGATCCTGAACGATCAACATAATAATCGGAGTCTGGATACTCAACGAAAATGATCGGAGCCTGACACTCAACTTAATAACCGGAGTCTAGATACTCAACGAAAATGATCGGAGCCTGAACGCTCAACGTAATAACTAGAGTCTGGATACCCAACGAAACTTACCGGAGCCTGAACACTCAACGTAATAACCGGAGTCTGGATACCCAACGAAACTTACCGGAGCCTGAACGCTCAATGTAATAACCGGAGTCTGGATACCCAACGAAACTTACCGGAGCCTGAACGCTCAACGTAATAACCGAAATCTGGATACTCAACAAAACTGACCGGAGCCTGAACGCTCAACGTAATAACCCGAGTCTGGATAGTCAACAAAAATGACCGGAGCCTGAACGATCAACATAATCACCAGAGTCTGGATACCCAACGAAACTGACCGGAGCCTGAACGCTCAACGTAATATTTGGAGTCTGGATACTCAACGAAACTGATCGGATCCTGAACGCTCAACGTAATAATCGGAGTCTGGATACTCAACGAAAATGACCGGAGCCTGACGCTCAACTTAATAACCGGAGTCTGGATACTCAACGAAAATGACCGGAGCCTGAACGATCAATGTAATAACCGGAGTCTGGATACCCAACGAAACTGACAGGAGCCTGAACGCTCAACGTAATAATCGGAATTTGGATACTCAACGAAACTGACCGGAGCCTGAACGCTTAACGTAATAACCCGAGTCTGGATAGTCAACGAAAATGACCGGAGCCTGAACGATCAACGTAATCACCGGAGTCTGGATACCTAACGAAGCTGACCGGAGCCTGAATGCTCAACGTAATATTTGGAGTCTGGATACTCAACGAAACTGACCGGATCTTGAACGCTCAACGTAATAAATGGAGTTATGATACTCAACAAAAATGACTGGATCCTAAACGCTCAATGTAATGACCGGAGTCTGGATACTCAACGAAAATGACCGGAGCCTGATCACTCAAGGTATTGACCGGAGTATGGATATTCAACGAAAATGATCGGAGCCTGAACATTCAATGTAATGACCGGAGTCTGAACCCTCAACGTAATAACCGGAGTCAGGATACTCAACGAAAATAACCGGAGCCTGAACGCTCAACGTAATAATCGGAGTCTGGATACTCAACAAAAATGATCGGAGCCTGACACTCAACTTAATAACCGGAGTCTGGATACTCAACGAAAATTACCGGAGCCTGAACGCTCAACATAAAAACCGGAGTCTGGATACCCAACGAAACTGACCGGAGCCTGAACGCTCAACGTAATAATCGGAGTCTGGATACTCAACGAAAATGACCGGAGCCTGACGCTTAACGTAATAACCCGAGTCTGGATAGTCAACGAAAATGACCGGAGCCTGAACGATCAATGTAATCACCGGAGTCTGGATACCCAATGAAACTGACGGGAGCCTGAACGCTCAACGTAATATTTGGAGTCATGATACTCAACGAAACTAATCGAATCCTGAACGCTCAACGTAATAATCAGAGTCTGGATACTCAACGAAAATGATCGGAGCCTGGCACTCAACTTAATAACCGGAGTCTGGATACTCAACGAAAATGACCGGAGCCTGAACGCTCAACGTAATAACAAGAGTCTGGATACCCAACGAAAATAATCGGAGCCTGAACGCTCAAAGTAATAATCGGAGTCTGGATACTCAACGAAAATGATCGGAGCCTGATGCTCAACTTAATAACCGGAGTCTGGATACTCAACGAAAATGACCGGAGCCTGAACGCTCAATGTAATAACCGGAGTCTGGATACCCAACGAAACTGACCGGAGCCTGAACGCTCAAGGTAATAATCGGAATCTAGATACTCAATGAAACTGACCGGAGCCTGAACGGTTAATGTAATAACCCGAGTCTGGATAGTCATCGAAAATGACAGGAGCCTGAACGATCAACGTAATCACCGGAGTCTGGATACCCAATGAAACTGACCAGAGCCTGAACGCTCAACGTAATATTTGGAGTCTGGATACTCAACGAAACTGATCGGATCCTGAACGATCAACATAATAATCGGAGTCTGGATACTCAACGAAAATGATCGGAGCCTGACACTCAACTTAATAACCGGAGTCTGGATACTCAACGAAAATGATCGGAGCCTGAACGCTCAACGTAATAACTAGAGTCTGGATACCCAACGAAACTTACCGGAGCCTGAACACTCAACGTAATAACCGGAGTCTGGATACCCAACGAAACTTACCGGAGCCTGAACGCTCAATGTAATAACCGGAGTCTGGATACCCAACGAAACTTACCGGAGCCTGAACGCTCAACGTAATAACCGGAATCTGGATACTCAACAAAATTGACCGGAGCCTGAACGCTCAATGTAATAATCGGAGTCTGTATACTCAACGAAAATGATCGGAGCCTGACACTCAACTTAATAACCGGAGTCTGGATACTCAACGAAAATGACCGGAGCATGAACGCTCAACGTAATAACTAGAGTCTGGATACCCAACGAAGCTGACCGGAGCCTGAATGCTCAACGTAATATTTGGAGTCTGGATACTCAACGAAACTGACCGGATCCTGAACGCTCAACGTAATAAATGGAGTTATGATACTCGAAAAAAATGACTGGATCCTGAATGTTCAATGTAATGACCAGAGTCTGGATACTCAACGAAAATGAACGGAGCCTGATCGCTCAAGGTATTGACCGGAGTATGGATATTCAACGAAAATGATCGGAGCCTGAACGTTCAACGTAATGACAGGAGTCTAGATACTCAACGAAAATGACCGGAGTCTGAACCCTCAACGTAATAACCGGAGTCAGGATACTCGACGAAAATAACCGGAGCCTGAACGATCAACGTAATAATCGGAGTCTGGATACTCAACCAAAATGATCGGAGCCTGACGCTCAACTTAATAACCGGAGTCTGGATACTCAACGAAAATGACCGGAGCCTGAACTCTCAACATAAAAACTGGAGTCTGGATACCCAACGAAACTGACCGGAGCCTGAACGCTCAACGTAATAACCGGAGTCTGGATACCCAACGAAACTGACCGGAGCCTAAACGCTCAACGTAATAATCGGAGTCTGGATACTCAACGAAAATGATAGGAGCCTGACGCTTAACGTAATAACCCGAGTCTGGATAGTCAACGAAAATGACCGGAGCCTGAACGCACAACGTAATCACCGGTGTCTGGATACCCAACGAAACTGACCAGAGACTGAACGCTCAACGTAATAATCGGAATCTGGATACTCAACGAAACTGACCGGAGCCTGAACGCTTAACGTAATAACCCGAGTCTGGATAGTCAACGAAAATGACCGGAGCCTGAACGATCAACATAATCACCGGAGTCTGGATACCCAATGAAACTGACCGGAGCCTGAACGCTCAACGTAGTATTTGGAGTCAAAATACTCAACGAAACTGATCGAATCCTTAACGCTCAACGTAATAATCGGAGTCTGGATACTCAACGAAAATGATCAGAGCCTGACACTCAACTTAATAACCGGAGTCTGGATACTCAACGAAAATGATCGGAGCCTGACACTCAACTTAATAACCGGAGTCTGGATACTCAACGAAAATGACCAGAGCCTGAACGCTCAACGTAATAACTAGAGTCTGGATACCCAACGAAACTGACCGGAGCCTGAACGCTCAACGTAATAACCGGAGTCTGGATACCCAAAGAAACTGACCGGAGCCTGAACGCTCAACGTAATAATCAGAGTCTGGATACTCAACGAAAATGATAGGAGCCTGACGCTTAACGTAATAACCCGAGTCTGGATAGTCAACGAAAATGACCGGTGCCTGAACGCTCAACGTAATCACCGGAGTCTGGATACCCAACGAAACTGACCGGAGACTGAACGCTCAACGTAATAATCGGAATCTGGATACTCAACAAAACTGACCGGAGCCTAAACGCTTAACGTAATAACCCGAGTCTGGATAGTCAACGAAAATGACCTGAGCCTGAACGATTAGCGTAATCACCGGAGTCTGGATACCCAATCAAACTGACCGGAGCCTGAACGCTCAACGTAATATTTGGAGTCTAGATACTCAACGAAACTGATCAAATCGTGAACGCTCAACGTAATAATCGGAGTCTGGATACTCAACGAAAATGATCGGAGCCTGACACTCAACTTAATAACCGGAGTCTAGATACTCAACGAAAATGACCGGAGCCTGAACGCTCAACATAATAACCGGAGTCTGGATACCCAACGAAACTGACCAGAGCCTGAACGCTCAACGTAATAACCGGAGTCTGGATACCCAACGAAATTGACCGGAGCATGAACGCTCAACGTAATAATCGGAGTCTGGATACCCAACGAAACTGACCGGAGCCTGAACGCTTAACGTAATAACCGGAGTCTGGATACCCAACAAAATTGACCGGAGCCTGAACGCTCAACGTAAAAACCGAAGTCTGGATACCCAACGAAACTGACCGGAGCCTGAACGCTCAAAGTAATAATCAGAATCCGGATACTCAACAAAACTGACCGGAGCCTGAACGCTTAATGTAATAACCCGAGTCTGGATAGTCAATGAAAATGACCTGAGCCTGAACGATCAACGTAATCACCGGAGTCTGGATACCCAATGAAACTGACCGGAGCCTGAACGCTCAACGTAATATTTGGAGTCAAAATACTCAACGAAACTGATCGAATCCTGAACGCTCAACGTAATAATCGGAGTCTGGATACTCAACGAAAATGATCGGAGCCTGACACTCAACTTAATAACCGGAGTCTGGATACTCAACGAAAATGACCGGAGCCTGAACGCTCAACGTAATAACTAGATTCTGGATACCCAACGAAACTGACCGGAGCCTGAACGCTCAACGTAATAACCGGAGTCTGGATACCCAACGAAACTGACCGGAGCCTGAACGCTCAACGTAATAATCAGAGTCTGGATACTCAACGAAAATGATCGGAGCCTGACGCTTAACGTAATAACCCGAGTCTGGATAGTCAACGAAAATGACCGGAGCCTGAACGCTCAACGTAATCACCGGAGTTTGGATACCCAACGAAACTGACCGGAGCCTGAACGCTCAAAGTAATAATCAGAATCCGGATACTCAACAAAACTGACCGAAGCCTGAACGCTTAATGTAATAACCCGAGTCTGGATAGTCAATGAAAATGACCTGAGCCTGAACGATCAACGTAATCACCGGAGTCTGGATACCCAATGAAACTGACTGGAGCCTGAACGCTCAACGTAATATTTGGAGTCAAAATACTCAACGAAACTGATCGAATCCTGAACGCTCAACGTAATAATCGGAGTCTGGATACTCAACGAAAATGATCGGAGCCTGACACTCAACTTAATAACCGGAGTCTGGATACTCAACGAAAATGACCGGAGCCTGAACGCTCAAAGTAATAACTAGAGTCTGGATACCCAACGAAACTGACCGGAGCCTGAACGCTCAACGTAATAACCCGAGTCTGGATACCCAACGAAACTTACCGGAGCCTAAACGCTCAACGTAATAATCGGAGTCTGGATACCCAACGAAACTGACCGGAGCCTGAACGCTCAACGTAATAATCGGAGTCTGGATACTCAACAAAAATGATCGGAGCCTGACGCTTAACGTAATAACCCGAGTCTGGATAGTCAACGAAAATGACCGGAGCCTGAACGCTCAACGTAATCACCGGAGTTTGGATACCCAACGAAACTGACCGGAGCCTGAACGCTCAAAGTAATAATCAGAATCCGGATACTCAACAAAACTGACCGGAGCCTGAACGCTTAATGTAATAACCCGAGTCTGGATAGTCAATGAAAATGACCTGAGCCTGAACGATCAACGTAATCACCGGAGTCTGGATACCCAATGAAACTGACTGGAGCCTGAACGCTCAACGTAATATTTGGAGTCAAAATACTCAACGAAACTGATCGAATCCTGAACGCTCAACGTAATAATCGGAGTCTGGATACTCAACGAAAATGATCGGAGCCTGACACTCAACTTAATAACCGGAGTCTGGATACTCAACGAAAATGACCGGAGCCTGAACGCTCAACGTAATAACTAGAGTCTGGATACCCAACGAAACTGACCGGAGCCTGAACGCTCAACGTAATAACCCGAGTCTGGATACCCAACGAAACTTACCGGAGCCTAAACGCTCAACGTAATAATCGGAGTCTGGATACCCAACGAAACTGACCGGAGCCTGAACGCTCAACGTAATAATCGGAGTCTGGATACTCAACGAAAATGATCGGTGCCTGACGCTTAACGTAATAACCCGAGTCTGGATAGTCAACGAAAATGACCGGAGCCTGAATGCTCAACGTAATCACCGGAGTCTGGATATCCAACGAAACTGACCGGAGCCTGAACGCTCAAAGTAATAATCAGAATCTGGATACTCAACGAAACTGACCGGAGCCTGAACGCTTAACGTAATAACCCGAGTCTGGATAGTCAACGAAAATGACTTGAGCCTGAACGATCAACGTAATCACCGGAGTCTGGATACCCAATGAAACTGACCGGAGCCTGAACGCTCAACGTAATATTCGGAGTCAAGATACTCAACGAAATTGATCGAATCCTGAACGCTCAACGTAATAATCGGAGTCTGTATACTCAACGAAAATGATCGGAGCCTGACACTCAACTTAATAACCGGAGTCTGGATACTCAACGAAAATGACCAGAGCCTGAACGCTCAACGTAATAACTAGAGTCTGGATACCCAACGAAACTGACCGGAGCCTGAACGCTCAACGTAATAACCGGAGTCTGGATACCCAACGAAACTGACCGGAGCCTGAACGTTCAACGTAATAATCAGAGTCTGGATACTCAACGAAAATGATCGGAACCTGACGCTTAACGTAATAACCCGAGTCTGGATAGTCAACGAAAATGACCGGAGCCTGAACGCTCAACGTAATCACCGGAGTTTGGATACCCAACGAAACTGACCGGAGCCTGAACGCTCAAAGTAATAATCAGAATCCGGATACTCAACAAAACTGACCGGAGCCTGAACGCTTAATGTAATAACCCGAGTCTGGATAGTCAATGAAAATGACCTGAGCCTGAACGATCAACGTAATCACCGGAGTCTGGATACCCAATGAAACTGACTGGAGCCTGAATGCTCAACGTAATATTTGGAGTCAAGATACTCAACGAAACTGATCGAATCCTGAACGCTCAACGTAATAATCGGAGTCTGGATACTCAACGAAAATGATCGGAGCCTGACACTCAACTTAATAACCGGAGTCTGGATACTCAACGAAAATGACCGGAGCCTGAACGCTCAACGTAATAACTAGAGTCTGGATACCCAACGAAACTGACCGGAGCCTGAACGCTCAACGTAATAACCCGAGTCTGGATACCCAACGAAACTTACCGGAGCCTGAACGCTCAACGTAATAATCGGAGTCTGGATACCCAACGAAACTGACCGGAGCCTGAACGCTCAACGTAATAATCGGAGTCTGGATACTCAAAGAAAATGATCGGAGCCTGACGCTTAACGTAATAACCCGAGTCTGGATAGTCAACAAAAATGACCGCATCCTGAACGCTCAACGTAATCACCGGAGTCTGGATACCCAACGAAACTGACCGGAGCCTGAACGCTCAAAGTAATAATCAGAATCTGGATACTCAACGAAACTGACCGGAGCCTGAACGCTTAAAGTAATAACCCAAGTCTGGATAGTCAACGAAAACGACCTGAGCCTGAACGATCAACGTAATCACCGGAGTCTGGATTCCCAATGAAACTGACCGGAGCCTGAACGCTCAACGTAATATTTGGAGTCAAGATACTCAACGAAACTGATCGAATCCTGAACGCTCAACGTAATAATCGGAGTCTGGATACTCAACGAAAATGATCGGAGCCTGACACTGAACTTAATAACCGGAGTCTGGATACTCAACGAAAATGACCGGAGCCTGAACGCTCAACGTAATAACTAGAGTCTGGATACCCAACGAAACTGACTGGAGCCTGAACGCTCAACGTAATAACCCGAGTCTGGATACCCAACGAAACTTACCGGAGCCTGAACGCTCAACGTAATAATCGGAGTCTAGATACCCAACGAAACTGACCGAAGCCTGAACGCTCAACGTAATAATCGGAGTCTGGATAGTCAACGAAAATGACCGGAGCCTGAACGCTAAACGTAATCACCGGAGTCTGGATAGTCAACGAAAATGACCGGAGCCTGAACGCTCAACGTAATCACCAGAGTCTGGATACCCAACGAAACTGACCGGAGCCTGAACGCTCAAAGTAATAATCAGAATCCGGATACTCAACGAAACTGACCGGAGCCTGAACGCTTAACGTAATAACCCGAGTCTGGATAGTCAACGAAAATGACCTGAGCCAGAATGATCAACGTAATCACCGGAGTCTGGATACCCAATGAAACTGACCGGAGCCTGAACGCTCAACGTAATATTTGGAGTCAAAATACTCAACGAAACTGATCGAATCTTGAACGCTCAACGTAATAATCGGAGTCTGGATACTCAACGAAAATGATCGGAGCCTGACACTCAACTTAATAACCGGAGTCTGGATACTCAACGAAAATGACCGGAACCTGAACGCTCAACGTAATAACTAGAGTCTGGATACCCAACGAAACTGACCGGAGCCTGAACGCTCAACGTAATAACCCGAGTCTGGATACCCAACGAAACTTACCGGAGCCTGAACGCTCAACGTAATAATCAGAGTCTGGATACCCAACGAAACTGACCGGCGCCTGAACACTCAACGTAATAATCGGAGTCTGGATACTCAACAAAAATGATCGGAGCCTGACGCTTAACGTAATAACCCGAGTCTGGATAGTCAACGAAAATGACCGGAGCCTGAACGCTCAACGTAATCACCAGAGTCTGGATACCCAATGAAACTGACCGGAGCCTGAACGCTCAAAGTAATAATCAGAATCCAGATACTCAACGAAACTGACCGTAGCCTGAACGCTTAACGTAATAACCCGAGTCTGGATAGTCAACGAAAATGACCTGAGCCTGAATACCCAATGAAACTGACCGGAGCCTGAACGCTCAACGTAATATTTGGAGTCAAAATACTCAACAAAACTGATCGAATCCTGAACGCTCAACGTAATAATCGGAGTCTGGATTCTCAACGAAAATGATCGGAGCCTGACACTCAACTTAATAACCGGAGTCTGGATACTCAACGAAAATGACCAGAGCCTGAACGCTCAACGTAATAACTAGAGTCTGGATACCCAACGAAACTGACCGGAGCCTGAACGCTCAACGTAATAACCCGAGTCTGGATACCCAACGAAACTTACCGGAGCCTGAACGCTCAACGTAATAATCGGAGTCTGGATACCCAACGAAACTGACCGGAGCCTGAATGCTCAACGTAATAATCGGAGTCTGGATACTCAACGAAAATGATCGGAGCCTGACGCTTAACGTAATAACCCAAGTCTGGATAGTCAACGAAAATGACCGGAGCCTGAACGCTAAACGTAATCACCGGAGTCTGGATACCCAACGAAACTGACCGGAGCCTGAACGCTCAAAGTAATAATCAGAATCTGGATACTCAACGAAACTGACCGGAGCCTGAACGCTTAACGTAATAACCCGAGTCTGGATAGTCAACGAAAATGACCTGAGCCTGAACGATCAACGTAATCACCGGAGTCTGGATACCCAATGAAACTGACCGGAGCCTGAACGCTCAACGTAATATTTGGAGTCAAGATACTCAACGAAACTGATCGAATCCTAAACGCTCAACGTAATAATCGGAGTGTGGATACTCAACGAAAATGATCGGAGCCTGACACTCAACTTAATAACCGGAGTCTGGATACTCAACGAAAATGACCAGAGCCTGAACGCTCAACGTAATAACTAGAGTCTGGATACCCAACGAAACTGACCGGAGCCTGAACGCTCAACGTAATAACCGGAGTCTGGATACCCAACGAAACTGACCGGAGCCTGAACGCTCAATGGAATAATCAGAGTCTAGATACTCAACGAAAATGATAGGAGCCTGACGCTTAACGTAATAACCCGAGTCTGGATAGTCAACGAAAATGACCAGAGCCTGAACGCTCAACATAATACACGGAGTCTGGATACACAACGAAACTGACCGGAGACTGAACGCTCAACGTAATAATCGGAATCTGGATACTCAAAGAAACTGACCGGAGCCTGAATGCTTAACGTAATAACCCGAGTCTGGATAGTCAACGAAAATGACCGGAGCCTGAACGATCAACGTAATCACCGGAGTCTGGATACCCAATGAAACTGATCGGAGCCTGAACGCTCAACGTAATATTTGGAGTCAAGTTACTCAACGAAACTGATCGAATCCTGAACACTCAACATAATAATCGGAGTCTGGATACTCAACGAAAATGATCGGAGCCTGACACTCAACTTAATAACCGGAGTCTAGATACTCAACGAAAATGACCGGAGCTTGAATGCTCAACGTAATAACTAGAGTCTAGATACCCAACGAAACTGACCAGAGCCTGAACACTCAACGTAATAACCCGAGTCTGGATACCCAACAAAACTTACCGGAGCCTGAACACTCAACGTAATAATCGGAGTCTGGATACCCAACGAAACTGACCGGAGCTTGAACGCTCAACGTAATAATCGGAGTTTGGATAGTCAACAAAAATGACCGGAGCCTGAACGCTCAACGTAATCACCGGAGTCTGGATAGTCAACGAAAATGACCGGAGCCTGAACGCTCAACGTAATCACCGGAGTCTGGATACCCAACGAAACTGACCGGAGCCTGAACGCTCAAAGTAATAATCAGAATCCGGATACTCAACGAAACTGACCGGAGCCTGAACGCTTAACGTAATAACCCGAGTCTAGATAGTCAACGAAAATGACCTGAGCCTGAACGATCAACGTAATCACCGGAGTCTGGATACCCAATGAAACTGACCGGAGCCTAAACGCTCAACGTAATATTTGGAGTCAAGATACTTAACGAAACTGATCGAATCCTGAACGCTCAACGTAATACTCGGAGTCTGGATACTCAACGAAAATGATCAGAGCCTGACACTCAACTTAATAACCGGAGTCTGGATACTCAACGAAAATGACCAGAGCCTGAACGCTCAACGTAATAACTAGAGTCTGGATACCCAACAAACTGACTGGAGCCTGAACGCTCAACGTAATAACTGGAGTCTGGATACCCAACGAAACTGACCGGAGCCTTAACGCTCAACGTAATAATCAGAGTCTAGATACTCAACGAAAATGATAGGAGCCTGACGCTTAACGTAATAACCCGAGTCTGGATAGTCAACGAAAATGACCAGAGCCTGAACGCTCAACATAATACACGGAGTCTGGATACACAACGAAACTGACCGGAGACTGAACGCTCAACGTAATAATCGGAATCTCGATACTCAAAGAAACTGACCGGAGCCTGAATGCTTAACGTAATAACCCGAGTCTGGATAGTCAACGAAAATGACCGGAGCCTGAACGATCAACGTAATCACCGGAGTCTGGATACCCAATGAAACTGACCGGAGCCTGAACGCTCAAAGTAATAATCAGAATCCAGATACTCAACGAAACTGACCGTAGCCTGAACGCTTAACGTAATAACCCGAGTCTGGATAGTCAACGAAAATGACCTGAGCCTGAATACCCAATGAAACTGACCGGAGCCTGAACGCTCAACGTAATATTTGGAGTCAAAATACTCAACGAAACTGATCGAATCCTGAACGCTCAACGTAATAATCGGAGTCTGGATTCTCAACGAAAATGATCGGAGCCTGACACTCAACTTAATAACCGGAGTCTGGATACTCAACGAAAATGACCAGAGCCTGAACGCTCAACGTAATAACTAGAGTCTGGATACCCAACGAAACTGACCGGAGCCTGAACGCTCAACGTAATAACCCGAGTCTGGATACCCAACGAAACTTACCGGAGCCTGAACGCTCAACGTAATAATCGGAGTCTGGATACCCAACGAAACTGACCGGAGCCTAAATGCTCAACGTAATAATCGGAGTCTGGATACTCAACGAAAATGATCGGAGCCTGACGCTTAACGTAATAACCCAAGTCTGGATAGTCAACGAAAATGACCGGAGCCTGAACGCTCAACGTAATCACCGGAGTCTGGATACCCAACGAAACTGACCGGAGCCTGAACGCTCAAAGTAATAATCAGAATCTGGATACTCAACGAAACTGACCGGAGCCTGAACGCTTAACGTAATAACCCGAGTCTGGATAGTCAACGAAAATGACCTGAGCCTGAACGATCAACGTAATCACCGGAGTCTGGATACCCAATGAAACTGACCGGAGCCTGAACGCTCACCGTAATATTTGGAGTCAAGATACTCAACGAAACTGATCGAATCCTAAACGCTCAACGTAATAATCGGAGTCTGGATACTCAACGAAAATGATCGGAGCCTGACACTCAACTTAATAACCGGAGTCTGGATACTCAACGAAAATGACCAGAGCCTGAACGCTCAACGTAATAACTAGAGTCTGGATACCCAACGAAACTGACCGGAGCCTGAACGCTCAACGTAATAACCGGAGTCTGGATACCCAACGAAACTGACCGGAGCCTGAACGCTCAATGGAATAATCAGAGTCTAGATACTCAACGAAAATGATAGGAGCCTGACGCTTAACGTAATAACCCGAGTCTGGATAGTCAACGAAAATGACCAGAGCCTGAACGCTCAACATAATACACGGAGTCTGGATACACAACGAAACTGACCGGAGACTGAACGCTCAACGTAATAATCGGAATCTGGATACTCAAAGAAACTGACCGGAGCCTGAATGCTTAACGTAATAACCCGAGTCTGGATAGTCAACGAAAATGACCGGAGCCTGAACGATCAACGTAATCACCGGAGTCTGGATACCCAATGAAACTGATCGGAGCCTGAACGCTCAACGTAATATTTGGAGTCAAGTTACTCAACGAAACTGATCGAATCCTGAACACTCAACATAATAATCGGAGTCTGGATACTCAACGAAAATGATCAGAGCCTGACACTCAACATAATAACCGGAGTCTAGATACTCAACGAAAATGACCGGAGCTTGAATGCTCAACGTAATAACTAGAGTCTAGATACCCAACGAAACTGACCGGAGCCTGAACACTCAACGTAATAACCCGAGTCTGGATACCCAACGAAACTTACCGGAGCCTGAACACTCAACGTAATAATCGGAGTCTGGATACCCAACGAAACTGACTGGAGCCTGAACGCTCAACGTAATAATCGGAGTTTGGATAGTCAACAAAAATGACCGGAGCCTGAACGCTCAACGTAATCACCGGAGTCTGGATAGTCAACGAAAATGACCGGAGCCTGAACGCTCAACGTAATCACCGGAGTCTGGATACCCAACGAAACTGACCGGAGCCTGAACGCTCAAAGTAATAATCAGAATCCGGATACTCAACGAAACTGACCGGAGCCTGAACGCTTAACGTAATAACCCGAGTCTAGATAGTCAACGAAAATGACCTGAGCCTGAACGATCAACGTAATCACCGGAGTCTGGATACCCAATGAAACTGACCGGAGCCTAAACGCTCAACGTAATATTTGGAGTCAAGATACTCAACGAAACTGATCGAATCCTGAACGCTCAACGTAATAATCGGAGTCTGGATACTCAACGAAAATGATCAGAGCCTGACACTCAACTTAATAACCGGAGTCTGGATACTCAACGAAAATGACCAGAGCCTGAACGCTCAACGTAATAACTAGAGTCTGGATACCCAACAAACTGACTGGAGCCTGAACGCTCAACGTAATAACTGGAGTCTGGATACCCAACGAAACTGACCGGAGCCTTAACGCTCAACGTAATAATCAGAGTCTAGATACTCAACGAAAATGATAGGAGCCTGACGCTTAACGTAATAACCCGAGTCTGGATAGTCAACGAAAATGACCAGAGCCTGAACGCTCAACATAATACACGGAGTCTGGATACACAACGAAACTGACCGGAGACTGAACGCTCAACGTAATAATCGGAATCTCGATACTCAAAGAAACTGACCGGAGCCTGAATGCTTAACGTAATAACCCGAGTCTGGATAGTCAACGAAAATGACCGGAGCCTGAACGATCAACGTAATCACCGGAGTCTGGATACCCAATGAAACTGATCGGAACCTGAACGCTCAACGTAATATTTGGAGTCAAGTTACTCAACGAAACTGATCGAATCCTGAACACTCAACATAATAATCGGAGTCTGGATACTCAACGAAAATGATCGGAGCCTGACACTCAACTTAATAACCGGAGTCTGGATACTCAACGAAAATGACCGGAGCTTGAATGCTCAACGTAATAACTAGAGTCTAGATACCCAACGAAACTGACCGGAGCCTGAACGCTCAACGTAATAACCCGAGTCTGGATACCCAACGAAACTTACCCGAGCCTGAACACTCAACGTAATAATCGGATTCTGGATACCCAACGAAACTGACCGGAGCCTGAACGCTCAACGTAATAATCGGAGTCTGGATACTCAACGGAAATGATTGGAGCCTGACGCTTAACGTAATAACCCGAGTCTGGATAGTCAACGAAAATGACCGGAGCCTGAACGCTCAACGTAATCACCGGAGTCTGGATACCCAACGAAAATGACCGGAGCCTGAACGCTCAACGTAATCACCGGAGTCTGGATACTCAACGAAAATGATCGGAGCCTGACACTCAACTTAATAACCGGAGTCTGGATACTCAACGAAAATGACTGGAGCCTGAACGCTCAACGTAATAACTAGAGTCTGGATACCCAACGAAACTGACCGGAGCCTGAACGCTCAAAGTAATAATCGGAATCTGGATACTCAACGAAACTGACCGGAGCCTGAACGCTTAACGTAATAACCTGAGTCTGGATAGTCAACGAAAATGACCTGAGCCTGAACGATCAACGTAATCACCGGAGTCTGGATACCCAATGAAACTGACCGGAGCCTGAACGCTCAACGTAATATTTGGAGTCAAGATACTCAACGAAACTGATCGAATCCTGAACGCTCAACGTAATAATCGGAGTCTGGATACTCAACGAAAATGATCGGAGCCTGACACTCAACTTAATAACCGGAGTCTGGATACTCAACGAAAATGACCAGAGCCTGAACGCTCAACGTAATAACTAGAGTCTGGATACCTAACGAAACTGACCGAAGCCTGAACGCTCAACGTAATAACCAGAGTCTGGATACCCAACGAAACTGACCGGAGCCTGAACGCTCAACGTAATAATCAGAGTCTGGATACTCAACGAAAATGATAGGAGCCTGACGCTTAACGTAATAACCCGAGTCTGGATAGTCAACGAAAATGACCGGAGCCTGAACGCTTAATGTAATCACCGGAGTCTGGATACCCAACGAAACTGACCGGAGACTGAACGCTCAACGTAATAAGCGGAATCTGGATACTCAATGAAACTGACCGGAGCCTGAACGCTTAACGTAATAACCCGAGTCTGGAAAGTCAACGAAAATGACCGGAGCCTGAACGATCAACGTAATCACCAGAGTCTGGATACCCAATGAAACTGACTGGAGCCTGAACGCTCAACGTAATATTTGGAGTCAAGATACTCAACGAAACTGATCGAATCCTGAACGCTCAACGTAATAATCGGAGTCTGGATACTCAACGAAAATGATCGGAGCCTGACACTCAACTTAATAACCGGAATCTGGATACTCAACGAAAATGACTGGAGCCTGAACGCTCAACGTAATAACTAGAGTCTGGATACCCAACGAAACTGACGGGAGCCTGAACCTCAACGTAATAATCGGAGTCTGGATACCCAACGAAATTGACCGGAGCCTAAACGCTCAACGTAATAATCGGAGTCTGGATACTCAACGAAAATGATCGGAGCCTGACGCTTAACGTAATAACCCGAGTCTGGATAGTCAACGAAAATGACCGGAGCCTGAACGCTCAACATAATCACCGGAGTCTGGATACCCAACGAAACTGACCGGAGACTGAACGCTCAACGTAATAATCGGAATCTGGATACTCAACGAAACTGACCGGAGCCTGAACGCTTAACATAATAACCCGAGTCTGGATAGTCAACGAAAATGACCGGAGCCTGAACGATCAACGTAATCACCGGAGTCTGGATACCCAATGAAACTGACCGGAGCCTGAACGCTCAACATAATATTTGGAGTCAAGATACTCAACGAAACTGATCGAATCCTGAACGCTCAACATAATAATCGGAGTCTAGATACTCAACGAAAATGATCGGAGCCTGACACTCAACTTAATAACCGGAGTCTGGATACTCAACGAAAATGACCAGAGCCTGAACGCTCAACGTAATAACTAGAGTCTGGATACCCAACGAAACTGACCGGAGCCTGAACGCTCAACGTAATAACCGGAGTCTGGATACCCAATGAAACTGAGCGGAGCCTGAACGCTCAACGTAATAATCAGAGTCTGGATACTCAACGAAAATGATAGGAGCCTGACGCTTAACGTAATAACCCGAGTCTGGATAGTCAACGAAAATGACCGGAGCCTGAACGCTTAATGTAATCACCGGAGTCTGGATACACAACGAAACTGACCGGAGACTGAACGCTCAACGTAATAATCGGAATCTGGATACTCAACGAAACTGACCGGAGCCTGAACACTTAACATAATAACCCGAGTCTGGAAAGTCAACGAAAATGACCGGAGCCTGAACGATCAACGTAATCACCGGAGTCTGGATACCCAATGAAACTGATCGGAGCCTGAACGCTCAACGTAATATTTGGAGTCAAGTTACTCAACGAAACTGATCGAATCCTGAACACTCAACATAATAATCGGAGTCTGGATACTCAACGAAAATGATCAGAGCCTGACACTCAACATAATAACCGGAGTCTAGATACTCAACGAAAATGACCGGAGCTTGAATGCTCAACGTAATAACTAGAGTCTAGATACCCAACGAAACTGACCGGAGCCTGAACACTCAACGTAATAACCCGAGTCTGGATACCCAACGAAACTTACCGGAGCCTGAACACTCAACGTAATAATCGGAGTCTGGATACCCAACGAAACTGACTGGAGCCTGAACGCTCAACGTAATAATCGGAGTTTGGATAGTCAACAAAAATGACCGGAGCCTGAACGCTCAACGTAATCACCGGAGTCTGGATAGTCAACGAAAATGACCGGAGCCTGAACGCTCAACGTAATCACCGGAGTCTGGATACCCAACGAAACTGACCGGAGCCTGAACGCTCAAAGTAATAATCAGAATCCGGATACTCAACGAAACTGACCGGAGCCTGAACGCTTAACGTAATAACCCGAGTCTAGATAGTCAACGAAAATGACCTGAGCCTGAACGATCAACGTAATCACCGGAGTCTGGATACCCAATGAAACTGACCGGAGCCTAAACGCTCAACGTAATATTTGGAGTCAAGATACTCAACGAAACTGATCGAATCCTGAACGCTCAACGTAATAATCGGAGTCTGGATACTCAACGAAAATGATCAGAGCCTGACACTCAACTTAATAACCGGAGTCTGGATACTCAACGAAAATGACCAGAGCCTGAACGCTCAACGTAATAACTAGAGTCTGGATACCCAACAAACTGACTGGAGCCTGAACGCTCAACGTAATAACTGGAGTCTGGATACCCAACGAAACTGACCGGAGCCTTAACGCTCAACGTAATAATCAGAGTCTAGATACTCAACGAAAATGATAGGAGCCTGACGCTTAACGTAATAACCCGAGTCTGGATAGTCAACGAAAATGACCAGAGCCTGAACGCTCAACATAATACACGGAGTCTGGATACACAACGAAACTGACCGGAGACTGAACGCTCAACGTAATAATCGGAATCTCGATACTCAAAGAAACTGACCGGAGCCTGAATGCTTAACGTAATAACCCGAGTCTGGATAGTCAACGAAAATGACCGGAGCCTGAACGATCAACGTAATCACCGGAGTCTGGATACCCAATGAAACTGATCGGAACCTGAACGCTCAACGTAATATTTGGAGTCAAGTTACTCAACGAAACTGATCGAATCCTGAACACTCAACATAATAATCGGAGTCTGGATACTCAACGAAAATGATCGGAGCCTGACACTCAACTTAATAACCGGAGTCTGGATACTCAACGAAAATGACCGGAGCTTGAATGCTCAACGTAATAACTAGAGTCTAGATACCCAACGAAACTGACCGGAGCCTGAACGCTCAACGTAATAACCCGAGTCTGGATACCCAACGAAACTTACCCGAGCCTGAACACTCAACGTAATAATCGGATTCTGGATACCCAACGAAACTGACCGGAGCCTGAACGCTCAACGTAATAATCGGAGTCTGGATACTCAACGGAAATGATTGGAGCCTGACGCTTAACGTAATAACCCGAGTCTGGATAGTCAACGAAAATGACCGGAGCCTGAACGCTCAACGTAATCACCGGAGTCTGGATACCCAACGAAAATGACCGGAGCCTGAACGCTCAACGTAATCACCGGAGTCTGGATACTCAACGAAAATGATCGGAGCCTGACACTCAACTTAATAACCGGAGTCTGGATACTCAACGAAAATGACTGGAGCCTGAACGCTCAACGTAATAACTAGAGTCTGGATACCCAACGAAACTGACCGGAGCCTGAACGCTCAAAGTAATAATCGGAATCTGGATACTCAACGAAACTGACCGGAGCCTGAACGCTTAACGTAATAACCTGAGTCTGGATAGTCAACGAAAATGACCTGAGCCTGAACGATCAACGTAATCACCGGAGTCTGGATACCCAATGAAACTGACCGGAGCCTGAACGCTCAACGTAATATTTGGAGTCAAGATACTCAACGAAACTGATCGAATCCTGAACGCTCAACGTAATAATCGGAGTCTGGATACTCAACGAAAATGATCGGAGCCTGACACTCAACTTAATAACCGGAGTCTGGATACTCAACGAAAATGACCAGAGCCTGAACGCTCAACGTAATAACTAGAGTCTGGATACCTAACGAAACTGACCGAAGCCTGAACGCTCAACGTAATAACCAGAGTCTGGATACCCAACGAAACTGACCGGAGCCTGAACGCTCAACGTAATAATCAGAGTCTGGATACTCAACGAAAATGATAGGAGCCTGACGCTTAACGTAATAACCCGAGTCTGGATAGTCAACGAAAATGACCGGAGCCTGAACGCTTAATGTAATCACCGGAGTCTGGATACCCAACGAAACTGACCGGAGACTGAACGCTCAACGTAATAAGCGGAATCTGGATACTCAATGAAACTGACCGGAGCCTGAACGCTTAACGTAATAACCCGAGTCTGGAAAGTCAACGAAAATGACCGGAGCCTGAACGATCAACGTAATCACCAGAGTCTGGATACCCAATGAAACTGACTGGAGCCTGAACGCTCAACGTAATATTTGGAGTCAAGATACTCAACGAAACTGATCGAATCCTGAACGCTCAACGTAATAATCGGAGTCTGGATACTCAACGAAAATGATCGGAGCCTGACACTCAACTTAATAACCGGAATCTGGATACTCAACGAAAATGACTGGAGCCTGAACGCTCAACGTAATAACTAGAGTCTGGATACCCAACGAAACTGACCGGAGCCTGAACCTCAACGTAATAATCGGAGTCTGGATACCCAACGAAACTGACCGGAGCCTAAACGCTCAACGTAATAATCGGAGTCTGGATACTCAACGAAAATGATCGGAGCCTGACGCTTAACGTAATAACCCGAGTCTGGATAGTCAACGAAAATGACCGGAGCCTGAACGCTCAACATAATCACCGGAGTCTGGATACCCAACGAAACTGACCGGAGACTGAACGCTCAACGTAATAATCGGAATCTGGATACTCAACGAAACTGACCGGAGCCTGAACGCTTAACATAATAACCCGAGTCTGGATAGTCAACGAAAATGACCGGAGCCTGAACGATCAACGTAATCACCGGAGTCTGGATACCCAATGAAACTGACCGGAGCCTGAACGCTCAACATAATATTTGGAGTCAAGATACTCAACGAAACTGATCGAATCCTGAACGCTCAACATAATAATCGGAGTCTAGATACTCAACGAAAATGATCGGAGCCTGACACTCAACTTAATAACCGGAGTCTGGATACTCAACGAAAATGACCAGAGCCTGAACGCTCAACGTAATAACTAGAGTCTGGATACCCAACGAAACTGACCGGAGCCTGAACGCTCAACGTAATAACCGGAGTCTGGATACCCAATGAAACTGACCGGAGCCTGAACGCTCAATGTAATAATCAGAGTCTGGATACTCAACGAAAATGATAAGAGCCTGACGCTTAACGTAATAACCCGAGTCTGGATTGTCAACGAAAATGACCGGAGCCTGAACGCTTAATGTAATCACCGGAGTCTGGATACCCAACGAAACTGACCGGAGACTGAACGCTCAACGTAATAATCGGAATCTGGATACTCAACGAAACTGACCGGAGCCTGAACACTTAACATAATAACCCGAGTCTGGAAAGTCAACGAAAATGACCGGAGCCTGAACGATCAACGTAATCACCAGAGTCTGGATACCCAATGAAACCGACTGGAGCCTGAATGCTCAACGTAATATTTGGAGTCAAGATACTCAACGAAACTGATCGAATCCTGAACGCTCAACGTAATAATCGGAGTCTGGATACTCAACGAAAATGATCGGAGCCTGACACTCAACTTAATAACCGGAGTCTGGATACTCAACGAAAATGACTGGAGCCTGAACGCTCAACGTAATAACTAGAGTCTGGATACCCAACGAAATTGACCAGAGCCTGAACCTCAACGTAAAAATCGGAGTCTGGATACCCAACGAAACTGACCGGAGCCTAAACGCTCAACGTAATAATCGGAGTCTGGATACTCAACGAAAATGATCGGAGCTTGACGCTTAACGTAATAACCCGAGTCTGGATAGTCAACAAAAATGACCGGAGCCTGAACGCTCAACATAATCACCGGAGTCTGGATACCCAAAGAAACTGACCGGAGACTGAACGCTCAACGTAATAATCGGAATCTGGATACTCAACGAAACTGACCGGAGCCTGAACGCTTAATGTAATAACCCGAGTCTGGATAGTCAACGAAAATGACCGGAGCCTGAACGATCAACGTAATCACCGGAGTCTGAATACCCAATGAAACTGACCAGAGCCTGAACGCTCAACGTAATATTTGGAGTCAAGATACTCAACGAAACTGATCGAATCCTGAACGCTCAACATAATAATCGGAGTCTGGATACTCAACGAAAATGATCGGAGCCTGACATTCAACTTAATAACAAGAGTCTGGATACTCAAAGAAAATGACCGGAGCCTGAATGCTCAACGTAATAACTAGAGTCTGGATACCCATCGAAACTGACCGGAGCGTGAACGCTCAACGTAATAACCCGAGTCTGGATACCCAATGAAACTTACCGGAGCCTGAACACTCAACGTAATAATCGGAGTCTGGATACCCAACGAAACTGACCGGAGCCTGAACGCTCAACGTAATAATCGGAGTCTGGATACTCAACGAAAATGATTGGAGCCTGACGCTTAACGTAATAACCCGAGTTTGGATAGTCAACGAAAATGACCGGAGCCTGAACGCTCAACGTAATCACCGGAGTCTGGATACCCAACGAAACTGACCGGAGCATGAACGCTCAAAGTAATAATCAGAATCTGGATACTCAACGAAACTGACCGGAGCCTGAACGCTTAACGTAATAACCCGAGTCTGGATAGTCAATGAAAATGACCTGAGCCTGAACGATCAACGTAATCACCGGAGTCTGGATACCCAATGAAACTGACCGGAGCCTGAACGCTCAACGTAATATTTGGAGTCAAGATAATCAACGAAACTGATCGAATCCTGAACGCTCAACGTAATAATCAGAGTCTGGATACTCAACGAAAATGATCGGAGCCTGACACTCAACTTAATAACCGGAGTCTGGATACTCAACGAAAATGACCAGAGCCTGAACGCTCAACGTAATAACTAGAGTCTGGATACCCAACGAAACTGACCGGAGCCTGAACGCTCAACGTAATAACCGGAGTCTGGATACCCAACGAAACTGACCGGAGCCTGACGCACAACGTAATAATCAGAGTTTGGATACTCAACGAAAATGATAGGAGCCTGACGCTTAACGTAATAACCCGAGTCTGGATAGTCAACGAAAATGACCGGAGCCCGAACGCTCAACGTAATCACCAGAGTCTGGATACCCAACGAAACTGACCGGAGACTGAACGCTCAACGTAATAATCGGAATCTGGATACTCAACGAAACTGACCGGAGCCTGAACGCTTAACGTAATAACCCGAGTCTGGATAGTCAACGAAAATGACCGGAGCCTGAACGATCAACGTAATCACCGGAGTCTGAATACCCAATGAAACTGACCAGAGCCTGAACGCTCAACGTAATATTTGGAGTCAAGATACTCCACGAAACTGATCGAATCCTGAACGCTCAACATAATAATCGGAGTCTGGATACTCAACGAAAATGATCGGAGCCTGACATTCAACTTAATAACCGGAGTCTGGATACTCAACGAAAATGACCGGAGCCTGAATGCTCAACGTAATAACTAGAGTCTGGATACCCAACGAAACTGACCGGAGCGTGAACGCTCAACGTAATAACCCGAGTCTGGATACCCAACGAAACTTACCGGAGCCTGAACACTCAACGTAACAATCGGAGTCTGGATACCCAACGAAACTGACCGGAGCCTGAACGCTCAACGTAATAATCGGAGTCTGGATACTCAACGAAAATGATTGGAGCCTGACGCTTAACGTAATAACCCGAGTTTGGATAGTCAACGAAAATGACCGGAGCCTGAACGCTCAACGTAATCACCGGAGTCTGGATACCCAACGAAACTGACCGGAGCCTGAACGCTCAAAGTAATAATCAGAATCTGGATACTCAACGAAACTGACCGGAGCCTGAACGCTTAACGTAATAACCCGAGTCTGGATAGTCAATGAAAATGACCTGAGCCTGAACGATCAACGTAATCACCGGAGTCTGGATACCCAATGAAACTGACCGGAGCCTGAACGCTCAACGTAATATTTGGAGTCAAGATAATCAACGAAACTGATCGAATCCTGAACGCTCAACGTAATAATCAGAGTCTGGATACTCAACGAAAATGATCGGAGCCTGACACTCAACTTAATAACCGGAGTCTGGATACTCAACGAAAATGACCAGAGCCTGAACGCTCAACGTAATAACTAGAGTCTGGATACCCAACGAAACTGACCGGAGCCTGAACGCTCAACGTAATAACCGGAGTCTGGATACCCAACGAAACTGACCGGAGCCTGAACGCTCAACGTAATAATCAGAGTTTGGATACTCAACGAAAGTGATAGGAGCCTGACGCTTAACGTAATAACCCGAGTCTGGATAGTCAACGAAAATGACCGGAGCCTGAACGCTCAACGTAATCACCGGAGTCTGGATACCCAACGAAACTGACCGGATACTGAACGCTCAACGTAATAATCGGAATCTGGAAACTCAACAAAACTGACCGGAGCCTGAACGCTTAACGTAATAACCCGAGTCTGGATAGTTAACGAAAATGACCGGAGCCTGAACGATCAACGTAATCACCGGAGTCTGGATACCCAATGAAACTGACTGGAGCCTGAACGCTCAACGTAATATTTGGAGTCAAGATACTCAACGAAACTGATCGAATCCTGAACGCTCAACGTAATAATCGGAGTCTGGATACTCAACGAAAATGATCGGAGCCTGACACTCAACTTAATAACCGGAGTCTGGATACTCAACGAAAATGACCGGAGCCTAAACGCTCAACGTAATAACTAGAGTCTGGATACCCAACGAAACTGACCGGAGCCTGAACGCTCAACGTAATAACCCGAGTCTGGATACCCAACGAAACTTACCGGAGCCTGAACCTCAACGTAATAATCGGAGTCTGGATACCCAACGAAACTGACCGGAGCCTAAACGCTCAACGTAATAATCGGAGTTTGGATACTCAACGAAAATGATCGGAGCCTGACGCTTAACGTAATAACCCGAGTCTGGATAGTCAACGAAAATGACCGGAGCCTGGACGCTCAACGTAATCACCGGAGTCTGGATACCCAACGAAACTGACCGGAGACTGAACGCTCAACGTAATAATCAGAATCTGGATACTCAACGAAACTGACCGGAGCCTGAACGCTTAACGTAATAACCCGAGTCTGGATAGTCAACGAAAATGACTGGAGCCTGAACGATCAACGTAATCACCGGAGTCTGGATACCCAATGAAACTGACCGGAGCATGAACGCTCAACGTAATATTTGGAGTCAAGATACTCAACGAAACTGATCGAATCCTGAACGCTCAACGTAATAATCGGAGTCTGGATACTCAACGAAAATGATCGGAGCCTGACACTGAACTTAATAACCGGAGTCTGGATACTCAACGAAAATGATAGGAGCCTGACGCTTAACGTAATAACCCGAGTCTAGATAGTCAACGAAAATGACCGGAGCCTGAACGCTCAACGTAATCACCGGAGTCTGGATACCCAACGAAACTGACCGGAGGCTGAACGCTCAACGTAATAATCGGAGTCTGGATACCCAACGAAACTGACCGAAGCCTGAACGCTCAACGTAATAATCGGAGTTTGGATACTCAACGAAAATGATCGGAGCCTGACGCTTAACGTAATAACCCGAGTCTGGATAGTCAACGAAAATGATCGGAGCCTAAACGCTCAACGTAATCACCGGAGTCTGGATACCCAACGAAACTGACCGGAGCCTGAACGCTCAAAGTAATAATCAGAATCTGGATACTCAACGAAACTGACCGAGCCTGAACGCTTAACGTAATAACCCGAGTCTGGATAGTCAACGAAAATGACCTGAGCCTGAACGATCAACGTAATCACCGGAGTCTGGATACCCAATGAAACTGACCGGAGCCTGAACGCTCAACGTAATATTTGGAGTCAAGATACTCAACGAAACTGATCGAATCCTGAACGCTCAACGTAATAATCGGAGTCTGGATACTCAACGAAAATGACCGGTGCTTGAACGCTCAACGTAATAACTAGAGTCTGGATACCCAACGAAACTGACCGGAGCCTGAACGCTCAACGTAATAACCCGAGTCTGGATACCCAACGAAACTTACCGGAGCCTGAACGCTCAACGTAATAATCGGAGTCTGGATACCCAACGAAACTGACCGAAGCCTGAACGCTCAACGTAATAATCGGAGTCTGGATAGTCAACGAAAATGACCGGAGCCTGAACGCTCAACGTAATCACCGGAGTCTGGATAGTCAACGAAAATGACCGGAGCCTGAACGCTCAACGTAATCACCGGAGTCTGGATACCCAACGAAACTGACCGGAGCCTGAACGCTCAAAGTAATAATCAGAATCTGGATACTCAACGAAACTGACCGGAGCCTGAACGCTTAACGTAATAACCCGAGTCTGGATAGTCAACGAAAATGACCTGAGCCTGAACGATCAACGTAATCACCGGAGTCTGGATACCCAATGAACCTCATCGGAGCCTGAACCCTCAACGTAATATTTGGAGTCAAGATACTCAACGAAACTGATCGAATCCTGAACGCTCAACGTAATAATCGGAGTCTGGATACTCAACGAAAATGATCGGAGCCTGACACTCAACTTAATAACCGGAGTCTGGATACTTAACGAAAATGACCAGAGCCTGAACGCTCAACGTAATAACTAGAGTCTGGATACCCAACGAAACTGACCGGAGCCTGAACGCTCAACGTAATAACCGGAGTCTGGATACCCAACGAAACTGACCAGAGCCTGAACGCTCAACGTAATAATCAGAGTCTGGATACTCAACGAAAATGTTAGGAGCCTGACGCTTAACGTAATAACCCGAGTCTGGATAGTCAACGAAAATGACAGGAGCCTGAACGCTCAACGTAATCACCGGAGTCTGGATACCCAACGAAACTGACCGGAGACTGAACGCTCAACGTAATAATCGGAATCTGGATACTCAACGAAACTGACCGGAGCCTGAACGCTTAACGTAATAACCCGAGTCTGGATAGTCAACGAAAATGACCGGAGCCTGAACGATCAACGTAATCACCGGAGTCTGGATACCCAATGAAACTGACCGGAGCCTGAACGCTCAACGTAATATTTGGAGTCAAGATACTCAACGAAACTGATCGAATCCTGAACGCTCAACGTAATAATCGGAGTCTGGATACTCAACGAAAATGATCGGAGCCTGACACTCAACTTAATAACCGGAGTCTGGATACTCAACGAAAATGACCGGAGCCTGAATGGTCAACGTAATAACTAGAGTCTGGATACCCAACGAAACTGACCGGAGCCTGAACGCTCAACGTAATAACCCGAGTCTGGATACCCAACGAAACTTACCGGAGCCTGAACACTCAACGTAATAATCAGAGTCTGGATACCCAACGAAACTGACCGGAACCTGAACGCTCAACGTAATAATCGGAGTCTGGATACTCAACAAAAATGATCGGATCCTGACGCTTAACGTAATAACCCGAGTTTGGATAGTCAACGAAAATGACCTGAGCCTGAACGATCAACGTAATCACCGGAGTCTGGATACCCAATGAACCTCACCAGAGCCTGAACCCTCAACGTAATATTTGGAGTCAAGATACTCAACGAAACTAATCGAATCCTGAACGCTCAACGTAATAATCGGAGTCTGGATACTCAACGAAAATGATCGGAGCCTGACACTCAACTTAATAACCGGAGTCTGGATACTCAACGAAAATGACCAGAGCCTGAACGCTCAACGTAATAACTAGAGTCTGGATACCCAACGAAACTGACCGGAGCCTGAACGCTCAACGTAATAACCGGAGTCTGGATACCCAACGAAACTGACCGGAGCCTGAACGCTCAACGTAATAATCAGAGTGTGGATACTCAACGAAAATGATAGGAGCCTGACGCTTAACGTAATAACCCGAGTCTGGATAGTCAACGAAAATGACAGGAGCCTGAACGCTCAACGTAATCACCGGAGTCTGGATACCCAACGAAACTGACCGGAGACTGAACGCTCAACGTAATAATCGGAATCTGGATACTCAACGAAACTGACCGGAGCCTGAACGCTTAACGTAATAACCCGAGTCTGGATAGTCAACGAAAATGACCGGAGCCTGAACGATCAACGTAATCACCGGAGTCTGGATACCCAATGAAACTGACCGGAGCCTGAACGCTCAACGTAATATTTGGAGTCAAGATACTCAACGAAACTGATCGAATCCTGAACGCTCAACGTAATAATCGGAGTCTGGATACTCAACGAAAATGATCGGAGCCTGACACTCAACTTAATAACCGGAGTCTGGATACTCAACGAAAATGACCGGAGCCTGAATGGTCAACGTAATAACTAGAGTCTGGATACCCAACGAAACTGACCGGAGCCTGAACGCTCAACGTAATAACCCGAGTCTGGATACCCAACGAAACTTACCGGAGCCTGAACACTCAACGTAATAATCAGAGTCTGGATACCCAACGAAACTGACCGGAACCTGAACGCTCAACGTAATAATCGGAGTCTGGATACTCAACGAAAATGATCGGATCCTGACGCTTAACGTAATAACCCGAGTTTGGATAGTCAACGAAAATGACCTGAGCCTGAACGATCAACGTAATCACCGGAGTCTGGATACCCAATGAACCTCACCAGAGCCTGAACCCTCAACATAATATTTGGAGTCAAGATACTCAACGAAACTAATCGAATCCTGAACGCTCAACGTAATAATCGGAGTCTGGATACTCAACGAAAATGATCGGAGCCTGACACTCAACTTAATAACCGGAGTCTGGATACTCAACGAAAATGACCAGAGCCTGAACGCTCAACGTAATAACTAGAGTCTGGATACCCAACGAAACTGACCGGAGCCTGAACGCTCAACGTAATAACCGGAGTCTGGATACCCAACGAAACTGACCGGAGCCTGAACGCTCAACGTAATAATCAGAGTCTGGATACTCAACGAAAATGATAGGAGCCTGACGCTTAACGTAATAACCCGAGTCTGGATAGTCAACGAAAATGACAGGAGCCTGAACGCTCAACGTAATCACCGGAGTCTGGATACCCAACGAAATAGACCGGAGACTGAACGCTCAACGTAATAATCGGAATCTGGATACTCAACGAAACTGACCGGAGCCTGAACGCTTAACGTAATAACCCGAGTCTGGATAGTCAACGAAAATGACCGGAGCCTGAACGATCAACGTAATCACCGGAGTCTGGATACCCAATGAAACTGACCGGAGCCTGAACGCTCAACGTAATATTTGGAGTCAAGATACTCAACGAAACTGATCGAATCCTGAACGCTCAACGTAATAATCGGAGTCTGGATACTCAACGAAAATGATCGGAGCCTGACACTCAACTTAATAACCGGAGTCTGGATACTCAACGAAAATGACCGGAGCCTGAATGGTCAACGTAATAACTAGAGTCTGGATACCCAACGAAACTGACCGGAGCCTGAACGCTCAACGTAATAACCCGAGTCTGGATACCCAACAAAACTTACCGGAGCCTGAACACTCAACGTAATAATCGGAGTCTGGATACCCAACGAAACTGACCGGAGCCTGAACGCTCAACGTAATAATCGGAGTCTGGATACTCAACGAAAATGATCGGAGCCTGACGCTTAACGTAATAACCCGAGTCTGGATAGTCAACGAAAATGACCGGAGCCTGAACGCTCAACGTAATCACCGGAGTCTGGATACCCAACGAAACTGACCGGAGCCTGAACGCTCAAAGTAATAATATGAATCTGGATACTCAACGAAATTGACCGGAGCCTGAACGCTTAACGTAATAACCCGAGTCTGGATAGTCAACGAAAATGACCTGAGCCTGAACGATCAACGTAATCACTGGAGTCTGGATACCCAATGAAACTGACCGGAGCCTGAATGCTCAACATAATATTTGGAGTCAAGATACTCAACGAAACTGATCGAATCCTGAACGCTCAACGTAATAATCGGAGTCTAGATACTCAACGAAAATGATCGGAGCCAGACACTCAACTTAATAACCGGAGTTTGGATACTCAACGAAAATGACCAGAGCCTGAACAATCAACGTAATAACTAGAGTCTGGATACCCAACGAAACTGACCGGAGCCTGAACGCTCAACGTAATAACCGGAGTCTGGATACCAAACGAAACTGACCGGAGCCTGAACGCTCAACGTAATAATCAGAGTCTGGATACTCAACGAAAATGATAGGAGCCTGACGCTTAACGTAATAACCGGAGTCTGGATAGTCAACGAAAATGACCAGAGCCTGAACGCTCAACGTAATCACCGGAGTCTGGATACCCAACGAAACTGACCGGAAACTGAACGCTCAACGTAATAATCAGAATCTAGATACTCAACGAAACTGACCGGAGCCTGAACGCTTAACGTAATAACCCGAGTCTGGATAGTCAACGAAAATGACAGGAGCCTGAACGATCAACGTAATCACCGGAGTCTGGATACCCAATGAAACTGACCGGAGCCTGAACGCTCAACGTAATATTTGGAGTCAAGATACTCAACGAAACTGATCGAATCCTGAATGCTCAACGTAATAATCGGAGTCTGGATACTCAACGAAAATGATCGGAGCCTGACACTCAACTTAATAACCGGAGTCTGGATACTCAACGAAAATGACCGGAGCCTGAACGCTCAACGTAATAACTAGAGTCTGGATACCCAACGAATTTGACCGGAGCCTGAACGCTCAACGTAATAACCCGAGTCTGGATACCCAACGAAACTTACCGGAGCCTGAACGCTCAACGTAATAATCGGAGTCTGGATACCCAACGAAACTGACCGGAGCCTAAACGCTCAACGTAATAATCGGAGTCTGGATACTCAACAAAAATGATCGGAGCCTGACGCTTAACGTAATAACCCGAGTCTGGATAGTCAACGAAAATGACCGGAGCCTGAACGCTCAACGTAATCACCGGAGTCTGGATACCCAACGAAACTGACCGGAGCCTGAACGCTCAAAGTAATAATCAGAATCTGGATACTCAACGAAACTGACCGGAGCCTGAACGCTTAACGTAATAACCCAAGTCTGGATAGACAACGAAAATGACCGGAGCCTGAACGATCAACGTAATCACCAGAGTCTGGATACCCAATGAAACTGACCGGAGCCTGAACGCTCAATGTAATATTTGGAGTCAAGATACTCAACGAAACTGATCGAATCTTGAACGCTCAACGTAATAATCGGAGTCTGGATACTCAACGAAAATGATCGGAGCCTGACACTCAACTTAATAACCGGAGTCTGGATACTCAACGAAAATGACCGGAGCCTGAACGCTCAATGTAATAACTAGAGTCTGGATACCCAACGAAACTGACCGGAGCCTGAGCGCTCAACGTAATAACCGGAGTCTGGATACCCAACGAAACTTACCGGAGCCTGAACGCTCAACGTAATAACCGGAGTCTGGATACCCAACGAAACTGACCGGAGCCTGAACGCTCAACGTAATAAACGGAATCTAGATACTTAACAAAACTGACCGGAGCCTGAACGCTCAACGTAATAACCCGAGTCTGGATAGTCAACGAAAATGACCGGAGCCTGAACGATCAACGTAATCACCGGAGTCTGGATACTCAACGAAACTGATCGGAGCCTGAACGCTCAACGTAATAATCGGAGTTTGGATACTCAACAAAAATGATCGGAGCCTGACACTCAACTTAATAACCGGAGTCTGGATACTCAACGAAAATGACCGGAGCCTGAACGCTCAACGTAATAACTAGAGTCTGGATACCCAACGAAACTGATCGGAGCCTGAACGCTCAAAGTAATAATCAGAGTCTGGTTACCCAACGAAAATGATCGGAGCCTGACGCTCAACATAATGACAGGAGTCTAGATACTCAACGAAAATGACGGGAGTCTGAACCCTCAACGTAATAACCGGAGTCAGGATACTCGACGAAAATAACCGGAGCCTGAACGCTCAACGTAATAATCGGAGTCTGGATACTCGACGAAAATGATCGGAGCCTGACGCTCAACTTAATAACCGGAGTCTGGATACTCAACAAAAATTACCGGAGCATGAACGCTCAATGTAATAACCGGAGTCTGGATACCCAACAAAACTGACCAGAGCCTGAACGCTCAACGTAATAATCGGAATTTGGATACTCAACGAAACTGACCGGAGCCTGAACGCTTAACGTAATAACCTGAGTCTGGATAGTCAACGAAAATGACCGGAGCCTGAACGATCAACGTAATCACCGGAGTCTGGATACCCAACGAAGCTGACTGGAGCCTGAATGCTCAACGTAATATTTGGAGTCTGGATACTTAACGAAACTGACCGGATCCTGAATGCTAAACATAATAAATGGAGTTATGATACTCAAAAAAAATGACTGGATCCTGAACGCTCAATGTAATGACTGGAGTCTGGATATTCAACGAAAATGACCGGAGCCTGATTGCTCAAGGTATTGACCGGAGTATGGATACTCAACGAAAATGGTCGGAGCCTGAACGTTCAACGTAATGACAGGAGTCTAGATACTCAACGAAAATGACCGGAGTCTGAACCCTCAACGTAATAACTGGAGTCAGGATACTCAACCAAAAAAACCGGAGCCTGAGCGCTCAACGTAATAACCGGAGTCTGGATACTCAACGAAAATGACCGGAGCCTGAACGCTCAACATAAAAACCGGAGTCTGGATACCCAACGAAACTTACCGAAGCCTGAACGCTCAACGTAATAATCGGAGTCTGGATACTCAACGAAAATCATCGGAGCCTGACGCTTAACGTAATAACCCGAGTCTGGATAGTCAACGAAAATGACCGGAGCCTGAACGCTCAACGTAATCACCGGAGTCTGGATACCCAACGAAACTGACCGGATCCTGAACGCTCAACGTAATAATCGGAATCTGGATACTCAACGAAACTGACAGGAGCCTGAACACTTAACGTAATAACCCGAGTCTGGATAGTCAACGAAAATGACCGGAGCCTGAACGATCAACGTAATCACCGGATTCTGGATACCCAATGAAACTGACCGGAGCCTGAACGCTCAACGTAATATTTGGAGTCAAGATACTCAACGAAACTGATCGAATCCTGAATGCTCAACGTAACAATCGGAGTCTGGATACTCAACGAAAATGATCGGAGCCTGACACTCAACTTAATAACCGGAGTCTGGATACTCAACGAAAATGACCAGAGTCTGAACGCTCAACGTAATAACTAGAGTCTGGATACCCAATGAAAATGATCGGAGCCTAAACGTTCAATGTAATGACAGGAGTCTAGATACTCAACGAAAATGACCGGAGTCTGAACCCTCAACGTAATAACCGGAGTCAGGATACTCGATGAAAATAACCGGAGCCTGAACGCTCAACGTAATAATCAGAGTCTGGATACTCAACGAAAATGATCGGAGCCTGACGCTCAACTTAATAACCGGAGTCTGGATACGCAACGAAAATAACCGGAGTTTGAACGCTCAATGTAATAACCGGAGTCTGGATACCCAACGAAACTGACCGGAGCCTGAACGCTCAACGTAATAATCGGAATTTGGACACTCAACGAAACTGACCGGAGCCTGAACGCTTAATGTAATAACCCGAGTCCGGATAGTCAACGAAAATGACCGGAGCCTGAACGATCAACGTAATCACCGGAGTCTGGATACCCAACGAAACTGACCGGAGCCTGAACGCTCAACGTAATATTTGGAGTCTGGATACTCAACGAAACTGACCGGATCTTGAACGCTCAACGTAATAATTGGAGTCTGGATACTCAACGAAAATGATCGGAGCCTGACACTCAACTTAATAACCGGAGTCTGGATACTCAACGAAAATGACCGGAGCCTGAACGCGCAACGTAATAACTAGAGTCTGGATACCCAACGAAACTGACCGGAGCCTGAACGCTCAACGTAATAACCGGAGTCTGGATACCCAACAAAACTTACCAGAGCCTGAACGCTCAACGTAATAACCGGAGTCTGGATACCCAACGAAACTGACCAGAGCCTGAACGCTCAACGTAATAACCGGAATCTAGATACTCAACAAAACTGACCGGAGCCTGAACGCTCAACGTAATAACCCGAGTCTGGATAGTCAACGAAAATGACCGGAGCCTGAACGATCAACGTAATCACCGGAGTTTGGATACCCAACGAAACTGACCGGAGCCTGAACGCTCAACGTAATATTTGGAGTCTGGATACTCAATGAAACTGACCGGATCCTGAACGCTCAACGTAATAAATGGAGTTATGATACTCAACGAAAATGACCGGAGCCTGAACGCTCAACGTAATAACCGGAGTCTGGATACCCAACGAAACTGACCGGAGTCTGAACGCTCAACGTAATAATCGGAATTTGGATACTCAACGAAACTGACCGGAGCCTGAACGTTCAACGTAATGACAGGAGTCTAGATACTCAACGAAAATGACCGGAGTCTCAACCCTCAACGTAATAACTAGAGTCAGGATACTCAACGAAAATAACCGGAGCCTGAACGCTCAACATAATAATCGGAGTCTGGATACTCAACGAAAATGATCGGAGCCTGACGCTCAACTTAATAACCGGAGTCTGGATACTCAACGAAAATGACCGGAGCCTGAACGCTCAACGTAATAACCGGAGTCTGGGTACCCAACGAAACTGACCGGAGCCTGAACGCTCAACGTAATAATCAGAATCTGGATACTCAACGAAACTGACCGGAGCCTGAACGGTTAATGTAATAACCCGAGTCTGGATAGTCATCGAAAATGACCGGAGCCTGAACGATCAAGGTAATCACCAGAGTCTGGATACCCAATGAAACTAACCGGAGCCTGAACGCTCAACGTAATATTTGGAGTCTGGATACTCAACGAAACTGATCGGATCCTGAACGATCAACGTAATAATCGGAGTCTGGATACTCAACGAAAATGATCGGAGCCTGACACTCAACTTAATAACCAGAGTCTGGATAATCAATGAAATGACCGGAGCCTGAACGCTCAACGTAATAACTAGAGTCTGGATACCCAACGAAACTGACCAGAGCCTGAACGCTCAACGTAATAGCCGGAGTCTGGATACCCAACGAATTTTACCGGAGCCTGAACGCTCAACGTAATAACCGGAGTCTGGATACCCAACCAAACTGACCGGAGCCTGAACGCTCAACGTAATAACCGGAATCTGGATACTCAACAAAACTGACCGGAGCCTGAACGCTCAACGTAATAACCCGAGTCTGGATAGTCAACAAAAATGACCGGAGCCTGAACGATCAACGTAATAACCGGAGTCTGGATAACCAACGAAACTGACCGGAGCCTGAACGCTCAACGTAATAACCCGAGTCTAGATAGTCAACGAAAATGACCGGAGCCTGAACGATCAACGTAATCACCGGAGTATGGATACCCAAGGAAACTGACCGGAGCCTGAACGCTCAACGTAATATTTGGAGTCTGGATACTCAACGAAACTGACCGGAGCCTGAACGCTCAACGTAATAAATGGAGTTATGATACTCAACGAAAATGACTGGATCCTGAACGCTCAATGTAACGACCGGAGTCTGGATACACAACGAAAATGACCGGAGCCTGATCGGTCAACGTATTGACCGGAGTATGGATACTAAACGAAAATGATCGGAGCCTAAACGTTCAATGTAATGACAGGAGTCTAGATACTCAACGAAAATGACCGGAGTCTGAACCCTCAACGTAATAACCGGAGTCAGGATACTCGACGAAAATAACCGGAGCCTGAACGCTCAACGTAATAATCAGATTCTGGATACTCAACAAAAATGATCGGAGCCTGACGCTCAACTTAATAACCGGAGTCTGGATACGCAACGAAAATAACCGGAGTTTGAACGCTCAATGTAATAACCGGAGTCTGGATACCCAACGAAACTGACCAGAGCCTGAACGCTCAACGTAATAATCGGAATTTGGATACTCAACAAAACTGACCGGAGCCTGAACGCTTAATGTAATAACCCGAGTCCGGATAGTCAACGAAAATGACCGGAGCCTGAACGATCAACGTAATCACCGGAGTCTGGATACCCAACGAAACTGACCGGAGCCTGAACGCTCAACGTAATATTTGGAGTCTGGATACTCCACGAAACTGACCGGATCCTGAACGCTCAACGTAATAATTGGAGTCTGGATACTCAACGAAAATGATCGGAGCCTGACACTCAACTTAATAACCGGAGTCTGGATACTCAACGAAAATGACCGGAGCCTGAACGCGCAACGTAATAACTAGAGTCTGGATACCCAACGAAACTGACCGGAGCCTGAACGCTCAACGTAATAACCGGAGTCTGGATACCCAACAAAACTTACCAGAGCCTGAACGCTCAACGTAATAACCGGAGTCTGGATACCCAACGAAACTGACCAGAGCCTGAACGCTCAACGTAATAACCGGAATCTGGATACTCAACAAAACTGACCGGAGCCTGAACGCTCAACGTAATAACCCGAGTCTGGATAGTCAACGAAAATGACCGGAGCCTGAACGATCAACGTAATCACCGGAGTTTGGATACCCAACGAAACTGACCGGAGCCTGAACGCTCAACGTAATATTTGGAGTCTGGATACTCAATGAAACTGACCGGATCCTGAAGGCTCAACGTAATAAATGGAGTTATGATACTCAACGAAAATGACCGGAGCCTGAACGCTCAACGTAATAACCGGAGTCTGGATACCCAACGAAACTGACCGGAGTCTGAACGCTCAACGTAATAATCGGAATTTGGATACTCAACGAAACTGACCGGAGCCTGAACGTTCAACGTAATGACAGGAGTCTAGATACTCAACGAAAATGACCGGAGTCTCAACCCTCAACGTAATAATCGGAGTCAGGATACTCAACGAAAATAACCGGAGCCTGAACGCTCAACATAATAATAGGAGTCTGGATACTCAACGAAAATGATCAGAGCCTGACGCTCAACTTAATAACCGGAGTCTGGATACTCAACGAAAATGACCGGAGCCTGAACGCTCAACGTAATAACCGGAGTCTGGGTACCCAACAAAACTGACCGGAGCCTGAACGCTCAACGTAATAATCAGAATCTGGATACTCAACAAAACTGACCGGAGCCTGAACGGTTAATGTAATAACCCGAGTCTGGATAGTCATCGAAAATGACCGGAGCCTGAACGATCAAGGTAATCACCGGAGTCTGGATACCCAATGAAACTAACCGGAGCCTGAACGCTCAACGTAATATTTGGAGTCTGGATACTCAACGAAACTGATCGGAATCTGAACGATCAACGTAATAATCGGAGTCTGGATATTCAACGAAAATGATCGGAGCCTGACACTCAACTTAATAACCAGAGTCTGGATACTCAATGAAATGACCGGAGCCTGAACGCTCAACGTAATAACTAGAGTCTGGATACCCAACGAAACTGACCAGAGCCTGAACGCTCAACGTAATAGCCGGAGTCTGGATACCCAACGAATTTTACCGGAGCCTGAACGCTCAACGTAATAACCGGAGTCTGGATACCCAACCAAACTGACCGGAGCCTGAACGCTCAACGTAATAACCGGAATCTGGATACTCAACAAAACTGACCGGAGCCTGAACGCTCAACGTAATAACCCGAGTCTGGATAGTCAACAAAAATGACCGGAGCCTGAACGATCAACGTAATAACCGGAGTCTGGATAACCAACGAAACTGACCGGAGCCTGAACGCTCAACGTAATAACCCGAGTCTGGATAGTCAACGAAAATGACCGGAGCCTGAACGATCAACGTAATCACCGGAGTATGGATACCCAAGGAAACTGACCGGAGCCTGAACGCTCAACGTAATATTTGGAGTCTGGATACTCAACGAAACTGACCGGAGCCTGAACGCTCAACGTAATAAATGGAGTTATGATACTCAACGAAAATGACTGGATCCTGAACGCTCAATGTAACGACCGGAGTCTGGATACACAACGAAAATGACCGGAGCCTGATCGGTCAATGTATTGACCGGAGTATGGATACTCAACGAAAATGATCGGAGCCTAAACGTTCAATGTAATGACAGGAGTCTAGATACTCAACGAAAATGACCGGAGTCTGAACCCTCAACGTAATAACCGGAGTCAGGATACTCGACGAAAATAACCGGAGCCTGAACGCTCAACGTAATAATCAGAGTCTGGATACTCAACGAAAATGATCGGAGCCTGACGCTCAACTTAATAACCGGAGTTTGGATAGGCAACGAAAATAACCGGAGTTTGAACGCTCAATGTAATAACCGGAGTCTGGATACCCAACGAAACTGACCGGAGCCTGAACGCTCAACGTAATAATCGGAATTTGGATACTCAACGAAACTGACCGGAGCCTGAACGCTTAACGTAATAACCCGAGTCCGGATAGTCAACGAAAATGACCGGAGCCTGAACGATCAACGTAATCACCGGAGTCTGGATACCCAACGAAACTGACCGGAGCCTGAACGCTCAACGTAATATTTGGAGTCTGGATACTCAACGAAACTGACCGGATCCTGAACGCTCAACTTAATAAATGGAGTTATGATACTCAACGAAAATGACCGGATCCTGAACGCTCAATGTAATGACCGGAGTCTGGATACTCAACGAAAATGACCGGAGCCTGATCGCTCAACGTATTGACCGGAGTATGGATACTCAACGAAAATGACCGGAGCCTGAACGTTCAACTTAATGACATGAGTCTAGATACTCAACGAAAATGACCGGAGTCTGAACCCTCAACGTAATAACCGGAGTCAGGATACTCAACGAAAATAACCGGAGCCTGAACGCTCAACGTAATAATCAGAGTCTGGATACTCAACGAAAATGATCGGAGCCTGACGCTCAACTTAATAACCGGAGTCTTGATACGCAACGAAAATGACCGGAGCCTGAACGCTCAACGTAATAACCGGAGTCTGGATACCCAACGAAACTGACCGGAGCCTGAACGATCAACGTAATCACCGGAGTCTGGATACCCAACGAAACTGACCGGAGCCTGAACGCTCAACGTAATAACCCGAGTCTGGATAGTCAACGAAAATGACCGGAACCTGAACGATCAACGTAATCACCGGAGTATGGATACCCAAGGAAACTGACCAGAGCCTGAACGCTCAACGTAATATTTGGAGTCTGGATACTCAACGAAACTGACCGGAGCCTGAACGCTCAACGTAATAAATGGAGTTATGATACTCAACGAAAATGACTGGATCCTGAACGCTCAATGTAACGACCGGAGTCTGGATACACAACGAAAATGACCGGAGCCTGATCGGTCAACGTATTGACTTGAGTATGGATACTCAACGAAAATGATCGGAGCCTAAACGTTCAACGTAATGACAGGAGTCTAGATACTCAACGAAAATGACCGGAGTCTGAACCCTTAACGTAATAACCGGAGTCAGGATACTCAACGAAAATAACCGGAGCCTGAACGCTCAACGTAATAATCGGAATCTGGATACTCAACGAAAATGATCGGAGCCTGACGCTCAACTTAATAACTGGAGTCTGGATACTCAACGAAAATAACCGAAGCCTGAACGCTCAACATAAAAACCGGAGTCTGGATACCCAACGAAACTGACCGGAGCCTGAACGCTCAACGTAATAATCGGAGTCTGGATACTCAACAAAAATGATCGGAGCCTGACGCTTAACGTAATAACCCGAGTCTGGATAGTCAATGAAAGTGACCGGAGCCTGAACGCTCAACGTAATCACCGAAGTCTGGATACCCAACGAAACTGACCGGAGCCAGAATGCTCAACGTAATAATCGGAATCTGGATACTCAACGAAACTGACCGGAGCCTGAACGCTTAACGTAATAACCTGAGTCTGGATAGTCAACGAAAATGACCGGAGCCTGAACGATCAACGTAATCACCGGAGTCTGGATACCCAACGAAACTGACCGGAGCCTGAACGCTCAACGTAATATTTGGAGTCAAGATACTCAACGAAACTGATCGAATCCTGAACGCTCAACGTAATAATCGGAGTCTGGATACTCAACGAAAATGATCGGAGCCTGACACTCAACTTAATAACCGGAGTCTGGATACTCAACGAAAATGACCTAAGCCTGAACGCTCAACGTAATAACTAGAGTCTGGATACCCAACGAAACTTACCGGAGCCTGAACGCTCAACGTAATAACCGGAGTCTGGATACCCAACGAAACTTACCGGAGCCTGAACGCTCAACGTAATAACCGGAGTCTGGATACCCAACGAAATTGACCGGAGCCTGAACGCTCAACGTAATAATCGGAATCTGGATATTCAACAAAACTGACCGGAGCCTGAACGCTCAACGTAATAACCCGAGTATGGATAGTCAACGAAAATGACCGGAGCCTGAACGATCAACGTAATCACCGGAGTCTGGATACCCAACGAAACTGACCGGAGCCTGAACGCTCAATGTAATATTTGGAGTCTGGATACTCAACAAAACTGACCGGATCCTGAACGCTCAACGTAATAAATGGAGTTATGATACTCAACGAAAATGACCGGATCCTGAACGCTCAATATAATGACCGGAGTCTGGATACTCAACGAAAATGACCGGAGCCTGATCGCTCAACGTATTGACTGGAGTATGGATACTCAACAAATATGACCGGAGCCTAAACGTTCAACTTAATGACATGAGTCTAGATACTCAACGAAAATGACCGGAGTCTGAACCCTCAACGTAATAACCGGAGTCAGGATACTCAACGAAAATAACCGGAGCCTGAACGCTCAACGTAATAATCAGAGTCTAGATACTCAACGAAAATGATCGGAGCCTGACGCTCAACTTAATAACCGGAGTCTGGATACGCAACGAAAATGACCGGAGCCTGAACGCTCAATGTAATAACCGGAGTCTGGATACCCAACGAAACTGACCGGAGCCTGAACGCTCAACGTAATAATCGGAATCTGGATACTCAACGAAACTGACCGGAGCCTGAACGGTTAACGTAATAACCCGAGTCTGGATAGTCAACGAAAATGACCGGAGCCTGAACGATCAACGTAATCACCGGAGTCTGGATACCCAACGAAACTGACCGAAGCCTGAACGCTCAACGTAATATTTGGAGTCTGGATACTCAACGAAACTGACCGGATCCTGAACACTCAACGTAATAAATGGAGTTATGATACTCAACGAAAATGACCTGATCATGAACGCTCAATGTAATGACCGGAGTCTGGATACTCAACGGAAATGACCGGAGCCTGATCGCTCAACGTATTGACCGGAGTATGGATACTCAACGAAAATGACTGGAGCCTGAACGTTCAACTTAATGATAGGAGTCTAGATACTCAACGAAAATGACCGGAGTCTGAACCCTCAACGTAATAACCGGAGTCAGGATACTCAACGAAAATAATCGGAGCCTGAACGCTCAACGTAATAATCAGAGTCTGGATACTCAACGAAAATGATCGGAGCCTGACGCTCAACTTAATAACCGGAGTCTGGATACGCAACGAAAATGACCGGAGCCTGAACGCTCAACGTAATCACCGGAGTCTGGATACCCAACGAAACTGACCGGAGCCTGAATGCTCAACGTAATAATTGGAATCTGGATACTCAACGAAACTGACTGGAGCCTGAACGATTAACGTAATAACCCGAGTATGGATAGTCAACGAAAATGACCGGAGTCTGGATATTCAACGAAAATGATCGGAGCCTGAACGTTCAACGTAATGACAGGAGTCTAGATACTCAACGAAAATGACCGGAGTCTGAACCCTTAACGTAATAACCGGAGTCAGGATACTCAACGAAAATAACCGGAGCCTGAACGCTCAACGTAATAATCGGAGTCTGGATACTCAACGAAAATGATCGGAGCCTGACGCTCAACTTAATAACCGGAGTCTGGATACTCAACGAAAATGACCGAAGCCTGAACGCTCAACATAAAAACCGGAGTCTGGATACCCAACGAAACTGACCGGAGCCTGAACGCTCAACGTAATAATCGGAGTCTGGATACTCAACAAAAATGATCGGAGCTTGACGCTTAACATAATAACCCGAGTCTGGATAGTCAATGAAAGTGACCGGAGCCTGAACGCTCAACGTAATCACCGAAGTCTGGATACCCAACGAAACTGACCGGAGCCAGAATGCTCAACGTAATAATCGGAATCTGGATACTCAACCAAACTGACCGGAGCCTGAACGCTCAACGTAATATTTGGAGTCAAGATACTCAACGAAACTGATCGAATCCTGAACGCTCAACGTAATAATCGGAGTCTGGATACTCAACGAAAATGATCGGAGCCTGACACTCAACTTAATAACCGGAGTCTGGATACTCAACGAAAATGACCTGAGCCTGAACGCTCAACGTAATAACTAGAGTCTGGATACCCAACGAAACTGACCGGAGCCTGAACGCTCAACGTAATAACCGGAGTCTGGATACCCAACGAAACATACCGGAGCCTGAACGCTCAACGTAATAACCAGAGTCTGGATACCTAACGAAATTGACCGGAGCCTGAACGCTCAACGTAATAACCGGAATCTGGATATTCAACAAAACTGACCGGAGCCTGAACGCTCAACGTAATAACCCGAGTCTGGATAGTCAACGAAAATGACCGGAGCCTGAACGATCAACGTAATCACCGGAGTCTGGATACCCAACGAAACTGACCGGAGCCTGAACGCTCAATGTAATATTTGGAGTCTGGATACTCAACGAAACTGACCGGATCCTGAACGCTAAACGTAATAAATGGAGTTATGATACTCAACGAAAATGACCGGATCCTGAACACTCAATATAATGACCGGAGTCTGGATACTCAACGAAAATGACGGGAGCCTGATCGCTCAACGTATTGACTGGAGTATGGATACTCAACGAAAATGACCGGAGCCTAAACGTTCAACTTAATGACATGAGTCTAGATACTCAACGAAAATGACCGGAGTCTGAACCCTCAACGTAATAACCGGAGTCAGGACACTCAACGAAAATAACCGGAGCCTGAACGCTCAACGTAATAATCAGAGTCTGGATACTCAACGAAAATGATCGGAGCCTGACGCTCAACTTAATAACCGGAGTCTGGATACGCAACGAAAATGACCGGAGCCTGAACGCTCAATGTAATAACCGGAGTCTGGATACCCAACAAAACTGACCGGAGCCTGAACGCTCAACGTAATAATCGGAATCTGGATACTCAACGAAACTGACCGGAGCCTGAACAGTTAACGTAATAACCCGAGTCTGGATAGTCAACGAAAATGACCGGAGCCTGAACGATCAACGTAATCACCGGAGTCTGGATACCCAACGAAACTGACCGTAGCCTGAACGCTCAACGTAATATTTGGAGTCTGGATACTCAACGAAACTGACCGGATCCTGAACGCTCAACGTAATAAATGGAGTTATGATACTCAACGAAAATGACCGGATCCTGAACGCTCAATGTAATGACCAGAGTCTGGATACTCAACGAAAATGACCGGAGCCTGATCGCTCAACGTATTGACCGGAGTATGGATACTCAACGAAAATGACTGGAGCCTGAACGTTCAACTTAATGACAGGAGTCTAGATACTCAACGAAAATGACCGGAGTCTGAACCCTCAACGTAATAACCGGAGTCAGGATACTCAACGAAAATAACCGGAGCCTGAACGCTCAACGTAATAATCAGAGTCTGGATACTCAACGAAAATGATCGGAGCCTGACGCTCAACTTAATAACCGGAGTTTGGATACGCAACGAAAATTACCGGAGCCTGAACGCTCAACGTAATCACCGGAGTCTGGATACCCAATGAAACTGACCGGAGCCTGAATGCTCAACGTAATAATCGGAATCTGGATACTCAACGAAACTGACCGGAGCCTGAACGATTAACGTAATAACCCGAGTCTGGATAGTCAACGAAAATAACCGGAGTCTGGATATTCAACGAAAATGATCGGAGCCTGAACGTTCAACGTAATGACAGGAGTCTAGATACTCAACGAAAATGACCGGAGTCTGAACCCTTAACGTAATAACCGGAGTCAGGATACTCAACGAAAATAACCGGAGCCTGAACGCTCAACGTAATAATCGGAGTCTGGATACTCAACGAAAATGATCGGAGCCTGACGCTCAACTTAATAACCGGAGTCTGGATACTCAACGAAAATGACCGAAGCCTGAACGCTCAACATAAAAACCGGAGTCTGGATACCCAACGAAACTGACCGGAGCCTGAACGCTCAACGTAATAATTGGAGTCTGGATACTCAACGAAAATGATCGGAGCCTGACGCTTAACGTAATAACCCGAGTCTGGATAGTCAATGAAAGTGACCGGAGCCTGAACGCTCAACGTAATCACCGGAGTCTGGATACCCAACCAAACTGACCGGAGCCTGAATGCTCAACGTAATAATCGGAGTCTGGATACCCAACGAAACTGACCGGATCCTGAACGCTCAACGTAATGACCGGAGTCTGGATACTCAACGAAAATGACCGGATCCTGAACGCTCAACGTATTGACTGGTGTATGGATACTCAACGAAAATGACCGGAGCCTGAACGTTCAACTTAATGACATGAGTCTAGATACTCAACGAAAATGACCGGAGTCTGAACCCTCAACGTAATAACCGGAGTCAGGATACTCAACGAAAATAACCGGAGCCTGAACGCTCAACGTAATAATCAGAGTCTAGATACTCAACGAAAATGATCGGAGCCTGACGCTCAACTTAATAACCGAAGTTTGGATACGCAACGAAAATGACCGGAGCCTGAATGCTCAACGTAATAACCGGAGTCTGGATACCCAACGAAACTGACCGGAGCCTGAACGCTCAACGTAATAATCGGAATCTGGATACTCAACAAAACTGACCGGAGCCTGAACGCTTAACGTAATAACCCGAGTCTGGATAGTCAACGAAAATGACCGGAGCCTGAACGATCAACGTAATCACCGGAGTCTAGATACCCAACGAAACTGACCGGAGGCTGAACGCTCAACGTAATATTTGGAGTCTGGATACTCAACGAAACTGACCGGATCCTGAACGCTCAACGTAATAAATGGAGTTATGATACTCAACGAAAATGAACGGATCCTGAACGCTCAATGTAATGACCGGAGTCTGGATACTCAACGAAAATGACCAGAGCCTGACCGCTCAACGTATTGACCGGAGTATGGATACTCAACGAAAATGACCGGAGCCTGAACGTTCAACTTAATGACAAGAGTCTAGATACTCAACGAAAATGACCGGAGTCTGAACCCTCAACGTAATAACCGGAGTCAGGATACTCAACGAAGATAACCGGAGCCTGAACGCTCAACGTAATAATCGGAGTCTGGATACTCAACGAAAATGATCGGAGCCTGACGCTTAACGTAATAACCCGAGTCTGGATAGTCAATGAAAGTGACCGGAGCCTGAACGCTCAATGTAATCACCGGAGTCTGGATACCCAACGTAACTGACTGGAGCCTGAACGCTCAACGTAATAATCGGAATCTGGATACTCAACGAAACTGACCGGAGCCTGAACGCTTAACGTAATTACCCGAGTCTGGATAGTCAACGAAAATGACCGGAGCCTGAACGATCAACGTAATCACCGGAGTCTGGATACCCAATGAAACTGACCGGAGCCTGAACGCTCAACGTAATATTTGGAGTCAAGATACTCAACGAAACTGATCGAATCCTGAATGCTTAACGTAATAATCGGAGTCTGGATACTCAACGAAAATGATCGGAGCCTGACACTCAACTTAATAACCGGAGTCTGGATACTCAACGAAAATGACCTGAGCCTGAACGCTCAACGTAATAACTAGAGTCTGGATACCCAACGAAATTGACCGGAGCCTGAACGCTCAACGTAATAACCGGAGTCTGGATACCCAACGAAACTTACCGGAGCCTGAACACTCAACGTAATAACCGGAGTCTGGATACCCAACGAAACTGACCGGAGCCTGAACGCTCAACGTAATAACCGGAATCTGGATATTCAACAAAACTGACCGGAGCCTGAACGCTCAACGTAATAACCCGAGTCTGGATAGTCAACGAAAATGACCGGAGCCTGAACGATCAACGTAATCACCGGAGTCTGGATACCCAACGAAACTGACCGGAGCCTGAACGCTCAATGTAATATTTGGAGTCTGGATACTCAACGAAACTGACCGGATCCTGAACGCTCAACGTAATAAATGGAGTTATGATACTCAACGAAAATGACCGGATCCTGAACGCTCAATGTAATGACCGGAGTCTGGATACTCAACGAAAATGACCGGAGCCTGATCGCTCAACGTATTGACTAGAGTCTGGATACTCAACGAAAATGATCGGAGCCTGACGCTCAACTTAATAACCGGAGTCTGGATACGCAACGAAAATGACCGGAGCCTGAACGCTCAACGTAATAACCGGAGTCTGGATACCCAACGAAACTGACCGAAGTCTGAACGCTCAACGTAATAATCGGAATTTGGATACTCAACGAAACTGACCGGAGCCTGAACGCTTAACGTAATAACCCGAGTCTGGATAGTCAACGAAAATGACCGGAGCCTGAACGATCAACGTAATCACCGGAGTCTGGATACCCAACGAAGCTGACCGGAGCCTGAATGCTCAACGTAATATTTGGAGTGTGGATACTCAACGAAACTGACCGGATCCTGAACGCTCAACGTAATAAATGGAGTTATGATACTCAACAAAAATGACTGGATCCTGAACGCTCAATGTAATGACCGGAGTCTGGATACTCAACAAAAATGACCAGAGCCTGATCGCTCAAGGTATTGACCGGAGTATGGATATTCAACGAAAATGATCGGAGCCTGAACGTTCAACGTAATGACAGGAGTCTAGATACTCAACGAAAATGACCGGAGTCTGAACCCTCAACGTAATAACCGGAGTCAGGATACTCAACAAAAATAACCGGAGCCTGAACGCTCAACGTAATAATCGGAGTCTGGATACTCAACGAAAATGACCGGAGCCTAAACGTTCAACTTAATGACATGAGTCTAGATACTCAACGAAAATGACCGGAGTCTGAACCCTCAACGTAATAACCGGAGTCAGGATACTCAACGAAAATAACCGGAGCCTGAACGCTCAACGTAATAATCAGAGTCTGGATACTCAACGAAAATGATCGGAGCCTGACGCTCAACTTAATAACCGGAGTCTGGATACGCAACGAAAATGATCGGAGCCTGAACGCTCAATGTAATAACCGGAGTCTGGATACCCAACGAAACTGACCGGAGCCTGAACGCTCAACGTAATAATCAGAATCTGGATACTCAACGAAACTGACCGGAGCCTGAACGGTTAACGTAATAACCCGAGTCTGGATAGTCAACGAAAATGACCGGAGCCTGAACGATCAACGTAATCACCGGAGTCTGGATACCCAATGAAACTGACAGGAGCCTGAACGCTCAACGTAATATTTGGAGTCAAGATACCTAACGAAACTGATCGAATCCTGAACGCTCAACGTAATAATCGGAGTCTGGATACTCAACGAAAATGATCGGAGCCTGACACTCAACTTAATAACCGGAGTCTGGATACTCAACGAAAATGACCGGAGCCTGATCGCTCAACGTATTGACTGGAGTCTGGATACTCAACGAAAATGATCGGAGCCTGACGCTCAACTTAATAACCGGAGTCTGGATACGCAACGAAAATGACCGGAGCCTGAACGCTCAACGTAATAACCGGAGTCTGGATACCCAACGAAACTGACCGGAGTCTGAACGCTCAACGTAATAATCGGAATTTGGATACTCAACGAAACTGACCGGAGCCTGAACGCTTAACGTAATAACCCGAGTCTGGATAGTCAACGAAAATGACCGGAGCCTGAACGATCAACGTAATCACCGGAGTCTGGATACCCAACGAAGCTGACCGGAGCCTGAATGCTCAACGTAATATTTGGAGTGTGGATACTCAACGAAACTGACCGGATCCTGAACGCTCAACGTAATAAATGGAGTTATGATACTCAACAAAAATGACTGGATCCTGAACGCTCAATGTAATGACCGGAGTCTGGATACTCAACAAAAATGACCAGAGCCTGATCGCTCAAGGTATTGACCGGAGTATGGATATTCAACGAAAATGATCGGAGCCTGAACGTTCAACGTAATGACAGGAGTCTAGATACTCAACGAAAATGACCGGAGTCTCAACCCTCAACGTAATAACCGGAGTCAGGATACTCAACAAAAATAACCGGAGCCTGAACGCTCAACGTAATAATCGGAGTCTGGATACTCAACGAAAATGACCGGAGCCTAAACGTTCAACTTAATGACATGAGTCTAGATACTCAACGAAAATGACCGGAGTCTGAACCCTCAACGTAATAACCGGAGTCAGGATACTCAACGAAAATAACCGGAGCCTGAACGCTCAACGTAATAATCAGAGTCTGGATACTCAACGAAAATGATCGGAGCCTGACGCTCAACTTAATAACCGGAGTCTGGATACGCAACGAAAATGATCGGAGCCTGAACGCTCAATGTAATAACCGGAGTCTGGATACCCAACGAAACTGACCGGAGCCTGAACGCTCAACGTAATAATCAGAATCTGGATACTCAACGAAACTGACCGGAGCCTGAACGGTTAACGTAATAACCCGAGTCTGGATAGTCAACGAAAATGACCGGAGCCTGAACGATCAACGTAATCACCGGAGTCTGGATACCCAATGAAACTGACAGGAGCCTGAACGCTCAACGTAATATTTGGAGTCAAGATACCTAACGAAACTGATCGAATCCTGAACGCTCAACGTAATAATCGGAGTCTGGATACTCAACGAAAATGATCGGAGCCTGACACTCAACTTAATAACCGGAGTCTGGATACTCAACAAAAATGACCGGAGCCTGATCGCTCAACGTATTGACTGGAGTCTGGATACTCAACGAAAATGATCGGAGCCTGACGCTCAACTTAATAACCGGAGTCTGGATACGCAACGAAAATGACCGGAGCCTGAACGCTCAACGTAATAACCGGAGTCTGGATACCCAACGAAACTGACCGGAGTCTGAACGCTCAACGTAATAATCGGAATTTGGATACTCAACGAAACTGACCGGAGCCTGAACGCTTAACGTAATAACCCGAGTCTGGATAGTCAACGAAAATGACCGGAGCCTGAACGATCAACGTAATCACCGGAGTCTGGATACCCAACGAAGCTGACCGGAGCCTGAATGCTCAACGTAATATTTGGAGTGTGGATACTCAACGAAACTGACCGGATCCTGAACGCTAAACGTAATAAATGGAGTTATGATACTCAACAAAAATGACTGGATCCTGAACGCTCAATGTAATGACCGGAGTCTGGATACTCAACAAAAATGACCAGAGCCTGATCGCTCAAGGTATTGACCGGAGTATGGATATTCAACGAAAATGATCGGAGCCTGAACGTTCAACGTAATGACAGGAGTCTAGATACTCAACGAAAATGACCGGAGTCTGAACCCTCAACGTAATAACCGGCGTCAGGATACTCAACAAAAATAACCGGAGCCTGAACGCTCAACGTAATAATCGGAGTCTGAATACTCAACGAAAATGACCGGAGCCTAAACGTTCAACTTAATGACATGAGTCTAGATACTCAACGAAAATGACCGGAGTCTGAACCCTCAACGTAATAACCGGAGTCAGGATACTCAACGAAAATAACCGGAGCCTGAACGCTCAACGTAATAATCAGAGTCTGGATACTCAACGAAAATGATCGGAGCCTGACGCTCAACTTAATAACCGGAGTCTGGATACGCAACGAAAATGATCGGAGCCTGAACGCTCAATGTAATAACCGGAGTCTGGATACCCAATGAAACTGACCGGAGCCTGAACGCTCAACGTAATAATCAGAATCTGGATACTCAACGAAACTGACCGGAGCCTGAACGGTTAACGTAATAACCCGAGTCTGGATAGTCAACGAAAATGACCGGAGCCTGAACGATCAACGTAATCACCGGAGTCTGGATACCCAATGAAACTGACAGGAGCCTGAACGCTCAACGTAATATTTGGAGTCAAGATACCTAACGAAACTGATCGAATCCTGAACGCTCAACGTAATAATCGGAGTCTGGATACTCAACGAAAATGATCGGAGCCTGACACTCAACTTAATAACCGGAGTCTGGATACTCAACGAAAATGACCGGAGCCTGATCGCTCAACGTATTGACTGGAGTCTGGATACTCAACGAAAATGATCGGAGCCTGACGCTCAACTTAATAACCGGAGTCTGGATACGCAACGAAAATGACCGGAGCCTGAACGCTCAACGTAATAACCGGAGTCTGGATACCCAACGAAACTGACCGGAGTCTGAACGCTCAACGTAATAATCGGAATTTGGATACTCAACGAAACTGACCGGAGCCTGAACGCTTAACGTAATAACCCGAGTCTGGATAGTCAACGAAAATGACCGGAGCCTGAACGATCAACGTAATCACCGGAGTCTGGATACCCAACGAAGCTGACCGGAGCCTGAATGCTCAACGTAATATTTGGAGTGTGGATACTCAACGAAACTGACCGGATCCTGAACGCTCAACGTAATAAATGGAGTTATGATACTCAACAAAAATGACTGGATCCTGAACGCTCAATGTAATGACCGGAGTCTGAATACTCAACAAAAATGACCAGAGCCTGATCGCTCAAGGTATTGACCGGAGTATGGATATTCAACGAAAATGATCGGAGCCTGAACGTTCAACGTAATGACAGGAGTCTAGATACTCAACGAAAATGACCGGAGTCTGAACCCTCAACGTAATAACCGGAGTCAGGATACTCAACAAAAATAACCGGAGCCTGAACGCTCAACGTAATAATCGGAGTCTGGATACTCAACGAAAATGACCGGAGCCTAAACGTTCAACTTAATGACATGAGTCTAGATACTCAACGAAAATGACCGGAGTCTGAACCCTCAACGTAATAACCGGAGTCAGGATACTCAACGAAAATAACTGGAGCCTGAACGCTCAACGTAATAATCAGAGTCTGGATACTCAACGAAAATGATCGGAGCCTGACGCTCAACTTAATAACCGGAGTCTGGATACGCAACGAAAATGACCGGAGCCTGAACGCTCAATGTAATAACCGGAGTCTGGATACCCAACGAAACTGACCGGAGCCTGAACGCTCAACGTAATAATCAGAATCTGGATACTCAACGAAACTGACCGAAGCCTGAACGGTTAACGTAATAACCCGAGTCTGGATAGTCAAAGAAAATGACCGGAGCCTGAACGATCAACGTAATCACCGGAGTCTGGATAGCCAATGAAACTGACAGGAGCCTGAACGCTCAACGTAATATTTGGAGTCAAGATACCTAACGAAACTGATCGAATCCTGAACGCTCAACGTAATAATCGGAGTCTAGATACTCAACGAAAATGATCGGAGCCTGACACTCAACTTAATAACCGGAGTCTGGATACTCAACGAAAATGACCGGAGCCTGAACGCTCAACGTAATAACTAGAGTCTGGATACCCAACGAAACTGACCGGAGCCTGAACGCTCAACGTAATAACCGGAGTCTAGATACCCAACGAAACTTACCGGAGCCTGAACGCTCAACGTAATAACTGGAGTCTGGATACCCAACGAAACTGACCGGAGCCTGAACGCTCAACGTAACAACCGGAATCTGGATACTCAACAAAACTGACCGGAGCGATAACGCTCAACGTAATAACCCGAGTCTGGATAGTCAACGAAAATGACCGGAGCCTGAACGATCAACGTAATCACCGGAGTCTGGATACCCAACGAAACTGACCGGAGCCTGAACGCTCAACGTAATATTTTGAGTCTGGATACTAAACGAAACTGACCGGATCCTGAACGCTCAACGTAATAAATGGAGTTATGATACTCAACGAAAATGACCGGATCCTGAACGCTAAATGTAATGACCGGAGTCTGGATACTCAACGAAAATGACCGGAGCCTGATCGCTCAACGTATTGATTGGAGTATGGATACTCAACGAAAATGACCGGAGCCTGAACGTTCAACTTAATGACAGGAGTCTAGATACTCAACGAAAATGACCGGAGTCCGAACCCTCAACGTAATAACCGGAGTCAGGATACTCAACAAAAATAACCGGAGCCTGAACGCTCAACGTAATAATCAGAGTCTAGATACTCAACGAAAATGATCGGAGCCTGACGCTCAACTTAATAACCGGAGTCTGGATACGCAACGAAAATGACCGGAGCCTGAACGCTCAACGTAATAACCGGAGTCTGGATACCCAACGAAACTGACCGGAGCCTGAACGCTCAACGTAATAATCGGAATCTGGATACTCAACGAAACTGACCGGAGCCTGAACGCTTAACGTAATAACCCGAGTCTGGATAGTCAACGAAAATGACCGGAGCCTGAACGATCAACGTAATCACCGGAGTCTGGATACCCAACGAAACTGACCGTAGCCTGAACGCTCAACGTAATATTTGGAGTCTGGATACTCAACGAAACTGACCGGATCTTGAACGCTCAACGTAATAAATGGAGTTATGATACTCAACGAAAATGACCGGATCCTGAACGCTCAATGTAATGACCGGAGTCTGGATACTCAACGAAAATGACCGGAGCCTGATCGCTCAACGTATTGACCGGAGTATGGATACTCAACGAAAATGACTGGAGCCTGAACGTTCAACTTAATGACAGGAGTCTAGATACTCAACGAAAATGACCGGAGTCTGAACCCTCAACGTAATAACCGGAGTCAGGATACTCAACGAAAATAACCGGAGCCTGAACGCTCAACGTAATAATCAGAGTCTGGATACTCAACGAAAATGATCGGAGCCTGACGCTCAACTTAATAACCGAAGTCTGGATACGCAACGAAAATGACCGGAGCCTGAACGCTCAATGTAATAACCGGAGTCTGGATACCCAACGAAACTGACCGGAGCCTGATCGCTCAACGTAATAATCAGAATCTGGATACTCAACGAAACTGACCGGAGCCTGAACGGTTAACGTAATAACCCGAGTCTTGATAGTCAACGAAAATGACCGGAGCCTGAACGATCAACGTAATCACCGGAGTCTGGATACCCAATGAAACTGACAGGACCCTGAACGCTCAACGTAATATTTGGAGTCAAGATACCTAACGAAACTGATCGAATCCTGAACGCTCAACGTAATAATCGGAGTCTAGATACTCAACGAAAATGACCGGAGTATGGATATTCAACGAAAATGATCGGAGCCTGAACGTTCAACGTAATGACAGGAGTCTAGATACTCAACGAAAATGACCGGAGTCTGAACCCTCAACGTAATAACCGGAGTCAGGATACTCAACGAAAATAACCGGAGCCTGAACGCTCAACGTAATAATCAGAGTCTGGATACTCAATGAAAATGATCGGAGCCTGACGCTCAACTTAATAACCGGAGTCTGGATACTAAACGAAAATGACCGAAGGCTGAACACTCAACATAAAAACCGGAGTCTGGATACCCAACGAAACTGACCGGAGCCTGAACGCTCAACGTAATAATCGGAGTCTAGATACTCAACGAAAATGATCGGAGCCTGACGCTTAACGTAATAACCCGAGTCTGGATAGTCAATGAAAATGACCGGAGCCTGAACGCTCAACGTAATCACCGGAGTCTGGATACCCAACGAAACTGACCGGAGCCTGAACGCTCAATGTAATAATCAGAATCTGGATACTCAACGAAACTGACCGGAGCCTGAACGCTTAACGTAATAACCCGAGTCTAGATAGTCAACGAAAATGACCAGAGCCTGAACGATCAACGTAATCACTGGAGTCTGGATACCCAATGAAACTGACAGGAGCCTGAACGCTCAACGTAATATTTGGAGTCAAGATACTCAACGAAACTGATCGAATCCTGAACGCTCAACGTAATAATCGGAGTCTGGATACTCAACGAAAATGATCGGAGCCTGACACTCAACTTAATAACCGGAGTCTGGATACTCAACGGAAATGACCGGAGCCTGAACGCTCAACGTAATAACTAGAGTCTGGATACCCAACGAAACTGACCGGAGCCTGAACGCTCAACGTAATAACTGGAGTCTAGATACCCAACGAAACTTACCGGAGCCTGAACGCTCAACGTAATAACTGGAGCCTGGATACCCAACGAAACTGACCGGAGCCTGAACGCTCAACGTAACAACCGGAATCTGGATACTCAACAAAACTGACCGGAGCGATAACGCTCAACGTAATAACCCGAGTCTGGATAGTCAACGAAAATGACCGGAGCCTGAACGATCAACGTAATCACCGGAGTCTGGATACCCAACGAAACTGACCGGAGCCTGAACGCTCAACGTAATATTTTGAGTCTGGATACAAAACGAAACTGACCGGATCCTGAACGCTCAACGTAATAAATGGAGTTATGATACTCAACGAAAATGACCGGATCCTGAACGCTAAATGTAATGACCGGAGTCTGGATACTCAACGAAAATGACCGGAGCCTGATCGCTCAACGTATTGATTGGAGTATGGATACTCAACGAAAATGACCGGAGCTTGAACGTTCAACTTAATGACAGGAGTCTAGATACTCAACGAAAATGACCGGAGTCTGAACCCTCAACGTAATAACCAGAGTCAGGATACTCAACAAAAATAACCGGAGCCTGAACGCTCAACGTAATAATCAGAGTCTAGATACTCAACGAAAATGATCGGAGCCTGACGCTCAACTTAATAACCGGAGTCTGGATACGCAACGAAAATGACCGGAGCCTGAACGCTCAACGTAATAACCGGAGTCTGGATACCCAACGAAACTGACCGGAGCCTGAACGCTTAACGTAATAACCCGAGTCTGGATAGTCAACGAAAATGACCGGAGCCTGAACGATCAACGTAATCACCGGAGTCTGGATACCCAACGAAACTGACCGGAGCCAGAATGCTCAACGTAATATTTGGAGTCTGGATACTCAACGAAACTGACCAGATCTTGAACGCTCAACGTAATAAATGGAGTTATGATACTCAACGAAAATGACCGGATCCTGAACGCTCAATGTAATGACCGGAGTCTGGATACTCAACGAAAATGACCGGAGCCTGATCGCTCAACGTATTGACCGCAGTATGGATACTCAATGAAAATGACCGGAGCCTGAACGTTCAATGTAATGACATGAGTCTAGATACTCAACGAAAATGACCAGAGTCTGAACCCTCAACGTAATAACCGGAGTCAGGATACTCAACGAAAATAACCGGAGCCTGAACGCTCAACGTAATAATCAGAGTCTGGATACTCAACGAAAATGATCGGAGCCTGACGCTCAACTTAATAACCGGAGTCTGGATACTCAACGAAACTGACCGGAGCCTGAACGCTCAACGTAATAACCGGAGTCTGGATACCCAACGAAACTGACCGGAGCCTGAAAGCTCAACGTAATAACCGAAATTTGGATACTCAACGAAACTGACCGGAGCCTGAACGCTCAACGTAATAACCCGAGTCTGGATAGTCAACGAAAATGACCGGAGCCTGAACGATCAACGTAATCACCGGAGTATGGATACCCAACGAAACTGACCGGAGCCTGAACGCTCAACGTAATATTTGAAGTCTGGATACTCAACGAAACTGACCGGATCCTGAACGCTCAACGTAATAAATGAAGTTATGATACTCAACGAAAATGATTGGATCCTGAACGCTCAATGTAATGACCGGAGTCTGGATACTCAAAGAAAATGACCGGAGCCTGATCGCTCAACATATTGACCGGAGTATGTATACTCAACGAAAATGATCAAAGCCTGAACGTTCAACGTAATGACAGGAGTCTAGATACTCAACGAAAATGACCGAAGTCTGAACCCTCAACGTAATAACCGGAGTCAGGATACTCAACGAAAATAACCGAAGCCTGAACGCTCAACGTAATAATCGGAGTCTGGATACTCAGCGAAAATGACTGGATCCTGAATGCTCAATGTAATGACCAGAGTCTGGATACCTAACGAAAATGATCGGAGCCTGAATGCTCAACGTAATAACCGGAGTCTGGATACCCAACGAAACTGACCGTAGCCTGAACGCTCAACGTAATAATCGGAATCTGGATACTCAACGAAACTGACCGGAGCCTGAACGCTTAACGTAATAACCCGAGTCTGGATAGTCAACGAAAATGACTGGATCCTGAACGCTCAACGTAATCACCGGAGTCTGGATACCCAATGAAACTGACCGGAGCCTGAACGCTCAACGTAATATTTGGAGTCTAGATACTCAACGAAACTGATCGGATCCTGAACGCTCAACGTAATAATCGGAGTCTGGATACTCAACGAAAATGAGCGGAGCCTGAAACTCAACTTAATAACCGGAGTCTGGATACTCAACGAAACTGACCGGAGCCTGAACGCTCAACGTAATAACCGGAGTCTGGATACCCAACGAAACTGACCGGAGCCTGAAAGCTCAACGTAATAACCGAAATTTGGATACTCAACGAAACTGACCGGAGCCTGAACGCTCAACGTAATAACCCGAGTCTGGATAGTCAACGAAAATGACCGGAGCCTGAACGATCAACGTAATCACCGGAGTATGGATACCCAACGAAACTGACCGGAGCCTGAACGCTCAACGTAATATTTGAAGTGTGGATACTCAACGAAACTGACCGGATCCTGAACGCTCAACGTAATAAATGAAGTTATGATACTCAACGAAAATGATTGGATCCTGAACGCTCAATGTAATGACCGGAGTCTGGATACTCAAAGAAAATGACCGGAGCCTGATCGCTCAACATATTGACCGGAGTATGTATACTCAACGAAAATGATCAAAGCCTGAACGTTCAACGTAATGACAGGAGTCTAGATACTCAACGAAAATGACCGAAGTCTGAACCCTCAACGTAATAACCGGAGTCAGGATACTCAACGAAAATAACCGAAGCTTGAACGCTCAACGTAATAATCGGAGTCTGGATACTCAGCGAAAATGACTGGATCCTGAATGCTCAATGTAATGACCAGAGTCTGGATACCTAACGAAAATGACCGGAGCCTGAATAATCAACGTAATAACCGGAGTCTGGATACCCAACGAAACTGACCGTAGCCTGAACGCTCAACGTAATAATCGGAATCTGGATACTCAACGAAACTGACCGGAGCCTGAACGCTTAACGTAATAACCCGAGTCTGGATAGTCAACAAAAATGACCGGAGCCTGAACGATCAACGTAATCACCGGAGTCTGGATACCCAATGAAACTGACCGGAGCCTGAACGCTCAATGTAATATTTGGAGTATGGATACTCAACGAAACTGATCGGATCCTGAACGCTCAACGTAATAATTGGAGTCTGGATACTCAACGAAAATGATCGGAGCCTGACACTCAACTTAATAACCGGAGTCTGGATACTCAACGATAATGACCGGAGCCTGAACGCTCAACGTAATAACTAGAGTCTGGATACCCAACGAAACTGACCCGAGCCTGAACGCTCAACGTAATAACCGGAGTCTGGATACCCAACGAAACTGACCGGAGCCTGAAAGCTCAACGTAATAACCGGAATTTAGATACTCAACGAAACTGACCGGACCCTGAACGCTCAACGTAATAACCCGAGTCTGGATAGTCAACGAAAATGACCGGAGCCTGAACGATCAACGTAATTACCGGAGTATGGATACCCAACGAAACTGACCGGAGCCTGAACGCTCAACATAATATTTGGAGTCTGGATACTCAACGAAACTGACCGGATCCTTAACGCTCAACGTAATAAACGGAGTTTTGATACTCAACGAAAATGACTGGATCCTGAATGCTCAATTTAATGACCGGAGTCTGGATACCCAATGAAACTGACTGGAGCCTGAACGCTCAACGTAATATTTGGAGTCTAGATACTCAACGAAATTGATCGGATCCTGAACGCTCAACGTAATAATCGGAGTCTGGAGACTCAACGAAAATGAGCGGAGCCTGACACTCAACTTAATAACCGGAGTCTGGATACTCAACGAAAATGACCGGAGCCTGAACGCTCAACGTAATAACTAGAGTCTGGATACCCAACGAAACTGACCGGAGCCTGAACGCTCAACGTAATAACCGGAGTCTGGATACCCAACGAAACTTACCGGAGCCTGAACGCTCAACGTAATAACCGGAGTCTGGATACCCAACGAAACTGACCGGAGCCTGAAAGCTCAACGTAATAACCGGAATTTGGATACTCAACGAAACTGACTGGAGCCTGAACGCTCAACGTAATAACCCGAGTCTGGATAGTCAACGAAAATAACCGGAGCCTGAACGATCAGCGTAATCACCGGAGTATGGATACCCAACGAAACTGATCAGAGCCTGAACGCTCAACGTAATATTCGAAGTCTGGATACTCAACGAAACTGACCGGATCCTGAACACTCAACGTAATAAATGGAGTTATGATACTCAACGAAAATGACTGGATCCTAAACGCTCAATGTAATGACCAGAGTCTGGATACTCCACAAAAATGACCGAAACCTGATCGCTCAACGTATTGACCGGAGTATGGATATTCAACGAAAATGATCGGAGCCTGAACATTCAACGTAATGACAGGAGTCTAGATACTCAACGAAAATGACCGGAGTCTGAACCCTCAACGTAATAACCAGAGTCAGGATACTCAACGAAAATAACCGGAGTCTGAACGCTCAACATAATAATCGGAGTCTGGATACTCAACGAAAATGATCGGAGCCTGACGCTCAACTTAATAACCGGAGTCTGGATACTCAACGAAAATGACCGGAGCCTGAACGCTCAACGTAATAACCGGAATCTGAATACCCAACGAAACTGACCGGAGCCTGAACGCTCAACCTAATAATCGGAATCTGGATACTCAACGAAACTGACCGGAGCCTAAACGCTTAACGTAATTACCCGAGTCTGGATAGTCAACGAAAATGACCGGAGCCTGAACGATCAACGTAATCACCGGAGTCTGGATACCCAACGAAACTGACCAGAGCCTAAACGCTCAACGTAATATTTGGAGTCTGGATACTCAACGAAACTGACCAGATCCTGAACGCTCAACGTAATAAATGGAGTTATGATACTCAACGAAAATGATCGGATCCTGAACGCTCAATATAATGACCGGAGTCTGGATACTCAATGAAAATGACCGGAGCCTGAACGCTCAACATAATAACTAGAGTCTGGATACCCAACGAAACTGACCGGAGCCTGAACGCTCAACGTAATAACCGGAATCTGGATACCCAACGAAACTTACCGGAGCCTGAACGCTCAACGTAATAACCGGAGTCTGGATACCCAACGAAACTGACCGGAGCCTGAACGCTCAAGGTAATAACCGGAATCTGGATACTCAACGAAACTGACCGGAGCCTAAACGCTCAACGTAATAACCCGAGTCTGGATAGTCAACGAAAATGACCGGAGCCTGAACGATCAACGTAATCACCAGAGTCTGGATACCCAACAAAACTGACCGGAGCCTGAACGCTCAACGCAATATTTGGAGTCTGGATACTCAACGAAACTGACCGGATCCTGAATGCTCAACGTAATAAATGGAGTTATGATACTCAACGAAAATGACTGGATCCTGAACGCTCAATGTAATGACCGGAGTCTGGATACTCAACGAAAATGACCGGAGCCTGATCGCTCAACGTATTGACCGGAGTATGGATATTCAACGAAAATGATCGGAGCCTAAACGTTCAACGTAATGACAGGAGTCTAGATACTCAACGAAAATGACCGGAGTCTGAACCCTCAACGTAATTACCGGAGTCAGGATATTCAACGAAAATAACCGGAGCATGAACGCTCAACGTAATAATCGGAGTCTGGATACTCAACGAAAATGATCAGAGCCTGACGCTCAACTTAATAACCGGAGTCTGGATACTCAACGAAAATGATCGGAGCCTGAACGCTCAATGTAATAACCGGAGTTTGGATACCCAACGAAACTGACCAGAGCCTGAACGCTCAACGTAATAATCGGAATCTGGATACTCAACGAAACTGATCGGAGCCTGAACGCTTAATGTAATAACTCTAGTCTGGATAGTCAACGAAAATGACCGGAGCCTGAACGATCAACGTAATCACCGGAGTCTGGATACCCAACGAAACTGACCGGAGCCTAAACGCTCAACGTAATATTTGGAGTCTGGATACTCAACGAAACTGACCAGATCCTGAACGCTCAACGTAATAAATGGAGTTATGATACTCAACGAAAATGACTGGATCCTGAACGCTCAATTTAATGACCGGAGTCTGGATACTCAACGAAAATGACCGGAGCCTAAATGCTCAACGTAATAACTAGAGTCTGGATACCCAACGAAACTGACCGGAGCCTGAACGCTCAACGTAATAACCGGAGTCTGGATACCAAACGAAACTTACCCGAGCCTGAACGCTCAACTTAATAACCGGAGTCTGGATACCCAACGAAACTGACCGGAGCCTGAAAGCTCAACGTAATAACCGGAATTTGGATACTCAACGAAACTGACCGGAGCCTGAACGCTCAACGTAATAACCCGAGTCTGGATAGTCAACGAAAATGACCGGAGCCTGAACGATCAACGTAATCACCGGAGTATGGATACCCAACGAAACTGACCGGAGCCTGAACGCTCAACGTAATATTTGAAGTCTGGATACTCAACGAAACTGACCGGATCCTGAACGCTCAACGTAATAAATGAAGTTATGATACTCAACGAAAATGATTGGATCCTGAACGCTCAATGTAATGACCGGAGTCTGGATACTCAAAGAAAATGACCGGAGCCTGATCGCTCAACATATTGACCGGATTATGTATACTCAACGAAAATGATCAAAGCCTGAACGTTCAACGTAATGACAGGAGTCTAGATACTCAACGAAAATGACCGAAGTCTGAACCCTCAACGTAATAACCGGAGTCAGGATACTCAACGAAAATAACCGAAGCCTGAACGCTCACCGGAGTCTGGATACTCAGCGAAAATGACTGGATCCTGAATGCTCAATGTAATGACCGGAGTCTGGATACCTAACGAAAATGACCGGAGCCTGAATGATCAACGTAATAACCGGAGTCTGGATACCCAACGAAACTGACCGTAGCCTGAACGCTCAACGTAATAATCGGAATCTGGATGCTCAATGAAACTGACCGGAGCCTGAACGCTTAACGTAATAACCCGAGTCTGGATAGTCAACAAAAATGACCGGAGCCTGAACGATCAACGTAATCACCGGAGTCTGGATACCCAATGAAACTGACCGGAGCCTGAACGCTCAACGTAATATTTGGAGTATGGATACTCAACGAAACTGATCGGATCCTGAACGCTCAACATAATAATTGGAGTCTGGATACTCAACGAAAATGATCGGAGCCTGACACTCAACTTAATAACCGGAGTTTGGATACTCAACGAAAATGACCGGAGCCTGAACGCTCAACGTAATAACTAGAGTCTGGATACCCAACGAAACTGACCAGAGCCTGAACGCTCAACGTAATAACCGAAGTCTGGATACCCAACGAAACTGACCGGAGCCTGAAAGCTCAACGTAATAACCGGAATTTAGATACTCAACGAAACTGACCGGACCCTGAACGCTCAACGTAATAACCCGAGTCTGGATAGTCAACGAAAATGACCGGAGCGTGAACGATCAACGTAATCACCGGAGTATGGATACCCAACGAAACTGACCGGAGCCTGAACGCTCAACATAATATTTGGAGTCTGGATACTCAACGAAACTGACCGGATCCTTAACGCTCAACGTAATAAACGGAGTTTTGATACTCAACGAAAATGACTGGATCCTGAACGCTCAATTTAATGACCGGAGTCTGGATACCCAATGAAACTGACCGGAGCCTGAACGCTCAACGTAATATTTGGAGTCTAGATACTCAACGAAATTGATCGGATCCTGAACGCTCAACGTAATAATCGGAGTCTGGAGACTCAACGAAAATGAGCGGAGCCTGACACTCAACTTAATAACCGGAGTCTGGATACTCAACGAAAATGACCGGAGCCTGAACGCTCAACGTAATAACTAGAGTCTGGATACCCAACGAAACTGACCGGAGCCTGAACGCTCAACGTAATAATCGGAGTCTGGATACCCAACGAAACTTACCGGAGCCTGAACGCTCAACGTAATAACCGGAGTCTGGATACCCAACGAAACTGACCGGAGCCTGAAAGCTCAACGTAATAACCGGAATTTGGATACTCAACGAAACTGACTGGAGCCTGAACGCTCAACGTAATAACCCGAGTCTGGATAGTCAACGAAAATGACCGGAGCCTGAACGATCAGCGTAATCACCGGAGTATGGATACCCAACGAAACTGATCGGAGCCTGAACGCTCAACGTAATATTCGAAGTCTGGATACTCAACGAAACTGACCGGATCCTGAACACTCAACGTAATAAATGGAGTTATGATACTCAACGAAAATGACTGGATCCTGAACGCTCAATGTAATGACCGGAGTCTGGATACTCAACGAAAATGACCGAAACCTGATCGCTCAACGTATTGACCGGAGTATGGATATTCAACGAAAATGATCGGAGCCTGAACATTCAACGTAATGACAGGAGTCTAGATACTCAACGAAAATGACCGGAGTCTGAACCCTCAACGTAATAACCAGAGTCAGGATACTCAACGAAAATAACCGGAGTCTGAACGCTCAACATAATAATCGGAGTCTGGATACTCAACGAAAATGATAGGAGCCTAACGCTCAACTTAATAACCGGAGTCTAGATACTCAACAAAAATGACCGGAGCCTGAACGCTCAACGTAATAACCGGAATCTGAATACCCAACGAAACTGACCGGAGCCTGAACGCTCAACATAATAATCGGAATCTGGATACTCAACGAAACTGACCGGAGCCTGAACGCTTAACGTAATTACCCGAGTCTGGATAGTCAACGAAAATGACCTGAGCCTTAACGATCAACGTAATCACCGGAGTCTGGATAACCAACGAAACTGACCAGAGCCTAAACGCTCAACGTAATATTTGGAGTCTGGATACTCAACGAAACTGACCAGATCCTGAACGCTCAACGTAATAAATGGAGTTATGATACTCAACGAAAATGATCGGATCCTGAACGCTCAATATAATGACCGGAGTCTGGATACTCAATGAAAATGACTGGAGCCTGAACGCTCAACATAATAACTAGAGTCTGGATACCCAACGAAACTGACCGGAGCCTGAACGCTCAACGTAATAACCGGAGTCTGGATACCCAACGAAACTTACCGGAGCCTGAACGCTCAACGTAATAACCGGAGTCTGGATACCCAACAAAACTGACCGGAGCCTGAACGCTCAACGTAATAACCGGAATCTGGATACTCAATGAAACTGACCGGAGCCTAAACGCTCAAAGTAATAACCCGAGTCTGGATAGTCAACGAAAATGACCGGAGCCTGAACGATCAACGTAATCACCGGAGTCTGGATACCCAACAAAACTGACCGGAGCCTGAACGCTCAACGCAATATTTGGAGTCTGGATACTCAACGAAACTGACCGGATCCTGAATGCTCAACGTAAGAAATGGAGTTATGATACTCAACGAAAATGACTGGATCCTGAACGCTCAATGTAATGACCGGAGTCTGGATACTCAACGAAAATGACCGGAGCCTAATCGCTCAACGTATTGACCGGAGTATGGATATTCAACGAAAATGATCGGAGCCTAAACGTTCAACGTAATGACAGGAGTCTAGATACTCAACGAAAATGACCGGAGTCTGAACCCTCAACGTAATAACCGGAGTCAGGATATTCAACGAAAATAACCGGAGCCTGAACGCTCAACGTAATAATCGGAGTCTGGATACTCAACGAAAATGATCAGAGCCTGACGCTCAACTTAATAACCGGAGTCTGGATACTCAACGAAAATGACCGGAGCCTGAACGCTTAATGTAATAACAGGAGTTTGGATACCCAACGAAACTGACCGGAGCCTGAACGCTCAACATAATAATCGGAATCTGGATACTCAACGAAACTGACCGGAGCCTGAACGCTTAATGTAATAACTCGAGTCTGGATAGTCAACGAAAATGACCGGAGCCTAAACGATCAACGTAATCACCGGAGTCTGGATACCCAACAAAACTGACCGGAGCCTAAACGCTCAACGTAATATTTGGAGTCTCGATACTCAACGAAACTGACCAGATCCTGAACGCTCAACGTAATAAATGGAGTTATGATACTCAACGAAAATGACTGGATCCTGAACGCTCAATTTAATGACCGGAGTCTGGATACTCAACAACAATGACCGGAGCCTGAACGCTCAACGTAATAACTAGAGTCTGGATACCCAACGAAACTGACCAGAGCCTGAACGCTCAACGTAATAACCGGAGTCTGGATACCCAACGAAACTTACCGGAGCCTGAACGCTCAATGTAATAACCGGAGTCTGGATACCCAACGATACTGATCGGAGCCTGAACGCTCAACGTAATAACCGGAATCTGGATACTCAACGAAACTGACCGGAGCCTGAACGCTCAACGTAATAACCTGAGTCTGGATAGTCAACGAAAATGACCGGAGCCTGAACGATCAACGTAATCACCGGAGTCTGGATAACCAACAAAACTGACCGGAGCCTGAACGCTCAACGTAATATTTGGAGTCTGGATACTCAACGAAACTGACCGGATCCTGAACGCTCAACGTAATAAATGGAGTTATGATACTCAACGAAAATGATTTGATCCTAAACGCTCAATGTAATGACCGGAGTCTGGATACTCAACGAAATGACCGGAGCCGGATCGCTCAACGTATTGACCAGAGTATGGATACTCAACAAAAATGACCGGAGCCTGAATGTTCAACTTAATGACAGGAGTCTAGATACTCAACGAAAATGACCGGAGTCTGAACCCTCAACGTAATAACCGGAGTCAGGATACTCAACGAAAATGACCGGAGCCTGAACGCTCAACATAATAACTAGAGTCTGGATACCCAACGAAACTGACCGGAGCCTGAACGCTCAACGTAATAACCGGAATCTGGATACTCAATGAAACTGACCGGAGCCTAAACGCTCAACGTAATAACCCGAGTCTGGATAGTCAACGAAAATGACCGGAGCCTGAACGATCAACGTAATCACCGGAGTCTGGATACCCAACAAAACTGACCGGAGCCTGAACGCTCAACGTAATAACCGGAATCTGGATACTCAATGAAACTGACCGGAGCCTAAACGCTCAAAGTAATAACCCGAGTCTGGATAGTCAACGAAAATGACCGGAGCCTGAACGATCAACGTAATCACCGGAGTCTGGATACCCAACAAAACTGACCGGAGCCTGAACGCTCAACGCAATATTTGGAGTCTGGATACTCAACGAAACTGACCGGATCCTGAATGCTCAACGTAAGAAATGGAGTTATGATACTCAACGAAAATGACTGGATCCTGAACGCTCAATGTAATGACCGGAGTCTGTATACTCAACGAAAATGACCGGAGCCTGATCGCTCAACGTATTGACCGGAGTATGGATATTCAACGAAAATGATCGGAGCCTAAACGTTCAACGTAATGACAGGAGTCTAGATACTCAACGAAAATGACCGGAGTCTGAACCCTCAACGTAATAACCGGAGTCAGGATATTCAACGAAAATAACCGGAGCCTGAACGCTCAACGTAATAATCGGAGTCTGGATACTCAACGAAAATGATCAGAGCCTGACGCTCAACTTAATAACCGGAGTCTGGATACTCAACGAAAATGACCGGAGCCTGAACGCTTAATGTAATAACCGGAGTTTGGATACCCAACGAAACTGACCGGAGCCTGAACGCTCAACATAATAATCGGAATCTGGATACTCAACGAAACTGACCGGAGCCTGAACGCTTAATGTAATAACTCGAGTCTGGATAGTCAACGAAAATGACCGGAGCCTAAACGATCAACGTAATCACCGGAGTCTGGATACCCAACGAAACTGACCGGAGCCTAAACGCTCAACGTAATATTTGGAGTCTCGATACTCAACGAAACTGACCAGATCCTGAACGCTCAACGTAATAAATGGAGTTATGATACTCAACGAAAATGACTGGATCCTGAACGCTCAATTTAATGACCGGAGTCTGGATACTCAACAACAATGACCGGAGCCTGAACGCTCAACGTAATAACTAGAGTCTGGATACCCAACGAAACTGACCAGAGCCTGAACGCTCAACGTAATAACCGGAGTCTGGATACCCAACGAAACTTACCGGAGCCTGAACGCTCAATGTAATAACCGGAGTCTGGATACCCAACGATACTGATCGGAGCCTGAACGCTCAACGTAATAACCGGAATCTGGATACTCAACGAAACTGACCGGAGCCTGAACGCTCAACGTAATAACCTGAGTCTGGATAGTCAACGAAAATGACCGGAGCCTGAACGATCAACGTAATCACCGGAGTCTGGATAACCAACAAAACTGACCGGAGCCTGAACGCTCAACGTAATATTTGGAGTCTGGATACTCAACGAAACTGACCGGATCCTGAACGCTCAACGTAATAAATGGAGTTATGATACTCAACGAAAATGATTTGATCCTAAACGCTCAATGTAATGACCGGAGTCTGGATACTCAACGAAATGACCGGAGCCGGATCGCTCAACGTATTGACCAGAGTATGGATACTCAACAAAAATGACCGGAGCCTGAATGTTCAACTTAATGACAGGAGTCTAGATACTCAACGAAAATGACCGGAGTTTGAACCCTCAACGTAATAACCGGAGTCAGGATACTCAACGAAAATGACCGGAGCCTGAACGCTCAACATAATAACTAGAGTCTGGATACCCAACGAAACTGACCGGAGCCTGAACGCTCAACGTAATAACCGGAGTCTGGATACCCAACGAAACTTACCGGAGCCTGAACGCTCAACGTAATAACCGGAGTCTGGATACCCAACAAAACTGACCGGAGCCTGAACGCTCAACGTAATAACCGGAATCTGGATACTCAATGAAACTGACCGGAGCCTAAACGCTCAACGTAATAACCCGAGTCTGGATAGTCAACGAAAATGACCGGAGCCTGAACGATCAACGTAATCACCGGAGTCTGGATACCCAACAAAACTGACCGGAGCCTGAACGCTCAATGCAATATTTGGAGTGTGGATACTCAACGAAACTGACCGGATCCTGAACGCTCAACGTAATAAATGGAGTTATTATACTCAACAAAAATGACTGGATCCTGAACGCTCAATGTAATGACCGGAGTCTGGATACTCAACGAAAATGACCGGAGCCTGATCGCTCAAGGTATTGACCGGAGTATGGATATTCAACGAAAATGATCGGAGCCTGAACGTTCAACGTAATGACAGGAGTCTAGATACTCAACGAAAATGACCGGAGTCTGAACCCTCAACGTAATAACCGGAGTCAGGATACTCAACGAAAATAACCGGAGCCTGAACGCTCAATGTAATAATCGGAGTCTGGATACTCAATGAAACGGATCGGAGCCTGACGCTCAACTTAATAACCGGAGTCTGGATACTAAACGAAAATGACCGAAGGCTAAACGCTCAACATTAAAACCGGAGTCTGGATACCCAACGAAACTGACCGGAGCCTGAACGCTCAACGTAATAATCGGAGTCTGGATACTCAACGAAAATGATCGGAGCCTGACGCTTAACGTAATAACCCGAGTCTGGATAGTCAACAAAAATGACCGGTGCCTGAACGCTCAACGTAATCACCGGAGTCTGAATACCCAACGAAACTGACCGGAGCCTGAACGCTCAATGTAATAATCAGAATCTGGATACTCAACGAAACTGACCGGAGCCTGAACGCTTAACGCAATAACCCGAGTCTGGATAGTCAACGAAAATGACCAGAGCCTGAACGATCAACGTAATCACCGGAGTCTGGATACCCAATGAAACTGACAAGAGCCTGAACGCTCAACGTAATATTTGGAGTCAAGATACTCAACGAAACTGATCGAATCCTGAACGCTCAACGTAATAATCGGAGTCTGGATACTCAACGAAAATGATCGGAGCCTGACACTCAACTTAATAACCGGAGTCTGGATACTCAACGAAAATGACCAGAGCCTGAACGCTCAACGTAATAACTAGAGTCTAGATACCCAACAAAACTGACCGGAGCCTGAACGCTCAACGTAATAACCGGAGTCTGGATACCCAACGAAACTTACCGGAGCCTGAACGCTCAACGTAATAACTGGAGTCTGGATACCCAACGAAACTGACCGGAGCCTGAACGCTCAACGTAATAACCGGAGTCTGGATACTCAACGAAAATGACCGGAGCCTGACGCTTAACGTAATAACCCGAGTCTGGATAGTCAACAAAAATGACCGGTGCCTGAGCGCTCAACGTAATCATCGGAGTCTGGATACCCAACGAAACTGACCAGAGCCTGAACGCTCAACGTAATATTTTGAGTCTGGACACTAAACGAAACAGACCGGATCCTGAACGCTCAACGTAATAAATGGAGTTATGATACTCAACGAAAATGACCGGATCCTGAACGCTCAATGTAATGACCGGAGTCTGGATACTCAACGAAAATGACCGGAGCCTGATCGCTCAATGTATTGACTGGAGTATGGATACTCAACCAAAATGACCGGAGCCTGAACGTTCAACTTAATGACAGGAGTCTAGATACTCAACGAAAATGACCGGAGTCTGAACCCTCAACGTAATAACCGGAGTCAGGATACTCAACAAAAATAACCAGAGCCTGAACGCTCAACGTAATAATCAGAGTCTGGATAATCAACGAAAATGATCGGAGCCTGATTCTCAACTTAATAACCGGAGTCTGGATACGCAACGAAAATGACCGGAGCCTGAACGCTCAACGTAATAACCGGAGTCTGGATACCCAACGAAACTGACCGGAGCCTGAACGCTCAACGTAATAATCGGAATCTGGATACTCAACGAAATTGACCGGAGCCTGAACACTTAACGTAATAACCCGAGTCTGGATAGTCAATGAAAATGACCGCAGCCTGAACGATCAACGTAATCACCGGAGTCTGGATACCCAACGAAACTTACCGGAGCCAGAACGCTCAACGTAATATTTGGAGTCTGGATACTCAACGAAACTGACCAGATCCTGAACGCTCAACGTAATAAATGGAGTTATGATACTCAACGAAAATGACCGGATCCTAAACGCTCAATGTAATGACCGGAGTCTAGATACTCAACGAAAATGACCGGAGCCTGATCGCTCAACGTATTGACCACAGTATGGATACTCAACGAAAATGACCGGAGCCTGAACGTTCAATGTAATGACATGAGTCTAGATACTCAACGAAAATGACCGGAGTCTGAACCCTCAACGTAATAACCGGAGTCAGGATACTCAATGAAAATAACCAGAGCCTGAACGCTCAACGTAATAATTAGAGTCTGGATACTCAACGAAAATGATCGGAGCCTGACGATCAACTTAATAACCGGAGTCTGGATACGCAACGAAAATGACCGGAGCCTGAACGCTCAACATAAAAACCGGAGTCTGGATACCCAACGAAACTGACCGGAGCCTGAACGCTCAACGTAATAATCGGAATCTAGATACTCAACAAAACTGACCGGAGCCTGAACGCTTAACGTAATAACCCGAGTCTGGATAGTCAACGAAAATGACCGGAGCCTGAACGATCAACGTAATCACCGAAGTCTGGATACACAATGAAACTGACCGGAGCCTGAACGCTCAACGTAATATTTGGAGTCTAGATACTCAACGAAACTGATCGGATCCTGAACGCTCAACGTAATAATCGGAGTCTGGATACTCAACGAAAATGAGCGGAGCCTGACACTCAACTTAATAACCGGAGTCTGGATACTCAACGAAACTGACCGGAGCCTGAACGCTCAACGTAATAACCGGAGTCTGGATACCCAACGAAACTTACTGGAGCCTAAACGCTCAACATAATAACTGGAGTCTGGATACCCAACGAAACTGACCGGAGCCTGAAAGCTCAACGTAATAACCGGAATTTGGATACTCAACGAAACTGACCGGAGCCTGAACGCTCAACGTAATAACCCGAGTCTGGATAGTCAACGAAAATGACCGGAGCCTGAACGATCAACGTAATCACCGGAGTATGGATACCCAACGAAACTGATCGGAGCCTGAACGCTCAACGTAATATTTGAAGTCTGGATACTCAACGAAACTGACCGGATCCTGAACGCTCAACGTAATAAATGAAGTTATGATACTCAACGAAAATGATTGGATCCTGAACGTTCAATGTAATGACCGGAGTTTGGATACTCAAAGAAAATGACCGGAGCCTGATCGCTCAACATATTGACCGGAGTATGTATACTCAACGAAAATGATCAAAGCCTGAACGTTCAACGTAATGACAGGAGTCTAGATACTCAACGAAAATGACCGAAGTCTGAACCCTCAACGTAATAACCGGAGTCAGGATACTTAACGAAAATAACCGAAGCCTGAACGCTCAACGTAATAATCGGAGTCTGGATACTCAGCGAAAATGACTGGATCCTGAATGCTCAATGTAATGACCGGAGTCTGGATACCTAACGAAAATGACCGGAGCCTGAATGCTCAACGTAATAACCGGAGTCTGGAAACCCAACGAAACTGACCGTAGCCTGAACGCTCAACGTAATAATCGGAATCTGGATACTCAACGAAACTGACCGGAGCCTGAACGCTTAATGTAATAACCCGAGTCTGGATAGTCAACAAAAATGACCGGTGCCTGAACGATCAACGTAATCACCGGAGTCTGGATACCTAATGAAACTGACCGGAGCCTGAAGGCTCAACGTAATATTTGGAATATGGATACTCAACGAAACTGACCGGATCCTGAACGCTCAACGTAATAATTGGAGTCTGGATACTCAACGAAAATGATCAGAGCCTGACACTCAACTTAATAACCGGAGTCTGGATACTCAACGAAAATGACCGGAGCCTGAATGCTCAACGTAATAACTAGAGTCTGGATACCCAACGAAACTGACCGGAGCCTGAACGCTCAACGTAATAACCGGAATTTGGATACTCAACGAAACTGACCGGACCCTGAACGCTCAACGTAATAACCCGAGTCTGGATAGTCAACGAAAATGACCGGAGCCTGAACAATCAACGTAATTACCGGAGTATGGATACCCAACAAAACTGACCGGAGCCTGAACGCTCAACGCAATATTTGGAGTCTGGATACTCAACGAAACTGACCGGATCCTTAACGCTTAACGTAATAAATGGAGTTATGATACTCAACGAAAATGACTGGATCCTGAACGCTCAATTTAATGACCGGAGTCTGGATACCCAATGAAACTGACCGGAGCCTGAACGCTCAACGTAATATTTGGAGTCTAGATACTCAACGAAACTGATCGGATCCTGAACGCTCAACATAATAATCAGAGTCTGGATACTCAACGAAAATGAGCGGAGCCTGACACTCAACTTAATAACCGGAGTCTGGATACTCAACGAAAATGACCGGAGCTTGAACGCTCAACGTAATAACTAGAGTCTGGATACCCAACGAAACTGACCGGAGCCTGAACGCTCAACGTAATAACCGGAGTCTGGATACCCAACGAAACTTACCGGAGCCTGAACGCTCAACGTAATAACCGGAGTCTAGATACCCAACAAAACTGACCGGAGCCTGAAAGCTCAACGTAATAACCGGAATTTGGATACTCGACGAAACTGACCGGAGCCTGAACGCTCAACGTAATAACCCGAGTCTGGATAGTCAACGAAAATGACCAGAGCCTGAACGATCAACATAATCACCGGAGTATGGATACCCAACGAAACTGATCGGAGCCTGAACGCTCAACGTAATATTCGAAGTCTGGATACTCAACGAAACTGACCGGATCCTGAACACTCAACGTAATAAATGGAGTTATGATACTCAACGAAAATGACTGGATCCTGAACGCTCAATGTAATGACCGGAGTCTAGATACTCAACAAAAATGATCGGAGCCTGATCGCTCAACATATTGACCGGAGTATGGATACTCAACGAAAATGATCGGAGCCTGAACGTTCAACGTAATGACAGGAGTCTAGATACTCAACGAAAATGACCGAAGTCTGAACCCTCAACGTAATAACCGGAGTCAGGATACTCAACGAAAATAACCGAAGCCTGAACGCTCAACGTAATAATCGGAGTCTGGATACTCAGCGAAAATGACTGGATCCTGAATGCTCAATGTAATGACCGGAGTCTGGATACCTAACGAAAATGACCAGAGCCTTAATGCTCAACGTAATAACCGGAGTCTGGATACCCAACGAAAGTGACCATAGCCTGAACGCTCAATGTAATAATCGGAATCTGGATACTCAACGAAACTGACCGGAGCCTGAACGCTTAACGTAATAACCCGAGTCTGGATAGTCAACAAAAATGACCGGAGCCTGAACGATCAACGTAATCACCGGAGTCTGGATACCCAATGAAACTGACCAGAGCCTGAACGCTAAACGTAATATTTGGAGTCTGGATACTCAACGAAACTGACCGGAGCCTGAACGCTCAACGTAATATTTGGAGTCTGGATACTCAACGAAACTGACCGGATCCTGAACGCTCAACGTAATAAATGAAGTTATGATACTCAACGAAAATGACTGGATCCTGAACGCTCAATTTAATAACCGGAGTCTGGATACTCAACGAAAATGACCGGAGCCTGATCGCTCAACGTATTGACCGGAGTATGGATACTCAACGAAAATGATCGGAGCCTGAACGTTCAACGTAATGACTGGAGTCTAGATACTCAACGAAAATGACCGCAGTCTGAACCCTCAACGTAATAACCGGATTCAGGATACTCAACAAAAATAACCGAAGCCTGAACGCTCAACGTAATAATCGGAGTCTGGATACTCAACGAAATCATTCGGAGCCTGACGTGCAACTTAATAGCCAAAGTCTGGATACTCAACGAAAATGACCGGAGCCTGAACACTCAACATAATAACCGTAGTCTGGATACCCAACGAAACTGACCGGAGCCTGAACGCTCAACGTAATAATCGAAATCTGGATACTCAACGAAACTGACCAGAGCCTGAACGCTTAACGTAATAACCCGAGTCTGGATAGTCAACGAAAATGACCGGAGCCTGAACGCTCAACGTAATATTTGGAGTCTAGATACTCAACGAAACTGACCAGATCCTGAACGCTCAACGTAATAAATGGAGTTATGATACTCAACGAAAATGAATGGATCCTGAACACTCAATGTAATGACCGGAGTCTAGATACTCAATGAAAATGACCGGAGCCTGAACGATCAACGTAATCGCCAGAGTCTGGATACCCAACGAAACTGACCGGAGCCTGAACGCTCAACGTAATAACCCGAGTCTGGATAGTCAACGAAAATGACCGGAGCCTGAACGATCAACGTAATCACCGGAGTATGGATACCCAACGAAACTGACCGGAGCCTGAACGCTCAACGTGATATTTGGAGTCTGGATACTCAACGAAACTGACCGGATCCTGAACGCTCAACGTAATAACTAGAGTCTGGATACCCAACGAAACTTACCGGAGCCTGAACGCTCAACGTAATAACCGGAGTCTGGATACCCAACGAAACTTACCGGAGCCTGAATGCTCAACGTAATAACCGGAGTCTGGATACCCAACGAAACTGACCGGAGCCTGAAAGCTCAACGTAATAACCGGAATTTGGATACTCAACGAAACTGACCGGAGCCTGAACGCTCAATGTAATAACCTGAGTCTGGATAGTCAATGAAAATGACCGGAGCCTGAACGATCAACGTAATCACCGGAGTATGGATACCCAACGAAACTGAGCGGAGCCTGAACGCTCAACGTAATATTCGAAGTCTGGATACTCAACGAAACTAACCGGATCCTGAACACTCAACGTAATAAATGGAGTTATGATACTCAACGAAAATGACTGGATCCTGAACGCTCAATGTAATGACCGGAGTCTGGATACTCAACAAAAATGACCGGAGCCTGATCGCTCAACATATTGACCGGAGTATGGATACTCAACAAAAATGATCGGAGCCTGAACGTTCAACGTAATGACAGGAGTCTAGATACTCAACGAAAATGACCGAAGTCTGAACCCTCAACGTAATAACCGGAGTCAGGATACTCAACGAAAATAACCGAAGCCTGAACGCTCAACGTAATAATCGGAGTCTGGATACTCAGCGAAAATGACTGGAACCTGAATGCTCAATGTAATGACCGGAGTCTGGATACCTAACGAAAATGACCGGAGCCTTAATGCTCAACGTAATAACCGGAGTCTGGATACCCAACGAAACTGACCATAGCCTGAACGCTCAATGTAATAATCGGAATCTGGATACTCAACGAAACTGACCGGAGCCTGAACGCTTAACGTAATAACCCGAGTCTGGATAGTCAACAAAAATGACCGGAGCCTGAACGATCAACGTAATCACCGGAGTCTGGATACCCAATGAAACTGACCAGAGCCTGAACGCTAAACGTAATATTTGGAGTCTGGATACTCAACGAAACTGACCGGAGCCTGAACGCTCAACGTAATATTTGGAGTCTGGATACTCAACGAAACTGACCGGATCCTGAACGCTCAACGTAATAAATGAAGTTATGATACTCAACGAAAATGACTGGATCCTGAACGCTCAATTTAATAACCGGAGTCTGGATACTCAACGAAAATGACCGGAGCCTGATCGCTCAACGTATTGACCGGAGTATGGATACTCAACGAAAATGATCGGAGCCTGAACGTTCAACGTAATGACTGGAGTCTAGATACTCAACGAAAATGACCGCAGTCTGAACCCTCAACGTAATAACCGGATTCAGGATACTCAACAAAAATAACCGAAGCCTGAACGCTCAACGTAATAATCGGAGTCTGGATACTCAACGAAATCATTCGAAGCCTGACGCGCAACTTAATAGCCAAAGTCTGGATACTCAACGAAAATGACCGGAGCCTGAACACTCAACATAATAACCGTAGTCTGGATACCCAACGAAACTGACCGGAGCCTGAACGCTCAACGTAATAATCGAAATCTGGATACTCAACGAAACTGACCGGAGCCTGAACGCTTAACGTAATAACCCGAGTCTGGATAGTCAACGAAAATGACCGGAGCCTGAACGCTCAACGTAATATTTGGAGTCTAGATACTCAACGAAACTGACCAGATCCTGAACGCTCAATGTAATAAATGGAGTTATGATACTCAACGAAAATGAATGGATCCTGAACACTCAATGTAATGACCGGAGTCTGGATACTCAATGAAAATGACCGGAGCCTGAACGATCAACGTAATCGCCAGAGTCTGGATACCCAACGAAACTGACCGGAGCCTGAACGCTCAACGTAATAACCCGAGTCTGGATAGTCAACGAAAATGACCGGAGCCTGAACGATCAACGTAATCACCGGAGTATGGATACCCAACGAAACTGACCGGAGCCTGAACGCTCAACGTGATATTTGGAGTCTGGATACTCAACGAAACTGACCGGATCCTGAACGCTCAACGTAATAACTAGAGTCTGGATACCCAACGAAACTGACCGGAGCCTGAACGCTCAACGTAATAACCGGAGTCTGGATACCCAACGAAACTTACCGGAGCCTGAATGCTCAACGTAATAACCGGAGTCTGGATACCCAACGAAACTGACCGGAGCCTGAAAGCTCAACGTAATAACCGGAATTTGGATACTCAACGAAACTGACCGGAGCCTGAACGCTCAATGTAATAACCTGAGTCTGGATAGTCAATGAAAATGAACGGAGCCTGAACGATCAACGTAATCACCGGAGTATGGATACCCAACGAAACTGAGCGGAGCCTGAACGCTCAACGTAATATTCGAAGTCTGGATACTCAACGAAACTAACCGGATCCGGAACACTCAACGTAATAAATGGAGTTATGATACTCAACGAAAATGACTGGATCCTGAACGCTCAATGTAATGACCGGAGTCTGGATACTCAACAAAAATGACCGGAGCCTGATCGCTCAACATATTGACCGGAGTATGGATACTCAACAAAAATGATCGGAGCCTGAACGTTCAACGTAATGACAGGAGTCTAGATACTCAACGAAAATGACCGAAGTCTGAACCCTCAACGTAATAACCGGAGTCAGGATACTCAACGATAATAACCGAAGCCTGAACGCTCAACGTAATAATCGGAGTCTGGATACTCAGCGAAAATGACTGGAACCTGAATGCTCAATGTAATGACCGGAGTCTGGATACCTAACGAAAATGACCGGAGCCTGAATGCTCAACGTAATAACCGGAGTCTGGATACCCAACGAAACTGACCATAGCCTGAACGCTCAATGTAATAATCGGAATCTGGATACTCAACGAAACTGACCGGAGCCTGAACGCTTAACGTAATAACCCGAGTCTGGATAGTCAACAAAAATGACCGGAGCCTGAACGATCAACGTAATCACCGGATTCTGGATACCCAATGAAACTGACCGGAGCCTGAACGCTTAACGTAATATTTGGAGTCTGGATACTCAACGAAACTGACCGGAGCCTGAACGCTCAATGTGATATTTGGAGTCTGGATACTCAACGAAACTGACCGGATCTTGAACGCTCAACGTAATAAATGAAGTTATGATACTCAACGAAAATGACTGGATCCTGAATGCTCAATTTAATAACCGGAGTCTGGATACTCAACGAAAATGACCGGAGCCTGATCGCTCAACGTATTGACCAGAGTATGGATACTCAACGAAAATTATCGGAGCCTGAATGTTCAACGTAATGACAGGAGTCTAGATACTCAACGAAAATGACCGGAGTCTGAACCCTCAACGTAATAACCGGATTCAGGATACTCAACAAAAATAACCGAAGCCTGAACACTCAACGTAATAATCGGAGTCTGGATACTCAACAAAATCGATCGGAGCCTGACGCGCAACTTAATAGCCAAAGTCTGGATACTCAACGAAAATGACCGGAGCCTGAACGCTCAACAGAATAACCGGAGTCTGGATACCCAACGAAACTGACCGGAGCCTGAACGCTCAACGTAATAATCGGAATCTGGATACTCAACGAAACTGACCGGAGCCTGAACGCTTAACGTAATAACCCGAGTCTGGATAGTCAACGAAAATGACCGGAGCCTGAACGATCAACGTAATCACCGGAGTCTGGATACCCAATGAAACTGACCGGAGCCTGAACGCTCAACGTAATATTTGGAGTCTGGATACTCAACGAAACTGATCGGATCCTGAATGCTCAACGTAATAATCGGAGTCTGGATACTCAACGAAAATGATCGGAGCCTGACACTCAACTTAATAACCGGAGTCTGGATACTCAACGAAAATGACTGGAGCATGAACGCTCAACGTAATAACTAGAGTCTGGAAACCCAACGAAACTGACCGGAGCCTGAACGCTCAATGTAATAACCGGTGTCTGGATACCCAACGAAACATACCAGAGCCTGAACGCTCAACGTAATAACCAGAATCTGGATACTCAACAAAACTGACCGGAGCCTGAACGCTCAACGTAATAACCCGAGTCTGGATAGTCAACGAAAATGACCGGAGCCTGAACGATCAATGTAATCACCGGAGTCTGGATACCCAACGAAACTGACTGGAGCCTGAACGCTCAACGTAATATTTGGAGTCTGGATACTCAACGAAACTGACCGGATCCTGAACGCTCAACGTAATAAATGGAGTTGTGATACTCAACGAAAATGACTGGATCCTGAACGCTCAATGTAATGACCAGAGTCTGGATACTCAACGAAAATGACCGGAGCCTGATCGCTCAACGTATTGACCGGAGTATGGATACTCAACGAAAATGATCGGAGCCTGAACGTTCAACGTAATGACAGGACTCTAGATACTCAACGAAAATGACCGGAGTCTGAACCCTCAACGTAATAACCGGAGTCAGGATACTCAACGAAAATAACCGGAGCCTGAACGCTCAACGTAATAATCAGAGTCTGGATACTCAACGAAAATGATCGGAGCCTGACGCTCAACTTAATAACCGGAGTCTAGATACTCAACGAAAATGACCGGAGCCTGAACGCTCAACGTAATAACCGGAGTCTGGATACCCAACGAAACTGACCGGAGCCTGAACGCTCAACGTAATAATCGGAATCTGGATACTCAACGAAACTGACCGGAGCCTGAACGCTTAACGTAATAACCTGAGTCTGGATAGTCAACGAAAATGACCAGAGCCTGAACGATCAACGTAATCGCCGGAGTCTGGATACCCAACGAAACTGACCGGAGCCTGAACGCTCAACGTAATATTTGGAGTCTGGATACTCAACGAAACTGACCAGATCCTGAACGCTCAACGTAATAAATGGAGTTATGATACTCAACGAAAATGAATGGATCCTGAACGCTCAATGTAATGACCGGAGTCTGGATACTCAATGAAAATGACCGGAGCCTGAACGATCAACGTAATCGCCAGAGTCTGGATACCCAACGAAACTGACCGGAGCCTGAACGCTCAACGTAATAACCCGAGTCTGGATAGTCAACGAAAATGACCGGAGCCTGAACGATCAACGTAATCACCGGAGTATGGATACCCAACGAAACTGACCGGAGCCTGAACGCTCAACGTGATATTTGGAGTCTGGATACTCAACGAAACTGACCGGATCCTGAACGCTCAACGTAATAAATGGAGTTATGATACTCAACGAAAATGACTGGATCCTGAACGCTCAATTTAATAACCGGAGTCTGGATACTCAACGAAAATGACCGGAGCCTGATCACTCAACGTATTGACCGGAGTATGGATACTCAACGAAAATGATCGGAGCCTGAACGTTCAATGTAATGATAGGAGTCTAGATACTCAACGAAAATGACCGAAGTCTGAACCCTCAACGTAATAACCAGATTCAGGATACTCAACGAAAATAACCGAAGCCTGAACGCTCAACGTAATAATCGGAGTCTGGATACTCAACGAAATTGATCGGAGCCTGACGCGCAACTTAATAACCGAAGTCTGGATACTCAACAAAAATGACCGGAGCCTGAACGCTCTACATAATAACCGGAGTCTGGATACCCAACGAAACTGACCGGAGCCTGAACGCTCAACGTAATAATCGGAATCTAGATACTCAACAAAACTGACCGGAGCCTGAACGCTTAACGTAATAACCCGAGTCCGCATAGTCAACGAAAATGACCGGAGCCTGAACGATCAACGTAATCACCGGAGTCTGGATACCCAATGAAACTGACCGGAGCCTGAACGCTCAACGTAATATTTGGAGTCTGGATACTCAACGAAACTGATCGGATCCTGAACGCTCAATGTAATAATCGGAGTCTGGATACTCAACGAACATGATCGGAGCCTGACACTCAACTTAATAACCGGAGTCTGGATACTCAACGAAAATGACCGGAGCCTGAATGCTCAACGTAATAACTAGAGTCTGGATACCTGTTGCACCCTAAAATTTGCTCAACCTACTTCACTTGGTTTATGTTTCAATTGCATTGTCACTTGCATATTAGGTCATGTACATAGTCTAATCATCTGCATAACATAGCATAACAAGTCATTCAACAAGGGACGAAGTACTATTCTTATCTCTATGAGCCTATCAAGAGGTTATTATTCAAATTCAATCTTAGTCAAGTCATCAGAAAGAAATTGAAATCTAAGAAGTCAGTGGATCAAGCAGTGAATCTATCTCCTATCTGAGGGTATGTGAAGATCATCAAAGAAGTTGTGAGTTGTGAATTGAGGTCATGGAGGGTATACAGACATCATGGAAGACCTAGAGAGTCATTTTGAAAGAGAGGCAAGTCATTGATGAGATTGCAAGAGCTGCAGTTGAAGACAGTCAACTAGGGTTTCATCTGGGTCAACCCTAGGTCAACCCTAGGTCAAATGATTGATTGAAAGGCATCAAGGTCTATTTGAGAGATGTGGGGTTCATCATTTGACATGTAGATAAGGATGTGGTGTTGTTCCAAGGAGAAATCAAGAGAAATCAAGAAGAAGAGGAGTTTCTAAATTAGGGTTTCTGTGTAAAATCCCCTGATTTAGGTCAAACTTCCAAGCAAGATAATTCAGAATGCAAGCTTCAAATGGATCCTTGGCCAACATGAAACTTGTAGAGGATATCAAGACCTTTAATTTGAGTGGTGGAAGACATCAAGGAGATTTATAGAACTCAAGTTATGGTCCTTGCAAGTTACAGGTCATCTGGGGCATATGAAATTTTGTCTGTGAAAGTTACTTGTCTTCCAAGCAACTTTTACCCCTCAAGGAGATTTCAAATGGGTTTCTGGTCAACATGAGAGTTGTTCCGCATTGTCTTAGCTTTCTATAAAGGTATGGTATGCCTTCATATGATTTGTGGAACTCTACTTATGTTCTTGGCAAGCAAAGGGTATTTTGGTCATTTGAGAATTACAGGTCATTTCAAGCCTATGCCCAAAACTCATACAAGGAAGCTTCAAATGAAAAACTTCACAACATAGAACTTGCTCCAAATGACATTTTGAGTCTAGAAAAGTGATCATGAAAGTGTGGAAATGCTCATAGCTCAAGGTTCCAAATTTGGTCAATTAAAAGGTGAATTTAATGAATAAAAGTGACCTAAAAATGAGATTTTTCATACCATGTCCAAATGGGATGAAATTATAGGTCATTTTGATTGGAAAGAATGTTTTGAGATGATTGGCAATATTAGATTTTTGAGTTTAGTTCAAAGTTTGGAAGTTATCATTGGTTGCTTATGTATGAAGTTACACATGCCAAAACACAAGGGATTTGTGTACAAGAAGTTTCTACCAAGTTCTAGATGGTTCCATGAGCATCTATATATTGAGTAGAGTGGATCCAATCATTGGTTGGTGATTCATTTGGTTGGAAACTCATAGTTGCATCTCATTCTTCAATTTTGCAAATTCATTCCAATCTCTTCAATTCTTCATCAATCATTCAATTTCATGATCTAATTCCACTCAAGAATCATCCCTGAGTTCATTGCAAGCAAGATTTGAAGAGGAAATCACAAGAATCGTGCTACATAAGTTCATCCTCCAAATTGCAAAAGGAAGTGGTTATGGCAATCCAAGGTGTTTAAGCAAGTGTTGTTGCATACAGAACCAAGAACCAAGTCTATTGATCAAGTCCAAAGCATTGCAAGCTGTGAATCCAAGGATTTCTGCATCTGTTTTCAAGATTACACCAGGTTAGTGTTTTCTTCGAATTAGCTTAAAATAGATAGCATGATGTAGAATTCTTAGGTTAGAACTGTTAGGAATAGTTAGGTGAATGATTCTGATGGATTTGAGAGCATTTCATGGAGTTCACCATTGGAGCATTAATTTTGTTGAGCCTTAGAACACTTAGGTTAAGGCATGTTAATCTTAGCTAGATAGATTAGAATGATCAGCATAACATGTAGAACACATTAGTGTAAGAGTTAGCAAGAATCATCAAGGTTGATCTCAGTGTAAAGTGTTGGAACCAAGGTCTTCTACCTATCGGGTTTGGCTCTAGATTGAGTTTTAGAGAAAACTGAAACCATGGTTGTGTAGAGGAGAAGATGTAGGGCAGTTTTGGTTTTTGGATGAGAGCATTTAGTTGAGAGATGAGAGAGCACGATGATGGTGAAGATTCGTGCATGGAAGCAAATTTCTGAAACCCTAGCTTCTCATTGGAGAAGAAACGTGATGATCGTTGGATGAAGTCTTCTTGGTTGACTGAAAAACGCATCTAATGGCCAGGATTTGAAGTTGAGAAAGAGAGGGAAGATTGAAACGTGAAACGCACCGTTTCACTTATGTCTTCAGACTGGGCTTAAGTGCAATTGCTAATCACACCACCACTTTCAAGGCCCAATCTCAAATGAACTAACATAATTGCTATTTGCACCGTTTTTGTTTTTTTATTTTCTTTTGTGTTTTCTGACTCAGCTGGGCCCAGATGCGCCTTGCTATGCGCACCCCCAGTCTGGGCCCATCCTCCATTTTTCAATGCAAATAACCACTAACTGCACCGCTAACTCTTTTATTTTCATTTTAATTTCTTTTATTTTTGTTAATTCTTTGAAAAATCATAACAAATTGAAAATTCCATATTTTTGAGTGGTTGTTTTTGCATCTTTTTTATATTTCTGTTAAGAAAATTGTCATATAATAAAATTAGCATTTTATTTTATTTTTGCATTTTTAGTATATTTTTCTTTTAAATAGGTTTTGAGTGATGTTTAGTTTAATACTTGATCTTGTTGATTTTAGTTTAGCTAGATCCTTTTATATTTTGGACCCATTCTTTTTAGAGTACTCCACTTAGGACTTTAATCTTCATATGAGATTTAATTCATGATTTTAGGACTAAATTTTAGATGGTTTGTTTAGGTGTGATTAGGAGAATCAAAATTAGGGTTTAGGTGTGACAAATCTTTTCTTTTAGGAGTTGTAGTTTGAATTTTGGGGTATGGGACTATAGGGGTATTATGGGTAAATAATAGATCCCTTAGAAAATATTAGACTTCCCCTATTCTACTATTACTATTAGTATATTGCTTGTATTTGATTGACTGTGTGGTGTGCCCTCCCTAGGGTTATTGTTTGACTGTGTGGGGTATTGGGCCTGCTTGGGGTTTGGGTTTGAGCTGAAGACTGTGCTGATGAAGCCCATTGAAGATTAAGAGAATGAAGACCAATTTCCAGAGTTGATGAAGAGTATCTCTTGCTGGCAGCTGTTGAAGGTTATAGGATCTAGGAGTTAGGCAGAGCTCTAGAGTAGGAAACTTGATTCACAAACATGGAAGGTCTTGTCTGCCTCCATTCTTTCTCTATAATTCAAAGTCTCTTTTAAATACCCACCTCCTTCCTTTGGAAGGATTAATGAATGTATTTAAAAGATAAAACTTTTGAGAGAAAATTGTCTGTATCATGTTAACTGTTAGTGAGCCACCCTTGGTAGGCAATTGACTGCTTAACATCTTATTCATCTTGTTGATTGCTGATCATCTTGGAGAGCGAGACTTGAAGAAATGTCATTGAAGGATTGAAGATAGAGACCTTGCTTGAAGGCTTGAAGATGAAGACTGATGCTTGCTTGAAGCTTGTAGATAGTTGATGATGACTTGAAGACAGATGTTGGTGCAGAGCTGCTGTTGGCTGTTTATTTTTGCTGTTTATAATTTTTGATGTATTGTTTGAATTTCCCGGACTGTATTGCTTGCTGTTTAACCTGTTAGGTTGAAAGCGAATATTGTTCGCTTTTGCCTGTTGTTTTCTAGGTTCGACGTTGAGTGGGACTCCCTTGCCTCGCTTGTATTGCTGCATTCATGCATTTTACTGCTTTATTGTATATATGCTATTGTTTCTGTTTCCGTTTATCCCTTAGGATCTCTGTTTCTCTCTGCGCAAGAGAGGAACATGATAGACCTTAGGTCTTAACCCATGCATGATAACATTAGGTTAGTTTGATTCCCTTTGCAACCATAGGTTAGAGTTCTGTCTCTTCTTTCTCAAAACAAACAGAAAAACACAATAATATTCCAAACACAATAATATTCCAAACACAATAAAAGACACTTCTTCCGTAAAAGAATGTGAACTCATCAAAACGTCATTTTTGTTCGCTTGGACTGTTAATCAGAAAAACCCTTTTTCAGAAGGAATAAAAACAATCAAGACAGACCTGTGTCGTACGTGGTCCGAACTACGTTTGCTCTAATCTTTCATGCTGTATGAAAGTACGTAGGCATAGGATGCGATATCCTAGCGAGCAACCTTCCCCTCCTTTCCCGTAGGTAGGCGAACTACGTTGACTCTGATTTCTCGTTACAGACGGGAATACATAGGCATAAAGTGCGATACTTTGCCGAGTCATTTCATTTTCTTTTAACCCCAGACCTTTAGCGTAGATAGAATAACAATCCGTACTAGAAAACAAGCGTGGATCCCGTCGAGTACGACGGACGTGAGGGGTGCTAATACCTTTGATGGGCTAAAGACGTGTCTACTTATGCGTCTAGCGGTATCTTACTGCAAGTGCACAGCCTATCGAAGTAATATTTAAGATTATCGATCCACAGGGATTCTATCGTTACTTAGTGCTAGATGAACTTCTAGTTTAGCTAAGGCGAATAGTTGTCACGATTGTTGTTGGTTTTCTAAGACTATTGAAGGCGGAATTAGATTCAAGTTTTTAATAAACTAGTACTAAAACGGTCGGTATGTAATTATACTAACTTAGGTGGGTCAATCTAACCTAGGCTTATAAAGATGTTCACTTAATCTACTCGGTAGAGATTACTAGTTTGAATACCCTCAACTCACACTCTCGTGGTCTTGAATCAGATCTTATCCCTAAAGCCCTATGCCTGCTCTCGCTAGCCCATAAGTGTTTAGAGATAATTTTTGGAAACTAAATAATTCTAATTTATCTTAAAGCGCTCTCGCTGTATTTAATTTAAATGCCTAACTTTAGCTATCTGGTTAAAATCTCACACTCTCGTGGTCTTGACCCAACCTAATACCCTTTTCTCACTCTCGTAACGAAAAGGTCGAATTTAATTAAAAAGTATCAGCCAGAATGTTAAGCGATTAATTATTTTAGCCCATGGTTATATTTTACCTGTTAAGCTAGTTATAACTACATACCGCCCTAAGGTATTTAGCTACTCATCGAGGTTAAATCAGACTCAGAGTTATTTATTAGCTTACTAATGGCAGAGAAATAATTGGACATTATAAATAAATTAAATAAATTAAATCGCAATAACTGAAAAAAAACCTGATTAACAAATATCTGAGTAGACTCCTTCTTCCACAGACCGGAAGGCTTGGAGTAGGCGGAAATAAAAAATTAAAACGAAATGCTGAAGGCTGGAAACAAGTAAAGGTATAACAATTCCCTAATGTTGGAAATTGTTACACGGTTGGTTTGGATACAAATAAAATAAGGCAGAAAATAAAATGCTGGAATAATAATTCTGATGGTAAGGTAATTCGGCAGAGCTTCCGCAGGAAATTTGGATACTGAAGTCTGTCCCTAAATTCTCCTGAGCTGGTCCTATTTATAGAGCTTCCAATGGGCTGGTCCTGGGTCTTTTGCTTCTTGGGCTTTGCTGAAGTGGTTGAGAAAATGTTGGAAAGTGGCAGCAGAAAGTGGGAGAAATCTCCCTCACGTGAGAATTACTAGGAGGAGTGGCTTCACTGGTGACTTTGACGTAGTCTGAGTCAAAAGAATCAAGTTATATCCTTGTCACGGGTGTGACAAGGTCTTCACGCTCGTTGTCTTATGTTTTCAAGTGTCACGGTCGTCACTCATTCCTCACGGTCGTGAGGTCCCAAAGTAAGGTGTCACGGTCGTGACACCCTTGTAACGACCGTGGTCGTAACAAATTATGCAGAGTTTTATGCAGGCTTCTGTCTTGCTTCATTTCTTGTGGTTTCTTTGTTCTTTTCTTCTTAATTCTTGATTTGGCCTCACATATCGATGTACCTGCAAAATAGTAAGAAAAACTCGAGGAATCGAGCGTTAAAACGGTGAATGCGCGGTAAAAGTCAATGAAATCTAGCGATATAACCGATGCGTTTTCTCGTCATCAAACTTCCCCAAACTTAAACCTTTGCTTGTCCTCAAGCAAATAGTCGGTTGAAAATCGGCGGACAAGATTTTATTCGCGCATACTCATAGCAAACCGTCCGGTGGATCGTTCTGTCGGATAGTCCGGTACTTTGATAGAACACTACCGATACACTGATGACATAAGCAACAAGCTATGTCGTCTACTTCCCGTCAAGCGAAACAATCGACAATCACATTGCGATTTCACCTAGAGTTTTTCGATCGTATTTCACCCGATTCGTTCTGGCGTAGTCACATTAAGCCCTTTGCCTTCGCACGCACGTAGTGGAGTAGCCGGTTAGCGATTTTGATCCTTTTTTAGCACGGGGTCTGGTACACGAGTGTGGTAACCCTTCATGTTTTATCCGATGCGGAGGTTGTGGGGGATCGAGCCGTAGCACGCCCTACCGAGTTCAGAACCAGTACCTCTGAACCAACCCGGAACGGAGTCCTTCTCATATTTCTCGTTTATTATCTGCGACCGTGTACTTTGGTGCAATCTCTTTTCATTTTGCATTGAGATACGAAGGATCATTATTGATTAGGCATCAAACGCTTATATTCATCGGCTCCCCACGTGGTTTGTGTTTAGACGGTGCTGACTGCTAGTATAAACTACTGGGGTTACTTTTGAACTAAAACTAAAGGTGCACTCGCAATGGTGATCGGATGGAATTTCTTAAGCAGGGGGTCGAAGATGTCAAGATTGTATTGGTCTTGTTTAATCGTTCCCGGCCTCGTAATTACGAACCATTCGGTGGTCAGTCGGGTAATGCGAGTAATTCTAGTATGGCTTAATAATCGGGGAAAACTCGATATTCAAGAAAATAACGCACAGAATTTGCTCATTTCATTGATTTTCTAAAAGGAATACAACAGAATTGAAAGTACATTGAAATGAAAGGTACCTCTCCCACACTATATCAGACATTGTCCTCAATGTTGTGATATAACAGCGGTATAGGTACAGTACAAGACTAAAACTGAAAAAACAACATAAAAACAAACTACTGCTGCTGGTGATCGCGGGCTCGGCCTCTGGTGCGAGAGCGGCGTCTGGAGGGAGTCGCGTCGGGGTCAGAGCCGGTACCGGAGGTAGCAGTAATGCTGAGGCGGAGCGCCTCAAGCTCGCCGCGGACTTCGCCAAAGAGTTCGCTAACCCGCTCATTAGTGGCCGCATGGTTGGCAGCAATAGTGCCGAGCAGAGCGTCGTACTGGGCCTTCTGCTGACGCTCTAGTGCTGCGTTCATCAGGTTCTGCTGGTGGATCGCAAAAAGGACGTCCTCCAGTGTGGCAGCGGGGGCTGCCTGCTGTCGGGTGGAAGTCTCGGGGATGTCCTGGGCATGCTCAGCTGCATCCATGGCGTCCTGCATCTCGTCCACTGCGGCGTTTGGCTGATCATCATGTACCGGCACGTGATCCGCAGCAGCTGGTAAGGCAAAGAGCCAGTTGGCTCGGTTTGCTGGGTCGATGCGTGTGCGTGACGGCAGAGTGATGTGGTGGAAGACGGTGCCATTGACGACAGGGCTGTACCTGCCATCCTCTCGCTGCGCGATCAGGTGGGCGGACCGGCAGTAGCTCATGGTCAGGAAATCGGGGGCGAGGTGCGGCAGATCAGCGAGCGCGTCACCAAGCCCCAGCTGAATGGCGAGGGTGGTGACAATGCCTCCAATGAAAAACGGGGATGAGCCGCGGTGCGCGATGGCCTGGATGTGGTAGAGCATAAAGGGGGCAACATTGATTGGCTCGTCATGCAGGGCACAGTACAGAAACAGGAGCTCCTTTGAGTTGAGCTTGTGGTTGCTCTCCCGAGCAAAGATGGTGTTGCAGAGGACCCGGTGAAAGTAGCGGATAGCCGGGTTGTGGATATGAGTGGCGTTGAGGCTCTGGAAAGTGGTCGCTTGGGTGTTGGTGAGGTCGCGCCACAGTGTGAATGCTTGTTCACTGAAGTTGTCGGGCACGCGACGGTGGGCTTCGGTGCCGTGGTGGAAACCTAACAGCTCTGCAATCCTGGTTTGTGTGAGGTTGAACTCCCGGCCAAGCAGTCTGAATGTTACGTTGCCGGTAAGCTGACTCTGAGAACCATGAGGGGTGATGTAGCAGTAGGAACTGAGGAACTCCAGCGTCAGGAGTTCGAAGGTAGGTTGTGGCTGGTGACAGAGGTCCCACAGGCCAACCTTCTGCAATAGGTTTTGGACGCTGGGCAGCATACCGAGTTGTTGCAGACAGTCGGTGGAAATGTACCGGGTGGGTTGCAGACCGCGGTTCTCGAAGCGGACGAAACGGTCTCGCTGGGTTTCTCCTGCTTCTCCTTCTCTGAAGACGATAGAATCCATAACATGCAAATGTGAAGGGAGAGGGTGGAAGGATTTTTTTTTTTTTTTGAAGTTTTTGGAAGAAGAGTGGTAGAATGAGGGAGTTGTTGTTCGGATTAAATACGGGACAGTGGAGTTGAAATAGGCACTGGTAGTGGTGGATTAATGGGGTAGTGGAAAGGTTTTGACGGTTTGGGAATGAGTGGGGGAAGTTTTAGATAGGTTATGGAGGGAGAAGAGGGGTGGACACGATGAAGAAACAGTTCTGTTTCTCACGACCTCTGGTATAGAGGTAGTCACGGTCGTGACTAGATCGTGACGGTCGTGACGCGCTAATTGCGCGTGTCACGATCGTAAGGGGGGCGTGACGACCGTGAGGCTGTGTGGTGCTGAATAATTTCCAGAAAAGCATATTGTGTCACGTTATTTTTAATTTAATAATAATAATATAGTTTATTTAGTAGCACTATAGTAACACACACCATAATATACAGTAATTCCAAAACAGTAGTATACGAATCTGAGATAGAATATTGCAGTCATACAGTATACGGTAACACAGTGTATAGAAAAATTAGAAAGATTATTTAAGCTGCTAAAATGAAGAATCAATTGAAATAAAAAGTGCATGGCATTAAGAAAAATTGAAATTACATAAACTCAAGTTATGTTATGAAATCGTTGCGAAAGATAAATTTAACTGGAAATGAAAATAATGATAAAAAAAATAATGAGAAAAGAATTGATAAACTAAATCACTGATAGCCGGTTCAAAGGCGTTTCTTCAGATCTTCGATGGCGGAGTCCAGATGATAGAACTGTTCGCATGCCATGTCAGTCAATCCCACGATGTCCAATCGCATACTCTTAATGTCTTCTCTGAATAGATTAATGTCAGCTTGATAGGCATTGAGAGTGTGCATGATGTTCTGCAAGTTGTTAGCGTACTCTCCGTGATTCGCTCCAGGGGTTTCATGAACTTTATCAGTTGGGTCAATGTCATAGTATCCAGGAGGTGTCTCGGGGTCGGTTTCAACAGCGGTCATTACATCATCTGTTATCCTGTGAGACTGAGGTGTTTCAGGAGTGGCTGGATAAACAGGTGGGTTTAACTCATAAAGCCAATTATCCTTATTATGAACACCTACTTTTGCATGATTGGGCAATGTGAACAGGGTGACTACTGTGTTCCGGATCAGGTACTCAAAAGGTGGGCGTCCTAAATTCCTTATAATATGTCTGTTGAAGCAGAATTTAAGGTTCATCAGGCGTACGGTTCCCAGACGGGTGCACCTGTCCAGTTGGTACCTAAGTCCTAAGGCATCAGCAATCATGGTTACAAGACCTCCTACCACTATAGGTAATTCAGGTTCATCTTGGATGCGGGTGAAGGTTTGCATCATGAAAGGGACACCATTAACACACTGTCCAGTATTGAAACATGACATAATAAATAATTCATCCTTAGAGACTCCGGTAATATTTTCTTCTTTTCCAAAGAAGGTATGGGCGAGGAATTTGTGGAAGTAGCGAAGAGCAGGGTTATGGATTTCATCATTGTTCATATCATTTGGTTCAGGGTGGTAGTTTCCGGTCAGAGTTCCCCAAAAGAAATCTAGCTCCACATCCATCAATTCTACCTGTGTGGTAGTAAAGGCGAAAGGTCCACTAGGGAATCCTAATAGGTCAGCTAGTTCTTTGTGGTTAAAGTCGTATTCTATTCCGAATAGGCGGAAACTAATGAATCCTTTCCTAGAACCAAAACCGCGCTCGGGTAGGTAAAGTAGGGAACTAAGGAACTCAAGGGTGAGCTCTCGGTAAGTCGCAAACTTGTGTTGGATCATTGCATTTTCCCATCCGAGTCGGTTGAACAGGTATATCATGCTCTCATGTATACCTAAGGTTTCCATAGTCTTTTCATTTGGGTACAGGGTCAAATCCATTTGCCTCTGTGATAACTCTTCGTACTTTATTCTTTGATTCCTACCTCTAAATTGGGTTTCCATATAGTTAATAGGTTGGTTAGCCATAGTCAGTGAAAATACGGTGGAAACAATTCAGTGGAAAAGACTTTAGAAAATCTGTAAAAAGTGATTTAGGATAAAAATAAGAAAAATGAAATGCTAAAATGTAATGGCTATAAATGTAATGTAAAATAAAACTAACAAAACAATTTAAACAAATAGTAATAACGATAATTAAAAATGCTCAAAAAGGAAAAGGATAGTTTAAAATAGGTAACTAAGAAAATGGGTTGCCTCCCACTAAGCGCTGTTTTTATTGTCAAAAGCCTGACGTAACGCTGAGGTTTAGACTAATCAGGGGAATTATCGGACAATTTCAAAAGTTTTAGATCATTCGTATAGGCTCTATTTTCAACTTTATGATAATGTTTTAGGCGCTGTCCGTTTACTATGAATGGTTCATTGTTCCTACCCTTGATTTCTATTGCTCCACTTGGGAATACTTTAGTTATATCAAAGGGTCCCGACCATCTAGACTTTAGTTTTCCAGGAAAGAGCCTAAGTCTTGAATTAAAGAGGAGTACAACGTCTCCCACACTGAATTCTTTCTTAGATAGGCGTTTGTCATGCCATCGCTTGGTTCTTTCCTTATATAGCTTAGCATTTTCATATGCATCTAATCTTAATTCTTCTAATTCGTTAATGTCTAGGATTCGCTTTTCTCCTGCAGCACTATAGTTCATATTGAGAGTTTTGATCGCCCAATAAGCTTTGTGTTCTAGTTCTACTGGGAGGTGGCAAGACTTTCCATAAACTAGTTTGAAAGGTGTAGTACCTATGGGAGTCTTGTAAGCGGTCCTATAAGCCCATAGAGCTTCATTAAGTTTAGATGACCAATCTTTCCGAGATATGGCGACAGTCTTTTCTAAGATTTGTTTAATCTCTCGGTTTGAGACTTCGACCTGTCCACTTGTTTGTGGGTGATACGGTGTGGCCACACGGTGTCTCACTCCATATTTAGATAGTAATTTGTCAAAGATTTTCGAAATGAAGTGTGAGCCACCGTCACTTATGACGAGTCGAGGTACACCAAATCTGGGGAAGATTATGTTTTTGAAAAGCTTTATTACTACTCGTGCATCATTTGTAGGAGAAGCTATGGCTTCGATCCATTTTGAGACATAGTCAACGGCTACGAGTATGTAATTATTACCGAAAGATGATGGGAATGGTCCCATGAAATCTATTCCCCAGACGTCGAAGATTTCTACTTCCAAAATTCCCTTTTGGGGCATTTCATCTCTTCTTGAAATATTGCCGGTGCGTTGACACCGATCGCAACTTATAACCGCGATGTGGACATCCTTCCATAGACTAGGCCAGTATAAGCCGGCTTGCAAGATTTTTGCACAGGTTTTGGAAGTGCTCGCATGTCCACCATAAGGAGATGAATGACATTAGGCAATGACATCTTCTATTTCTTCTTCGGGAATACATCGGCGAAAGATTCCATCCGGTCCTCGTTTGAACAATAATGGTTCATCCCAATAGTACTGTTTCAGGTTATGAAAGAACTTCTTTTTCTGCTGATAGGTTAGATCTGGCGGAAGAGCTCCTGCGGCTAGGTAGTTGACAATGTCAGCGTACCATGGCAGTCCTACAGTTGTCTGTATTATTTCCACGGGTTCTGGTTCATTTATATCTAACTGCGCCAGGTCGCTTCCTATTTGCGCTATCAGCTGTTCATACGGAAAATCATCGTTAATCGGCACTTGTTCGGGTTTAATACCTTCTATTCTAGATAAATGGTCCGCTACGACGTTTTCAGTACCTTTTTTGTCTTTTATTTCTAGATCAAACTCTTGTAAGAGTAAAATCCATCTTAGGAGTCTTGGCTTAGCATCCTTCTTAGTTAACAGATATCGGATAGCAGCGTGGTCTGTGTAAATGATTATTTTCGCTCCAACTAGGTAAGAGCGGAATTTGTCAAGCGCAAAGACAACTGCCAGCAATTCTTTTTCTGTAGTGGCGTAGTTCATCTGGGCAGAATCCAAGGTTCTACTTGCATAGTAAATCGCATGGAGTTTCTTTTCTTTTCTCTGACCCAGGACTGCGCCCACAGCATAGTCACTTGCATCGCACATGATTTCGAAAGGTAGTCTCCAGTCAGGGGGTTGCATGATTGGTGCGGTGATGAGGGCTGTTTTTAGAGTTTCGAATGCTTTAAGACAATCTTCATTGAATATGAAGTCCGCGTCTTTCATTAATAAACCAGTAAGAGGTTTAGTGATTTTCGAGAAATCTTTAATGAATCGTCGGTAGAAACCGGCGTGTCCTAAAAAGCTTCGTATTTCTCGAACGGTTTTAGGAGGTTGAAGATCTTTTATTACTTCAATCTTAGCTTTATCGACTTCAATTCCCTTATCTGATATCACATGACCTAATACTATTCCTTCGTTGACCATAAAATGACATTTCTCCCAGTTAAGGACGAGATTCACCTTGACACATCTTTCTAACACCATTTCTAAGTTTGATAGACATCCTTCAAAGCTTTGCCCGCATACAGAGAAGTCGTCCATGAACACTTCCATGATGTTGTCTATAAAATCTGCGAAGATTGACATCATGCATCTTTGAAAGGTTGCAGGGGCGTTGCACAATCCAAAGGGCATTCGCCTATAAGCGAACGTTCCATAAGGACATGTGAACGTGGTCTTCTCTTGATCATCAGGATGGATAGGGATTTGGAAAAATCCTGAGTAACCATCAAGGTAACAGAAGTAAGAATGCTTGGCTAATCGTTCTAACATTTGATCTATGAAAGGTAGTGGGAAATGATCTTTTCGAGTGGCTTTGTTTAGTTTACGATAATCTATGCACACTCTATATCCCGTCACTACTCTTTGTGATATCGATTCGCCTTGAGCGTTTTTCACAACAGTGATACCTCCTTTCTTTGGCACTACATGTATTGGACTAACCCATTCACTATCAGAGATTGGATATATTATCCCGGCATCTAATAATTTCTTGACTTCTTCCTTTACTACAGTGCTAAGGGTTGGGTTTATTCTTCTTTGAGCTTCTCTGGAGGTTCTGCAATCTTCTTCTAGCAGAATGCGATGCATGCAAACTGAGGGACATATTCCTTTGAGATCAGATATGTTATATCCTAATGCAGTTGGATATTTCTTCAAGACATCTAAAAGTTTCTTTGTCTCTATAGCTCCTAGACTGGAATTCACTATAACTGGTCTTTTACATTCAACGTCTAAGAATTCGTACCTTAGGTTTTTAGGTAAAGTTTTTAATCCTAATGTAGGTTTATCTTTACTTGGCATGGGATCCGGTGTAAGTGCTAAGCTTTCGCTCAGACTATTATCCTGATACGGTTTTTGCCAATTATCATCTTCGAGAATTGGAGGGATTTGAATTTTCATTATTTCAGAATAAGTGGTCTCCTCCAGTTCCATTTCTCTTACACATTCGTCAATTACGTCCATTAGATAGCATGTATCCTCTATAGCTGGTGATTGTAAGAATTGTGTTAAAACAAATTCAACTTTCTCTTCACCTACTTCAAAGGTTAGCTTTCCTCTTTTTACGTCTATTATAGCTCCGGCGGTAGCTAAGAATGGTCTTCCTAGTATGATAGGTGTAGTGGAGTCTTCAGAGATGTCCATGATTATAAAATCAGTAGGAATGTAGAATTGTCCTATACGTACTGGGACGTTTTCTAGTATGCCTACAGGATATTTAACAGAGCGATCGGCTAGTTGAACAGACATTTTTGTTGGTCTTAGTTCTCCCATGTCTAGCCTTTTGCAAATCGTTAAGGGCATAACACTGATACTGGCTCCTAAATCGCATAGAGCTTTGTCAATGACGAATTTTCCTATTACACAGGGTATAGAGAAACTTCCTGGATCTTTTAGCTTAGGAGGCATGTTATTCTGGATTATGGCGCTACACTCGGCAGTGAGTGTAACTGTTCCGTTATCCTCTATCTTTTTCTTATTGGATAAGATTTCTTTTAGAAACTTGGCATACGAGGGTATTTGGGTAATTGCTTCTGTAAACGGAATAGTAATATTCAACTGTTTCAGAAGTTCTACAAATTTCTTAAATTGACCCGTCGTCTTAGAACTTATTAATCTTTGAGGGTACGGAATTGGTGGTTTATAGGGTGGTGGAGGCACATAAGGTTGTTCTTTCTCCACTACCTCTCGACTTTCATCTTCCTTTTCTTCTGGATCATTCACCACTTCAGTCGGTTTATCCGGTTTTTGGTACATGGCTGGATTGTCAAGTCTTGGATCGGTAGGTCCGTCAAGTTCCTTGCCACTTCTTAATATTACAGCATTAGCATGTCCTTTCGGATTAGGTTGAGGTTGTCCAGGGAACACTCCAGCTGGTGCAGCAGTAGGTGCTTGTTGTTGAGCTACTTGTGAAATCTGAGTTTCAAGCATTTTGTTATGTGTAGCTAATGCATCTACTTTGCTCACTAATTGTTTAATCTGCTCACTAGTGTGAATGTTTTGGTTTAAGAAGTCCTTGTTCGTCTGAGATTGGCTAGCTATAAAGCTCTCCATCATCAATTCAAGGTTCGACTTTCTAGGGATATTAGGAGCAGTCTTTTGATATCCTGGTGATGTAGCTGGTGCTTGACCTGGTGCGTAATAAGCATTATTACTCTTATAGGAGAAATTCGGATGATTCTTCCAACCTGGGTTGTATGTGTTTGAGTAAGGGTTTCCTTGAGCATAATTCACTTGATCAGTGGGAGTTCCTATCAATAGTTGACAATCAGAGACTTCGTGTCCTGGGACTCCACATAACTCACAGTTAGGTGTTACTGCAGCCACGGTGGTTGCAGGTGTTATGGCCAAGTTATCGATCTTTTGGCTTAGTTGGTCAAACTTCGCATTGACTTGGTCCATACTACTTACTTCGTACATACCCCCTTTTGTTGGTTTCTCAGTTGCGACTCTCTCGCTTCCCCAAAGGTAATGATTCTGAGCCATACTTTCGATAAGTGCATAGGCATCACTATATTCTTTGTCCATCAATGCACCACCCGCGGCAGCGTCAATTGTCATTCTTGTATTGTACAAGAGTCCATTATAGAAGGTATGGATGACCATCCATTCTACTAATCCGTGATGTGGACAAAGCCTAAGTAGATCCTTATAGCGTTCCCAAGCTTCGAATAATGATTCACTTTCTCTTTGCTTAAATCCGTTGATCTGAGCTCTCAGCATAGCTGTCTTGCTAGGTGGAAAATACCTATTCAAGAAAACTTTCTTAAGCTGTTCCCACGTAGTTACTGAGTTTGAAGGCAGAGATTGAAGCCATGCTCTTGCTCTGTCTCGAAGCGAAAAAGGAAATAGACGTAGTCTAATAGCTTCTTGGGTAACTCCATTGGCTTTTACGGTATCTGCATATTGCACAAAGATCGAAAGATGAAGATTCGGATCCTCGGTAGGATTTCCGGCGAATTGGTTTTGTTGCACGGCTGATATCAATGATGGTTTTAGTTCGAAATCGTTTCGGTTGATAGCCGGTGCTGCAATGCTTGAATGCGGTTCACCTTGCGAAGGATTAGCGTAATACTTGAGTGGATGAGCTTGTTCTTCAGCCATTCCTGCGTTTTCTGATTTTACGACTGGTTCAGGCAGATCTAATTGAAGATCTGGAATGTTGGAATTATTTTCGAAATCGAGTATACGTCTTCTTACGTGTAAGAAGCGTTCCGATTCAGGGATTAGAGGTTGCAAGTCTTCGCTTTTGGAGCGAGTACGTGGCATACACTCGGAGATTAGATTAAATTAAATAGTTGATACCTTAGTCTAGACAATGCTACCTAAATGCACTAGTAACTAAATTAAGGAATCCCCGGCAACGGCGCCAAAAACTTGATGGGCTAAAGACGTGTCTACTTATGCGTCTAGCGGTATCTTACTGCAAGTGCACAGCCTATCGAAGTAATATTTAAGATTATCGATCCACAGGGATTCTATCGTTACTTAGTGCTAGATGAACTTCTAGTTTAGCTAAGGCGAATAGTTGTCACGATTGTTGTTGGTTTTCTAAGACTATTGAAGGCGGAATTAGATTCAAGTTTTTAATAAACTAGTACTAAAACGGTCGGTATGTAATTATACTAACTTAGGTGGGTCAATCTAACCTAGGCTTATAAAGATGTTCACTTAATCTACTCGGTAGAGATTACTAGTTTGAATACCCTCAACTCACACTCTCGTGGTCTTGAATCAGATATTATCCCTAAAGCCCTATGCCTGCTCTCGCTAGCCCATAAGTGTTTAGAGATAATTTTTGGAAACTAAATAATTCTAATTTATCTTAAAGCGCTCTCGCTGTATTTAATTTAAATGCCTAACTTTAGCTATCTGGTTAAAATCTCACACTCTCGTGGTCTTGACCCAACCTAATACCCTTTTCTCACTCTCGTAACGAAAAGGTCGAATTTAATTAAAAAGTATCAGCCAGAATGTTAAGCGATTAATTATTTTAGCCCATGGTTATATTTTACCTGTTAAGCTAGTTATAACTACATACCGCCCTAAGGTATTTAGCTACTCATCGAGGTTAAATCAGACTCAGAGTTATTTATTAGCTTACTAATGGCAGAGAAATAATTGGACATTATAAATAAATTAAATAAATTAAATCGCAATAACTGGAAAAAAACCTGATTAACAAATATCTGAGTAGACTCCTTCTTCCACAGACCAGAAGGCTTGGAGTAGGCGGAAATAAAAAATTAAAACGAAATGCTGAAGGCTGGAAACAAGTAAAGGTATAACAATTCCCTAATGTTGGAAATTGTTACACGGTTGGTTTGGATACAAATAAAATAAGGCAGAAAATAAAATGCTGGAATAATAATTCTGATGGTAAGGTAATTCGGCAGAGCTTCCGCAGGAAATTTGGATACTGAAGTCTGTCCCTAAATTCTCCTGAGCTGGTCCTATTTATAGAGCTTCCAATGGGCTGGTCCTGGGTCTTTTGCTTCTTGGGCTTTGCTGAAGTGGTTGAGAAAATGTTGGAAAGTGGCAGCAGAAAGTGGGAGAAATCTCCCTCACGTGAGAATTACTAGGAGGAGTGGCTTCACTGGTGACTTTGACGTAGTCTGAGTCAAAAGAATCAAGTTATATCCTTGTCACGGGCGTGACAAGGTCTTCACGCTCGTTGTCTTATGTTTTCAAGTGTCACGGTCGTCACTCATTCCTCACGGTCGTGAGGTCCCAAAGTAAGGTGTCACGGTCGTGACACCCTTGTAACGACCGTGGTCGTAACAAATTATGCAGAGTTTTATGCAGGCTTCTGTCTTGCTTCATTTCTTGTGGTTTCTTTGTTCTTTTCTTCTTAATTCTTGATTTGGCCTCACATATCGATGTACCTGCAAAATAGTAAGAAAAACTCGAGGAATCGAGCGTTAAAACGGTGAATGCGCGGTAAAAGTCAATGAAATCTAGCGATATAACCGATGCGTTTTCTCGTCATCAACCTTCCCCTTGCGTAACCGACTCCCGAATCCAGGATTTGGTTGCGACGACCATTCCTTTCCCCGTTTTGCGGTAGGTTTACCTCGAGCGTTTCCTTTCCCTCCGTTGGGATAAATAACGCACGGTGGCGACTCTTCTGTTCAGCCGGCGCCGATTTTTGCAGTAGCGACAGCTGGCGACTCTGCTGGGGATCCAACGTCCCCTGGCTGCTAAGGATTGCGATAGTTCCTTATGCATTTGGGATCCAACGTCCCTTAAGCGAGTCAATCCTAGCGCTTGTTTTCCCGTCGAGGATTTTTGTATGGATTTATATTTCTGTCATTTATTTTCAGCATTATATTACTGTTATTATTGCTGTATTGGGGTTGTGACGGGTGTTCTATGATTGAGAGATAAGCCGGACCTGGGCTTGAGTGCACTTAGAATTAGAGTAGAAAGTAGTGGGCGCGTGCCGGCTTTGCTTGCATTAGTGTCCCACAAAATCTACACTCGGACGAGGTTCTTCTGGTTGACTTCTTTTTCTACCCTTTGGGTCGAAGGGGTTGTTGGTTAGTTGGATTGTCGACTCCGGGAACCGATCATTTGGAAGTTGGATAAGTGAGGCCTCTTCAGGATTTGATGATGTCACTCCTTCTGGGAATCGTATCATCAACCCTGAAAGTCTGTGACGCCGACGACCGCATAGGATGCCATACCATTGTCAGTTACTAGGACACCTACCTGTGAGAGGGGTTTGGGGTTATGCAGGTAACTAGACCTTCAGATACCGGTTTGTTTCTTGCTCTGAGATTCTGGGTATTTATGGACAGTTGAGAGGTCTATCAGAGACCAGTTGGAGTTATGATATGGGGTCTGTCAGAGACTAGCCAGAGTTATGATATGAGGTCTATCAGAGACTAGTGTTGGAGCTTTGTATTGGGTCTGTCCAAGACCAGGGTTTGAGGAATTCTGGAGGGTCTATCTGAGACTTTTGATATGGTTCAGGCGTCTCAGCCATGACATTTGGTCCCTGTTGCATTTATTTGCATTGCATTGCTTGCATAACCATTATCATTGCATCCCATTAACGTGTGTCTGTGCTGCAGGTGCATTTGCATATTCCCTGATTCTAGTGCCCGAACTTCTGCTTATTGATCATGGCTGGTTTGAGAAAGACAGTTGCGTACAAATTACCTACACCTAACGTTACTCCCCTACTTGGTCTGATGTCCCTTGCTGATGAGGAGGTTAGGAGAAGTTTCAGGATGAGTCATGGAAGATTGTTGAGACTAGTCTGCAAGCCAACTGTTGTTGAAATGAATGGGTTGTACACCTTGATGCAATTCTATGACCCTGCATTGAGATGTTTCACATTCGCTGACTTTATTTTGGGGCCTACCATTGAAGAGTATGTAGAGTTCACTGAGCTGCCAGTACTGAATAAGGTTCCCTTTATTCACTCCGCCGCTGAGCCCAAGTTGGAGGACTTAGCTAAGGCCTTGCACATGAACGCTGCTGAACTATTAGTGACTTCTTGGCTTGGGGTTCCAGGTTTCTCCCTTGATTTTCTGGTTGGCAAAGCTCAAGAGTACGCCAAGAGCGGGTGCTGGATAGTCTTTAATGCTATCTTGGCTCTATGCATCTACGGAATAGTGTTGTTTCCCAACTTACCCAATTTCGTAGACTTGGACGCTTTTCATCTGTTTGCTGCTGGCAACCCAGTACCCACTTTAATCGGAGATCTCTATCATTCATTGCACTACAAAAATGAAAATAGAAGAGGAAAGACTGTTTACTGTTGTGCGCCGCTATTGAACATGTGGTTTAAGAGCCATCTTCCCCTGAAGGGACCTTTCGTAGATAGTGCAACTACAGCTGATTGGCCAGAGCGCCTGATGAGACTATCTTCCGAAGACATTGAGTGGTTTGACCGAGACTTGTTGGGGTCTGAGCTTATTTTTAGTTGTTCTGGGTATCCTAATGTTCCTTTAATAGGAAGAAAAGGGTGCATCAATTACAACCCATCTCTGTTTGTTCGCCAGTTTGGATACGCATTGAAGAACCCACCTCAGGAGGAGGAAGTACAGGAATCTCTGTACTTCACTGGTGATTTGAATGGAGAGCTGCTAGCCAAGCTTCAGCATGCATGGGTGTGTATCAACAGAAGAGGGAAACCACTGTTGGGGAAGAACGATTGTCAGGCTTATGCACCATACAAAGTTTGGATCCAAGAGAGAGCAAGTCAGTTGCTGATGCCATTTCCAGTTGCACCAGTCCCTGTTCATATTCCGGTGGAAGAACCAACTACTGTTACCATGGAGGTCTACGAGCGAGTTGTAAAAGAAAAAGAAGCTTTGATGAGGATCAATGAAGGGTTAGAACAGGAACTGGCTCAGATGCGTAGTGAGAAGAACAAGGTTGTGCATTCGTTCCAACAGCAGAGTGAGTTAGTAAACAGGCTAGGTGCTGAATTGACTGAAGAGAAGAAGAAGCGTGAACGCCTGGGGAAAGAATTCAAAAGCTCTCATGACATGTTGGAGTCCAAAAAGAAAGCACTCGATGCCGCCCACCGGGAAATCTCTTCTTGTAACAAGACGTGGAATGCTACGCTAACCAACAACAAAAAGAGGGAAGACAAATTGAAGCAGCAAATTTTTGAACTCGAAGAACAGTTGAAGGCTAGCACTAAGAAGTATGAAGAAGAGGTAATGGCCAGATATAGTCTCCAGAATGCCCTGAACAAGGCCATCGAGGGAAAGAAAGAAGCTGTGTCTCAGAAGCGAAAGCTAGAGGATCGCTTCGGAGAAGGGGCATGGGAGGAATCCACTGATGATTTGCGACGTGTTCTCAAGCGGAGAGACCTACTTGTTGAGGGTCTGCTTACCCGACCAAGTCATCCAGAGACTAATAAGTTATTAGAGGAATACCAGGCATATGGGAGTACTTGACCATTTCATATATTAATGTGTATGCTTTATTTGCATAGCACTGACCATCGCCAGGATTGTTGGTTGAGGTCATGCCTTCTTATTGTACGCATTGATATTGTATTCTGGGCTTAATGGATTTCTCTGCAATATATGAGGTGTTTTCTATGGTTCGGCTTCGATCTTCGTATTGCTGTCACTGTCACCACACTGACACATTCGCACTAGAATCGAGGAATGATATTCCCTAATGCACAGACACATATTGCATTGCATTCCCATTCATATTGCATTACAGGTGATTATTGAACGGTATCTCATTTCTTGCACTGTACCAGGTCTTTTTCAGGATTGAAGGTCAGCGCCCGCACCGATACTCCACTCGTACCAACTGCCGAAGAATTATGGATCAGATGCAGAATGAAATGCAGGACATGCGTGAGAAGCTGGCGCTCTACATGCAGACAATGGAGACCATTGCGAAAGGACAGGAGAATTTGCAAGCTTTGGTGCAGCCTCTGTTAGTAAGAAATGCTGGGCATGGAAATGAAGACCATCAGTCTGTGCGAGTCTACACTATTCACGGGGATGGTACCCCCACACCGGTGGCTCCACCTGTAGTAAACATACCTGCTGTCAATGTGAACAACGGCGCTGCCGCCGGGAACGGTAACGTTGGAATCGGTAACGAAACTGTCATCAACAACGTTGGGCTCGGAGATGTCAACCTGGGTGATAATATGGGAGGTAATGGCTTCGGTAATAATGGATTTGGCTTCAATGACCAGGGGTTTGATCATGCTGGGAAGTACGACTTCAACGTTCAAGGCTTTGGACAGGACGGATATGGTATGACTAATCAGGGTTATGGCGGATTCGGAAATGGAAATGGCGCTGGGTTAATGACTTTTGGGCCTGCAGGAGTCGCTCCGGGGTATGGTAACAGGGGGCGAGGCCCGGTAATGAATCAGACCAGAGTTGGCCGTACCAACGGGTACGATGGATACGGAACTGGGAATGGTATTTGGCAAGAAGACCAGCAAGATGATGCTTTCTCCGGTGGAGGTTTCGAAGGTCCTATGGATGACTCTCAGAGAATCAGGATGCTCGAGGAGCAGATGAAGGGGGTCGTGAACCAAAGCGCTGTCGGCTTAGATATGACAACAATGGGTCTGGTGCCTGGCCTCAGGGTGCCAATCAAATTCAAAGCCCCCACATTCGACAAATATAAGGGGGACACCTGTCCAAAAGTTCACGTGCGGTCATACTACAGAAGGATGTCGGCGTATTCAAACGATGAGAGGATGCTAATGCATTTCTTTCAAGATAGCTTGTCTGGTCCTTCCCTTGAGTGGTATATGGGATTGGAACCAACTAAGATAAAGACATGGAAGCAGTTGGCTGAAGCATTTGTGGCTCACTATAAGTACAACAGTGACTTGGCACCCAACCGGGTCCAATTGCAGGGGTTGTCCCAGAAGAAGGGCGAGAGCTTCAAAGAGTATGCGCAGAGATGGCGCGACATGGCTGCTTGGGTTCATCCTCCTTTAGAGGATAAAGAAATGAATGATATGTTCATAGGAACATTTACTGGCATGTTTTATGACAAGTTGTTTCATACTTCTTTGGGCAGTTTCTCAGACTTAATCCTGATGGGAGAGAAGATTGAAAGCAACATTAAGCAGGGAAGGTTCCAAGCTGAGGAATCCACCTCAGCTGGCAGTAACAAAAGGGCTTTCGGTGGGCGCCGTCAAGGTGATGCAAGCGCAGTGTTTGGGGGCCGAGGCCGAGGCCGGGGCAGAGGTCAAAACCAGTACAATCAGCCGCAGCAGGTGGCAAGTGTTACTATTCCATTTCAGCAACAACCAATACAACAACAACAGCAACAGCAGCCACAACAGGGGGCACATCCTGTCCAGCGCAGAGCCCAGGGGGGCAAACCAAGGAGGGTGTTTGAAGCGCCTCCTTCAACGTATGCAGAATTGCTACAGACATTACTGGGTTTGAACTTGGTGGAAAAGAGAACTCTGGCGCCAATAACAGGCACTCCTCCATACGGTTACGATGCAAGAAGGCACTGTGAATTCCACTCCGGGGCTCCTGGCCACGATGTAGAGGGTTGCCACGCGTTCAAGCATGTGGTGCAGGATCTATTGGATAGCAAGGCTATCAATTTTGGACAGGCGGGTCCCAACATAGTGCAAAAGCCCATGCCCAACCATAGGGCAAACGCCATTTTAACCGATAGAGGGTTTGAACTTGATTATGAATGTTGACGACCTAAAGACACCGTTGTGCGAGATAAAGAGCAGGTTATTGCAAGGAGGTGTGTATCCAGGTTGCGACGAGTATTGTTTAGAGTGTTGGACCCAAGCTGGGGGTTGTGATGAATTGAAGAAGGGTATTCAGACCTTAATAGATGGAGGCACATTACAATTCGACCGAACGGCAGTTGAAGAACCTGCAGAGGTATTAGTAGACAAGCAAAGTGATGTAGCTACTGTGATGATTCCCCGAAAAACGATAACTATAACGGCGCCAGCCAAGCGACCGCCGATCACTATCACCAAGGCAGGACCAATCCCTTACGAGAGCACTAAGGCAGTCCCATGGACTTATGGGTTGGAAGTATACTGTGACGGGGTGAAAATTGATGTTAGTAAGCAGCCAGCTGAGGTTGTAGACAACGTCGCCGGTTCTGGAGGTATGACAAGAAGTGGGAGAATCTTCATATCGCCTGAGGTAGAGGCTGAACGACTGGCGAAGGGAAAAGGAAAGATGAATGAGACTGTCCCTGTGCAGAGGAACGACAAAGAAGCGGCATCGAAAGATGTGGAAGAGTTCATGCGCTTGATTCGTAAGAGCGATTATAAGATTGTTGAGCACCTTCAACAGACGCCATCAAAGATATCCATACTGTCGCTGCTATTGTGTTCTGAAGCTCACAGAAATGCCTTGCTGAAAGTTCTGGATACTTCCTTCGTACCCCAAGATGTTTCTGTGAATCAGCTGGAGGGGGTGTTGGCACATGTGAACGCAGGCCATAGCTTGGGGTTTACGGACTTTGATTTGACCCCGAAGGGGAGAGAGCATAACATGGCGTTGCACGTCTCAGTTGAGTGTAGAGGCTCAGTCATGTCTCATGTACTGGTAGATACCGGATCTTCCTTAAACGTGCTGCCTAAGAAAGCGATGATGAAACTGGACGTCAGGGGAATCATGTGTACGCCTAGTGACTTGGTGGTCAGGGCATTTGATGGTACATGAAGAACAGTCTTTGGATCCATAACATTACCTCTACATGTGGGGCCGGAGGTTTTTGCGACTGAATTTTACATTATGGACATCCAGCCAGCATACAGCTGCCTTCTCGGACGACCCTGGATCCATGGTGCTGGGGCAGTCACATCTACCTTGCATCAAAAGTTGAAATACATGGTAGGGGACAGTGTGGTCACAGTCTGTGGAGAAGAAGATATATTGGTCAGCCATCTGTCATCATTCAAGTATGTAGAGGTCGACGGCGAGATTCATGAAACACCCTGTCAAGCCTTTGAAGGGTTGTGCATCAAAGACAAAGGTCCCGGGCCGAGTAAAGCGTCAGAGGTAGCCGTCTCGTCATATAAGGAAGCTCAGGCTCTAGTAGAGACTGGTGAGACAAAAGGCTGGGGCAAGGTGCTGGATATTCCCGTGAAGATGGACCGATTTGGGCTGGGATATCAACCGTCGTCATCAACACCCGCTGTGGGGGCACCCCGTTTCAGAGGACCGATAACCATCACCGCTAGTGGAGTGTGTCACGAGGCCATCAACGCGGTTTCAGATTCCGAGGAAGGAGACAGTGATTGCGACATGGATGCCTGGATTCAGCCAAGCGTGCTAGGACAAGGATTATGCAATTGGTCTATTCAGGAGATTGTTCCTGTGACTCTCAAATAGTAATACTTTGTTTTCTTAATTGTTGATCAATCTGGTGTCTTACTCGAGGCATCGTGATTTGCTTAGGGTTGTGTTGTTATGAACATTGCGTTGTTTAATCATTAAATAAAAGGCGTTTTTTCATGTACAAATATTGCGATCTCTGTTTTTCCTGTTTTGTATTTTACAATAAAATGGCAACGTGGTTATTCGCCTTATACGCATTTTGAAGCATTTAACCATTCCTTTTGCAGGATAACATTTTCAGATGACGTCATTGAACCGCCTATGACTCGTCTCGACTTTGAACACCCGGTATTTCAGGCCGAAGAAGAGATTGTTGAAGATGGCGACGTTCCCGAAGAATTGTCTTGGTTGATAAAGCAAGAAGAACGAGTCATTCTGCCTCATGAGGAGGTCATTGAAATTATTAACCTGGGGTCGGAAGGGGTTGAAAAGAATATCCGTATAGGAGCTGCGCTGCAGAGCGACGTCAAGCGAAGACTGGTTGAAATGCTCAGAGAGTATAGTGATGTGTTCGCTTGGTCGTATGAAGACATGCCTGGGCTTGATACAGATATGGTTGTGCACCGCCTGCCGCTAAAAGAAGAATGCTCGCCGGTCAAGCAGAAGCTTCGCAGAACTAGACCCGATATGGCAGTGAAAATTAAGGAGGAGGTTCAAAAACAGTGGGATGCTGGTTTCCTAGCTGTTACAAAATATCCCTCATGGGTCGCTAACATTGTACCAGTGCCAAAGAAAGACGGTAAAGTGAGAATGTGCGTAGATTACCGTGATTTGAACAAAGCGAGCCCGAAAGATGATTTTCCGCTTCCTCACATCGATGTGCTAGTTGAAAACACTGCCCAATTCTCCGTATTCTCCTTCATGGATGGCTTCTCGGGCTATAATCAGATTAAAATGGCGCTAGAAGACATGGAGAAGACTACCTTCATTACGCCTTGGGGAACATTTTGTTATAAAGTGATGCCCTTCGGATTGAAGAATGCTGGGGCAACGTATCAGCGTGCAATGACGACTCTTTTCCATGATATGATGCATAAGGAGATCGAGGTTTATGTCGATGATATGATTGCCAAATCCCAGACGGAGGAAGAACACTTGGTGAATCTGCTGAAGTTATTTAAAAGGCTTAGGAAGTTCAGGCTGAGACTGAACCCTAACAAGTGCACCTTCGGGGTGAGATCGGGTAAACTGCTGGGGTTTATCGTGAGCGAAAAAGGAATAGAGGTTGATCCCGCAAAAATAAAAGCAATACAAGAGATGTCGACGCCTAGAACAGAGAAAGAGGTGCGCGGGTTTTTAGGGAGGTTGAACTACATCGCTCGGTTCATATCTCACCTAACAGCTACGTGTGAGCCGTTATTCAAGCTGTTGAAAAAAGACCAGGCTGTAACGTGGAACGAAAATTGTCAAAAGGCGTTCGATAAAATAAAGCAGTATTTGCAGGAGCCTCCTATTTTGATACCCCCAGTGGCAGGGAGACCCTTGATTATGTATTTGACAGTTCTTGAGGGAAGCATGGGTTGTGTTCTCGGTCAACACGACGAGACAGGAAGAAAAGAGCATGCAATATATTACTTGAGTAAGAAGTTTACTGAATGTGAATCTCGATATTCAATGCTCGAAAAAACTTGTTGCGCGCTAGCCTGGGCCGCCAAGCGTTTGAGGCAATATATGATGAATCATACAACCATGCTCATCTCGAAGATGGATCCTATCAAATATGTATTCGAAAAGCAGGCATTATCGGGGAGAATCGCCCGATGGCAGATGGTTTTGACCGAATACGACATCCAGTATGTCTCGCAGAAGGCTATTAAGGGGAGTGTATTGTCTGAGTACTTGGCAGAGCATCCTATTGAGGATTACCAATCGATGAGGTTTGATTTTCCTGAAGAGGATATCATGTACCTAAAGATGAAAGATTGTGAAGAGCCGTTGCCAGACGAAGGACCAGAATTGGGCTCCAAATGGAAGTTGATATTCGACGGAGCTGTAAACGCCTACGGTAGCGGAATAGGGGCAATCATCACTACGCCACACGGGTCGCACATCCCGTTTACTGCTCGATTAACCTTTCCAGTTACCAATAATGAGGCCGAATATGAAGCTTGTATCATGGGGCTTGAAGAGGCCATTGATTTGCGAATCAAAAATCTGGATGTATACGGAGACTCAGCTCTGGTAGTGAATCAAATAAAAGGAGAATGGGAGACACGTCAGCCTAATTTGATACCGTACATGAATTACGCAAGGAGATTATTGCCTTTCTTTGACAAGGTTGAGTTGCATCATGTACCACGAGCAGAGAATCAGATGGCTGACGCCCTGGCCACTTTGTCTTCCATGTACAAAGTCAACTTCTGGAATGAGGCTCCCAGAATTGTTATCTCTCGGCTTGACAAACCTGCCTTCGTATTTGCCATTGACGAAGCGTCCAATGATAAACCGTGGTATTTTGATATCCTTAATTTCCTGAAGAACAAAGAGTATCCGGCTGGGGCATCCAGTCACGATCAGAAAACTCTCAGGAGATTGGCGGGTAATTTCTACTTGAATCCGGATGGTGTCTTGTACAGAAGAAATCACGACTTGGTGCTACTGCGTTGTGTGGACGAGAAAGAGGCGAAGATGCTCATGGAGGAAATACATGAGGGTACATTCGGTACGCATGCTGGTGGGCATGCTATGACGAGGAAGCTGCTGCGGGCAGGTTATTTTTGGCTGACTATGGAAACTGATTGTTTCAAGTTTGCGAGGAAGTGCCACAAGTGCCAAATCTATGCAGATAAGATCCATGTACCTCCGAACCCTCTGAATGTGATGTCCTCGCCATGGCCATTCTCGATGTGGGGAATTGATATGATTGGAAAGATCGAGCCGACAGCTTCTAATGGACACCGGTTCATTCTAGTAGCAATCGATTACTTCACTAAGTGGGTGGAAGCGGCATCTTACGCAAATGTGACTAAGCAGGTGGTAGCCAGGTTCATCAAGAGGGATATCATTTGCAGATATGGAATCCACGAGCGGATAATTACTGACAACGGTTCAAACCTGAATAACAAAATGATGAAGGAGCTCTGTCAGAATTTTAAGATCGAGCATCACAACTCCTCCCCTTACCGACCCAAGATGAATGACGCTGTTGAAGCGACCAATAAGAATATAAAGAAGATTGTTCAGAAGATGGTGGTGACCTATAAGGATTGGCATGAGATGCTACCTTTTGCTTTGCACGGTTATCGTACGACGGTACGCACATCAACCGGGGCAACCCTGTTCTCGTTGGTATATGGAATGGAAGCAGTACTACCACTGGAAGTTGAGATTCCTTCGCTGAGAGTATTACGAGATGTCCAACTAGACGAGGCAGAATGGGTGAAAGACAGGTTGAACCAGCTGAGTTTAATGGATGAGAAGAGGCTAGCTTCTCTAGCATACGGTCGTTTGTACCAGAGCCGAATGAAGAAAGCATATGATAAAAAGATACATCCTCAGAGCTTTCAGACGGGCGACCTTGTGCTGAAAAGGATTCTCCCGCCGCAGGCAGATCACAGAGGCAAGTGGACCCCCAACTACGAAAGGCCATACGTTATCAGAAAAGTCTTTTCAGGAGGGGCTTTATTGTTGTCCACCATGGACGGTGAAGACTTTACGTCGCCTGTGAATTCGGACGCAGTTAAAAAATACTTTGCTTGAAATTGACCCGCTGGACAAAAAAAGAGAGTCCAGGCAAAAATGGGGCATCCTGGCGAACCAAAAACAGAATGAAAGGTTCGGGCAAAAGTTAGGGATAAAAATGGAAAAAATGTACACCCGCGAAGTTGAAAACCTACACTGGGCGGCTTCGGCAAAAAAGGGTATCCCGGTGAACTGAAAACCCGTAAAGGGCGGTTCACGCAAAAGTTAGGGATTTGAAAAGCAAATGACTGCGGTCCGAATTTGATATTGCAGTGAGCATTGGTGCGGGAGAATATACCTGAAGGGTCGATTATCAGATACAATCTCTTCGGAAGTGTGAATACCGGGAAGGCATTAGAGTCGGGCGAGTCATAGGAGGATCAGTTCATGATGTTCGTCTGCATCCCGTTGCCGACATGTGTACAAATTTGATTTGTCATTATATTTATGCTTCTTGTATATTTGTTGTGCGTAGCTTCCTCTTTTCAAGAGTTACATCCCGTGTACAAAACTCTGCCCATTTAGGGACCCAGTCAATAAAACATGTTATTCAGTACCTGATGCTGGTTCTTTACTGTTTTGTACATGATAAACGCCTAGGTTTAATGAAACTAGCAAGTGTATAACGTCGCTGGCCCTTGCCAATAATTGCTAAAACTTTGAGTTAACTGAAAATAATGTCACTAAAGCTAACCTGAATAGATTTGGTTGCGTAGACTTGTCTTGTCTTGTTTGTGGTGTTGCAGGGTTCGTAGCCGTATGAAGTGGACGATCAAAAGATTGCAGTATGGACCAGAAGCTCGTAACAAAAGACTCGATCCCCACGCAGGTCGCGCTTCCAAGATAGCATTGTTCCTCACTGAAGAAGGATCGAATTTCCCAGCTAGTCGCAGCTTAGCCGAAGGACATTCTCCAACAAAGTCGTTTATCCTCAGCAGAGATTGGCGATTCCAAGATTGTAGGCTGTATTCAGACAGTGTGGTGTCCCCCAGAAGGATTCCCCCATCTCAAGCAGAGTGGTTTAGCCTCAGAAGATTCACATTTCCGACTCGTGAGCTGTACTTAGACAGTTTACCCTTCCCAGTAGGGTCATTTACTCTCCCCCAGCGGAGTCAGTTGATTTTCCCCAAGAGAATCGTTTCGTCCCCAGCGGAGTTCTCTTTCCAGCAAGTGTTGTCTTTCCTCCCAGTGGAACTCGAAGATTAAGACTCTCCCCAGCAGAGTTGGTTGTGTGTCCTGGCATTTATTTTGTTGGAATACCGTGTGATACCCGTTCACTCCCCAGCAAAAGTCCAATCAGGATTGGTGCATTCATTTATCCCTCAGCGAAGTTGGCTTCACTCTTCCGGCATTTATTTTGCTGGAATAATTCTGTGACACTGGTTACCCCAGCGGAGTTGGCATTATCTTCAGCATTTATTTTGCTGAAGCGGTTTCTGTATCCCAGCAGTTCGAGTCTGCATTTGCATCGGCATATAGTGTCATACTTGCATCCACCAAATAAAAAAAAACGCGTAGCATTTCCATGTAGTACGGAGCATTACGCCATTTTCAAACATACGCATTTTTGAAACATAAATCAGGTTGGTTAACCTTTTGCTTTCAGGTGTGTTTTCTTAGCAAGAGTATGGAGTTCTAGCTTAGATCTATGACCAGACATTCGAGGTCTCGCCGTGAGACGTGTGATGATACGGTTCATCTTACTATTTTCCCCACAGAGTTATTAGGTTAAGTTTCTCTTTGTCCCCGAGCAGAGTTATTTGTGTAAATTTCTTTTGTTTTCCCCGCCAGAGTTGCTTGTTGAAGTTTCTCTAGTCCGGCCAGCGGATTATTTTCTTCAAATTTGTTGTTACGTCAGCATCAACGGGTTTCGTGAATCAGAATTTCAGAGGTTGCCGCCGGTTATCAGAACAGGCGTCCGGTAGTTTGGTTTCCAAATATCCCCAGTAGAGTCCGCCTCAAAGTCGCTGTCGCGTCAGTGTTAAAAGGTTTGTGGGTTGGGACCAATGGAGTTAGTTACTGTGGAGATAAGCAGAGAAATTGTATTCAGAGTATCTTCCCGTAGGAACAGACGAATGTATTTCCTTACTGGTTGACAGGAGTATTTCCCCGGAGTCGTCAAAATTTTATTGCCTATATTGATAGGAGTTCCTCGCGTTGACGAAATATGAGTCCTGACGTGGACAATTTATTCCTATATTGACGGGATTTCTTCGTGCTAATGGGGGTCCTAACGTGGACAGATTTATTTCCTCGGGTTGACGAGATGTGCTAGTCCTAACGTGGACAGATTCGATTTCTCGGTATTGATGGAACGTGAGTCCTGACGTGGACAAGTTTGATTTCCTCAGCGGGTCGAAGATGTGAGTCCTGACATGGACAAATCAAGACGAGGTGTGAGTCCTAACGTGGACGATGTATTCTTGACGTGGAAAGTTTATTCCTGACGTGGAAAAGTTTATTCCTAACGTGGAAAGGTTTAGTCCTAACGTGGACGATGTATTCCTGACGTGGAAAGGTTATTCCTAACGTGGAAAAGTTTATTCCTAACGTGGAAAGTTTATTCCTAACGTGGAAAGGTTTAGTCCTAACGTGGACGATGTATTCCTGACGTGGAAAGGTTATTCCTAACGTGGAAAAGTTTATTCCTAACGTGGAAAGTTTATTCCTGACGTGGAAAAGTTTATTCCTAACGTGGAAAGGTTTAGTCCTAATGTGGACGATGTATTCCTGACGTGGAAAGTTTATTCCTAACGTGGACGGTTTATTCCTAACGTGGACAGGTTATTCCTAACGTGGAAAGTTTATTCCTAACGTGGACAGGTTATTCCTAACGTGGAAAGTTTATTCCTAACGTGGACGATTTATTCCTGACGTGGATAATTCATTCCTATGTTGATAGGATCCCCTCGTGCTGATGAAATGCAGACGAGTCATCCCCAGCGAAGTCGCCGAGATTTTTCCGTGCTGACGGCAGGTGGAGTCCTGACGTGGACAAGTTTTAGTTGAGATTTCTTCGTGTTGACGAAACAGGCGTCCTAACATGGACAAAGTTCTATTCCTGTGTTGTTGAGATGTGAGTCCTGACGTGGATAGATTTGTGTATTCGTGGTTGACGAAATTTGGGTCCAGATGTGGACGAGGTTACTACTGTGACAACAGAATCTCTATTCGTGTTGACGAACTTGTCCCTCTTCTTGTGTTGATAAGGTTAGTCCAGTTGTGGACAGAGGTGTGTTTTGCGAAAAGTGTTCAGTACCTGTGGCGTTACATAGGTGGTTGAAGTTGAAATCAGAATCATCAGACGTCGGACCAGTTGTTGCCGTAACAACCAGATTCAGTTGGTGGATGTCGTTCCCCAAATAGTGGTGCAGTTTATTTCTGCGGTTGGCAAATTTCCGGGTTCTTAGTATTCAACCGTCTCGTACCTCGAATGTTTGAAGGTCGTTCGCGCTTCCCCAATCGGGTCCAAGTCACTTGAATAGGGGCAGCTGTTGCACCCTAAAATTTGCTCAACCTACTTCACTTGGTTTATGTTTCAATTGCATTGTCACTTGCATATTAGGTCATGTACATAGTCTAATCATCTGCATAGCATAGCATAGCAAGTCATTCAACAAGGGACCAAGTACTATTCTTATCTCTATGAGCCTATCAAGAGGTTATTATTCAAATTCAATCTTAGTCAAGTCATCAGAAAGAAATTGAAATCTAAGAAGTCAGTGGATCAAGCAGTGAATCTATCTCCTATCTGAGGGTATTTGAAGATCATCAAAGAAGTTGTGAGTTGTGAATTGAGGTCATGGAGGGTATACAGACATCATGGAAGACCTAGAGAGTCATTTTGAAAGAGAGGCAAGTCATTGATGAGATTGCAAGAGTTGCAGTTGAAGACAGTCAACTAGGGTTTCATCTGGGTCAACCCTAGGTCAACCCTAGGTCAAATGATTGATTGAAAGGCATAAAGGTCTATTTGAGAGATGTGGGGTTCATCATTTGACATGTATATAATGATGTGGTGTTGTGCCAAGGAGAAATCAAGAGAAATCAAGAAGAAGAGGAGTTTCTAAATTAGGGTTTCTGTGTAAAATCCCCTAATTTAGGTCAAACTTCCAAGCAAGATAATTCAGAATGCAAGCTTCAAATGGATCCTTGGACAACATGAAACTTGTAGAGGATCTCAAGACATTTAATTTGAGTGGTGGAAGACATCAAGGAGATTTATAGAACTCAAGTTATGGTCCTTGCAAGTTACAGGTCATCTGGGGCATCTGAAATTTTGTCTATGAAAGTTACTTGTCTTTCAAGCAACTTTTACCCCTCAAGGAGATTTCAAATGGGTTTCTGGTCAACATGAGAGTTGTTCCTCATTGTCTTATATTTCTAAAAAGGTATGGTATGCCTTCATCTGATTTGTGGAACTCTACTTATGTCCTTGGCAAGCAAAGGGTATTTTGGTCATTTGAGAATTACAGGTCATTTCAAGCCTATGCCCAAAACTCATACAAGGAAGCTTCAAATGAAAAACTTCACAACATCGAACTTTCTCCAAATGAAATTTTGAGTCTAGAAAAGTGATCATGAAAGTTTGGAAATGCTCATAGCTCAAGGTTCCAAATTTGGTCAATTAAAAGGTGAATTTAATGAATAAAAGTGACCTAAAAATGAGATTTTTCATACCATGTCCAAATGGGATGAAATTATAGGTCATTTTGATTGGAAAGAATGTTTTGAGATGATTGGCAATATTAGATTTTTGAGTTTAGTTCAAAGTTTGGAAGTTATCATTGGTTGCTTATGTATGAAGTTACACATGCCAAAACACAAGGGATTTGTGCACAAGAAGTTTCTACCAAGTTCTAGATGGTTCCATGAGCATCTATATATTGATTAGAGTGGATCCAATCATTGGTTGGTGATTCATTTGGTTGGAAACTCATAGTTGCATCTCATTCTTCAATTTTGCAAATTCATTCCAATCTCTTCAATTCTTCATCAATCATTCAATTTCATGATCTAAATCCACTCAAGAATCATCCCTGAGTTCATTGCAAGCAAGATTTGAAGAGGAAATCACAAGAATCATGCTACACAAGTTCATCCTCCAAATTGCAAAAGGAAGTGGTTATGGCAATCCAAGGTGTTTAAGCAAGTGTTGTTGCATACAGAACCAAGAACCAAGTCTATTGATCAAGTCCAAAGCATTGCAAGCTGTGAATCCAAGGATTTCTGCATCTGTTTTCAAGATTACACCAGGTTAGTGTTTTCTTCGAATTAGCTTAAAATAGATAGCATGATGTAGAATTCTTAGGTTAGAACTGTTAGGAATAGTTAGGTGAATGATTCTGATGGATTTGAGAGCATTTCATGGAGTTCACCATTGGAGCATTAATTCTGTTGAGCCTTAGAACACTTAGGTTAGGGCATGTTAATCTTAGCTAGATAGATTAGAATGATCAGCATAACATGTAGAACACATTAGTGTAAGAGTTAGCAAGAATCATCAAGGTTGATCTCAGTGTAAAGTGTTGGAACCAAGGTCTTCTACCTATCGGGTTTGGCTCTAGATTGAGTTTTAGAGAAAACTGAAACCATGGTTGTGTAGAGGAGAAGATGTAGGGCAGTTTTGGTTTTTGGATGAGAGCATTTAGTTGAGAGATGAGAGAGCACGATGATGGTGAAGATTCGTGCATGGAAGCAAATTTCTGAAACCCTAGCTTCCCATTGGAGAAGAAACGTGATGATCGTTGGATGAAGTCTTCTTGGTTGACTGAAAAACGCATCTAATGGCCAGGATTTGAAGTTGAGAAAGGGAGGGAAGATTGAAACGTGAAACGCACCGTTTCACTTATGTCTTCAGACTGGGCTTAAGTGCAATTGCTAATCACACCACCACTTTCAAGGCTCAATCTCAAATGAACTAACATAATTGCTATTTGCATCGTTTTTGTTTTTTTATTTTCTTTTGTGTTTTCTGACTCAACTGGGCCCAGACGCGCCTTGCTATGCGCACCCCCAGTCTGGGCCCATCCTCCATTTTTCAATGCAAATAACCACTAACTGCACCCCTAACTCTTTTATTTTCATTTTAATTTCTTTTATTTTTGTTAATTCTTTGAAAAATCATAACAAATTGAAAATTCCATATTTTTGAGTGGTTGTTTTTGCATCTTTTTTATATTTCTATTAAGAAAATTGTCATATAATAAAATTAGAATTTTATTTTATTTTTGCATTTTTAGTATATTTTTATTTTAAATAGGTTTTGAGTGATGTTTAGTTTAATACTTGATCTTGTTGATTTTAGTTTAGCTAGATCCTTTTATATTTTGGACCCATTCTTTTTAGAGTACTCCACTTAGGACTTTAATCTTCATATGAGATTTAATTCATGATTTTAGGACTAAATTTTAGATGGTTTGTTTAGGTGTGATTAGGAGAATCAAAATTAGGGTTTAGGTGTGACATAGGTGTGATAAATCTTTTCTTTTAGGAGTTGTAGTTTGAATTTTGGGGTATGGGACTATAGGGGTATTATGGGTAAATAATAGATCCCTTAGAAAATATTAGACTTCCCCTATTCTACTATTACTCTTAGTATATTGCTTGTATTTGATTGACTGTGTGGTGTGCCCTCCCTAGGGTTATTGTTTGACTGTGTGGGGTATTGGGCCTGCTTGGGGTTTGGGTTTGAGCTGAAGACTGTGCTGATGAAGCCCATTGAAGATTAAGAGAATGAAGACCAATTTCCAGAGTTGATGAAGAGTATCTCTTGCTGGCAGCTGTTGAAGGTTATAGGATCTAGGAGTTAGGCAGAGCTCTAGAGTAGGAAACTTGATTCACAAACATGGAAGGTCTTGTCTGCCTCCATTCTTTCTCTATGATTCAAAGTCTCTTTTAAATACCCACCTCCTTCCTTTGGAAGGATTAGTGAATGTATTTAAAAGATAGAACTTTTGAGAGAAAATTGTCTGTATCATGTTAACAGTTAGTGAGCCACCCTTGGTAGGCAATTGACTGCTTAACATCTTATTCATCTTGTTGATTGCTGATCATCTTGGAGAGCGAGACTTGAAGAAAAGTCATTGAAGGATTGAAGATAGAGACCTTGCTTGAAGGCTTGAAGATGAAGACTGATGCTTGCTTGAAGCTTGTAGATAGTTGATGATGACTTGAAGACAGATGTTGGTGCAGAGCTGCTGTTGGCTGTTCATATTTGCTGTTTATAATTTTTGATGTATTGTTTGAATTTCCCGGACTGTATTGCTTGCTGTTTAACCTGTTAGGTTGAAAGCGAATATTGTTCGCTTTTGCCTGTTGTTTTCTAGGTTCGAGGTTGAGTGGGACTCCCTTGCCTCGCTTGTATTGCTGCATTCATGCATTTTACTGCTTTATTGTATATATGCTATTGTTTCTGTTTCCGTTTATCCCTTAGGATCTCTGTTTCTCTCTGCGCAAGAGAGGAACATGATAGACCTTAGGTCTTAACCCATGCATGATAACATTAGGTTAGTTTGATTCCCTTTGCAACCATAGGTTAGAGTTCTGTCTCTTCTTTCTCAAAACAAACAGAAAAACACAATAATATTCCAAACACAATAAAAGACACTTCTTCCGTAAAAGAATGTGAACTCATCAAAACGTCATTTTTATCCGCTTGGACTGTTAATCAGAAAAACCCTTTTTCAGAAGGAATAAAAACAATCAAGACAGACCTGTGTCGTACGTGGCCCGAACTACGTTTGCTATGATCTTTCATGCTGTATAAAAGTACGTAGGCATAGGATGCGATATCCTAGCGAGCAACCTTCCCCTCCTTTCCCGTAGGTAGGCGAACTACGTTGACTCTGATTTCTCGTTACAGACGGGAATACGTAGGCATAAAGTGTGATACTTTGCCGAGTCATTTCATTTTCTTTTAACCCCAGACCTTTAGCGTAGATAGAATAACAATCCGTACTAGAAAACAAGCGTGGATCCCGTCGAGTACGACGGACGTGAGGGGTGCTAATACCTTCCCCTTGCGTAACCGACTCCCGAATCCAGGATTTGGTTGCGACGACCATTCCTTTCCCCGTTTTGCGGTAGGTTTACCTCGAGCTTTTCCTTTCCCTCTGTTGGGATAAATAACGCACGGTGGCGACTCTTCTGTTCAGCCGGCGCCGATTCTCGTAGTAGCGACAATACCCAACGAAACTGACTGGAGCCTGAACGCTCAACGTAATAACCGGAGTCTAGATACCCAACGAAACTTACCAGAGCCTGAACGCTCAACGTAATAACCGGAGTCTGGATACCCAACGAAACTGACCAGAGCCTGAATGCTCAACGTAATAACCAGAATCTGGATACTCAACAAAACTGACCGGAGCCTGAACGCTCAACGTAATAACCCGAGTCTGGATAGTCAACGAAAATCACCGGAGCCTGAACGATCAACGTAATCACCGGAGTCTGGATACCCAACGAAACTGACCGGAGCCTGAACGCTCAACGTAATATTTGGAGTCTGGATACTCAACGAAACTGACCGGATCCTGAACGCTCAACGTAATAAATGGAGTTATGATACTCAACGAAAATGACTGGATCCTGAACGCTCAATGTAATGACCGGAGTCTGGATACTCAACGAAAATGACCGGAGCCTGATCACTCAACGTATTGACCGGAGTATGGATACTCAACGAAAATGATCGGAGCCTGAACGTTCAACGTAATGACAGGACTCTAGATATTCAACGAAAATGACCGGAGTCTGAACCCTCAACGTAATAACCGGAGTCAGGATACTCAACGAAAATAACCGGAGCCTGAACGCTCAACGTAATAATCAGAGTCTGGATACTCAACGAAAATGATCGGAGCCTGACGCTCAACTTAATAACCGGAGTCTGGATAATCAACGAAAATGACCGGAGCCTGAACGCTCAACGTAATAACCGGAGTCTGGATACCCAACGAAACTGACCGGAGCCTGAACGCTCAACGTAATAATCGGAATCTGGATACTCAACGAAACTGACCGAAGCCTGAACGCTTAACGTAATAACCTGAGTTTGGATAGTCAACGAAAATAACCGGAGCCTGAACGATCAACGTAATCGCCGGAGTCTGGATACCCAACGAAACTGACCGGAGCCTGAATGCTGAACGTAATATTTGGAGTCTGGATACTCAACGAAACTGACCAGATCCTGAACGCTCAACGTAATAAATGGAGTTATGATACTCAACGAAAATGAATGGATCCTGAACGCTCAATGTAATGACCGGAGTCTGGATACTCAATGAAAATGGCCGGAGCCTGAACGCTCAACATATTGACCGGAGTATGGATACTCAACGAAAATGATCAGAGGCTGAACGTTCAACGTAATGACAGGAGTCTAGATACTCAACGAAAATGATTGGAGTCTTAACCCTCAACGTAATAACCGGAGTCAGGATACTCAACGAAAATGACCGGAGTCTGAACCCTCAACGTAATAACCGGAGTCAGGATACTCAACGAAAATAACCGAAGCCTGAACGCTCAACGTAATAATCGGAGTCTGGATACTCAACAAAATTGATCGGAGCCTGACGCTTAACTTAATAACCGAAGTCTGGATACTCAACGAAAATGACCGGAGCTTGAACGCTCAACATAATAACCGTAGTCTGGATACCCAACGAAACTGACCGGAGCCTGAACGCTCAACGTAATAATCGGAATCTGGATACTCAACGAAACTGACCGGAGCCTGAACGCTTAACGTAATAACCCGAGTCTGGATAGTCAACGAAAATGACCGGAGTCTGAACGATCAACGTAATCACCGGAGTCTGGATACTCAATGAAACTGACCGGAGCCTGAACGCTCAACGTAATATTTGGAGTCTGGATACTCAACGAAACTGATCGAAGCCTGAACGCTTAACGTAATAACCTGAGTTTGGATAGTCAACAAAAATGACCGGAGCCTGAACGATCAACGTAATCGCCGGAGTCTGGATACCCAACGAAACTGGCCGGAGCCTGAATGCTCAACGTAATATTTGGAGTCTGGATACTCAACGAAACTGACCAGATCCTGAATGCTCAACGTAATAAATGGAGTTATGATACTCAACGAAAATGAATGGATCCTGAACGCACAATGTAATGACCGGAGTCTGGATACTCAATGAAAATGGCCGGAGCCTGAACGCTCAACATATTGACCGGAGTATGGATACTCAACGAAAATGATCAGAGGCTGAACGTTCAACGTAATGACAGGAGTCTAGATACTCAACGAAAATGATCGGAGTCTTAACCCTTAACGTAATAACCGGAGTCTGGATACTCAACGAAAATGACCGGAGTCTGAACCCTCAACGTAATAACCGGAGTCAGGATACTCAACGAAAATAACCGAAGCCTGAACGCTCAACGTAATAACCGGAGTCTGGATACCCAACGAAACTGACCGGAGCCTGAACGCTCAACGTAATAATCGGAATCAGGATACTCAACGAAACTGACCGAAGCCTGAACGCTTAACGTAATAACCTGAGTTTGGATAGTCAACGAAAATGACCGGAGCCTGAACGATCAACGTAATCGCCGGAGTCTGGATACCCAACAAAACTGACCGGAGCCTGAATGCTCAACGTAATATTTGGAGTCTGGATACTCAACGAAACTGACCAGATCCTGAACGCTCAACGTAATAAATGGAGTTATGATACTCAACGAAAATGAATGGATCCTGAACGCTCAATGTAATGACCGGAGTCTGGATACTCAATGAAAATGGCCGGAGCCTGAACGCTCAACATATTGACCGGAGTATGGATACTCAACGAAAATGATCAGAGGCTGAACGTTCAACGTAATGACAGGAGTCTAGATACTCAACGAAAATGATCGGAGTCTTAACCCTCAACGTAATAACCGGAGTCTGGATACTCAACGAAAATGACCGGAGTCTGAACCCTCAACGTAATAACCGGAGTCAGGATACTCAACGAAAATAACCGAAGCCTGAACGCTCAACGTAATAATCGGAGTCTGGATACTCAACAAAATTGATCGGAGCCTGACGCTTAACTTAATAACCGAAGTCTGGATACTCAACGAAATAGAGCGGAGCCTGAACGCTCAACATAATAACCGTAGTCTGGATACCCAACGAAACTGACCGGAGCCTGAACGCTCAACGTAATAATCGGAATCTGGATACTCAACGAAACTGACCGGAGCCTGAACGCTTAACGTAATAACCCGAGTCTGGATAGTCAACGAAAATGACCGGAGTCTGAACGATCAACGTAATCACCGGAGTCTGGATACTCAATGAAACTGACCGGAGCCTGAACGCTCAACGTAATATTTGGAGTCTGGATACTCAACGAAACTGATCAGATCCTGAACGCTCAACGTAATAATCGGAGTCTGGATACTCAACGAAAATGATCGGAGCCTGACACTCAACTTAATAACCGGAATCTGGATACTCAACGAAAATGACCGGAGCCTGAACGCTCAATGTAATAACTAGAGTCTGGATACCCAACGAAACTGACCGGAGCCTAAACGCTCAACGTAATAACCGAAGTCTGGATACCCAACGACACTTACCAGAGCCTGAACGCTCAACGTAATAATCGGAGTCTGGATACCCAACGAAACTGACCGGAGCCTGAACGCTCAACGTAATAACCAGAATCTGGATACTCAACAAAACTGACCAGAGCCTGAACGCTCAACGTAATAACCCGAGTCTGGATAGTCAACGAAAATGACCGGAGCCTGAACGATCAACGTAATCACCGGAGTCTGGATACCCAACGAAACTGACCGGAGCCTGAACGCTCAACGTAAAATTTGGAGTCTGGATACTCAACGAAACTGACCGGATCCTGAACGCTCAATGTAATAAATGGCGTTATGATACTCAACGAAAATGACTGGATCCTGAACGCTCAATGTAATGACCGGAGTCTGGATACTCAACGAAAATGACCGGAGCCTGATCGCTCAACGTATTGACCGGAGTATGGATACTCAACGAAAATGATCGGAGCCTGAACGTTCAACGTAATGACAGGAGTCTAGATACTCAACGAAAATGACCAGAGTCTGAACCCTCAACGTAATAACCGGAGTCAGGATACTCAACGAAAATAACCGGAGCCTGAACGCTCAACGTAATAATCAGAGTCTGGATACTCAACGAAAATGATCGGACCCTGATGCTCAACTTAATAACCGGAGTCTGGATACTCAACGAAAATGACTGGAGCCTGAACGCTCAACGTAATAACCGGAGTCTAGATACCCAACGAAACTGACCGGAGCCTGAACGCTCAACGTAATAATCAGAATCTGGATACTCATAAAAACTGACCGGAGCCTGAACACTCAACGTAATAACCCGAGTCTGGATAGTCAACGAAAATGACCGGAGCCTGAACGATCAACGTAATCGCTGGAGTCTGGATACCCAACGAAACTGACCGGAGCCTGATCGTTCAACGTAATAACCCGAGTCTGGATAGTCAACAAAAATGACCGGAGCCTGAACGATCAACGTAATCACCGGAGTCTAGATACCCAACGAAACTTACCGGATCCTGAATGCTCAACGTAATAAATGGAGTTATGATACTCAACGAAAATGACTGTATCCTGAACGCTCAATGTAATGAACGGAGTCTGGATAGTCAACGAAAATAACCGGAGCCTGATTACTCAACATATTGACCGGAGTATGGATACTCAATGAAAACGATCGGAGCCTTAACGTTCAACGTAATGACCGGAGTCTAGATACTCAACGAAAATGACCAGAGTCTGAACCCTCAATGTAATAACCGGAGTCAGGATACTCAACGAAAATAACCGGAGCCTGAACGCTCAATGTAATAATCGGAGTCTGGATACTCAGCGAAAATGATCGGAGCCTGACGCTCAACTTAATAACCGGAGTCTGGATACTCAACAAAATAACCGGAGTCTGGATACCCAACGAAACTGACCGGAGCCTGAACACTCAACGTAATAATCGGAATCTGGATACTCAATGAAACTGACCGGAGCCTGAACGCTTAACGTAATAACCTGAGTCTGGATAGTCAATGAAAATGACCGGAGCCTGAACGATCAACGTAATCACCGGAGTCTAGATACCCAATGAAACTGACCGGAGCCTGAATGCTCAACGTAATATTTGGAGTCTGGATACTCAACGAAACTGATCGGATCCTGAACGCTCAACGTAATAATCGAAGTCTGCATAGTCAATGAAAATGATTGGAGCCTGACACTCAACTTAATAACCGGAGTCTGGATACTCAACGAAAATGACCGGAGCCTGAACGCTCAACGTAATATTTGGAGTCTGGATACCCAACGAAACTGACCGGAGCCTGAACGCTAAACGTAATAACCGGAGTCTGGATACCCAACGAAACTTACCGGAGCCTGAACTTTCAACGTAATAACCGGAGTCTGGATACCCAACGGAACTGACCGGAGCCTGAACACTCAACGTAATAACCCGAGTCTGGATAGTCAACGAAAATGATCGGAGCCTGAACGCTCAACGTAATAACCCGAGTCTGGATAGTCAACGAAAATGACCGGAGCCTGAACGCTCAACGTAATATTTGGAGTCTGGATACTCAACGAAACTGACCGGATCCTGAACGCTCAACGTAATAAATGGAGTTATGATACTCAACGAAAATGACTGGATCCTGAACGCTCAATGTAATGACCAGAGTCTGGATACTCAACGAAAATGACCGGAGCCTGATCGCTCAACGTATTGACCGGAGTATGGATACTCAACGAAAATGATCCGAGCCTGAAGCTCAACTTAATAACCGGAGTCTGGATACTCAACGAAAATGACCGGAGTCTGAACCCTCAACGTAATAACCGGAGTCTGTATACCCAACGAAACTAACCGGAGCATGAACGCTCAACGTAATAATCAGAGTCTGGATACTCAACAAAAATGATCGGAGCCTGACGCTCAACTTAATAACCGGAGTCTGGATACTCAACAAAAATGACCGGAGCCTGAACGCTCAACGTAATAACCGGAGTCTGGATACCCAACGAAACTGACCGGAGCCTGAACGCTCTACGTAATAATCGGAATCTGGATACTCAACGAAACTGACCGAAGCCTGAACGCTTAACGTAATAACCCGAGTCTGGATAGTCAACGAAAATGACCGGAGCCTGAACGACCAACGTAATCACCGGAGTCTGGATAACCAACGAAACTGACCGGAGCCTGAACGCTCAATGTAATAAATGGAGTTATGATACTCAACGAAAATGAATGGATCCTGAACGCTCAATGTAATGACCGGAGTCTGGATACTCAATGAAAATGACCGGAGCCTGAACGCTCAACGTATTGACCGGAGTATGGATACTCAACGAAAATGATCAGAGGCTGAACGTTCAACGTAATGACAGGAGTCTAGATACTCAACAAAAATGATCGAAGTCTTAACCCTCAACGTAATAACCGGAGACTAGATACTCAACGAAAATGACCGGAGTCTGAACCCTCAACGTAATAACCGGAGTCAGGATACTCAACGAAAATAACCGAAGCCCGAACGCTCAACGTAATAATCGGAGTCTGGATACTCAACAAAATTGATCGGAGCCTGACGCTTAACTTAATAACCGAAGTCTGGATACTCAACGAAAATGACCGGAGCCTGAACGCTCAACATAATAACCGTAGTCTGGATACCCAACGAAACTGACTGGAGCCTGAACGCTCAACGTAATAATCGGAATCTTGATACTCAACGAAACTGACCGGAGCCTGAACGCTTAACGTAATAACCCCAGTCTGGATAGTCAACGAAAATGACCGGAGCCTGAACGATCAACGTAATCACCGGAGTCTGGATACTCAATGAAACTGACTGGAGCCTGAACGCTCAACGTAATATTTGGAGTCTGGATACCTAACGAAACTGATCGGATCCTGAACGCTCAACGTAATAATCAGAGTCTGGATACTCAACGAAAATGATCGGAGCCTGACACTCAACTTAATAACCGGAATCTGGATACTCAACGAAAATGACCGGAGCCTGAACGCTCAATGTAATAACTAGAGTCTGGATACCCAACGAAACTGACCGGAGCCTAAACGCTCAACGTAATAACCGAAGTCTGGATACCCAACGACACTTACCAGAGCCTGAACGCTCAACGTAATAATCGGAGTCTGGATACCCAACGAAACTGACCGAAGCCTGAACGCTCAATGTAATAATTGGAATCTGGATACTCAACGAAACTGACCGGAGCCTGAACGCTTAACGTAATAACCCGAGTCTGGATAGTCAACGAAACTGACCGGAGCCTGAACGCTCAACGTAATAACCAGAATCTGGATACTCAACAAAACTGACCAGAGCCTGAACGCTCAACGTAATAACCCGAGTCTGGATAGTCAATGAAAATGACCGGAGCCTGAACGATGAACGTAATCACCGGAGTCTGGATACCCAACGAAACTGACCGGAGCCTGAACGCTCAACGTAAAATTTGGAGTCTGGATACTCAACGAAACTGACCGGATCCTGAACGCTCAACGTAATAAATGGAGTTATGATACTCAACGAAAATTACTGGATCCTGAACGCTCAATGTAATGACTGGAGTCTGGATACTCAACGAAAATGACCGGAGCCTGATCGCTCAACGTATTGACCGGAGTATGGATACTCAACGAAAATGATCGGAGCCTGAACGTTCAACGTAATGACAGGAGTCTAGATACTCAACGAAAATGACCAGAGTCTGAACCCTCAACGTAATAACCGGAGTCAGGATACTCAACGAAAATAACCGGAGCCTGAACGCTCAACGTAATAATCAGAGTCTGGATACTCAACGAAAATGATCGGACCCTGACGCTCAACTTAATAACCGGAGTCTGGATACTCAACGAAAATGACCGGAGCCTGAAAGCTCAACGTAATAACCGGAGTCTAGATACCCAACGAAATTGACCGGAGCCTGAACGCTCAACGTAATAATCGGAATCTGGATACTCAACAAAACTGACCGGAGCCTGAACACTCAACGTAATAACCCGAGTCTGGATAGTAAACGAAAATGATCGGAGCCTGAACGATCAACGTAATCGCCGGAGTCTGGATACCCAACGAAACTGACCGGAGCCTGATCGTTCAACGTAATAACCCGAGTCTGGATAGTCAACAAAAATGACTGGAGCCTGAACGATCAACGTAATCACCGGAGTCTAGATACCCAACAAAACTTACCGGATCCTGAATGCTCAACGTAATAAATGGAGTTATGATACTCAACAAAAATGACTGTATCCTGAACGCTCAATGTAACGACCGGAGTCTGGATAGTCAACAAAAATAACCGGAGCCTGATTACTCAACATATTGACCGGAGCATGGATAGTCAATGAAAACGATCGGAGCCTTAATGTTCAACGTAATGACAGGAGTCTAAATACTCAACGAAAATGACCAGAATCTGAACCCTCAATGTAATAACCGGAGTCAGGATACTCAACGAAAATAACCGGAGCCTGAACGCTCAATGTAATAATCGGAGTCTGGATACTCAGCGAAAATGATCGGAGCCTGACGCTCAACTTAATAACCGGAGTCTGGATACTCAACAAAATAACCGGAGTCTGGATACCCAACGAGACTGACCGGAGCCTGAACGCTCAACGTAATAATCGGAATCTGGATACTCAATGAAACTGACCGGAGCCTGAACGCTTAACGTAATAACCCGAGTCTGGATAGTCAACGAAAATGACCGGAGTCTGAACGATCAACGTAATCACCGGAGTCTAGATACCCAATGAAACTGACCGGAGCCTGAATGCTCAACGTAATATTTGGAGTCTGGATACTCAACGAAACTGATCGGATCCTGAACGCTCAACGTAATAATCGAAGTCTGCATACTCAATGAAAATGATCGGAGCCTGACACTCAACTTAATAACCGGAGTCTGGATACTCAACGAAAATGACCGGAGCCTGAACGCTCAACGTAATATTTGGAGTCTGGATACCCAACGAAACTGACCGGAGCCTGAACGCTAAACGTAATAACCGGAGTCTGGATACCCAACGAAACTTACCGGAGCCTGAACTTTCAACGTAATAACCGGAGTCTGGATACCCAACGAAACTGACCGGAGCCTGAACGCTCAACGTAATAACCCGAGTCTGGATAGTCAACAAAAATGATCGGAGCCTGAACGCTCAACGTAATAACCCGAGTCTGGATAGTCAACGAAAATGACCGGAGCCTGAACGCTCAACGTAATATTTGGAGTCTGGATACTCAACGAAACTGACCGGATCCTGAACGCTCAACGTAATAAATGGAGTTATGATTCTCAACAAAAATGACTGGATCCTGAACGCTCAATGTAATGACCAGAGTCTGGATACTCAACGAAAATGACCGGAGCCTGATCGCTCAACGTATTAACCGGAGTATGGATACTCAACGAAAATGATCGGAGCCTGAAGCTCAACTTAATAACCGGAGTCTGGATACTCAACGAAAATGACCGGAGTCTGAACCCTCAACGTAATAACCGGAGTCTGTATACCCAACGAAACTAACCGGAGCATGAACGCTCAACGTAATAATCAGAGTCTGGATACTCAACGAAAATGATCGGAGCCTGACGCTCAACTTAATAACCGGAGTCTGGATACTCAACAAAAATGACCGGAGCCTGAACGCTCAACGTAATAACCGGAGTCTGGATACCCAACGAAACTGACCGGAGCCTGAACGCTCAACGTAATAATCGGAATCTGGATACTCAACGAAACTGACCGAAGCCTGAACGCTTAACGTAATAACCCGAGTCTGGATAGTCAACGAAAACGACCGGAGCCTGAACGATCAACGTAATCACCGGAGTCTGGATAACCAACGAAACTGACCGGAGCCTGAACGCTCAATGTAATAAATGGAGTTATGATACTCAACGAAAATGAATGGATCCTGAACGCTCAATGTAATGACCGGAGTCTGGATACTCAATGAAAATGACCGGAGCCTGAACGCTCAACGTATTGACCGGAGTATGGATACTCAACGAAAATGATCAGAGGCTGAACGTTCAACGTAATGACAGGAGTCTAGATACTCAACGAAAATGATCGGAGTCTGAACCCTCAACGTAATAACCGGAGTTTGGATACTCAACGAAAATGACCGGAGCCTGAACGCTCAACATAATAATCGGAGTCTGGATACTCAACGAAAATGATCGGAGCCTAACGCTCAACTTAATAACCGGAGTCTTGATACTCAACGAAAATGACCGGAGCCTGAACGCTCAATGTAATAACTAGAGTCTAGATACCCAACGAAACTGACCGGAGCCTGAACGCTCAACGTAATAACCGGAGTCTGGATACCCAACGAAACTTACCGGAGCCTGAACGCTCAACGTAATAACCGGAGTCTGGGTACCCAACGAAACTGACCGGAGCCTGAACGCTCAACGTAATAACCGGAATCTGGATACTCAACAAAACTGACCGGAACCTGAACGCTCAACGTAATAACCCGAGTCTGGATAGTCAATGAAAATGACTGGAGCCTGAACGATCAACGTAATCACCGGAGTCTGGATACCCAACGAAACTTACGGGATCCTGAATGCTCAACGTAATAAATGGAGTTATGATACTCAACGAAAATGACTGGATCCTGAACGCTCAATGTAATGACCGGAGTATGGATAGTCAACAAAAATAACCGGAGCCTGATTACTCAACGTATTAACCGGAGTATGGATACTCAATGAAAATGATCGGAGCCTTAACGTTCAACGTAATGACAGGACTCTAGATACTCAACGAAAATGACCGGAGTCTGAACCCTCAACGTAATATTTGGAGTCTGGATACTCAACGAAACTGATCGGATCCTAAACGATCAACGTAATAACCGGAATCTGGATACTCAACGAAACTGACCGGAGCCTGAACGCTCAACGTAATAACCCGAGTCTGGATAGTCAACAAAAATGACCGGAGCCTGAACGCTCAACGTAATATTTGGAGTCTGTATACTCAACGAAACTGACCGGATCCTGAACGCTCAACGTAATAAATGGAGTTATGATACTCAACGAAAATGACTGGATCCTGAATGCTCAATGTAATGACCGGAGTCTGGATACTCAACGAAAATGACCATTACCTGATCGCTCAACGTATTGACCGGAGTATGGATACTCAATGAAAATGATCGGAGCCTGAAGCTCAACTTAATAACCGGAGTCAGGATACTCAACAAAAATGACCGGAGCCTGAACGCTCAACGTAATAACCGGAGTCTGTATACCCAACGAAACTAACCGGAGCATGAACGCTCAACGTAATTATCGAAATCTGGATACTCAACGAGACTGACCAGAGCCTGAATGCTCAACGTAATAACCCGAGTCTGGATACTCAACAAAAATGACAGAAGCCTGAACGCTCAACGTAATAACCCGAGTCTGGATACCCAACGAAACTAATCGGAGCCTGAACACTGAACGTAATAACCGGAGTCTGGATACTTAACGAAACTGACCGAAGCCTGAACGCTCAATGTAATAACAGGAGTCTGGATACTCAACGAAAATGACTGGAGCCTGAACGATCAACGTAATCACCGGAGTCTGGATATCCAACGAAACTTACCGGATCCTGAACGCTCAACATAATATTTGGAGTCTGGATACTCAACGAAACTGGCCAGATCCTGAACACTCAACGTAATAAATGGAGTTATGATACTCAACGAAAATGACTGGATCCTGAACGCTCAACGTAATGACCGGAGTCTGGATACTCAACGAAAATGACCGGAGCTTGAACGCTCAACGTATTGACCGGAGTATAAATACTCAACGAAAATGATCAGAGCCTGAACGTTCAACGTAATGACAGGGGTCTAGATACTCAACGAAAATGACCGGAGTCTGAATACCCAACGAAAATGCCGGAGCCTGACGCCCAACTTAATAACCGGAGTCTAGATACTCAACGAAAATGACCGGAGCCTGAATGCTCAACGTAATAATTGGAGTCTGGATACTCAACGAAACTGACCGGAGACTGAACGATCAACGTAATAACCGGAGTCTGGATACCCAATGAAACTGACCGGAGCCTAAACGCTCAACGTAATAACCGGTGTTTTGATACCCAACGAAACTGACCGGAGCCTGAACGCTCAATGTAATAACCGGAATCTGGATACTCAACGAAACTGACCGGAGCCTGAACGCTCAACGTAATAACCAGAGTCTGGATACTCAACAAAAATGGCTGGAGCCTGAATGCTCAAGGAAATAACTAGAGTCTCGATACTCAACGAAAATGGTCGAATCCTGAACGCTCTACTCAATAACCAGAGTTTGGATACTCAACTGAACTGACCGGAGCCTGAACGCTCAACGTAATAACCGGAGTCTGGATACTCTACAAAAATGACCAGACCCTGAACGCTCAACGTAATAACCGGAGCCTGAACGCCTAATGTAATAACCGGAGTCTGGATACTCAACAAAACTGACCAGAGACTGAACGATCAACGTAATAACCGGAGTCTGGATACCCAACGAAACTGACCAGAGCCTGAACGCTCAATGTAATAACTAGAATCTCGATACTCAACGAAAATGACCGGAGCCTGAACGCTCAATGTAATAACCGGTGTTTGGATACACAACGAAACTGACTGGAGCCTGAAAGTTCAACGTAATAATTGGAGTCTGGATACTCAATGAAACTGACCGGAGACTGAATGATCAACGTAATAACCAGAGTCTGGATACCCAATGAAACTGACCGGAGCCTGAACACTCAACGTAATAACCGGTGTCTTGATACCCAACGAAATTGACCGGAGCCTTAACGCTCAACGTAATAACCGGAATCTGGATACTCAACGAAACTGACCGGAGCCTGAACGCTCAACGTAATAACCAAACTCTGGATACTCAATGAAAATGGCTGGAGCCTGAACGCTCAACTTAATAACCAAAGTTTGGATACTCAACTAAACTGACCGGAGCCTAAATGCTCAACGTAATAACCGGAGTCTAGATACTCAACAAAAATTACCCGACCCTGAACGCTCAACGTAATAACCGGTGTCTGGATACCCAACGAAACTGACTGGAGCCTGAACGTTCAACGTAATAACCTGAGTCTGGATACTCAACAAAACTGACCAGAGACTGAACGATCAACGTAATAACCGGAGTCTGGATACCCAACGAAACTGACCGTTGCTTGAACGCCCAACGTAATAACTGGCGTCTGGATACTCAACGAAACTGACCGGAGCCTGAACGTTTAACGTAATAACCGGAGTTATGATACTCAACGAAAATGACTGGATCCTGAACGCTTAACATAATGACCGGAGTCTGGATACTCAACGAAAATGACCGGAGCCTGAACGCTCAACGTAATAACTGGAGTCTGGATACCCAACGAAACTGACCGGAGCCTGAACGCTCAACGTAATAATCGGAATCTGGATACTTAACGAAACTGACTGGAGCCTGAACGCTCAACGTAATAACCCGAGTCTGGATACCCAACGAAACTAACCGGAGCCTAAACGCTCAATATAATAACCGAAGTCTGGATACTTAACGAAACTGACCGGAGCCTGAATGCTCAACGTATTGACCGGAGTATGGATACTCAACGAAAATGATCGGAGCCTGAACGTTCAACGTAATGACAGGAGTCTAGATACTCAACAAAAATGACCAGAGTCTGAAATCTCAACGTAATAACCAGAGTCTGGATACTCAACGAAACTAATCGGAGCCTGAACGCTAGACGTAATAACCGGAGCCTGAACGCTCAACGTAATAACAGGACTCTAGATACTCAACAAAAATGACTGGAGCCTGAACGCTCAACGTAATAACCGGAGTCTGGATACCCAACGAAACTTACTGGAGCCTGAACGCTCAATGTAATAACCGGAGTCTGGATACCCAACGAAACTGACCGGAGCCTGTGCTCAACGTATTGACCGGAGTATGGATACTCAACGAAAATGATCGGAGCCTGAACGTTCAACGTAATGAAAGGAGTCTAGATACTCAACAAAAATGACCAGAGTCTGAAATCTCAACGTAATAACCGGAGTCTGGATACTCAACAAAAATAATCGGAGCCTGAATGCTCAACGTAATAATCGGAGTCTGGATACTCAACGAAAATGATCGGAGCCTGACACTCAACTTAATAACCGGAGTCTGGATACTCAACGAAAATGACCGGAGCCTGAACGCTCAACGAAACTGACCGGAGCCGGAACGCTCAACATAATAATCGGAATCTGGATACTCAACGAAACTGACCGGAGCCTGAACGCTGAACGTAATAACAGGAGTCTAGATACTCAACGAAAATGACTGGAGCCTGAACGCTCAACGTAATAACCCGAGTCTGGATACCCAACGAAACTTACTGGAGCCTGAACGCTCAACGTAATAACCGGAGTCTGGATACCAAACGAAACTGATTGGAGCCTGAATGCTCAACGTAATAACTGGAATCTGGATACTCAACAAAACTGACCGTAGCCTGAACGCTCAACGTAATAACCCGAGTCTGGATAGTCAACGAAAATCACCGGAGCATGAACGATCAACATAATCACTGGAGTCTGGATACCCAACGAAACTGACCGGATCCTGAACGCTCAACGTAATATTTAGAGTCTGGATACTCAACGAAACTGACCGGATCCTGAACGCTCAACGTAATAAATGGAGTTATGATACTCAACGAAAATGACTGGATCCTGAACGCTCAATGTAATGTCGGGAGTCTGGATACTCAACGAAAATGACCGGAGCCTGATCGCTCAACATATTGACGGGAGTATGGATACTCAACGAAAATGATCGAAGCGTGAACGTTCAACGTAATGACAGGAGTCTAGATACACAGCGAAAATGACCAGAGTCTGAACCCTCAACGTAATAACCGGAGTCTGGATACTCAACGAAAATAACGGGAGCCTGAACGCTTAACGTAATAATCAGAGTCTGGATACTCAACGGAAATGATCGGAGCCTGACGCTCAACTTAATAACCGGAGTCTGGATACTCAACGAAAATGACCGGAGCCTGAACGCTCAACGTAATAACCGGAGTCTGGATACCCAACGAAACTGACCGGAGCCTGAACGTTAAATGTAATAACCGGAATCTGGATACTCAACGAAACTGACCGAAGCCTGAACGCTCAACGTAATAACCCGAATCTGGATAGTCAACGAAAATGACCGGAGCCAGAACGATCAACGTAATCACCGGAGTCTGGATACCCAACGAAACTGACCGGAACCTGAACGCTCAACGTAATATTTAGAGTCTGGATACTCAACAAAACTGACCGGACCCTGAAAGCTCAACGTAATAAATGGAGTTATGATACTCAACAAAAATGACTGGATCTTGAACCCTCAATGTAATGACCGGAGTCTGGATACTCAACGAAAATGACCGGAGCCTGACCGCTCAAAGTATTGACCGGAGTATGGATACTCAACGAAAATGATCGGAGCCTGAACGTTCAACGTAATGACAGGAGTCTAGATACTCAACGAAAATGACCGGAGTCTGAACCCTCAACGTAATAACCGGAGTCAGGATACTCAACGAAAATAACCGGAGCCTGAACGCTCAACGTAATAATCAGAGTCTGGATACTCAACGAAAATGATCGGAGCCTGACGCTCAACTTAATATCCGGAGATGGATACTCAACGAAAATTACCGGAGCCTGAACGCTCAACGTAATAACTGGAGTCTGGATACCCAACGAAACTGACTGAGCCTGAATGCTCAATGTAATAACCTGAGTCTGGATACTCAATGAAAATGACCGGAGCCTGAACGCTCAACATAATAATCGGAGTCTGGATACTCAATGAAAATGATCGGAGCCTGACGCTCTACTTAATATCCGGAGTCTAGATACTCAACGAAAATGACCAGAGCCTGAACGCTCAACGTAACAACTGGAGTCTGGATACCCAACGAAACTTACCAGAGCCTGAACGATCAACGTAATCACCGGAGTCTGGATACCCAACGAAACTGACCGGAGCCTGAACGCTCAACGTAATATTTGGAGTCTGGATACTTAACGAAACTGAACGGATCTTGAATGCTCAACGTAATAAATGGAGTTATGATACTCAACGAAAATGACTGGATCCTGAACGCTAAATGTAATGACCGGAGTTTGGGTACTCAACGAAAATGACCGGAGCCTGACCGCTCAACGTATTGACCAGAGTATGGATACTCAACGAAAATGATCGGAGCCTGAACGTTCAACGTAATGACAGGAGTCTAGATACTCAACGAAAATGACCGGAGTCTGGACCTTCAACGTAATAACCGGAGTCAGGATACTCAACGAAAATAACCGGAGCCTGAATGCTCAACATAATTATCGGAGTCTGGATACTCAACAAATTGATCGGAGCCTGACGCTCAACTTAATAACCGGAGTCTGGATACTCAACGAAAATGACCGGAGCCTGAACGCTCAACGTAATAACCGGAGTCTGGATACCCAACGAAACTGACCGGAGCCTGAACGCTCAACGTAATAATCAGAATCTGGATACTCAATGAAACTGACCGGAGCATGAACGCTTAACGTAATAACCCGAGTCTGGATAGTCAACGAAAATGACCGGAGCTTGAACGATCAACATAATCATCGGAGTCTGGATACCCAACGAAACTGACCGGAGCCTGAACGCTCAACGTAATATTTGGAGTCTGGATACCCAATGAAACTGACCAGATCCTGAACGCTCAACGTAATAAATAGAGTTATGATACTCAACGAAAATGAATGGATCCTGAACGCTCTATATAATGACCGGAGTCTGGATACTCAACGAAAATGACCAGAGCCTGAACGCTCAACGTATTGACCGGAGTATGGATAGTCAACAAAAATTATCAGAGCCTGAAAGTTCAACGTAATGACATGAGTCTAGATACTCAACGAAAATGACCGGAGTCTGAACCCTCAACGTAATAACCGGAGTCAGGATACTCAACAAAAATAACCGGAGCCTGAACCCTCAACGTAATAATCAGAGTCTGGATACTCAACAAAATGATCGGAGCCTGACGCTTAACTTAATAACCGGAGTCTAGATACTCAACGAAAATAACCAGAGCCTGAACGCTCAACGTAATAACTGGAGTCTGGATACCCAACGAAACTGACCGGAGCCTGAACGCTCAACGTAATAACCTGAGTCTGGATACCTAACGAAACTTACCGGAGCCTGAACGCCTAATGTAATAACTGGAGTCTGGATACCCAACGAAACTGACCGGAGCCTGAACGTTCAACGTAATAACCGGAATCTGGGTACTCAACGAAACTGACCGGAGCCTGAACGCTCAACGTAATAACCCGAGTCTGGATAGTCAACGAAAATGACCGGAGCCTGAACGATCAACGTAATCACCGGAGTCTGGATACCCAACGAAACTGACCGGAGCCTGAACGCTCAATGTAATAATCGGAATCTGGATACTCAACGAAACTGACCGGAGCCAGAACGCTTAACCTAATAACCCGAGTCTGGATAGTCAATGAAAATGACCAGAGCCTGAACGATCAACGTAATCACCGGAGTCTGGATACCTAACGAATCTGACCGGAGCCTGAACGCTCAACGTAAAATTTGGAGTCTGGATACTCAACGAAACTGACCAGATCCTAAACGCTCAACGTAATAAATGGAGTTATGATACTCAACGAAAATGACTGGATCCTGAACGCTCAATATAATGACCGGAGTCCGGATACTCAACGAAAATGACCGGAGCCTGAACGCTCAACGTATTGACCGGAGTATGGATACTCAACGAAAATGATCAGAACCTGAACGTTCAACATAATGACAGGAGTCTAGATACTCAACGAAAATGACCGTAGTCTGAACCCTCAACGTTAAATCCAGAGTCTGGATACTCAACGAAAATGACCGGAGCCTGAACGCTCAATATAATAATCGGAGTCTGGATTCTCAATGAAAATGATCGGAGCCTGACGCTTAACTTAATAACCGGAGTCTAGATACTCAACGAAAATGACCAGAGCCTGAACGCTCAACGTAATAACTGGAGTCTGGATACCCAACGAAACTGACCGGAGCCTGAACGCTCAACGTAATAACCTGAGTCTGGATACCTAACGAAACTTACCGGAGCCTGAACGCTCAACGTAATAACCGGAGTCTTGATACCTAACGAAACTGAACGGAGCCTGAACGCTCAACGTAATAACCGGAATCTGGGTACTCAACGAAACTGACCGGAGCCTGAACGCTCAACGTAATAACCCGAGTCTGGATAGTCAACGAAAATGACCGGAGCCTGAACGATCAACGTAATCACCGGAGTCTGGATACCCAACGAAACTGACCGGAGCCTGAAAGCTCAATGTAATAATCGGAATCTGGATACTCAACGAAACTGACCGGAGCCTGAACGCTTAACGTAATAACCCGAGTCTGGACAGTCAACGAAAATGACCAGAGCCTGAACGATCAACGTAATCACGGGAGTCTGGATACCTAACGAATCTGACCAGAGCCTGAACGCTCAACTTAAAATTTGTAGTCTGGATACTCAACGAAACTGACCAGATCCTAAACGCTCAACGTAATAAATGGAGTTATGATACTCAACGAAAATGACTGGATCCTGAACGCTCAATATAATGACCGGAGTCCGGATACTCAACGAAAATGACCGGAGCCTGAACGCTCAACGTATTGACCGGAGTATGGATACTCAACGAAAATGATCGGAGCCTGAACGTTCAACATAATGACAGGAGTCTAGATACTCAACGAAAATGACCGTAGTCTAAACCCTCAACGTAATAACCAGAGTCTGGATACTCAACGAAAATGACCGGAGCCTGAACGCTCAACATAATAATCGGAGTCTGGATTCTCAATGAAAATGATCGGAGCCTGACGCTCAACTTAATAACCGGAGTCTAGATACTCAACGAAAATGACCAGAGCCTGAACGCTCAACGTAATAACTGGAGTCTGGATACCCAACGAAACTGACCGGAGCCTGAACGCTGAACGTAATAACCTGAGTCTGGATACCTAACGAAACTTACCGGAGCCTGAACGCTCAACGTAATAACCGGAGTCTGGATACCCAACGAAACTGACCGGAGCCTGAACGCTCAACGTAATAACCGGAATCTGGGTACTCAACGAAACTGACCGGAGCCTAAACGCTCAACGTAATAACCCGAGTCTGGATAGTCAACGAAAATGACCAGAGCCTGAACGATCAACGTAATCACCGGAGTCTGGATACCCAACGAAACTGACCGGAGCCTGAACGCTCAATGTAATAATCGGAATCTGGATACTCAACGAAACTGACCGGAGCCTGAACGCTTAACGTAATAAATGGAGTTATGATACTCAACGAAAATGACTGGATCCTGAACGCTCAATGTAATGACCGGAGTCTGGATACTCAACGAAAATGACCGGAGCCTGACCGCTCAACGTATTGACCGGAGTATGGATACTCAACGAAAATGATCGGAGCCGGAACGTTCAACGTAATGACAGGAGTCTAGATATTCAACGAAAATGACCGGAGTCTGAACCCTCAACGTAATAGCCGGATTCAGGATACTCAACGAAAATAACCAGAGCCTGAACGCTCAACGTAATAATCGAAGTCTAGATACTCAACAAAATGATCGGAGCCTGACACTCAATTTAATAACCGGAGTCTAGATACTCAACGAAAATGATCGGAGCCTGAACGCTCAACGTAATAACCGGAGTCTGGAAACCCAATGAAACTGACCGGAGCCTGAACGCTCAACGTAATAATCAGAATCTGGATACTCAACGAAAATGACCGGAGCCTGAACGCTTAACGTAATAACCGGAGTCTGGATAGTCAACGAAAATGACCGGAGCCTGAACGATCAACGTAATCACCGGAGTCTGGATACCAAATGAAACTGACCGGAGCCTGAACGCTCAACGTAATATTTGGAGTCTGGATACTCAACGAAACTGGCCAGATCCTGAACGCTCAACGTAATAAATGGAGTTATGATACTCAACGAAAATGACTGGATCCTGAACGCTCTATATAATGACCGGAGTCTGGATACTCAACAAAAATGACCAGAGCCTGAACGCTCAACGTATTGACCGGAGTATGGATACTCAACGAAAATGATCAAAGCCTGCACGTTCAACGTAATGACAGGAGTTTAGATACTCAACGAAAATGACCAGAGTCTGAACCCTCAACGTAATAACCGGAGTCTGGATACTCAATGAAAATGACCGGAGCCTGAACGCTCAACGTAATAATCGAAGTCTGGATACTCAACGAAAATGATCGGAGCCTGACGCTCAACTTAATAACCGGAGTCTGGATACTCAACGAAAATGACCGGAGCCTGAACGCTCAACGTAATAACTGGAGACTGGATACCCAACGAAACTGACCGGAGCCTGAACGCTCAACGTAATAACCTGAGTCTGGATACCCAACGAAAATGACCGGAGCCTGAACGATCAACGTAATCACCGGAGTCTGGATACCCAACGAAACTGACCGGAGCCTGAACGCTCAATGTAATAATTGGAATCTGGATACTCAACGAAACTGACCGGAGCCTGAACGCTTAACGTAATAACCCGAGTCTGGATAGTCAACGAAAATGACCAGAGCCTGAACGATCAACGTAATCACCGGAGTCAGGATACCCAACGAATCTGACCGGAGCCTGAACGCTCAACGTAAAATTTGGAGTCTGGATACTCAACGAAACTGACCGGATCCTAAACGCTCAATGTAATAAATGGAGTTATGATACTCAACAAAAATGACTGGATCCTGAACGCTCAATATAATGACCGGAGTCCGGATACTCAACGAAAATGACCGGAGCCTGAACGCTCAACGTATTGACCGGAGTATAGATACTCAACGAAAATGATCAGAGCCTGAACGTTCAACATAATGACAGGAGTCTAGATACTCAACGAAAATGACCGTAGTCGGAACCCTCAACGTAATAACCAGAGTCTGGATACTCAACGAAAATGACCGGAGCCTGAACGCTCAACATAATAATCGGAGTCTGGATTCTCAATGAAAATGATCGGAGCCTGACGCTCAACGTAATAACCTGAGTCTGGATACCTAACGAAACTTACCGGAGCCTGAACGCTCAACGTAATAACTGGAGTCTGGATACCCAACAAAACTGACCGGAGCCTGAACGCTCAACGTAATAACCAGAATCTGGGTACTCAACGAAACTGACCGGAGCCTGAACGCTCAACGTAATAACCCGAGTCTGGATAGTCAACGAAAATGACCGGAGCCTGAACGATCAACGTAATCACCGGAGTCTGGATACCCAACTAAACTGACCGGAGCCTGAACGCTCAACGTAATATTTGGAGTCTGGATACTCAACGAAACTGACCGGATCCTGAATGCTCAACGTAATAAATGGAGTTATGATACTCAACGAAAATGACTGGATCCTGAACGCTCAATGTAATGACCGGAGTCTGGATACTCAACGAAAATGACCGGAGCCTGACCGCTCAACGTATTGACTGGAGTATGGATACTCAACGAAAATGATCGGAGCCGGAACGTTCAACGTAATGACAGGAGTCTAGATACTCAACGAAAATGACCGGAGTCTGAACCCTCAACGTAATAGCCGGATTCAGGATACTCAACGAAAATAACCAGAGCCTGAACGCTCAACGTAATAATCGGAGTCTGGATACTCAACAAAATGATCGGAGCCTGACGCTCAACTTAATAACCGGAGTCTGGATACTCAACGAAAATGATCGGAGCCTGAACGCTCAACGTAATAACCGGAGTCTGGAAACCCAATGAAACTGACTGGAGCCTGAACGCTCAACGTAATAATCAGAATCTGGATACTCAACGAAAATGACCGGAGCCTGAACGCTTAACGTAATAACCGGAGTCTGGATAGTCAACGAAAATGACCGGAGCCTGAACGATCAACGTAATCACCGGAGTCTGGATACCAAATGAAACTGACCGGAGCCTGAACGCTCAACGTAATATTTGGAGTCTGGATACTCAACGAAACTGACCAGATCCTGAACGCTCAACGTAATAAATGGAGTTATGATACTCAACGAAAATGACTGGATCCTGAACGCTCTATATAATGACCGGAGTCTGGATACTCAACGAAAATGACCAGAGCCTGAACGCTCAACGTATTGACCGGAGTATGGATACTCAACGAAAATGATCAAAGCCTGCACGTTCAACGTAATGACAGGAGTTTAGATACTCAACGAAAATGACCAGAGTCTGAACCCTCAACGTAATAACCGGAGTCTGGATACTCAATGAAAATGACCGGAGCCTGAACGCTCAACGTAATAATCGAAGTCTGGATACTCAACGAAAATGATCGGAGCCTGACGCTCAACTTAATAACCGGAGTCTGGATACTCAACGAAAATGACCGGAGCCTGAACGCTCAACGTAATAACTGGAGACTGGATACCCAACGAAACTGACCGGAGCCTGAACGCTCAACGTAATAACCTGAGTCTGGATACCCAACGAAAATGACCGGAGCCTGAACGATCAACGTAATCACCGGAGTCTGGATACCCAACGAAACTGACCGGAGCCTGAACGCTCAATGTAATAATTGGAATCTGGATACTCAACGAAACTGACCGGAGCCTGAACGCTTAACGTAATAACCCGAGTCTGGATAGTCAACGAAAATGACCAGAGCCTGAACGATCAACGTAATCACCGGAGTCAGGATACCCAACGAATCTGACCGGAGCCTGAACGCTCAACGTAAAATTTGGAGTCTGGATACTCAACGAAACTGACCGGATCCTAAACGCTCAACGTAATAAATGGAGTTATGATACTCAACAAAAATGACTGGATCCTGAACGCTCAATATAATGACCGGAGTCCGGATACTCAACGAAAATGACCGGAGCCTGAACGCTCAACGTATTGACCGGAGTATAGATACTCAACGAAAATGATCAGAGCCTGAACGTTCAACATAATGACAGGAGTCTAGATACTCAACGAAAATGACCGTAGTCGGAACCCTCAACGTAATAACCAGAGTCTGGATACTCAACGAAAATGACCGGAGCCTGAACACTCAACATAATAATCGGAGTCTGGATTCTCAATGAAAATGATCGGAGCCTGACGCTCAACGTAATAACCTGAGTCTGGATACCTAACGAAACTTACCGGAGCCTGAACGCTCAACGTAATAACTGGAGTCTGGATACCCAACAAAACTGACCGGAGCCTGAACGCTCAACGTAATAACTGGAATCTGGGTACTCAACGAAACTGACCGGAGCCTGAACGCTCAACGTAATAACCCGAGTCTGGATAGTCAACGAAAATGACCGGAGCCTGAACGATCAACGTAATCACCGGAGTCTGGATACCCAACTAAACTGACCGGAGCCTGAACGCTCAACGTAATATTTGGAGTCTGGATACTCAACGAAACTGACCGGATCCTGAATGCTCAACGTAATAAATGGAGTTATGATACTCAACGAAAATGACTGGATCCTGAACGCTCAATGTAATGACCGGAGTCTGGATACTCAACGAAAATGACCGGAGCCTGACCGCTCAACGTATTGACTGGAGTATGGATACTCAACGAAAATGATCGGAGCCGGAACGTTCAACGTAATGACAGGAGTCTAGATACTCAACGAAAATGACCGGAGTCTGAACCCTCAACGTAATAGCCGGATTCAGGATACTCAACGAAAATAACCAGAGCCTGAACGCTCAACGTAATAATCGGAGTCTGGATACTCAACAAAATGATCGGAGCCTGACGCTCAACTTAATAACCGGAGTCTGGATACTCAACGAAAATGATCGGAGCCTGAACGCTCAACGTAATAACCGGAGTCTGGAAACCCAATGAAACTGACTGGAGCCTGAACGCTCAACGTAATAATCAGAATCTGGATACTCAACGAAAATGACCGGAGCCTGAACGCTTAACGTAATAACCGGAGTCTGGATAGTCAACGAAAATGACCGGAGCCTGAACGATCAACGTAATCACCGGAGTCTGGATACCAAATGAAACTGACCGGAGCCTGAACGCTCAACGTAATATTTGGAGTCTGGATACTCAACGAAACTGACCAGATCCTGAACGCTCAACGTAATAAATGGAGTTATGATACTCAACGAAAATGACTGGATCCTGAACGCTCTATATAATGACCGGAGTCTGGATACTCAACGAAAATGACCAGAGCCTGAACGCTCAACGTATTGACCGGAGTATGGATACTCAACGAAAATGATCAAAGCCTGCACGTTCAACGTAATGACAGGAGTTTAGATACTCAACGAAAATGACCAGAGTCTGAACCCTCAACGTAATAACCGGAGTCTGGATACTCAATGAAAATGACCGGAGCCTGAACGCTCAACGTAATAATCGAAGTCTGGATACTCAACGAAAATGATCGGAGCCTGACGCTCAACTTAATAACCGGAGTCTGGATACTCAACGAAAATGACCGGAGCCTGAACGCTCAACGTAATAACTGGAGACTGGATACCCAACGAAACTGACCGGAGCCTGAACGCTCAACGTAATAACCTGAGTCTGGATACCCAACGAAAATGACCGGAGCCTGAACGATCAACGTAATCACCGGAGTCTGGATACCCAACGAAACTGACCGGAGCCTGAACGCTCAATGTAATAATTGGAATCTGGATACTCAACGAAACTGACCGGAGCCTGAACGCTTAACGTAATAACCCGAGTCTGGATAGTCAACGAAAATGACCAGAGCCTGAACGATCAACGTAATCACCGGAGTCAGGATACCCAACGAATCTGACCGGAGCCTGAACGCTCAACGTAAAATTTGGAGTCTGGATACTCAACGAAACTGACCGGATCCTAAACGCTCAACGTAATAAATGGAGTTATGATACTCAACAAAAATGACTGGATCCTGAACGCTCAATATAATGACCGGAGTCCGGATACTCAACGAAAATGACCGGAGCCTGAACGCTCAACGTATTGACCGGAGTATAGATACTCAACGAAAATGATCAGAGCCTGAACGTTCAACATAATGACAGGAGTCTAGATACTCAACGAAAATGACCGTAGTCGGAACCCTCAACGTAATAACCAGAGTCTGGATACTCAACGAAAATGACCGGAGCCTGAACGCTCAACATAATAATCGGAGTCTGGATTCTCAATGAAAATGATCGGAGCCTGACGCTCAACGTAATAACCTGAGTCTGGATACCTAACGAAACTTACCGGAGCCTGAACGCTCAACGTAATAACTGGAGTCTGGATACCCAACAAAACTGACCGGAGCCTGAACGCTCAACGTAATAACCGGAATCTGGGTACTCAACGAAACTGACCGGAGCCTGAACGCTCAACGTAATAACCCGAGTCTGGTTAGTCAACGAAAATGACCGGAGCCTGAACGATCAACGTAATCACCGGAGTCTGGATACCCAACTAAACTGACCGGAGCCTGAACGCTCAACGTAATATTTGGAGTCTGGATACTCAACGAAACTGACCGGATCCTGAATGCTCAACGTAATAAATGGAGTTATGATACTCAACGAAAATGACTGGATCCTGAACGCTCAATGTAATGACCGGAGTCTGGATACTCAACGAAAATGACCGGAGCCTGACCGCTCAACGTATTGACCGGAGTATGGATACTCAACGAAAATGATCGGAGCCGGAACGTTCAACGTAATGACAGGAGTCTAGATACTCAACGAAAATGACCGGAGTCTGAACCCTCAACGTAATAGCCGGATTCAGGATACTCAACGAAAATAACCAGAGCCTGAACCCTCAATGTAATAATCGGAGTCTGGATACTCAACAAAATGATCGGAGCCTGACGCTCAACTTAATAACCGGAGTCTGGATACTCAACGAAAATGATCGGAGCCTGAACGCTCAACGTAATAACCGGAGTCTGGAAACCCAATGAAACTGACCGGAGCCTGAACGCTCAACGTAATAATCAGAATCTGGATACTCAACGAAAATGACCGGAGCCTGAACGCTGAACGTAATAACCGGAGTCTGGATAGTCAACGAAAATGACCGGAGCCTGAACGATCAACGTAATCACCGGAGTCTGGATACCAAATGAAACTGACCGGAGCCTGAACGCTCAACGTAATATTTGGAGTCTGGATACTCAACGAAACTGACCAGATCCTGAACGCTCAACGTAATAAATGGAGTTATGATACTCAACGAAAATGACTGGATCCTGAACGCTCTATATAATGACCGGAGTCTGGATACTCAACGAAAATGACCAGAGCCTGAACGCTCAACGTATTGACCGGAGTATGGATACTCAACGAAAATGATCAAAGCCTGCACGTTCAACGTAATGACAGGAGTTTAGATACTCAACGAAAATGACCAGAGTCTGAACCCTCAACGTAATAACCGGAGTCTGGATACTCAATGAAAATGACCGGAGCCTGAACGCTCAACGTAATAATCGAAGTCTGGATACTCAACGAAAATGATCGGAGCCTGACGCTCAACTTAATAACCGGAGTCTGGATACTCAACGAAAATGACCGGAGCCTGAACGCTCAACGTAATAACTGGAGACTGGATACCCAACGAAACTGACCGGAGCCTGAACGCTCAACGTAATAACCTGAGTCTGGATACCCAACGAAAATGACCGGAGCCTGAACGATCAACGTAATCACCGGAGTCTGGATACCCAACGAAACTGACCGGAGCCTGAACGCTCAATGTAATAATTGGAATCTGGATACTCAACGAAACTGACCGGAGCCTGAACGCTTAACGTAATAACCCGAGTCTGGATAGTCAACGAAAATGACCAGAGCCTGAACGATCAACGTAATCACCGGAGTCAGGATACCCAACGAATCTGACCGGAGCCTGAACGCTCAACGTAAAATTTGGAGTCTGGATACTCAACGAAACTGACCGGATCCTAAACGCTCAACGTAATAAATGGAGTTATGATACTCAACAAAAATGACTGGATCCTGAACGCTCAATATAATGACCGGAGTCCGGATACTCAACGAAAATGACCGGAGCCTGAACGCTCAACGTATTGACCGGAGTATAGATACTCAACGAAAATGATCAGAGCCTGAACGTTCAACATAATGACAGGAGTCTAGATACTCAACGAAAATGACCGTAGTCGGAACCCTCAACGTAATAACCAGAGTCTGGATACTCAACGAAAATGACCGGAGCCTGAACGCTCAACATAATAATCGGAGTCTGGATTCTCAATGAAAATGATCGGAGCCTGACGCTCAACGTAATAACCTGAGTCTGGATACCTAACGAAACTTACCGGAGCCTGAACGCTCAACGTAATAACTGGAGTCTGGATACCCAACAAAACTGACCGGAGCCTGAACGCTCAACGTAATAACCGGAATCTGGGTACTCAACGAAACTGACCGGAGCCTGAACGCTCAACGTAATAACCCGAGTCTGGTTAGTCAACGAAAATGACCGGAGCCTGAACGATCAACGTAATCACCGGAGTCTGGATACCCAACTAAACTGACCGGAGCCTGAACGCTCAACGTAATATTTGGAGTCTGGATACTCAACGAAACTGACCGGATCCTGAATGCTCAACGTAATAAATGGAGTTATGATACTCAACGAAAATGACTGGATCCTGAACGCTCAATGTAATGACCGGAGTCTGGATACTCAACGAAAATGACCGGAGCCTGACCGCTCAACGTATTGACCGGAGTATGGATACTCAACGAAAATGATCGGAGCCGGAACGTTCAACGTAATGACAGGAGTCTAGATACTCAACGAAAATGACCGGAGTCTGAACCCTCAACGTAATAGCCGGATTCAGGATACTCAACGAAAATAACCAGAGCCTGAACCCTCAATGTAATAATCGGAGTCTGGATACTCAACAAAATGATCGGAGCCTGACGCTCAACTTAATAACCGGAGTCTGGATACTCAACGAAAATGATCGGAGCCTGAACGCTCAACGTAATAACCGGAGTCTGGAAACCCAATGAAACTGACCGGAGCCTGAACGCTCAACGTAATAATCAGAATCTGGATACTCAACGAAAATGACCGGAGCCTGAACGCTGAACGTAATAACCGGAGTCTGGATAGTCAACGAAAATGACCGGAGCCTGAACGATCAACGTAATCACCGGAGTCTGGATACCAAATGAAACTGACCGGAGCCTGAACGCTCATAGTAATATTTGGAGTCTGGATACTCAACGAAACTGACCAGATCCTGAACGCTCAACGTAATAAATGGAGTTATGATACTCAACGAAAATGACTGGATCCTGAACGCTCTATATAATGACCGGAGTCTGGATACTCAACGAAAATGACCAGAGCCTGAACGCTCAACGTATTGACCGGAGTATGGATACTCAACGAAAATGATCAAAGCCTGCACGTTCAACGTAATGACAGGAGTCTAGATACTCAACGAAAATGACCAGAGTCTGAACCCTCAACATAATAACCGGAGTCTGGATACTCAATGAAAATGACCGGAGCCTGAACGCTCAACGTAATAATCGAAGTCTGGATACTCAACGAAAATGATCGGAGCCTGACGCTCAACTTAATAACCGGAGTCTGGATACTCAACGAAAATGACCGGAGCCTGAACGCTCAACGTAATAACTGGAGACTGGATACCCAACGAAACTGACCGGAGCCTGAACGCTCAACGTAATAACCTGAGTCTGGATACCCAACGAAAATGACCGGAGCCTGAACGATCAACGTAATCACCGGAGTCTGGATACCCAACGAAACTGACCGGAGCCTGAACGCTTAACGTAATAACCCGAGTCTGGATAGTCAACGAAAATGACCAGAGCCTGAACGATCAACGTAATCACCGGAGTCAGGATACCCAACGAATCTGACCGGAGCCTGAACGCTCAACGTAAAATTTGGAGTCTGGATACTCAACGAAACTGACCGGATCCTAAACGCTCAACGTAATAAATGGAGTTATGATACTCAACAAAAATGACTGGATCCTGAACGCTCAATATAATGACCGGAGTCCGGATACTCAACGAAAATGACCGGAGCCTGAACGCTCAACGTATTGACCGGAGTATAGATACTCAACGAAAATGATCAGAGCCTGAACGTTCAACATAATGACAGGAGTCTAGATACTCAACGAAAATGACCGTAGTCGGAACCCTCAACGTAATAACCAGAGTCTGGATACTCAACGAAAATGACCGGAGCCTGAACGCTCAACATAATAATCGGAGTCTGGATTCTCAATGAAAATGATCGGAGCCTGACGCTCAACGTAATAACCTGAGTCTGGATACCTAACGAAACTTACCGGAGCCTGAACGCTCAACGTAATAACTGGAGTCTGGATACCCAACAAAACTGACCGGAGCCTGAACGCTCAACGTAATAACCGGAATCTGGGTACTCAACGAAACTGACCGGAGCCTGAACGCTCAACGTAATAACCCGAGTCTGGATAGTCAACGAAAATGACCGGAGCCTGAACGATCAACGTAATCACCGGAGTCTGGATACCCAACTAAACTGACCGGAGCCTGAACGCTCAACGTAATATTTGGAGTCTGGATACTCAACGAAACTGACCGGATCCTGAATGCTCAACGTAATAAATGGAGTTATGATACTCAACGAAAATGACTGGATCCTGAACGCTCAATGTAATGACCGGAGTCTGGATACTCAACGAAAATGACCGGAGCCTGACCGCTCAACGTATTGACCGGAGTATGGATACTCAACGAAAATGATCGGAGCCGGAACGTTCAACGTAATGACAGGAGTCTAGATACTCAACGAAAATGACCGGAGTCTGAACCCTCAACGTAATAGCCGGATTCAGGATACTCAACGAAAATAACCAGAGCCTGAACCCTCAACGTAATAATCGGAGTCTGGATACTCAACAAAATGATCGGAGCCTGACGCTCAACTTAATAACCGGAGTCTGGATACTCAACGAAAATGATCGGAGCCTGAACGCTCAACGTAATAACCGGAGTCTGGAAACCCAATGAAACTGACCGGAGCCTGAACGCTCAACGTAATAATCAGAATCTGGATACTTAACGAAAATGACCGGAGCCTGAACGCTGAACGTAATAACCGGAGTCTGGATAGTCAACGAAAATGACCGGAGCCTGAACGATCAACGTAATCACCGGAGTCTGGATACCAAATGAAACTGACCGGAGCCTGAACGCTCAACGTAATATTTGGAGTCTGGATACTCAACGAAACTGACCAGATCCTGAACGCTCAACGTAATAAATGGAGTTATGATACTCAACGAAAATGACTGGATCCTGAACGCTCTATATAATGACCGGAGTCTGGATACTCAACGAAAATGACCAGAGCCTGAACGCTCAACGTATTGACCGGAGTATGGATACTCAACGAAAATGATCAAAGCCTGCACGTTCAACGTAATGACAGGAGTCTAGATACTCAACGAAAATGACCAGAGTCTAAACCCTCAACGTAATAACCGGAGTCTGGATACTCAATGAAAATGACCGGAGCCTGAACGCTCAACGTAATAATCGAAGTCTGGATACTCAACGAAAATGATCGGAGCCTGACACTCAACTTAATAACCGGAGTCTGGATACTCAACGAAAATGACCGAAGCCTGAACGCTCAACGTAATAACTGGAGACTGGATACCCAACGAAACTGACCGGAGCCTGAAAGCTCAACGTAATAACTTGAGTCTGGATACCCAACGAAAATGACCGGAGCCTGAACGATCAACGTAATCACCGGAGTCTGGATACCCAACGAAACTGACCGGAGCCTGAACGTTCAATGTAATAATCGGAATCTGGATACTCAACGAAACTGACCGGAGCCTGAACGCTTAACGTAATAACCCGAGTCTGGATAGTCAACGAAAATGACCAGAGCCTGAACGATCAACGTAATCACCGGAGTCAGGATACCCAACGAATCTGACCGGAGCCTGAACGCTCAACGTAAAATTTGGAGTCTGGATACTCAACGAAACTGACCAGATCCTAAATGCTCAACGTAATAAATGGAGTTATGATACTCAACAAAAATGACTGGATCCTGAACGCTCATTATAATGACCGGAGTCCGGATACTCAACGAAAATGACCGGAGCCTGAACGCTCAACGTATTGATCGGAGTATAGATACTCAACGAAAATGATCAGAGCCTGAACGTTCAACATAATGGCAGGAGTCTAGATACTCAACGAAAATGACCGTAGTCTGAACCCTCAACGTAATAACCAGAGTCTGGATACTCAACGAAAATGACCGGAGCCTGAACGCTCAACATAATAATCGGAGTCTGGATTCTCAATGAAAATGATCGGAGCCTGATGCTCAACTTAATAACCGGAGTCTAGATACTCAACGAAAATGACCAGAGCCTGAACGCTCAACGTAATAACTGGAGTCTGGATACCCAACAAAACTGACCGGAGCCTGAACGCTCAACGTAATAACATGAATCTGGGTACTCAACGAAACTGACCGGAGCCTGAACGCTCAACGTAATAACCCGAGTCTGGATAGTCAACGAAAATGACCGGAGCCTGAACGATCAACGTAATAACCGGAGTCTGGATACCCAACTAAACTGACCGGAGCCTGAACGCTCAACGTAATATTTGGAGTCTGGATACTCCACGAAACTGACCGGATCCTGAATGCTCAACGTAATAAATGGAGTTATGATACTCAACGAAAATGACTGGATCCTGAACGCTCAATGTAATGACCGGAGTCTGGATACTCAACGAAAATGACCGGAGCCTGACCGCTCAACGTATTGACCGGAGTATGGATACTCAACGAAAATGATCGGAGCCGGATTGTTCAACGTAATGACAGGAGTCTAGATACTCAACGAAAATGACCGGAGTCTGAACCCTCAACGTAATAGCCGGATTCAGGATACTCAACGAAAATAACCAGAGCCTGAACGCTCAACGTAATAATCGGAGTCTGGATACTCAACAAAATGATCGGAGCCTGACGCTCAACTTAATAACCGGAGTCTGGATACTCAACGAAAATGATCCGAGCCTGAACGCTAAACGTAATAACCGGAGTCTGGAAACCCAATGAAACTGACCGGAGCCTGAACGCTCAACGTAATAATCAGAATTTGGATACTCAACGAAAATGACCGGAGCCTGAACGCTTAACGTAATAACCGGAGTCTGGATAGTCAACGAAAATGACCGGAGCCTGAACGATCAACGTAATCACCGGAGTCTGGATACCAAATGAAACTGACCGGAGCCTGAACGCTCAACGTAATATTTGGAGTCTGGATACTCAACGAAACTGACCAAATCCTGAACGCTTAACGTAATAAATGGAGTTATGATACTCAACGAAAATGACTAGATCCTGAACGCTCTATATAATGACCGGAGTCTGGATACTCAACGAAAATGACCAGAGCCTGAACGCTCAACGTATTGACCGGAGTATGGATACTCAACGAAAATGATCAAAGCCTGCACGTTCAACGTAATGACAGGAGTCTAGATACTCAACGAAAATGACCAGAGTCTGAACCCTCAACGTAATAACCGGAGTCTGGATACTCAATGAAAATGACCGGAGCCTGAACGCTCAACGTAATAATCGAAGTCTGGATACTCAACGAAAATGATCGGAGCCTGACACTCAACTTAATAACCGGAGTCTGGATACTCAACGAAAATGACCGAAGCCTGAACGCTCAACGTAATAACTGGAGACTGGATACCCAACGAAACTGACCGGAGCCTGAAAGCTCAACGTAATAACTTGAGTCTGGATACCCAACGAAAATGACCGGAGCCTGAACGATCAACGTAATCACCGGAGTCTGGATACCCAACGAAACTGACCGGAGCCTGAACGTTCAATGTAATAATCGGAATCTGGATACTCAACGAAACTGACCGGAGCCTGAACGCTTAACGTAATAACCCGAGTCTGGATAGTCAACGAAAATGACCAGAGCCTGAACGATCAACGTAATCACCGGAGTCAGGATACCCAACGAATCTGACCGGAGCCTGAACGCTCAACGTAAAATTTGGAGTCTGGATACTCAACGAAACTGACCAGATCCTAAATGCTCAACGTAATAAATGGAGTTATGATACTCAACAAAAATGACTGGATCCTGAACGCTCATTATAATGACCGGAGTCCGGATACTCAACGAAAATGACCGGAGCCTGAACGCTCAACGTATTGATCGGAGTATAGATACTCAACGAAAATGATCAGAGCCTGAACGTTCAACATAATGGCAGGAGTCTAGATACTCAACGAAAATGACCGTAGTCTGAACCCTCAACGTAATAACCAGAGTCTGGATACTCAACGAAAATGACCGGAGCCTGAACGCTCAACATAATAATCGGAGTCTGGATTCTCAATGAAAATGATCGGAGCCTGATGCTCAACTTAATAACCGGAGTCTAGATACTCAACGAAAATGACCAGAGCCTGAACGCTCAACGTAATAACTGGAGTCTGGATACCCAACAAAACTGACCGGAGCCTGAACGCTCAACGTAATAACATGAATCTGGGTACTCAACGAAACTGACCGGAGCCTGAACGCTCAACGTAATAACCCGAGTCTGGATAGTCAACGAAAATGACCGGAGCCTGAACGATCAACGTAATAACCGGAGTCTGGATACCCAACTAAACTGACCGGAGCCTGAACGCTCAACGTAATATTTGGAGTCTGGATACTCCACGAAACTGACCGGATCCTGAATGCTCAACGTAATAAATGGAGTTATGATACTCAACGAAAATGACTGGATCCTGAACGCTCAATGTAATGACCGGAGTCTGGATACTCAACGAAAATGACCGGAGCCTGACCGCTCAACGTATTGACCGGAGTATGGATACTCAACGAAAATGATCGGAGCCGGATTGTTCAACGTAATGACAGGAGTCTAGATACTCAACGAAAATGACCGGAGTCTGAACCCTCAACGTAATAGCCGGATTCAGGATACTCAACGAAAATAACCAGAGCCTGAACGCTCAACGTAATAATCGGAGTCTGGATACTCAACAAAATGATCGGAGCCTGACGCTCAACTTAATAACCGGAGTCTGGATACTCAACGAAAATGATCCGAGCCTGAACGCTCAACGTAATAACCGGAGTCTGGAAACCCAATGAAACTGACCGGAGCCTGAACGCTCAACGTAATAATCAGAATTTGGATACTCAACGAAAATGACCGGAGCCTGAACGCTTAACGTAATAACCGGAGTCTGGATAGTCAACGAAAATGACCGGAGCCTGAACGATCAACGTAATCACCGGAGTCTGGATACCAAATGAAACTGACCGGAGCCTGAACGCTCAACGTAATATTTGGAGTCTGGATACTCAACGAAACTGACCAAATCCTGAACGCTTAACGTAATAAATGGAGTTATGATACTCAACGAAAATGACTAGATCCTGAACGCTCTATATAATGACCGGAGTCTGGATACTCAACGAAAATGACCAGAGCCTGAACGCTCAACGTATTGACCGGAGTATGGATACTCAACGAAAATGATCAAAGCCTGCACGTTCAACGTAATGACAGGAGTCTAGATACTCAACGAAAATGACCAGAGTCTGACCCCTCAACGTAATAACCGGAGTCTGGATACTCAATGAAAATGACCGGAGCTTGAACGCTCAACGTAATAATCGAAGTCTGGATACTCAACGAAAATGATCGGAGCCTGACGCTCAACTTAATAACCGGAGTCTGGATACTCAACGAAAATGACCGGAGCCTGAACGCTCAACGTAATAACTGGAGACTGGATACCCAACGAAACTGACCGGAGCCTGAACGCTCAACGTAATAACCTGAGTCTGGATACCCAACGAAAATGACCGGAGCCTGAACGATCAACGTAATCACCGGAGTCTGGATACCCAACGAAACTGACCGGAGCCTGAACGCTCAATGTAATAATCGGAATCTGGATACTCAACGAAACTGACCGGAGCCTGAACGCTTAACGTAATAACCCGAGTCTGGATAGTCAACAAAAATTACCAGAGCCTGAACGATCAACGTAATCACCGGAGTCAGGATACCCAACGAATCTGACCGGAGCCTGAACGCTCAACGTAAAATTTGGAGTATGGATACTCAACGAAACTGACCAGATCCTAAACGCTCAACGTAATAAATGGAGTTATGATACTCAACAAAAATGACTGGATCCTGAACGCTCAATATAATGACCGGAGTCCGGATACTCAACGAAAATGACCGGAGCCCGAACGCTCAACGTATTGACCGGAGTATAGATACTCAACGAAAATGATCAGAGCCTGAACGTTCAACATAATGACAGGAGTCTAGATACTCAACGAAAATGACCATAGTCTGAACCCTCAACGTAATAACCAGAGTCTGGATACTCAACGAAAATGACCGGAGCCTGAACGCTCAACATAATAATCGGAGTCTGGATTCTCAATGAAAATGATCGGAGCCTGACGCTCAACTTAATAACCGGAGTCTAGATACTCAACGAAAATGACCAGAGCCTGAACGCTCAACGTAATAACTGGAGTCTGGATACCCAACAAAACTGACCGGAGCCTGAACGCTCAACGTAATAACCGGAATCTGGGTACTCAACGAAACTGACCGGAGCCTGAACGCTCAACGTAATAACCCGAGTCTGGATAGTCAACGAAAATGACCGGAGCCTGAACGATCAACGTAATCACCGGAGTCTGGATACCCAACTAAACTGACCGGAGCCTGAACGCTCAACGTAATATTTGGAGTCTGGATACTCAACGAAACTGACCGGATCCTGAATGCTCAACGTAATAAATGGAGTTATGATACTCAACGAAAATGAATGGATCCTGAACGCTCAATGTAATGACCGGAGTTTGGATACTCAACGAAAATGACCGGAGCCTGACCGCTCAACGTATTCACCGGAGTATGGATACTCAACGAAAATGATCGGAGCCGGAACGTTCAACGTAATGACAGGAGTCTAGATACTCAACGAAAACGACCGGAGTCTGAACCCTCAACGTAACAGCCGGAGTCAGGATACTCAACGAAAATAACCGGAGCCTGAACGCTCAACATAATAATCGGAGTCTGGATACTCAACAAAATGATCGGAGCCTGACGCTCAACTTAATAACCGGAGTCTAGATACTCAACGAAAATGATCGGAGCCTGAACGCTCAACGTAATAACCGGAGTCTGGAAACCCAATGAAACTGAGCGGAGCCTGAACGCTCAACGTAATAATCAGAATCTGGATACTCAACGAAAATGACCGGAGCCTGAACGCTTAACGTAATAACCGGAGTCTGGATAGTCAACGAAAATGACCGGAGCCTGAACGATCAACGTAATCACCGGAGTCTGGATACCCAATGAAACTGACCGGAGCCTGAACGCTATACGTAATATTTGGAGTCTGGATACTCAACGAAACTGACCAGATCCTGAACGCTCAACGTAATAAATGGAGTTATGATACTCAAAGAAACTGACTGGATCCTGAACGCTCTATATAATGACCGGAGTCTGGATACTCAACGAAAATGGCCAGAGCCTGAACGCTCAACGTATTGACCAGAGTATGGATACTCAACGAAAATGATCAAAGCCTGAACGTTCAACGTAATGACAGGAGTCTAGATACTCAACGAAAATGACCAGAGTCTGAACCCTCAACGTAATAACCGGAGTCTGGATACTCAATGAAAATGACCGGAGCCTGAACGCTCAACGTAATAATTGAAGTCTGGATACTCAACGAAAATGATCGGAGCCTGACGCTCAACTTAATAACCGGAGTCTGGATACTCAACGAAAATGACCGGAGCCTGAACGCTCAACGTAATAACTGGAGACTGGATACCCAATGAAACTGACCGGAGCCTGAACACTCAACGTAATAACCTGAGTCTGGATACCCAACGAAACTTACCGGAGCCTGAACGCTCAACTAAATAACCGGAGTCTGGATACCCAACGAAACTGACTGGAGCCTGAACGCTCAACGTAATAACCGGAATCTGGATACTCAAAGAAACTGACCGGAGCCTGAACGCTCAACGTAATAACCCAATTCTAGATAGTCAACAAAAATGACCGGAGCCTGAACGATCAACGTAATCACCGGAGTCTGGATACCCAACGAAACTGACCGGAGCCTGAACGCTCAACGTAATATTTGGAGTCTGGATACTCAACGAAACTGGTCGGACCCTGAACGCTCAACGTAATAAATGGAGTTATGATACTCAACGAAAATGACTGGATCTTGAACCCTCAATGTAATGACCGGAGTCTGGATACTCAACGAAAATGACCGGAGCCAGACCGCTAAACGTATTGACCCGAGTATGGATACTCAACGAAAATGATCGGAGCCTGAACGATCAACGTAATGACAGGAGTCTAGATACTCAACGAAAATGACTGGAGTCTGAACCCTCAACGTAATAACCGGAGTCAGGATACTCAACAAAAATAACCGGAGCGTGAACGCTCAACGTAATAATCGGAGTCTGGATACTCACCGAAAATGATCGGAGCCTGACGCTTAACTTAATAACCGGAGTCTGGATACTCAATGAAATTTACCGGAGCCTGAATGCTCAATGTAATAACTGGAGTCTGGATACCCAACGAAACTGACCGGAGCCTGAACGCTCAACGTAATAACCTGAGTCTGGATACCCAACGAAACTTACCGGAGCCTGAACGCTCAACGTAATAACCTGAGTCTGGATACCCAACGAAACTGACCGGAGCCTGAACGCTCAACGTAATAACCGGAATCTGGATACTTAACGAAACTGACCGGAGCCTGAATGCTCAACGTAATAACCCAAGTCTGGATAGTCAACGAAAATGACCGGAGCCTGAACGATCAACGTAATCACCGGAGTCTGGATACCCAACAAAACTGACCGGAGCCTGAACGCTCAACGTAATAACCGGAATCTGGGTACTCAACGAAACTGACCGGAGCCTGAACGCTCAACGTAATAACCCGAGTCTGGATAGTCAACGAAAATGACCGGAGCCTGAACGATCAACGTAATCACCGGATTCTGGATACCCAACTAAACTGACCGGAGCCTGAACGCTCAACGTAATATTTGGAGTCTGGATACTCAACGAAACTGACCGGATCCTGAATGCTCAACGTAATAAATGGAGTTATGATACTCAACGAAAATGACTGGATCCTGAACGCTCAATGTAATGACCGGAGTTTGGATACTCAACGAAAATGACCGGAGCCTGACCGCTCAACGTATTCACCGGAGTATGGATACTCAACGAAAATGATCGGAGCCGGAACGTTCAACGTAATGACAGGAGTCTAGATACTCAACGAAAATGACCGGAGTCTGAACCCTCAACGTAACAGCCGGAGTCAGGATACTCAACGAAAATAACCGGAGCCTGAACGCTCAACGTAATAATCGGAGTCTGGATACTCAACAAAATGATCGGAGCCTGACGCTCAACTTAATAACCGGATTCTAGATACTCAACGAAAATGATCGGAGCCTGAACGCTCAACGTAATAACCGGAGTCTGGAAACCCAATGAAACTGACCGGAGCCTGAACGCTCAACGTAATAATCAGAATCTGGATATTCAACGAAAATGACCGGAGCCAGAACGCTTAACATAATAACCGGAGTCTGGATAGTCAACGAAAATGACCGGAGCCTGAACGATCAACGTAATCACCGGAGTCTGGATACCCAATGAAACTGACCGGAGCCTGAACGCTATACGTAATATTTGGAGTCTGGATACTCAACGAAACTGACCAGATCCTGAACGCTCAACGTAATAAATGGAGTTATGATACTCAAAGAAAATGACTGGATCCTGAACGCTCTATAGAATGACCGGAGTCTGGATACTCAACGAAAATGACCAGAGCCTGAACGCTCAACGTATTGACCGGAGTATGGATACTCAACGAAAATGATCAAAGCCTGAACGTTCAACGTAATGACAGGAGTCTAGATACTCAACGAAAATGACCAGAGTCTGAACCGTCAACGTAATAACCGGAGTCTGGATACTCAATGAAAATGACCGGAGCCTGAACGCTCAACGTAATAATCGAAGTCTGGATACTCAACGAAAATGATCGGAGCCTGACGCTCAACTTAATAACCGGAGTCTGGATACTCAACGAAAATGACCGGAGCCTGAACGCTCAACGTAATAACTGGAGACTGGATACCCAACGAAACTGACCGGAGCCTGAACGCTCAACGTAATAACCGGAGTCTGGATACCCAACGAAACTTACCGGAGCCTGAACGCTCAACGTAATAACCGGAGTCTGGATACCCAACGAAACTGACTGGAGCCTGAATGCTCAACGTAATAACCGGAATCTGGATACTCAAAGAAACTGACCGGAGCCTGAACGCTCAACGTAATAACCCAAGTCTGGATAGTCAACGAAAATGACCGGAGCCTGAACAATCAACGTAATCACCGGAGTCTGGATACCCAACGAAACTGACCGGAGCCTGAACGCTCAACGTAATATTTGGAGTCTGGATACTCAACGAAATTGGCCGGACCCTGAATGCTCAACGTAATAAATGGAGTTATGATACTCAACGAAAATGACTGGATCTTGAACCCTCAATGTAATGACCGGAGTCTGGATACTCAACGAAAATGACCGGAGCCTGACCGCTAAACGTATTGACCCGAGTATGGATACTCAACGAAAATGATCGGAGCCTGAACGATCAACGTAATGACAGGAGTCTAGATACTCAACGAAAATGACTGGAGTCTGAACCCTCAACGTAATAACCGGAGTCAGGATACTCAACAAAAATAACCGGAGCGTGAACGCTCAACGTAATAATCGGAGTCTGGATACTCAACGAAAATGATCGGAGCCTGACGCTCAACTTAATAACCGGAGTCTGGATACTCAACGAAAATTACCGGAGCCTGAATGCTCAATGTAATAACTGGAGTCTGGATACCCAACGAAACTGACCGGAGCCTGAACGCTCAACGTAATAACCTGAGTCTGGATACCCAACGAAACTTAGCGGAGCCTGAACGCTCAACGTAATAACCTGAGTCTGGATACCCAACGAAACTGACCGGAGCCTGAACGCTCAACGTAATAACCGGAATCTGGATACTCAACGAAACTGACCGGAGCCTGAACGCTCAACGTAATAACCCAAGTCTGGATAGTCAACGAAAATGACCGGAGCCTGAACGATCAACGTAATCACTGGAGTCTGGATACCCAACGAAACTGACCGGAGCCTGAACGCTCAACGTATTATTTGGAGTCTGGATACTCAACGAAACTGACCGGACCCTGAACGCTCAACGTAATAAATGGAGTTATTATACTCAACGAAAATGACTGGATCTTGAACCCTCAATGTAATGACCGGAGTCTGGATACTCAAGGAAAATGACCGGAGCCTGACCGCTCAACATATTGACCCGAGTATGGATACTCAACGAAAATGATCGGAGCCCGAACGATCAACGTAATGACAGGAGTCTAGATACTCAACGAAAATGACCGGAGTCTGAACCCTCAACGTAATAACCGGAGTCAGGATACTCAACGAAAATAACCGGAGCCTGAACGCTCAACGTAATAATCGGAGTCTGGATACTCAACGAAAATGATCGGAGCCTGACGCTCAACTTAATAACCGGAGTCTGGATACTCAACGAAAATTACCGGAGCCTGAACGCTCAACGTAATAACTGGAGTCTGGATACCCACCGAAACTGACCGGAGCCTGAACGCTCAACGTAATAACCTGAGTCTGGATACCCAATGAAACTTAGCGGAGCCTGAACGCTCAACGTAATAACCGGAGTCTGGATACCCAACGAAACTGACTGGAGCCTGAACGCTCAACGTAATAACCGGAATCTGGATACTCAAAGAAACTGACCGGAGCCTGAACGCTCAACGTAATAATCCGAGTCTGGATAGTCAACGAAAATCACCGGAGCCTGAACGATCAACGTAATCACCGGAGTCTGGATACCCAACGAAACTAACCGGAGCCTGAACGCTCAACGTAATATTTGGAGTCTGGATACTCAACGAAACTGACCGGACCCTGAACGCTCAACGTAATAAATGGAGTTATGATACTCAACGAAAGTGACAGGATCTTGAACCCTCAATGTAATGACCGGAGTCTGGATACTCAACGAAAATGACCGGAGCCTGACCGCTCAAGGTATTGACCCGAGTATGGATACTCAACAAAAATGATCGGAGCCTGAACGATCAACGTAATGACAGGAGTCTAGATACTCAACGAAAATGACCGGAGTCTGAACCCTCAACGTAATAACCGGAGTCAGGATACTCAACGAAAATAACCGGAGCCTGAACGCTCAACGTAATAATCGGAGTCTGGATACTCAAAGAAAATGATCGGAGCCTGACGCTCAACTTAATAACCGGAGTCTGGATACTCAACAAAAATTACCGGAGCCTGAATGCTCAATGTAATAACTGGAGTCTGGATACCCAACGAAACTGACCGGAGCCTGAACGCTCAACGTAATAACCTGAGTCTGGATACCCAACGAAACTTACCGGAGCCTGAACGCTCAATGTAATAACCGGAGTCTGGATACCCAACGAAACTGACCGGAGCTTGAACGCTCAACGTAATAACCGGAATCTGGATACTCAACAAAACTGACTGGAGCCTGAACGCTCAACGTAATAACCCAAGTCTGGATAGTCATCGAAAATGACCGGAGCCTGAACGATCAACGTCATCACCGGAGTCTGGATACCCAACAAAACTGACCGGAGCCTGAACGCTCAACGTAATATTTGGAGTCTGGATACACAACGAAACTGACCGGACCCTGAACGCTCAACGTAATAAATGGAGTTTTGATACTCAACGAAAATGAATGGATCTTGAACCCTCAATGTAATGACCGGAGTCTGGATACTCAACGAAAATGACCGGAGCCTGACCGCTCAACGTATTGACCCGAGTATGGATACTCAACGAAAATGATCGGAGCTTGAACGATCAACGTAATGACAGGAGTCTAGATACTCAACGAAAATGACCGGAGTTTGAACCCTCAACGTAATAACCGGAGTCAGGATACTCAACCAAAATAACCGGAGCCTGAACGCTCAACGTAATAATCGGAGTCTGGATACTCAATGAAAATGACTAGAGCCTGAACGCTCAACGTAATAACTGGAGTCTGGATACCCAACGAAACCGACCGGAGCCTGAACGCTCAACGTAATAACCTGAGTCTGGATACCCAACGAAACTTACCGGAGCCTGAACGCTCAACGTAATAACCGGAGTCTGGATACCCAACGAAACTAACCGAAGCCTGAACGCTCAACGTAATAACCGGAATCTGGGTACTCAACGAAACTGACCGGAGCCTGACGCTCAACTTAATAACTGGAGTATGGATACTCAACGAAAATTACCGGAGCCTGAACGCTCAACGTAATAACTGGAGTCTGGATACCCAACGAAACTGACCGGAGCCTGAACGCTCAACGTAATAACATGAGTCTGGATACCCAACGAAACTTACCGGAGCCTGAACGCTCAACATAATAACCGGAGTCTGGATACCCAATGAAACTGACCTGAGCCTGAACGCTCAACGTAATAACCGGAATCTGGGTACTCAACGAAACTGACCGGAGCCTGAACGCTCAACGTAATAACCCGAGTCTGGATAGTCAACGAAAATGACCGGAGCCTGAACGATAAACGTAATCACCGGAGTCTGGATACCCAACGAAACTGACCGGAGCCTGAACTCTCAACGTAATATTTGGAGTCTGGATACTCAACGAAACTGACCGGATCCTGAATGCTCAACGTAATAAATGGAGTTATGATACTCAACGAAAATGACTGGATCCTGAACGCTCAATGTAATGACCGGAGTCTGGATACTCAACAAAAATGACCGGAGCCTGACCGCTCAACGTATTGACTGGCGTATGGATACTCAACGAAAATGATCATAGCCTGAACGATCAACATAATGACAGGAGTCTAGATACTCAACGAAAATGACCGGAGTCTGAACCTTCAACGTAATAACCGGAGTCTGGATACTCAACGAAAATGACCGGAGCCTGACCGCTCAACGTATTGACCGGAGTATGGATACTCAACGAAAATGATAGGAGCCTGAACGATCAACATAATGACAGGAGTCTAGATACTCAACGAAAATGACCGGAGTCTGAACCCTCAACGTAATAACCGGAGTCAGGATACTCAACGAAAATAACCGGAGCCTGAACGCTCAACGTATTAATCGGAGTCTGGCTACTCAACAAAAATAATCGGAGCCTGACGCTCAACTTAATAACCGGAGTCTGGATACTCAACGAAAATTACCGGAGCCTGAATGCTCAACGTAATAACTGGAGTCTGGATACCCAACGAAACTGACCGGAGCCTGAACGCTCAATGTAATAACCTGAGTCTGGATACCCAACGAAACTTACCGGAGCCTGAACGCTCAACGTAATAACCGGAGTCTGGATACCCAACGAAACTGACCGGAGCCTGAACGCTCAACGTGATAACCGGAATCTGGGTACTCAACGAAACTGACCGGAGCCTGAATGCTCAACGAAATAATCCGAGTCTGGATAGTCAACAAAAATGACCGGAGCTTGAACGATCAACGTAATCACCGGAGTCTGGATACCCAACGAAACTGACCGGAGCCTGAACGCTCAACATAATATTTGGAGTCTGGATACTCAACGAAACTTACCGGACCCTGAACGCTGAACGTAATAAATGGAGTTATGATACTCAACGAAAATGACTGGATCTTGAACCCTCAATGTAATGACCGGAGTCTGGATACGCAACGAAAATGACCGGAGCCTGACCGCTCAACGTATTGACCAGAGTATGGATACTCAACGAAAATTATCGGAGCCTGAACATTCAACGTAATGACAGGAGTCTAGATACTCAACGAAAATGACCGGAGTCTGAACCCTCAACGTAATAACCGGAGTCAGGATACTCAACGAAAATAACTGGAGCCTGAACGCTCGACATAATAATCGGAGTCTGGATACTCAACGAAAATGATCGGAGCCTGACGCTCAACTTAATAACCGGAGTCTGGATACTCAACGAAAATTACCGGAGCCTGAACGCACAACGTAATAACTGGAGTCTGGATACTTAACGAAACTGACCGGAGCCTGAACGCTCAACGTAATAACCTGAGTCTGGATACCCAACGAAACTTACCGGAGCCTGAACGCTCAACGTAATAACCGGAGTCTGGATACCCAACGAAACTGACCGGAGCCTGAATGCTCAACGTAATAACCGGAATCTGGGTACTCAACGAAACTGACCGGAGCCTGAACGCTCAACGTAATAACCCGAGTCTGGATAGTCAACAAAAATGACCGGAGCCTGAACGATAAACGTAATCACCGGAATCTGGATACCAAACGAAACTGACCGGAGCCAGAACGCTCAACGTAATATTTGGAGTCTGGATACTCAACGAAACTGACCGGATCCTGAATGCTCAACGTAATAAATGGAGTTATGATACTCAACGAAAATGACTGGATCCTGAATGCTCAATGTAATGACCGGAGTCTGGATACTCAACGAAAATGACCGGAGCCTGACCGCTCAACGTATTGACTGGAGTATGGATACTCAACGAAAATGATCGGAGCCTAAACGTTCAACGTAATGACAGGAGTCTAGATACTCAACGAAAATGACCGGAGTCTGAACCCTCAACGTAATAACTGAAGTCAGGATACTCAACGAAAATAACCGGAGCCTGAACGCTCAACGTATTAATCGGAGTCTGGATACTCAACGAAAATGATCGGAGCCTGACGCTCAACTTAATAACCGGAGTCTGGATACTCAACGAAAATTACCGGAGCCTGAATGCTCAACGTAATAACTGGAGTCTGGATACCCAACGAAACTGACCGGAGCCTGAACGCTCAACGTAATAACCTGAGTCTAGATACCCAACGAAACTTACCGGAGCCTGAACGCTCAACGTAATAACCGGAGTCTGGATACCCAACGAAAATGACCGGAGCCTGAACGCTCAACGTAATGACCAGAATCTGGGTACTCAACGAAATTGACCGGAGCCTGAATGCTCAACGTAATAATCCGAGTCTGGATAGTCAACGAAAATGACCGGAGCCTGAACGATCAACGTAATCACCGGAGTCTGGATACCCAACGAAACTGACCGGAGCCTGAACGCTCAACATAATATTTGGAGTCTGGATACTCAACGAAACTTACCAGACCCTGAACGCTCAACGTAATAAATGGAGTTATGATACTCAACGAAAATGACTAGATCTTGAACCCTCAATGTAATGACCGGAGTCTGGATACTCAACGAAAATGACTGGAGCCTGACCGCTCAATGTATTGACCAGAGTATGGATACTCAACGAAAATTATCGGAGCCTGAACGTTCAACGTAATGACAGGAGTCTAGATACTCAACGAAAATGACTGGAGTCTGAACCCTCAACGTAATAACCGGAGTCAGGATACTCAACGAAAATAACCGGAGCCTGAACACTCAACGTAATAATCGGAGTCTGCATACTCAACGGAAATGATCGGAGCCTGACGCTCAACTTAATAACCGGAGTCTGGATACTTAACAAAAATTACCGGAGCCTGAACGCACAACGTAATAACTGGAGTCTGGATACCCAACGAAACTGACCGGAGCCTGAACGCTCAACGTAATAACCTGAGTCTGGATACCCAACGAAACTTACCAGAGCCTGAACCCTCAACGTAATAACCGGAGTCTGGATACCCAACGAAACTGACCGGAGCCTGAACGCTCAACGTAATAACCGGAATCTGGGTACTCAACGAAACTGACCGGAGCCTGAACGCTCAACGTAATAACCCGAGTCTAGATAGTCAACAAAAATGACCGGAGCCTGAACGATAAACGTAATCACCGGAGTCTGGATACGCAACGAAACTGACCGGAGCCTGAACGCTCAACGTAATATTTGGAGTCTGGATACTCAACGAAACTGACCGGATCCTGAATGCTCAACGTAATAAATGGAGTTATGATACTCAACGAAAATGACTGGATCCTGAACACTCAATGTAATGACCGGAGTCTGGATACTCAACGAAAATGACCGGAGCCTGACCGCTCAACGTATTGACTGGAGTATGGATACTCAACGAAAATTATCAGAGCCTGAACGTTCAACGTAATGACAGGAGTCTAGATACTCAACGAAAATGACCGGAGTCTGAACCCTCAACGTAATAACCGGATTCAGGATACTTAACGAAAATAACCGGAGCCTGAACGCTCAACGTAATAATCGGAGTCTGGATACTCAACAAAATGATCGGAGCCTGATGTCAACTTAATAACCGGAGTCTGGATACTCAACGAAAATGACCGGAGCCTGAACGCTCAACGTAAAAACCGGAGTCTGGATACCCAACGAAACTGACCAGAGCCTGAACGCTCAACGTAATAATTAGAATCTGGATACTCAACGAAACTGACCAGAGCCTGAACGCTTAATGTAATAACAGGAGTCTGGATAGTTAACGAAAATGACCGGAGCCTGAACGATCAACGTAATCACCGGAGTCTGGATACCCAATGAAACTGACCGGAGCCTGAACGCTCAACGTAATAAATGGAGTTATGATACTCAACGAAAATGACTGGATCCTGAATGCTCTATATAATGACCGGAGTCTGGATACTCAACGAAAATGACCAGAGCCTGAACGCTTAACGTATTGACCGGAGTATGGATACTCAACGAAAATGATCAGAGCCTGAACGTTCAACATAATGACAGGAGTCTAGATACTCAACGAAAAAGACCAGAGTCTGAACCCTCAACGTAATAACCGGAGTCTGGATACTCAATGAAAATGACCGGAGCCTGAACGCTCAACGTAATAATCGAAGTCTGGATATTCAACGAAAATGATCGGAGCCTGAACGCTCAACGTAATAACTGGAGTCTGGATACCCAACGAAACTGACCGGAGCCTGAACACTCAACGTAATAACCTGAGTCTGGATACCCAACGAAACTTACCGGAGCCTGAACGATCAACGTAATCACCGGAGTCTGGATACCCAACGAAACTGACCGGAGCCTGAACGCTCAACGTAAAATTTGGAGTCTGGATACTCAACGAGACTGACCAGATCCTGAACGCTCAACGTAATAAATGGAGTTATGATACTCAATGAAAATGACTCGATCCTGAACGCTCAATATAATGACCGGAGTCTGGATACTCAACGAAAATGACCGGAGCCTGAACACTCAACGTATTGACCGGAGTATGGATACTCAACGAAAATGATCAGAGCCTGAATGTTCAACGTAATGACAGGAGTCTAGATACTCAACGAAAATGACCGTAGTCTGAATCCTCAACGTAATAACCGGAGTCTGGATACTCTATGAAAATGACCGGAGCCTGAACGCTCAACATAATAATCGGAGTCTGGATATTCAATGAAAATGATCGGAGCCTGACGCTCAACTTAATAACCGGAGTCTAGATACTCAACGAAAATGACTAGAGCCTGAACGCTCAACGTAATAACTAGAGTCTGGATACCCGACGAAACTGACCGGAGCCTGAACGTTCAACGTAATAACCGGAGTCTGGATACCCAACGAAACTTACCGGAGCCTGAACGCTCAACATAATAACCAGAGTCTAGATACCCAACGAAACTGACCGAAGCCTGAATGCTAAACGTAATAACCGGAATCTGGATACTCAACGAAACTGACCAGAGCCTGAACGCTCAACGTAATAACCCGAGTCTGGATAGTCAACGAAAATGACCGGAGCCTTAACGATCAACGTAATCACCGGAGTCTGGATACCCAACGAAACTGACCGGAGCCAGAACGCTCAACGTAATATTTGGAGTCTGGATACTCAACGAAACTGACCGGACCCTGAACGCTCAACGTAATAAATGGAGTTATGATACTCAACGAAAATGACTTGATCTTGAACCCTCAATGTAATGACCGGAGTCTAGATACTCAACGAAAATGACCGGAGCATGACCGCTCAACGTATTGACCGGAGTATGGATACTCAACGAAAATGATCGGAGCCTGAATGTTCAACGTAATGACAGGAGTCTAGATACTCAACGAAAATGACCGGAGTCTGAACCCTCAACGTAATAACCGGAGTCAGGATACTCAACGAAAATAACCGGAGCCTGAACGCTCAACGTAATAATCGGAGTCTGGATACTCAACAAAAATGATCGGAGCCTAACGCTCAACTTAATAACCGGAGTTTGGATACTCAACGAAAATGACTAGAGCCTGAACGCTCAACGTAATAACTGGAGTCTGGATACTGTCGCTTCCGCGAAAATAAGGTGCCGGCAGAACAGAAGAGTTGCCACCTTTCGTTATTTATCCCTTGGAGCGGGAAAGGAAACGATCGGAAAAACCATACGAAAAAAGGGTAAGACAAGGTCGTCGCAACCGTTGTCTGGGTTCGGGAGTCGGTTACGCAAGGGGAAGGTATTAGCACCCCTCACGTCCATCGTACTCGATGGGATCCATGTTTGTTGTGTTTACTGGACGAGTTGATTTATCTATCTACCTATCAAGGCTGGCTTAAAAAGAAAAGAAAAATGACTCGGAAAAGCGTCGCGCTTTATGCCTACGTATTCTCATCAGAGAATGAGAAATCAGAGTCAACGTAGTTCGACCTACTACGGGATATGGGGAAGGTAGCTCTCCAATACATCAGTATTGTGCCTACGTACTCTCAACAGGCATGAGAGATCAGAGCTTACGTAGTTTGGGACACTACGCGTTATGGGGATTCAGATTCATCTGTTTTATCGAGTAGGGTTAAACAACAGTTCCAGCAGTTAGGGACAAAGCCTGTTTGCGTTGGCGCTGAAGTTTAACGACACTCTTTTCTTCAGAAAAGCTTTCCTTTGAATTACGGGCCCACGGGGCAAAAAAGGTTTGAAGTTTGTTTTCTGTCTTTTACGGAAGAAGTGTTTTTTATTGTGTTTGCAATTTCAATCGCACTAAAGACTATGACCTGAGAGTGAATGCGTCGCATGTCACCCAAAGGGTGCCATACTAAACATCCAGACTGTGGAAAAGAAACTCTCCCACAATCCTTTCTCAGATAGCTTAAGGCTCGTAACATACGAAAGAAATCATTCATGATTACTGTATCTTAAGCTGTTTTGAGATGAGAAGAGAACAGGCTCAACTACGGGGAGACTATCAAGTCCTACTGTTGTCATGCCAAGGATTCATCCTATGGTTGAAGTTTGAAACAGGGAACTCCTAGAAGTTATCATGCATAGGTTTCAACCTAAAGTTCTATCATCACTTCCTTATCAAAGGAAATGAGAGTCCTAAGGGATCATGTCAATGATACACCGAAACAGATAAAGCATCAGCTTAAACAGTAAATAGTAATACAGTAAAATGCATGCAATGCAAGTGAGGGAGGAAATGTGTGCGGGGCAACAGCCTCCACAAGCTCATCTCAACCTCAAGCCAGAATGAATAACAGCAATCATACTGAAAAGTAAAACAACATGTTATCAAGCAAGATAGTAAACTGCAATCATACAGAAGAAATAAAACATGCCATCAAGCAAAATAAACCACATGGGCAAGGGAGCTGGGCTCTACCGAATACCCGCAAGCAAAGCCATACAGTAACAATACAAGCAGAGGGAGCAACTCAACCTCTAGTGCAATCATGCTCCTAGCTTAAATCTAGTCTAGATATGGACTTATTCTAATGCATCAAGCAAGTCAAACAAGGCACATCAGCAATACAGAGGAGAAACAGACAAGAAAGCAGATCAACTCCTCTCTCAATTCTCAAGCTTCAGCTCTTCTGACAGCAACTCAGTCTTCAGACCTCAATCACTCTTGACAAATATCAATTTGCTTCTCCAGGTTTCAACCCTTCAACATAAGTTTCAACTTATTCTCTCTTCTCTAAGCTTCAGCTCCTTAATCAGTTCCACCTTCAGGCTTCACTCTTAACCACAAGTATCAACTTGATTCCTTCAGGATCTCCAAGCTCCAAAGTAAGTATCAACTTATCCTTTGTTCTTCAAGCTTCAGCTCTTCAGTCAATCTCAATTGAATCCTCTTCATAAGTGTCAACTTAGTCTTCAAGCTTCAGCTCTCTTTGCTTCACCAGTCTCAACTAGATTTCCCCTACAAGCTTCAGCTTCTCAGAGTAGCCTTTAATCACTTAGAAGTGTCAACTTCATCCTTCAATCTTTAAGCCTCAGCTCTTCATTCAGTCTTTACTGGATATTCATTGGGTCTTCAAGTATCAACTTGCTCTTCTTGCTCTCCAAGCCTCAGCTGCAATGGCAATGCTCAAGGAATCATCCTCTTCCACACTCTTCAGTGAATTCTTCATCTTCACACTCAAGCCCAACATCTCTCAAGATTCTCAACCCTGAAGAAACCACTTAACTGGATAAGCTGGGGTGTTAAACTGCTTATTGACCACCAAAGGGGACCTATAAGGGTTTAACATCAAAAGAATGGTTCCCTCAAAGGTTCTACTTCTTAGGTACCATCACTTATCCCTCCAAAGGAGGGAGGTGAATACCATGGAAGGACCTTGAATCATGGGGAGGAATGGAGGTGAAAGATACCATCCATGTTTAAGAAAGAAATTAACTAGGTCTAAGCTCTTCCTAATTCCTAACCCTAAAACAACAACAAAACAAACAAGACTTCAAGATCTCAAGCTACTTCTTCAATCTCCAAGTCTTCCACTATGCTCCTCCATGCTCCTCAAAGCAAGACCAAGCCCACCAAGCCAACAAAGCAAAGCAAAACAAAATACAAGCCCACAAGGGCAACATAAGCAACAATCAACCACAAAAATCAATTAAAAATAGTATACTACTATATTAAAATCTAATATAATTTCTAGGAGATCCTACATACCTACCCTTAATACCCTATATGCCCCAATATCTAACTTGACCTAGAAACCCAAAATTCTAGTGTTATTGTGGACCTATGTTAAGGATTAACCTAATTCTATACACCCTAAAGTCATCTAATCAAAACTAATCAAAAATTAATCACAAAATTATGGAATAAATCCAGAGGGGAGCTAAAGTCCTAATCTAACTATCCTAAAAAGAATGACCCTAAAATTCAAAGGGAACTAGCTAAACAAAATTCTACAAATCTATGCATCAACATAAAATGAATTAAAAGCTATTAAAAGAGAAAATACACAAAAATATTAAAAATGCATGAAATGCTAATATTTTGATTCTATAATTTTATAGACATTAACATGAAATGGGAGAAAAAATCCCCATGTAAAAATCATCATTTTTCTATTTAATATGATTTTTCAAAGATTAAAATAAAATGGAGAAAAGAAAATAAAAATGGGAAAACATTGGTGCAGATAGCAATTCAGTGCAGTTCAAAATGCAGATGGGCTTAAAACGGGGGTGGGATTAGTAATGCGCTAGGCCCAGTTTTTAATCAGAAAATCAATTCAGAAAATATAAAGAAAACGAAAAGACCACTGTGCAAAGAGTAAAGAAATTCAGTTCAAAACATCAATGGGCCATGGATGGGGGTGTGGATATCAATTAAGCCCAATATCCCATTTAATGAAACGCTTCGTTTTGGGGTATCCTCAGATTTCCCTCTTCAAATGAAATTAAATCAGAGCCTTTGGATCTCCACTCAGTCAATGAGTCCACGCATGATCAAACAGCCATGTCTTTATCTTCTTCCTCCAGCTAGGGTTTGAATGAAGAAGCCATGGAAACAGAGCTTCATAGCTCAAGCTTCTCCCAACTCGTATCACCTCAATTCTCAACCAAAATCCATGGTTCAAAACCCTAATCTATTCTAAATTCCATGCTGATCACAACCATAGCCTTAGAATCAATTGAATCATCCCCAATCTCTAAACCTGATCCAAGATCAAAAATAAGCTCAAACTTCAACTTTGACTATTCTTGAAATTGATTACCTCAGAATGATCACCACCTCACACTGGTTAAATCTTGATATTAAACTCATGTTATACCTCATCATACATCGTGTTCTTGATCAAAACAAAAATGGTGTCACTAACTCAAACTTCACCAATTGATCTCAAACTTCCCAAAATCCATCTCCTACTTGTCTCTAACCATTCTAACCTAACAATTCTAACTAATTATGCTTAAATTATGGTGTAGAAGAAAAGTTACAAACCTGTCAAATCTTGATTATCAGGTAGGGGAAACCTCCACTTCAACCTCTCAAATTCTTCAGAAACCTTCCTTGATTGATGATAAAGCTTCTGTTTGCAAAAGATTTGATCAAGAAAGCCTGAATCTCCAAACCCGATTGTGACTTGCAACCTCCAAAATCCAAATGCCAACTCTTCAATTCTTCATGATCTTGCCTTCAATTTGGTATGCACACATTCAGTGTGATCAATGGAAGGTGTTGGGATTGAAAGAAGCAATGGAAATGATGTGGAAAGTGGAATTTGATTTCAACTTGCAATGGAAGCAATTGAAATGGCTATCTCACTCTCCTCTCTAATCTCTCACCAACCTTGCATCTGAGCAAGTTCTAATCCATATATAGGATGGTTCAGACCCCTCTAGAACCTTCTGGAATCATCCAATGAAAATTTAGTATTCTCATGCCATGAGTTTTTGATTTCATCTCATCTCACATGCCATCTCATGCTATGCCTCTTGCAGCAACTTGTTCTGACTTGAAAATCTCCTTAGATGAGATATATGAGGTGTTAAGATACTTATCTAGCTTGTACATTGAGTTTCCTTGTGTTTTGCATTTGTACCTTAATATGCAAGCAACCATTTTCCAAAGCAAGTCCATGATCTAAGCCTCAATTCAAAAATGTGGCTGAACCATTGTTTCTAAAATGCTTTTTAGAGTCAAAATGACCTATTATATGCCATGGTTTGGATGTGTAGCTTGGAAATTTCAATTTCCAACTTTGACTTATTTAACTTATGCCTTCATTTTAGGTCATTTTTACCATTTTTTGCTACAAGCCTTTTCAACATCTCATGACCTCCTTACTAGCCTTAAAACATAATTTTAAGCAAGTTTTATGTTGAAGATTTTTCCATTTGAAGATTGGAAATAGGAGTTATGGCCTTATGCTTGAAATGACCTATAATCTCCAAATGACCAAAATGCCCTTGACTTGTCAAAGCCATAACTTGAGTTCTACAAATCCTATCAAGGACTTCTAGTACTCTCTAGAAAGCTAAGAAGATAAGGAACAACATTCATGTTGACCAGAAGTTCATAGGAATCATCCTTCTTGGGCAAACGTTTGGTGCAAGTTGGGTGACTTTTAAGGCCCCAGATTCACATACCTCAGATGACCTGTAACTTGTCAAAGCCATAACTTGAGCTCTACAAATCCTATCAAGTACTTCTAGTACTCAAATTAAAGCTAAGAGCAAGCTATACAACATTCATGTTAGGGGTAAGATGATATGACAACCACATCTTGAGCTAAACTGCCTTGAAGTTAGGGGTCAAACTAGGGGATTTTACACTGTCAAGCCTTAGAAACCCTAGCTTGAAACTTCTCAAACTCTTCAATCATGATGAGTTGATCTTGGAATCATCCTTATAGCATTTCAATGCATCAATCCATGATCATATGGCTCTTAGATTAGGTCTCAACCCTCTCCAAATCATCAGTAGACCTAGGGTTGACTCAGTTAAACCCTAATTACACCACTCATGGCTGAGTCTTCTTAAACTTGCACCATGACCTATCTAGGCTTCATGATGGCTTTCAAGACATCTCATAAGCTCTCTCAAAGCTTCAAGTCCATCCTCATGGCTTCAGAATCATCTGAGGAGCTCCCACAACTCTCAAGTTAGGAGGCACACAACCTTGGTTTCAACCAATCTCTCTGAGGATTTCTTAGCTTCTCTGACAAAGATATCAACCCTTGAACACTTGAATAACCTTCTTGGCTATCTTCAAAGTCTTGATTGGTACTCGTACCTCTTGATCTCTTGCATACATGTCAATTAAATGCAAGTGATAATGCTAATGTGAATGAGATGAACCACAGGCTAGGTAAAGAAATGTTGGTCAAATTTTGGGGTGCAACAGCTGCCCCTATTCAAACGGCTTGGACCTGACTGGGTGAGGAGTGAACGGCTCTCAGCAAATCAAGGTAAAAGACGGTTGAATACTAACAAACCCGAAAATTTTCCAACTGCACAAGTACACGGTACTCTGAAGGGAACAAATCTTCGAAAACTGAAATATTAGCTGCACGACAACTAGCTGGAGAATGGGTCACACGGTAACCGGTAATACATGATCGATCATGCTGCCAGGCATCAAGATTCCTCGGGACTCGTCAGGTCAATGATCACGTTAATCATGCCATCGGGCATTCAAAGAAAACTTTCGGGCATCAGCCGGACTTCATCAGTAAGTCGGGAATAGAGTTCTCGGTCAATCATGAGCCAATTGGGGATATCCAAACTTCTGCCATCAGGCACTCCGCATCAGCTGAGAGAACTGCTTCGTTAACACGGTCGGACTTCAATCATCAAGTCTTCAGGGGAAGTTTCAACTTTGCTGTTCAGAAACCTGTTGGGGACGACGCACCTCCGCTGGGGATTCTGGAGAACTATCAAGTAACTCTGCTTCGAGGATCCAGGAATCATTCTGGATGAATCAACTCTGCTGAGGACTTCAAGAATCATCTTGGACAAATAACTCCGTCGGGGACTTCAAGAATCATCCTGAACTGATAACTATGTTGGAGATTTCAGGAATCATCCTGAGCAAACACTCTGCCGGGGACTCTAAGCATCAAGTTGAGCAACCAACTCTGGCGACTGCACTGGGGATTTTAAGAATCATCTTAAGCAAACGACCTTGCTGGGGACTTCAAGAATCATCGTGAGCAAGTGACTCGTTGGGGAGAATTCAAGAATCATCTTGAGCAATCAATTCTGCGGCGGAACACCTGCAAAACAAGAACGGTAACAACCTAGATCATGCTTATTATGCATATGCTTCGGCAATGGCGCAATGCTCCACACGGTGGAAATGCTATACGTTTATGATAAATGCTATGCAGTCATGCAAAATGATGTGATCCCGTCAGCAAAATAAATGCTGAAGGGAGAATCCTCCTGCCAAGGAGGAGTAACCACTCAGATAGGGGGAGGAATAATCTTGCTGAGGAGAAAAGAGTCACGCCAATCTCAATCCGGCGCTGTGGGGAGGTGAACTTCAGTTGACTGCTGCAGGGGAACGAAGCTCTACGAGAACCTGGACCTGCTGAGGGAAAGCGATGTCAATCGCGGGAATAAACTGCACGGCCTTCACGGCTACTTCCCTGGAGATAACGACTCTGGTGGGGAAATATGGCATCAGCTATTCAACACTCCACTGGGGAAAACCAATCATGCTACACCTGTAACAACACAAACAAACAGACAAGATACCCTTCTCAAAGGGACCTATCAAGGTTATTATCTTGTGACAATGTTCAAGTAATTCATTGTTTCAACAATCAGTGGCCTAGGCCAATAAGTTTATGTATGCACATTTTATCAAAAACATCAGCGTTCTTTTTTGCAAACAAAACAGATAAATGCTGAACAGACAAACAGAATTGCTGAATAGTATACATTTTATTGATAACGAACCCCTGAATGGGTAAAAATGTTTTACAACGGATGCAAGCTCCTGGAAGGAGGAAGCCGCGAAACAATAAAACATAAATATACATCAGTATATACAAATGTCGGCAAAGAGGCGTAGACGAACACCATGAGTTGATCCCTCTATGACCCACTCGACTTCGATGCTTCTCCGAGGCTTCAGCTTCATAAGAGATTGATTCAGATAAACGGCTCTCAGGTCTTCCAAACCACTAAACAAAGAAAGTCCATACGCAGAACGCAGTCATTTGCTTTTTCAAATCCCTAATTTTTGCGTGAACCGCCCTTTGCGGGTTTTCAGTTCACCGGGATACCCTTTCTTGCCAAAGTCGCCCATCCGGGTTTTCGACTTTGCGGGTGTACATTTTTCAATTTATATCCCTAATTTTTGCCCGAACCTTTTTCCTTTTTTATGGTTCGGCGGGATGCCCCATTTTTGCCTGGACTCTCTTTTTACTGTCCAGCGGGTCGCTTTCAAGCAAAGTATTTTTTAACTGCGTCCGCGTTCGCCGGGGATGCAAAATCTTCACCATCCATCGTGGATAACAACAAAGCTCCTCCCGCGAAGACCTTGCTGACGACGTACGGACCTTCATAATTGGGAGTCCACTTGCCCCGGTGATCGGAGTGTGGAGGAAGAATCTTCTTTAGGACGAGATCACCCGTCTGAAAGCTTCTAGGACGCACCTTCTTATCATAAGCTTTCTTCATTCGGCTTTGGTATAAACGACCATATGCAATTGATGCTAACCTCTTCTCGTCCATCAGGCTGAGTTGGTTTAGTCGGCTCTTAATCCAGTCTGCCTCGTCGAGTTTCACATCAACCAAAACTCGCAAAGAAGGGATCTCCACTTCTAACGGTAGGACTGCTTCCATACCGTACACCAAGGAGAAAGGAGTTGCCCCGGTTGACGTACGTACCGTCGTACGATAACCGTGCAGTGCAAATGGCAGCATCTCGTGCCAATCTTTGTAGGTCACAACCATCTTCTGAACAATCTTCTTTATGTTCTTATTGGCCGCTTCAACGGCGCCATTCATCTTCGGCCGGTAAGGAGATGAGTTGTGGTGTTCAATCTTGAAACTCTGGCACAGCTCCTTCATCATCTTGTTATTCAGATTCGAACCATTATCGATAATGATCCGCTCGGGAATTCCGTAACGACAGATGATATCCCTCTTTATGAATTTAGCCACCACCTGCTTGGTCACATTAGCATACGAGGCTGACTCCACCCACTTGGTGAAGTAGTCGATAGCTACTAGAATGAAGCGATGACCGTTAGACGCAGTGGGCTCGATCTTGCCTATCATGTCGATGCCCCACATGGAGAACAGCCACGGGGAGGACATGACATTTAACGGGCACGGCGGCACATGAACTTTATCAGTATAAATCTGGCATTTATGACATCTCTTCGCGAATTTAAAGCAATCCGATTCCATCGTCAGCCAGTAATATCCTGCTCTCAGGATCTTTCTCGTCATAGCATGCCCACCGGCGTGCGTACCAAATGTGCCTTCATGGACTTCTTCCATGAGCATACTCGCCTCTTTCTCATCTACACATCTGAGTAGCACGAGATCGTGATTTCTCTTATACAAAACTCCATCAGGATTGAGATAAAAATTTCCAGACAGCCTCCTCAGAGTCTTCTTATCCTGGGTTGACGCTCCCGCAGGATACTCCTTAGTCATAAGGAAAGTCTGGATGTCATGGAACCATGGCTTGTCGTCGGCGGCTTCCTCGATCGCAAAGACGAATGCAGGTCTATCAAGACGAGAAAGGACAATTCTTGGAGCCTCATTCCAAAAATTGACTTTATACATTGAAGCCAACGTGGCTAAGGCATCAGCCATCTGGTTTTCTGCTTTGGGCACATGATGGAGTTCCACTCGATCAAAGAACGGAAGTAGCCTTCTGGCATAGTTCATGTACGACACCAAATTCGATTGACGAGTCTCCCACTCCCCTTTAATTTGGTTGATCACAAGCACCGAGTCACCATATACGTCTAGATTCTTGATTCTCAAATCAATTGCCTCTTCTAGACCCATGATGCATGCTTCGTACTCCGCCTCGTTATTGGTGACTGGAAACGTCAGTCTCGCAGTGAACGGGATGTGGGATCCGTGGGGAGTCGTGATGATCGCCCCAATGCCACTTCCGTAGGAATTAACCGCCCCGTCAAATATCAACTTCCACTGGGATTTCCTATCTGGCCCCTCGTCGGGCAATGGTTCATCGCAATCTTTCGCTTTGAGAAACATGATATCCTCATCAGGGAATTCAAATTTCATCGGCTGGTAATCCTCGATCGACTGTTCGGCAAGGTAATCAGACAATACGCTTCCCTTGACGGCCTTCTGGGAAACGTACTGAATATCATATTCCGTCAACACCATTTGCCATCTGGCAATCCTGCCCGAAAGAGCCTGCTTCTCGAAGACGTACTTGATCGAATCCATCTTCGAAATTAGCATGGTGGTGTGGTTGAGCATGTACTGTCGTAAACGTTTGGCAGCCCAGGCTAGTGCACAACACGTTTTCTCCAGCATCGAGTAGCGAGATTCACAGTCAGTGAACTTTTTACTCAAGTAGTAAATGGCATGCTCCTTTCTGCCCGTCTCGTCGTGCTGACCGAGAACACACCCCATACTATTCTCAAGAACTGTCAAGTACATGATTAATGGCCGTCCAGCCACTAGGGGTATCAAGATTGGAGGTTCATGCAGATACTTCTTTATCTTATCGAATGCCTTCTAGCAATCCTCATTCCAGGTAATCGCCTGATCTTTCTTTAAAAGCTTGAACATCGATTCACACGTGGCCATGAGCTGAGAGATAAACCTTGCAATGTAGTTTATTCTGCCCAAGAAACCACGAACTTCTCTTTCTGTTTTTGGCACTGTCATTTCTTGTATGGCTTTTATTTTGGCAGGATCAACCTCGATGCCTCTTTCGCTCACGATAAACCCCAGTAACTTTCCGGACCGTACTCCGAAAGTACACTTGTTAGGATTCAGCCTCAACCTGAACTTCCTAAGCCTCTCAAAAAGCTTAAGCAAATTGACCAGATGTCCCTCCTCCGTTTGGGACTTCGCAATCATGTCATCAACATAGACTTCAATCTCATGATGAATCATGTCATGAAACAAAGTTACCATTGCTCGTTGGTAAGTGGCCCCTGCGTTCTTCAGACCGAAAGGCATTACCTTATAGCAAAATGTTCCCCAGGGAGTGATAAACGTCGTTTTCTCCATGTCCTCCAGCGCCATCTTGATCTGGTTGTAACCGGAGAAGCCATCAATGAACGAAAACACGGAGAACTGGGTTGTGTTGTCGACCAACACATCGATATGACGCAGCGGGAAATCATCTTTAGAGCTCGCCCTATTCAAATCCCGATAATCGACGCACATGCGTACCTTACCGTCCTTCTTCGGTACAGGCACTATGTTGGCGACCCACGGAGGGTAAGTAGTGACCGCTAAGAAGCCAGCATCAAGCTGTTTCTGCACTTCTTCTTTGATCTTAACGGCCATATCTGGTCTCGTCCTCCTAAGCTTCTGCTTAACGGGAGGACAATCTTCTCGCAGCGGCAAGTGGTGGACCACGATGTCCGTATCAAGTTCGGGCATATCTTCGTATGACCAAGCAAAGACGTCACTATACTCTCTCAGCATCTCGACTAATCTCTGCTTGACATTACTCTGCAATGCAGCCCCTATCCTGACGTTTCTGACGAGTTCTTCAGAACCCAGATTTACGGTCTCGATCTCCTCTTCATGAGGCAGAATAACTTTCTCCTCTTGTTTCAACAAGCGGGCCAACTCTTCAGGAAGGTCTTCGTCTTCATCAATCTCTTCTTCGGCTTGATAGATCGAGCAATCGAAGTCGAAGTGAGTCGTAGAAGGTCCAGAGTCGATGTCATCTGTTATGTGGATCTTGCAATAACAAGGGTTAAGTTTAAAACAAGGATGTGCAGGTTAGCACAAACCCCATTGCCATTTTATTGTTTTTCAAAACAAATATAAAACAGGAATAACAGAGATCACAATATTTGAATACGAAGAAAACGCCTTTGATTTATTAACAAAATGCATGTACATAATCCAACAAGGCCCTGACAATAAAACCACTATGCCTCGGGTAAGACATAGGGTTGTACAATGATTGGAAAAAGTAAATCATTACTCTTCGCTTGTCATCTGGATGATATCCTTGACGGACCAATTGTTGAGGCCCTCGCCTGGCTTGCTTGGTTGGATCCAAGAGTCGAGGTCACAGTCCCTATCTCCGCTGTCTTCAGACACCGCGTTGATGCTTTCGAAGATCATTCCGCCACTGGTAAACTGGATCGGCCCTTTACCTCGAGACGCACTACTAGAAGAAGAAGAAGCTTCAGCTCCAGGAGAATATCCCAACCTAAACTTGTCTTGCTTGTTAGGTATCTCCAAAATTTGCCCCCAGCCTGGGGTAGATCCGGCTTGGACAACGGCCCGAGCTTCCTTGAATGAGGAGAGAGTCATCTCTGGCTTTTCGGTGACCACAGGAGCTATGTCCTTCACCTTGACAGCTTCGAACGCTTGGCATAGAGTCTCATGGATTTCGCCATCCATCTCCACATACTTGAAGGACGACAAATGGCTCACCATTATGTCTTCCTCACCGCACACGGTCACGATGCTACCTCCGACAACATACTTGAGTTTCTGGTGCAACGTGGAGGTCACGGCACCAGCAGCATGGATCCATGGCCGGCCCAAGAGACAACTGTAGGCAGGCATGATGTCCATAATATAAAAGACCGCGTCGAACGTTTCCGGCGCGACTTGGATTGGCAGGGTCACCTCCCCGAAAACGTGGCGTTTGGTCCCATCGAACGCCTTCACAACCAGATCACTGGGTGTGCAAATCACTCCACGAGTATCTAACTTCATTAATGCCTTCTTCGGAAGAACATTAAGTGACGAACCCGTGTCCACCAACACGTGCGACATAATCGTGCCCCTACACTCTATCGAGATGTGCAAGGCGCTATTGTGATTCCTCCCCTTCGGCGTCAGCTCCAGGTCAGTGAAACCTAGCCCATTTCCAGCATTCACATGGGCTACGACCTCTTCTAGCTGATTTACCGATATTTCCTGCGGTACATATGCGGCGTTCAACACCTTCAGCAGCGCATTGCGGTATGCTTCAGAACACAGCAACAAGTTCAGGATGGAAATCTTCGAGGGCGTCTGATGGAGATGGTCTACAATCTTGTAGTCACTCTTTTTAATCAACCGCATAAACTCCTCGGCATCTTTAACAAGCAAGTCTTTTTCTACCCCACACGGGATCTCTTCAACGACTTTACTTTTACCTTTGTCAGCCGCATCAGCTCTGACCGCTTTATCCGCCACGACCTCTGGTGGTGCAAACACTCTTCTGCTGCGAGTAATACCACTTATTCCCGCAAGGTTCTCCACAGACGTACCAAACGGTTCTAGCTCCAACTTCTGTCCGTTGCAGTAGACTTCATCCCCATAATGCCACGGGACGGCGTTAGTGCTCTCGAAGGGTATCGGCCCAGCTCGGGTGATGGTAATTGTGGGAGGTCTGGGCGCAGAAATAGTTATCGTCTGGCGAGGATGGTGATGGTGGAAACCTTATCACCTTGCTTCAGCACTACCTCTCTTGATCCACTTTCAGCCCTCCGGCTAAACTGTAAAATCCCTTCAGTCATCAGACTTTGAATTCCATCTACCAACTGCTCACATCCATCAGAACGTGTGGCACAATCCATACATAGCTCTCCACAACCTGGAAAGAACCCTCTTTTCATCAACTTAGCTTTAACGAAGCTAAACGGAGTCTTCAGATCTCTGACGTCAGTCAACAAATCCAAACTCTCGTCTTCGATAATGGCGTTCACTCCGCCTCCCCTATGATTCGGCATAGGATTCTTCGTGACATTTGGCACATTATCGGAGAAGTTGATGATCTTGGCATCCACCATGTCCTGCACCTTATGCTTGAAGGCTTTGCAGTTCTCTATTGTGTGGCCCGGTGCCCCTGAGTGGAACTCACAAGTGGCATTCACGTCGTAGCCTGGCGGAGGCGCCCCTGTCAAGGGAGCCAGCGTCCTCTTCTGGATCAACTGTAGCTGAAGCAAAGTCTGAAAGAGTTGCGCGTATGACATGAGCGGTGTCTCGAGGTGACGGTTCGCCAAAGGTGCCCGATTCTGGTACTTTCTGTATCCCTGTTGACTCGGTTGCTGCTGCTGCTGTGGAACTGCTGGGATAGTTATACTGGCCACCTGCTGGTGAGGACCTTTACCCTTCCTTCGAGCATTGGTCACAGCGCTCGCTTCTCCTTCTCGTCTTTTGCCACTATAAGGTTTCTTTCTGCCTCCTCCAGTTGAGGATGACTCACCTTGAATCTTCCCGATCTTGATCCCATTTTCGACGTGCTCGCCCATGATAATGAGATCTGAGAACGTCCCAGACATACCGCTGACCAACTTCTCATAGTAAACCCCTGGGAGGGTGGCCACAAACATCTGCACGAGCTCACGTTCAACCATCGGTGGTTGAACCCTAGCTGCCAACTCATGCCACCGCTGGGTGTACTCCTTAAACCCTTTATTGTTCCTCTGCGACAGATTCTGCAGCTGGACTCGGTTCGGGGCCAAGTCGCTATTGTATTGGTAGTGGTGCACAAACGCTTCAGCAAGGTCCTTCCACATGCGCACACTAGTAGGCTCCAGACTCATGTACCACTCAAGGGATGGCCCGGAAAGGCTGTCTTGAAAGAAGTGCATCAGCAACTTCTCGTCCTCGGAATGGGCAGACATTTTTCTGTAGTACGATCTCAGGTGGACACGAGGGCAAGTGGTGCCCTTATACTTTTCAAAGTCAGGTACCTTGAACTTGGGAGGCAGCTTGAAATCAGCAATTAATCCCAACTTGGACATATCAACGCCCAAAGTATTCTGATTCTCGATATCTCTCATCTTATCTTCAAGTGCCTTGAATCTAAGCCATGCTTCAGCATTCAGCTCCCCTTCAGCACCTCTCTGAGAGAACACATCGTCCTGACGATCCTCTTGCCATGGCTGAGGCCCAAACAGATTCCCGACGCCTGCATTGCCGTTGCCCAACCCGACATTGATATTAGCTCCCAGACTCCCATTACCGACGCCCGTCGTATTGAGTCCGATGTTGGCCATCACATTGTCGTTGGCACTGCCGTTTCCCCCGGTCACGGGAACACCATTCTGCGGAGTTTCAACTGGTGGAGGAGTAGGCACAGTCCCACCATGAAGTACGCCATTGCTATCGATCCTCGAAATCAGAGGCTGAACCAAAGTTCTAAGATGATCCTGGCCATTGGCGACCACTTGCATGAGCTCCATGAAGCGATCCATCCTTTCGCGGAGTTCCTGAACATCAGTTTGCACTTGCTCCATGATCCTGGTCTGATTAGCTCTAGTCGGATAGCGGTGAATAGGTCTCTGATCAATCCTGGAACCACCTGAAACAACCTGTGAAACACAAAAGGGTTAGGAAAAACGACAAAGTGCTCGTTATGCAGATGCTTCATGCAAATGCAAACGTGTGTCTGTGCATTAGGGAGATCTCCCCCGATCCTAGTGCCTGAGTGCCAGTGCTGATAATAAGAAGAAGTCCGAGTTCAATCATGGAAATAACAATCTCATATATAAAGAAAGCCCCTCAAGGCAGTACACAACATCAGCGAGTACAAGATGAATCAACAGCGTGACCTCAGCCAACAAGCCTGGTGATGGTCAACATACAACAATGATCAAAACAAAAGGAATACAAATAGTCAAGTACGGCCACGGGCGCGATACTCTTCTAACAACTCCTTCGTTTCTGGATGATCAGGCAGAGTGAGCAACCCTTCGACGAGTAATTCCCTTTGCACAATGGTATACTGAAGACCTTCGACCGAACCTTCCCATGCTCCTTCGCCGAAATAATCTTCTAACTTCTGCTTCTTGGACTCAAACGTCAGTTTGTGCTCCTCAGGTTAGCAAGAGCCCTGTTGATCTGGCCTTCGGCGGCGTATCTGCGAGCGGTTTCTTCATCAAACCTCTTCTCACTATCCTTCACCTGGGCTTCCAGCTTGGAGATTTGTAGCATCAGCTTATCCTCCCGTTCTTTCCTGGTGGCCAGGGAAGCCTTCCAGTGCTGGTTGAACTTGGATATCCTCCGATATGCTTCGTCCAAGTGCTGCTTCTTCGTAGCCAGTACGTCGTTGACAGCTTTGAAGTCTTGACCCATGCGTTCACGCTCGGCTATCTGCTTAGTCAGGTCTGTCCCCAGCCGGTTCACCAGCTCTGTTTGCCTTTTGAAGGAATGAACGGCTTTGTTCCTCTCGCTTCGGAGTTGAGCCAATTCTTTCTCCAGTTCCTCGTTTGCCCGCTTCAATTCATCTCGCTCAGCTAACACCTGATTATGCTGCTGAATGGGCACGGTAGTAGGCTCTTCAATCATCGGAGGGCTATTTGGCTTGGCAGGAAGAAACGGCATCCCTATAGCATCTGCTCTGGCTCTGACCCAAGTCACATACGGAGGGTAGGCTTGATTGTTGCTTCTCCCCAGCAGTGGCTTTCCCCTCTTACTGATACCATTCCAGGCACGCTGAAGCTTGGATAACAGATCCCCCTCTAGAAGACCAGTGAGGTACAGAGATTCCTGTACCTCTTCATCCTTTGGCGGAGCTCTCAAAGCATACACGAACTGTCGGACCAGCAAAGACGGATTGTAGTTTATACAACCTTTCCTGCCTATCAAAGGCACATTTGGAAACCCGCTGCAGCTGAAGATAATCTCGGTACCCAGCCTATCTCTGTCAAACCAGTCGATATCCTCCACAGATAAACTCATCAGACGCTCGGACCACTCAGCTGTGGCTGCAGACAAAACAAAAGGACCCCTTTTGGGCAGATGACTATCAAGCCATTTATAAAGCAAGGGTACACAGCACGAGACATTCTTTCCTCTTCTGTTCTCGTTTTTGTAGTGGATAGAATGGTAGACATCTCCTACCAAGGTAGGGACTGGATTCCCTGAAGCAAAGATGTGAAATGCATCGAAGTCTACAAAATCTGGCATATTAGGGAACAGAATGATGCCATATATGCACAGCGCAAGAATGGCGTTGAACGCGACCCAACATCCGTCTTTGGCGCACTGCTGAGCCTTTCCCACTAGAAACTGCAAGGAGAACCCGGGAACCTTGTTCCAGCTAGACAATACCAACTCGGAGGCATCCAGATGAAGTGAAGGAGCTAAACCAGCCAGATCAGGCTCAGCATCCATGTGAACAAAAGGTATCTGCCTCTTGATGGGCACACCTAGCAAATCAGCATATTCCTCTAGCGTGGGTGCGAGAACAAAATCTTGGAAAGTGAAACATCTCAACGGAGGGTCGTAGAACTGCAGCAGAGCGTGCAACCCATTCAACTCGAACGCAGAAGGTTTACGAACCAAACTGAGCAACTTGCCATAAGATTTTCTGAACTCATCCCTCACAGAATCATCTGTTAAAGCTATCAAACCGGTCAGCCGAACCACATCAGGGGCAGGGAGCTTGTAAGCCACGGTCTTCCTCAGAGAACCCATAACAATACAATAGGAGGCAAGAAATCCTGGATCGGGGAAAACGGTACCTGCAATACAGACACACATTAATGAAATGCAAATGCGTATGCAAAATAAAGTGAGATGCACTCATGCAGCAGGAGATCAAGGCAACTGTGCTGTGGAGGTTCTGTATCAACAAAACCATGATGCCGCTCTGTCAAGAACAACCACTATATCTGATAAGAAGAAAACCCGGGTATCAGACCACAAATCTGCTCTGTCAAGAACAACCATCTGATAGGGCCATATACATAAGACTATAATTCTGCTCTGTCAAGAACAAACGTCTGATAATAAGTGTTGCACCCCAAAATTTGACCAACATTTATTTACCTAGCTTGTGGTTCATCTCATTCATCATCTGCATCTCATTGGTATGTGTGCAGTAGGTCAAGGGGTATGATTACCCAGCAAGAGTTGTATGGGACTATGAAGCTAGCCAAGAAGGTTATTCAAGTCCTCAAAGGTTGATACCTTTGTTAGAGAAGTTAAGAAATCCTCAGAAAGATTGGTTGAAACCAAGGGTGTATGCCTCATAACTTGAGAGTTGTGGGAGCCCCTCAGATGATCCTGAGGCTATGAGGATGGACTTGAAGCTTTGAGAGAGCTTAGGAGATGTCTTGAAAGCCATCATGAGGCCTAGAGAGGTCCTTGTACAGGATTCAGAAGACTCAGCCATGAGTGGTGGAATTAGGGTTTGACTGGGTCAACCCTAGGTCAGCTGATGATTTGAAGAGGGTTGAGACCTAATCCAAGAGCCATGTGGTCATGGATTGATGCATTGAGATGCTATAAGGATGATTCCTAGACCAACTCATCATGATTGAGGAGTTTGAGAAGTTTCAAGCTAGGGTTTCTAAGGCTTGACAGTGTAAAATCCCCTAGTTTGATCCCTATCTTCAAGGCAGTGTAGCTCAAGAGGGGTCCTTTTGCTGTGTACCTTTGCTTTATAAATGGCTTGATAGCCATCTGCCCAAGAGGGGTCCTTTTGTCTCGTCTGCAGCCACAGCTGAGTGGCCTGAGCGTCTGATGAGTTTATCTGCAGAGGATATTGACTGGTTCGACAGAGATAGGTTGGGTACTGAGGTGATCTTCAGTTGCAGCGGGTTTCCAAATGTGCCTTTGATAGGCAGGAAGGGCTGTATAAACTACAATCCATCGTTGCTGGTTCGACAGTTCGCGTATGCTTTGAAAACTCCGCCGAAGGATGAAGAGGTACAGGAATCTCTGTACCTCACTGGTCTTCTAGAGGGGGATCTGTTGTCCAAGCTTCAGCGTGCTTGGAATGGTATCAGCAAGCGAGGAAAGCCATTGCTGGGAAAAAGCAACAATCAAGCCTACCCTCCGTATGTAACTTGGATCAGAGCCAGAGCAGATGCTATAGGGATGTCGTTTCCTCATGCCAAGCCAAAAAGCCCTCCAATGATTGAAGAGCCTACTACTGTGCCCATTCAGCAGCACAATCAGGTGTTGGTTGAGCGGGATGAATTGAAGCGGGCGAACGAAGAACTGGAGAAGGAATTGGCTCAGCTCCGAAGCAAGAGGAACGAAGTCGTTCATTCTTTCAAAAGGCAGACAGAGTTGGTGAACCAGCTAGGTACAGACCTGACTAAGCAGATAGCCGAGCGTGAGCGCATGGGTCAAGACTTCAAAGTTGTCAACGACGTACTGACTACGAAGAAGCAGCACTTGGACGAAGCATATCGGAGGATATCCAAGTTCAACCAGCACTGGAAGGCTTCCCTGGCCACCAGGAAAGAGCGGGAGGATAAGCTGATGCTACAGATCTCCAAGCTGGAAGCCCAGGTGAAGGACAGTGAGAAGAGGTTTGATGAGGAAACCGCCCGCAGATACGCCGCCGAAGGCCAGCTCAACAAAGCTCTCGCTACCCTGAAGGAGCGCAAGCTGACGTTTTAGTCCAAGAAGCGGAAATTAGAGGATTGCTTCGGCGAAGGAGCATGGGAAGGTTCGGTCGAACGACTTCAGTACACCGTTGTGCAGAGGGAATTACTCGTCGAAGGGTTGCTCACTCTGCCAAATCATCCAGAAACGAAGGAGTTGTTAGAAGAGTATCACGCCCGTGGCCGTACTTGACTATTTGTATTCCTTTTGTTTTGATCATTGTTGTATGCTGACCATCACCAGGCTTGTTGGCTGAGGTCACGCTGTTGATTCATCTTGTACTCGCTGATGCTATGTACTGCCTTGATAGGCCTTCTTTATATATGAGATTGTTGTTTCTATGATTGGACTCAGACTTCTTCTTCTTATTATCAGCACTGGCACTCAGGCACTAGGATCGGGGGAGATCTCCCTAACACACAGACACACGCATGCATTTGCATGAAGCATTTGCATGACGAGCATTTTGTTGTTTTTCCTAACCCTTTTGTGTTTGACATGTTGTCGCAGGTTTTTTCAGGTTGTCCTAGGTTGTTTCCAGTGGTTCCAGGATTGATCAGAGACCGATTCACCGTTATCTGACTAGAGCTAATCAGACCAGAATCATGGAGCAAGTGCAAACTGATGATCAGGAGCTCCGCGAAAGGATGGATCGCTTCATGGAGCTCATGCAAGTGGTCGCCAATGGCCAGGATCAGCTCAGAACTTTGGTTCAGCCTTTGATCTCCAGGGTTGATAGCAACGACATGCTCCACGGTGGGACCATGCCTACTCCTCCACCAGTTGAGACTCCACAGAATGGTGTCCCCGTGACCGGGGGAAACGGCAGTGCTAATGGCCATGTGATGACCAACATCGGACTCAATACGACGGGCGTCGATAATTAGGGTCTGGGAGCTAATGTTAATGTTGGGCCGGGCAACGGCAATGCAGGCGTCAGGAATCTGTTTGTGCCTCAGCCATGGCTTGAGGATCATCAGGATGATGTGTTCTCTCAGAGAGGTGCTGAAGGGGAGCTGGATGCTGAAACACGGCTTAGATTCAAGGCACTTGAAGATAAAATGAGAGATATTGAGAATCAGAATACTTTGGGCGTTGATATGTCCAAGCTGGGATTAATTGCTGATTTCAAGGTGCCTCCCAAGTTCAGGGTACCTGACTTTGAAAAGTATAAGGGCACTACTTGCCCTCGTGTCCACCTGAGATCGTATTACAGGAAGATGTCTGCTCATTCCGAAGATGAGAAGTTGCTGATGCACTTCTTCCAAGACAGTCTTTCCGGGCCATCCCTCGAGTGGTACATGGGTCTGGAGCCCACTAGTGTGCGTACATGGAAGGATCTTGCTGAAGCGTTTGTGCAACACTACCAGTACAATAGCAACTTGGCCCCGAACCGAGTTCAGCTGCAGAATCTGTCGCAGAGGAACAATGAAGGGTTTAAGGAGTACGCCCAGCGGTGGCGTGAGTTGGCAGCCAGGGTTCAGCCGCCGATGGTTGAACGAGAGCTCGTGCAGATGTTTGTAGCTACCCTCCCAGGGGTTTACTATGAAAAGTTAGTCAGCGGTATGTCTGGGAAGTTCTCGGATCTCATTATCATGGGTGAGCACGTCGAGAATGGGATCAAGATCGGGAAAATTCAAGATGAGTCATCCTCAGCTGGAGGAGGTGGAAAGAAACCTTATGCTGGCAAAAGGCGAGAAGGAGAAGCGAGCACTGTGACCAACGCTCGAAGGAAGTGCAAAGGCCCTCAGCAGCAGGTAGCCAGTATAAATATCCCAGCAGCTCCGCAGCAGCAGCAGCAACCGAATCAACAGGGATATAGAAAGTACCAGAATCGGGCATCTTTGGCAAACCGTCACTTCGAGACACCGCCCATGTCGTACGCGCAGCTCTTGCAGACTTTGCTCCGGTTACAGTTGGTCCAGAAGAGGACGATGGCTCCCTTGACAGGGGCACCTCCACCAGGGTACGATGCAAATGCCACTTGTGAGTTCCACTCAGGGGCACCAGGCCACACAATCGAGAACTGCAAAGCCTTCAAGCACAAGGTGCAGGACTTGGTGGATCCCAAGATCATTAACTTCTCTGATAATGTGCCCAATGTCACGAAGAATCCTATGCCGAATCATAGGGGAGGTAGTGTGAACGCCATTATCAAAGACGAGAGTGCAGATTTGTTGACTGACGTCAGAGATCTGAAGACGCCACTTAGCTTCGTCAAAGCTAAGTTGTTGAAAAGAGGGTTCTTTCCAGGTTGCGGAGAGCTATGTATGGACTGTGCTACGTGTTCTGATGGATGTGAGCAGTTGGTAGAAGGAATTCAAAGTCTGATGACTGAGGGGATTTTGAAGTTTAGCCGGAGGGCTGAGAGTGGATCAGGAGAGGTAGTGCTGAAGCAGGCCGATGAAGTCGCCACCATCACCATCCCTCGCCGGCCGATAACTATTTCGGCGCCCAGGCCGCCCACAATCACTATCACTAAAGCTGGGCCAATACCTTTCGAGAGCACTAACGCCGTTCCGTGGCATTATGGGGCTGAAGTCTACTGCAACGTGTCGCTAGTGCGAAAATCGGCGCCGGCTGAACGGAAGAGTCGCCACCGTGCGTTATTTATCCCAACGGAGGGAAAGGAAACGCTCGAAGTAAACCTACCGCGAAGACGGGAAAGGAATGGTCATCGCAACCAAATCCTGGATTCGGGAGTCGGTTACGCAAGGGGAAGGTATTAGCACCCCTCACGTCCATCGTACTCGACGGGATCCACGCTTGTTTTCTAGTACGGATTGTTATTCTATCTACTCTACAGGTCTGGGGTTAAAAGAAAATAAACTGACTTGGCAAAGTATCGCACTTTATGCCTACGTATTCCCGTCTGGAACGAGAAATCAGAGTCAACGTAGTTTGCCTACCTACTGGAAAGGAGGGGAAGGTTGCTCGCTAGGATATCGCATCCTATGCCTACGTACTTTCATACAGCATGAAAGATCAGAGCAAACGTAGTTCGGGCCACGTACGACACAAGTTTGTCTTGATTGTTTTTTATCCTTCTGAAAAAGGTTTTTCTGATTACTGGTCCAAGCGGACAAAAATGACGTTTTGATTGGTTCACATTCTTTTACGGAAGAAATGTCTTTTATTGTGTTTGAAATGTTTGTTTTGAGAAAGAAGAGACAGAACTCTAAAACCTATGGTTGAAAAGGGAATCAAAATCTACCCTACTGTTGTCATGCATGGATGAAAGCCTAATGTCTATCATATTTCTCTCTTGCGCAGAGAGAAACAGAGATCCTAAGGGAATAAACGGAAAACAACAACATATATACAATAAAGCAGTAAAATGCATGAATGCAGCAATACAAGCGAGGCAAGGGAGTCCCACTCAACCTCGAACCTAGAAAACAACAGGCAAAAGTGAACAAAATTCACTTTAGACCTAACAGGTTAATTGTCAAGCAATACAGTCAAGAAACTCAAACAATACATCAACAGCTCTAAACATCACCAGCAGCTCTAAACAGCACAAGCTCCTTCTTCTATCAGTCTTCAAGGCAAGGGACTTCATCTTCAATCTTCAAAGATTCTTCAAAGCAAGCTCTCCTAGATGAGTAATAGTTCACAAGATAATTTGGGATGTTAAACAGTCAGTTAACCACCAAAGGTGGCATACAGACTGTTAACAAAATACAGACTGTTTCTCTCAAAAGTTCTATCTCCTAGATACTGTCACTAATCCTTCCAAAGGAAGGAGGTGAGTATCAAAGAGAGACTTTGAATCATAGAGAAGAATGGAGGCAACAGAAGCCATCCATATTTGTGAAGAAATTTTCTATTCTAAAGCTCTACCTAGCTCCTAGGTCCTATGATCTTCAATCAATCTTCAAGCAAGCCTAGCACCTTCATCAACTTTGAACTTGATCTTCAACTCTTTGTCTTCATTATGCTTCAACATCATGCTCCTCAAGCCAAGCCCACACCCCAAGCAAGCCCAATAAGCCCATACAAACAATATAAACCCCAAAAGGGCACACCAAACAAGCATACAATTGCAAAATATACTAAAAATATTAATATAGTGGGGAAAATTCTAATATTATTTCTAGGGGATCTACTAAACCTACCCTTAATACCCATATATTTCCCATAGCCTAACTTGTCCTAAAAAACCCCAAAAGAAATTGTTTTAATGCACCTAAGTTGTGGTTTAACCTAATTTTATACAACCTAATAGCATCCAATCAAAACTATCCAAACAATTGTCACAAAAATATGGCATTAATCCAGGGGGAACCTAGAACATATATCTAGCTAACCTAAAAAGATTGAACTAAAAATCTAAAGGGAGCTACCCTAACTAAATTCTACAAATTAGGGTATCAACTAAAAGAATTAAAAAAGCAATTAAATGTAAAAATATGCAAAAAATATAGAAATGAAATAAAATGGCAGTTTTATGATTTTATATTTTTCTAGACAGAAAATGGAAAGTGGGGAAAAAAATCCCATTGAAAAATAGTGATTTTTCTATTTAATATGAATTTTCAAAGTAAAATAAAATTTGGAGAAAATTTAATATGAGAATTAATGCATGGGGTATGAATAGAAATAAAATTCAGTTCATTATGATGATGGGCCCAGATAGGGGGGTGGCGTTAGGAATGCGCCTGGGCCCAGTTTAAATCAGAAAAAGCAATGAAAATCACAAGGAGAATTAGGAAAGTCACGGTGCGAATAGCATGAAAATATAGTGTAAAACATGATGGGCCTGATATGAGGGGTGTGGAAAGCAGATTTGCTAAGCCCAGATTTGGCGTTTTAAGTGAAACGCCGCGTTTCAACACGCTGGCTTTCCCTCTCATTTTCAATTGAATCTGGAGCATAGGATTTATTTCTTAGTCAACCTTTAAACGCGCATCCAACGGCAGAGACACCTTCGTCTTCCTCGCGCTAGGGTTTTCAGAAAAAACCCCATGGAAACACATGCATGCACAGAACTTCGACCAGCTCATTCTCCCTCATCTCTTGATCAATTAACATGATATAAAAACCAATCTTGCTCAGAATTTCGCCATGAACACGACTATGCCATTGGTTTGAACTGAAACACTCTAAATCATGCAACCCGAATGGTGATCTCCATGGATTTCAAAATATGATCAGTTTTGCACTTCCACCAAACTCAAAATTCTTGGTATCAAAATGATTATCACGTTATACTCATCAAAACCAGCCATTAATCTAGCATTGAAACTTACTATATCACTAGTTCTAACTCCATCAAGAATTCGTGTCCATGAATGAAACCTCTCCAATCAGTCTCAAACTCATCAAAATTGATCCCCTAATTGTCTCTAACATATCTACACTAACAATTAACCCTAGCCATGCCTAGATTGAGGTGTAGAAAGTGTTTTGCATACCTTGCTTCTTGAAATGGTAGGTGATGAAACTCTTCAAATCAAGCCTTGTAACTCCTCAATAATGCTCCCTAGATGATGAATCTTCCTCTGTTTGCAGAAGATTTGATGTAGAGAACTTGTACTCCAAGATCCAATGCAATTTGCCTTCTTGCAACTTCAATGTGAATGCTTTGAAATCTTCATCAATGGAGTCTCAAACCAGTATGAACATACTCAGCAATGTATATGGAGAAGATTTGTGAAGAAAAATGGAATGGCAATGAAGAAAAATGTGAAGTTTGAATATGATTTGCAATGGAGAAAAATGGATCTCAATCTCTCTTCTCTACCACAATCAACACCAACCCTTCACCAATGCAAGTTGCATTCAATATATAGAGAGGTTTAGAAAAGTCTAGAACCTCCTAGAATCATCTAGTAAGAACTTGAAGATTTCATGATATGGTAATTTGCATTTTCATTTCTCCTTATATGATATCTCATGCCAAATGCCTCATAATCCTTGTAACCAACTTGAATTTATCCCCACATGATATTTTTGATCAGTTACAATGCATATCTTCCTTGTTTATTAAGCTTTTCCTTGTTTTGGTTTGGTACCTTATTATGCAAGCAAGACTTTTCCAAAGCAACCCTATGATGCAAGCCTCAAATCAAAATTGTGGCTGAACCATTGTTCTTAGAATGTCATTTGGAGTCAAAATGACCTATTATATGACATGGTTTGGACTTGTAACTTGGGATTTCCATTTTTCAAATTCACTTGAATTAACTTATGCCTCATTTTTAGGCCATTTTTATCACTTTTTGATATGAGCCTTTTCAACATCTCATGACCTCCCTACTAGACTTAAAACATCATTCTAAGCAACTTTGATGTTGAAGATTTTTCCATTTGAAGCTTGGAAGTAGGAGATATGGCCTTATGCTTGAAATTACTTATAACCTCCAAATGACCAAAATGCCCTTGGCTTGCCAAGATCATAAGTAGAGCTCCACAAATCATATTGAGGCATACCATACCTTTCTAGAAATCTAAGTTCATGGGGAACAACTTTCATGTTGGCCATAAATCCAATTGAAAACTCCTTAAGGGGTAGAAGTTGCTTGGAAGTCAAGTAACTTTCACAGACAAATTTCAGATGCCTCTGAGGACCTGTAACTTGCAAGAACCATAACTTGAGTTCTACTAATCTCCTTGATGCCTTCCACCACTCAAATTAAAGGTCTTGAGATACTCTACAAGTTTCATGTTGGCCAAGGATCCATTTGAGACTTGAATTTTGAATTACCTTGCTTGGAAGTTTGACCTAAATCAGGGAATTTTACTCAGAAACCCTAATTCAGAAACTTCTCTTCTTCTTGATTTCTTTTGATTTCTCCTTGGCACAACACCACATCCATATCCACATATCAAATGATGAATCCCACCTCTTCCAAATAAGCCTTGATGCCCTTCAATCAAGCATTTGACTTAGGGTTGACCCAGATGACCCCTAGTTGACTGTCTTCAACTGTAGCTCTTGTAACCATGCCAATGACTTGTCTCATCTTCAAAATGACCCTTTAGGTCTTCCATGCCCTCAATTCATAACCCATAACTTCTCTGATGATCTTCACATGCCCTCAAGATAGGAGAGAAACCCATTGCTTGGCCTTTAAACTTCCCAAAGCTTCAATTTCTTTCTTGGTGATTTGAATAGGCTTGAATCTTGATAAGAGCCTCTTGAATACATTCCTTGAGATGAAAAATAGCACTTGATCCCTTGTCAGATGACTTGCCCATGCTATGCTATGCAAATGAATGAATTATGTACATGATCTAATATGCAAATGCTAAAGCTATGAAACATAGAATCAGGTGAAATAAGTTGGTCAAATTTTGGGGTGCAACAGCTGCCCCTATTCAAACGGCTTGGACCCGACTGGGTGAAATGCCCAGAGCCTTCAGACAATCGAGGTACGAGACGGTTGAATACAAAATAAACCCGGAAATTTGCCAACTGCAAAACTAGATTGCGAAATAAACTGCACCACTACTTGGAGAACATTATCTACAAATCTGATTTCAACACTATCTTGTCAATACCAGAATTGACTTCACTGGGAGAAGTACTTTGGCAGAATATAAGAACGCAATTCTGTCTTGTATTCCTTACGGGGAAATCCTTCGTCTAGATACTGAAGAGTTCATCTGCCTATCTCTCACGGGAAGCATGCATCGACTTAGTAACACTTCGTCCGCCTATCCAATACGGGAACACTATTCTATTTATATCACAGGAAAATTTTCTTCTGCCCATCACACAGGAAAATTATTCTTCTGCCCATCACACAGGAAAATTCTCTTCTGCCCATCACACAGGAAAATTTTCTTCTGCCCATCACACGGGAATATTACTCTTTGGCCCATCACACAGGAATATTACTCTTTTGCCCATCACACAGGAAAATTATTCTTCTGCCCATCACACAGGAAAATTTTCTTCTGCCCATCACACAGGAAAATTATTCTTCTGCCCATCACATAGGAATATTACTCTTCTGCCCATCACACAGGAATATTACTCTTCTGCCCATCACACAGAAATATTACTCTTCTGCCCATCACACAAGAATATTATTCTTCTGCCCATCACACAAGAATATTATTCTTCTGCCCATCACACAGGAAAATTATTCTTCTGCCCATCACACAGGAATATTATTCTTCTGCCCATCATACAGGAATATTACTCTTCTGCCCATCACACAGGAAAATTTTCTTCTGCCCATCACACAGGAATATTACTCTTCTGCCCATCACACAGGAATATTATTTCGGACATAGTTTCTTTGCCTATTCTCTGCAGTAACTAACTCCGCTGGGGATATTCCGAAAATAACTGTCAAACACTCGTCTCAATAACAAGTGGCTACTTCTGAACTTTGATTTTATGAAAACCTGAAATGTTGCCGCAGCAACAAACTTGAAGAAACATTCCGCTGGCCGGATACAATACTGCCTCAATTGGCAACTCTGGTGGGGAAAGTGATAAACTGAACTATGTCGTCACACGTCTCCTAGCGAGACCTCAATTGTCTGGTAATATCTGAGCTTTAGAACTCCACACTCCTATTGAGGAACACACCTGAAAGCAAAAAGGTCAACCAACCTGATCTATGTTTTATAATGCGTATGCTTGATAATGGCGTAATGCTCCACACAATATGGGAATGCTACGCGTTTTTTTGTTTGGTAGATGCAAATGTGACACTATATGCCGATGCAAATGCAGGCTCGAACTGCGGGGATAGCTCTAACAAGCTTGCTTCCTCAATCCTGGCCGTCGAGGACAACTATCACCCTGCTGGGGAGTGAACGGATATCACAATGTACTCCGGAAAAATAAATGTCAGGACACACAACCAACTCTGTCGGGAAGAGTTTTAACCTTCGAGTTCCACTGGGAGGAAAGAAAACACTTGCTGAAAAGAGAGAACTCTGCTGAGGACGAAACGACTCTCTTGGGGAAAATCAACTGACTCCGATGAGGGGAGAATAAATGACCCTACTGGGAAGAGTAGACTGTCTGGGTACAGCTCACAAGTTGGAAATATTAGTCTTCTGAGGCTAAACCACTTTGCTCGGGATGGGGAATCCTTTTGGGGGACACCACACTGTTTGAATACAGCCTTCGATCCTGGAATCGTCAATTCCGCTGAGGATAAACGCCCTTGCTGGAGAATGTCCTTCGGATAAGCTGCGACTAGCTGGGGAATTTGATCCTTCTTCAGTAAGGAACATTGTTATCTCAGAGGCGCGACCTGCATGGGGATTCACTTCACGTAACGATCAAGCCTTTCATCAAAAGCCTCTGGTTAGTACTGCAATCTTCGGATCGTCCACTTTGTATGGTCAAGAACCCTGCAACACCATAAACGAGACAAGACAAGTCTATGCAACCAAATCTATTCAGGTTAGCGTTAGTGACATCATTTTCAGTCAATTCAAAGTTTTAGCAATTATTGGCAAGGGCCAGCGATGTTATACACTTGCTAGTTTTATTAAACATTGGCGTTGGTCATGTACAAAACAGTAAAGAACAATCATCAAATACTGAATAACACGTTTTATTGATTGGGCCCCTGAATGGGCAGAGTTTTGTACACGGGATGTAACTCCTGAAAAGAGGAAGCTACGCACAACAAATATACAAGTATGCACAAGAAGCATAAATAAAATGACAAATCAAATTTGCACATATGTCGGCAACGTGATGCAGACGAACATCATGAGCTAATCCTCCTATGACTCGCCTGACTCTAACGCTTTCCCGGTATTCACACTTCTGAAGAGATTGTATCTGATAATCGACCCCTCAGGTATATTCTCCCGCACCAATGCGCACCGCAGTATCAAATTCGGACCGCAGTCATTTGCTTTTCAAATCCCTAACTTTTGCGTGAACCGCCCTTTACGGGTTTTCAGTTCACCGGGATACCCTTTTTTGCCGAAGCCGCCCAGTGTAGGTTTTCAACTTCGCGGGTGTACATTTTTTAGTTTTATCCCTAATTTTTGCCCGAACCTTTCATTCTGTTTTTTGGTTCGCCAGGATGCCCCATTTTTGCCTGGACTCTCTTTTTTCTGTCCAGCGGGTCAATTTCAAGCAAAGTATTTTTAACTGCGTCCGAATTCACAGGCGACGTAAAGTCTTCACCGTCCATGGTGGACAACAACAAAGCTCCTCCTGAAAAGACTTTTCTGACAACGTATGACCCTTCGTAGTTGGGGGTCCACTTGCCCCTGTGATCTGCCTGTGGCGGGAGAATCCTCTTTAGCACAAGGTCGCCCTTCTGAAAGCTCCGAGGGTGTGTCTTTTTATCATACGCTTTCTTCATTCGGCTCTGGTACAACCGACCATATGCTAGAGAATCTAACCTCTTCTCATCTATTAAGCTCAGCTGGTTCAACCTGTCTTTCACCCATTCTGCCTCGTCTAGTTGGACATCTCGTAATACCCTCAGGGAAGGAATCTCAACTTCTAGTGGTAACACTGCTTCCATTCCATATACCAACGAGAACGGGGTTGCCCCGGTTGATGTGCGTACCGTCGTACGATAACCGTGCAAAGCAAAAGGTAGCATCTCATGCCAGTCCTTGTAGGTCACCACCATCTTCTGAACAATCTTCTTTATGTTCTTATTGGCCGCTTCAACAGCGCCATTCATCTTGGGTCGATAAGGAGAAGAGTTGTGATGCTCGATCTTAAAACTCTGACACAGCTCCTTCATCATTTTGTTATTTAAGTTCGAACCGTTGTCGGTAATTATCCGCTCGGGGATTCCATATCTGCAAATGATATCTCTCTTGATAAACCTGGCTACCACCTGCTTGGTCACATTAGCATAGGATGCCGCTTCCACCCATTTGGTAAAATAATCAATTGCTACCAAAATGAACCGGTGTCCGTTAGATGCCGTCGGCTCGATCTTTCCAATCATGTTGATTCCCCACATTGAGAATGGCCACGGTGACGACATCACGTTCAGAGGACTCGGAGGCACATGGATCTTATCTGCATAGATCTGGCACTTGTGACACCTCTTCGCAAACTTGAAACAATCGGTTTCCATAGTTAGCCAGTAATAACCTGCCCGCAGCAGCTTCCTCGTCATAGCATGCCCACCAGCATGCGTACCAAATGTACCCTCATGTATTTCCTCCATGAGCAACTTTGCCTCTTTCTCGTCTACACAACGTAGTAGCACCAAGTCGTGATTCCTCTTGTATAGGACACTGTCCGAATTCAGATAGAAATTACCCGCCAATCTCCTGAGAGTCTTCTGATCATGACTGGATGCCCCAGCCGGATATTCTTTGTTTTTCAGGAAATTCTGGATGTCAAAGTACCAGGGCTTATCATCGGATGCTTCGTCAATGGCAAATACGAAGGCGGGTCTGTCAAGCCGAGAGATAACAATTCTGGGAGCCTCATTCTAGAAATTGACTTTATACATGGAAGACAATGTGGCCAGAGCGTCAGCCATCTGATTCTCTGCTCGCGGTACATGATGCAATTCAACCTTGTCAAAGAAGGGCAACAATATCCTCGCGTAATTCATGTACGGTATCAAGTTGGGCTGACGTGTTTCCCATTCTCCTTTTATTTGATTCACTACCAGAGCTGAGTCTCCATATACATCCAGATTTTTGATTCGCAAATCAATGGCTTCTTAAAGCCCCATGATACAAGCTTCGTATTCGGCCTCGTTATTGGTAACTGGAAAGGTCAATCGAGCAGTAAATGGGATGTGCGACCCATGTGGAGTGGTGATGATTGCCCCTATTCCGCTACCATAGGAGTTTACAGCTCCGTCAAAGATCAACTTCCATTTGGAACCCAATTCTGGTCCTTCGTCCGGAAACGGTTCGTCACAATCTTTCATCTTTAGGTACATGATATCCTCGTCAGGAAAATCAAACCTCATCGATTGGTAGTCCTCAATAGGCTGCTCTGCCAAGTACTCAGATAATACACTCCCCTTTATAGCCTTCTGTGAGACATACTGGATGTCGTATTCGGTCAAAACCATCTGCCAACGGGAAATTCTCCCCGATAATGCCTGCTTTTCAAATACGTATTTGATAGGATCCATCTTCGAGATGAGCATGGTTGTATGGTTCAGCATGTATTGCCTCAAACGCTTGGCGGCCCAGGCTAGCGTGCAACAAGTTTTTTCGAGCATTGAGTATCGAGATTCACATTCAGTGAACTTCTTACTCAAGTAGTATATCGCATGCTCTTTTCTTCCTGTCTCGTCGTGTTGACCGAGAACACAACCCATACTTCCCTCAAGAACCGTCAAATACATAACCAAGGGTCTCTCTGCCACTGGAGGTATCAAAATAGGAGGCTCCTGCAAATACTGTTTTATTTTATCGAACGCCTTTTGACAATTTTCATTCCATGTTATAGCCTGGTCTTTTTTCAACATCTTGAATAACGGCTCACACGTGGCTGTTAGGTGAGATATGAACCGAGCGATGTAGTTCAGTCTCCATAAAAATCCGCGCACCTCTTTCTCTGTTTTAGGCGTCGGCATCTCTTGTATTGCTTTTATTTTTGCAGGATCAACCTCTATTCCTTTTTCGCTTACGATAAACCCCAGTAGTTTACCCGATCTCACCCCGAAGGTGCACTTGTTAGGGTTCAGTCTCAGCCTGAACTTCCTAAGCCTCTTGAATAGCTTCAGCAGATTCACCAAATGTTCTTCCTCCGTCTGGGATTTGGCAATCATATCATCGACATAAACCTCGATCTCCTTATGCATCATGTCATGAAAAAGAGTCGTCATTGCACGCTGATACGTTGCCCCAGCATTCTTTAATCCGAAGGGCATCACTTTGTAGGAAAATGTTCCCCAAGGCGTAATGAAGGTAGTCTTCTCCATGTCTTCTGGCGCCATTTTAATCTGATTGTAGCCCGAGAAGCCATCCATGAAGGAGAATACAGAGAATTGAGCAGTGTTGTCAACCAGCACATCGATGTGAGGAAGTGGGAAATCATCCTTCGGGCTCGCTTTGTTCAAATCACAGTAATCTACGCACATTCTCACTTTACCGTCTTTCTTTGGCACTGGTACAATATTAGCGACCCATGAGGGATATTTTGTGACAGCTAGGAAACCAGCATCCCACTGCTTTTGGACCTCCTCCTTGATTTTCACTGCCATATCAGGCCTAGTTCTGCGAAGCTTCTGCTTAACCGGCGGGCATTCTTCTTTTAGCGGCAGACGGTGCACAACCATATCCGTATCCAGCCCAGGCATATCTTCATACGACCAAGCGAACACATCACTATACTCTCTGAGCATTTCAACCAGTAATGGCTTGACGTCGCTCTGCAACGCGACTCCTATACGAATGTTCCTTTCAACTCCTTCCGACCCCAGGTTAACAATTTCAATGACCTCCTCATGAGGAAGAATGATTCGTTCTTATTGCTTTACCAACCAAGACAACTCTTCTGGAACGTCGCCATCTTCAACAATCTCTTCTTCGGCCTGAAATACCGGGTGCTCAAAGTCGAAATGAGTCATAGGCGATTCAATGATGTCATCTGAAAATATTATCCTGCAAAAGGAATGGTTAAATGCTTCAAAATGCGTATAAAGCGAATAACCACGTTGCCATTTTATTGTAAAACACAAAAACGGGAAAAACAGAGATCGCAATATTTGTACATGAAAAAACGCCTTTTATTTAATGATTAAACAATGCAATGTACATAACAGCACGGCCCTAAGCAAAATCACGGTGCCCCGGGTAAGACACCGGATTGTTCAACAATTAAGAAAACAAAGTATTACTGTTTGGTAGTCACAGGAACAGTCTCCTGAATAGACCAATTGCATAATCCTTGTCCTGGCACGCTCGGCTGAATCCAGGCGTCCATGTCGCAATCACTGTCTCCTTCTTCAGAATCTGAAACAGCGTTGATGGCCTCGTGATACACTCCACTAGCCGTGATTGTTATCGGTCCTCTGAAACGGGGTGCCCCTGCAGCAGGCGTTGATGATGATGGTTGATATCCCAGCCCAAATTTGTCCATCTTCACGGGAATATCCAGAACTTTGCCTCAGCCTTTTGTCTCACCAGTCTTCACTAGAGCCTGAGCCTCCTTGTATGACGAGACGGCCACCTCTGACGCTTTACTCGGCCCTGGAACTTTGTCTTTGATGCGCAACCCTTCAAAGGCTTGACAGGGTGTCTCATGAATCTCGCCGTCGACTTCTACGTACTTGAATGACGACAGATGGATGACCAATATATCTTCTTCTCCACAGACCGTGACCACACTGTCCCCTACCATGTACTTCAGCTTTTGGTGCAAGGTAGATGTGACTGCCCCAGCACCATGGATCCATGGTCGTCCGAGAAGACAGCTATATGCTGGCTGGATGTCCATAATGTAAAATTCAGTTTCGAAAATCTCCGGCCCCACCTGGAGAGGTAACGTTATAGATCCAAAGACTGACCTTCGTGTACCATCAAATGCCCTGACCACCAAGTCACTAGGCGTACAAATGATTCCCCTGATGTCCAATTTCATCATTGCTTTCTTTGGCAGCACGTTCAAGGAAGATCCGGTATCCACCAGTACGTGGGACATGACTGAGCCCCTACATTCAACTGAAACATGCAACGCCATATTATGATCTCTCCCCTTCAGGGTCAAATCAAAATCCGTAAATCCCAAGCTATGGCCGGCGTTCACGTGCGCCAGCACCCCCTCCAACTGATTCACAGAAACATCTTGGGGCACAAATGACGTGTCCAGAATTTTCAACAATGCATTCCTATGAGCTTCGGAACACAATAACAGTGACAATATGGATATCTTCGATGGCGTCTGTTGAAGGTGCTCAACAATCTTATAATCACTCTTACGAATAAGGCGCATAAACTCTTCTACATCCTTCAATGACGTTTCTTTTCCGTTCCTCTGCACAGGGACATCCTCATTCATTTTTCCTTTTCCTTTCGTCAATCGTTCAGCCTCTACCTCAGGCGATATAAAAATTCTCCCACTTCTCGTCATCCCTCCGGTCCCGACGACGTTGTCTACAACCTCAACTGGCTGTTTACCAATATCAATTTTCACCCCATCACAGTATGCTTCCAACCCATAAGTCCAGGGTACTGCCTTAGTGCTCTCATAAGGGGTTGGTTCTGCCTTGGTGATAGTGATCGGCGGTCACCTGGCTGGCGATGTTATAGTTATTGTTTTTCGGGGGATTGTCACGGTAGCTACATCACTTTGCTCATCAGCTACTGCCTCTGCAGGTTCCTCAACTGCCGTTCTGTCGAATTGTAACGTGCCTTCATCTATCAAGGTCTGAATACCCTTCTTCAATTCAGCACAACCCCCAGCTTGGGTCCAACACTCTAAACAAAACTCATCGCAGCCCGGATACACACCTCCTTTCAATAATCTGCTCTTTATCTCACACAACGGTGTCTTTAGGTCATCAACATTCATGATCAAGTTCAAACCCTCCTCAGTTAAAATAGCATTTGCCCCATGGTTGGGCATGGGCTGTTGTACTATGTTCGGACCTGCTTGTCCAAAATTGATGGCCTTTCTATCCAACAGATCTTGCACCACATGCTTGAACGCGTGGCAATTCTCTATGTCGTGGCCAGGAGCCCCGGAGTGGAACTCACAGTGCTTGTTCGTATCAAAACCAAACGGAGGAGTGCCCAACATTGGCGCCATAGTCCTCTTTTCCACCAAATTCAAACCCAGTAATGTTTGGAGTAACTCCGCATACGTATAAGGAGGTACATCAAATACTCTTTTCGGCCTCGCGTTAGGAAATCTCCTCTGTCCCTGATTTGGCCTCTGCTGCTATTGCTGCTGCTGTGGTGGTATCTGCTGTAGTGGCATTGATTGTTGATGAAATGGAATTGTGACACTTGCCACCTGTTGCGGATGATTGTATTGATTCCGGCCTCTACCCCGGCCTCGGCCTCGGCCCCCGAATACTGCACTTGCATCACCTTGACGGCGACCACCGAAAGCTCTTCTATTACTCCCAGCTGAAGTAGATTCCTCAGCTTGGAATCTCCCCATTTTAATTTTGCTTTCAATTTTCTCACCCATCAAGATTAGGTCCGAGAAACTGCCCAAGGAAGTATGAAACAGCTTATCATAAAACACACCAGTAAATGTTCATATGAACATATCATTCATTTCTTTGTCATCCAAAGGAGGATGAACTCGTGCAGCCATGTCGCGCCACCTCTGCGCATATTCTTTGAAGCTCTCGTCTTTCTTCTGGGACAACCCCTGTAATTGGACCCGGTTGGGGGCCAAGTCACTATTGTACTTATAATGAGCCACAAACGCTTCAGCCAGCTGCTTCCAAGTTTTTATCTGAGTAGGCTCCAATCCCATGTACCACTCAAGGGAAGGACCAGACAAGCTGTCTTGAAAGAAATGCATCAGCATCCTCTCATCGTTTGAATAAGCCGACATCCTTCTATAGTATGATCGCACATGCACCTTTGGACAGGTATCCCCCTTATATTTGTCGAATGTGGGAGCTTTAAACTTTAGCGGTACCCTCAGGCCAGGCACCAGACCCATTGTGGTCATATCTAAACCGACAACACTTTGATTCACAACACCTTTCATCTGCTCCTCGAGCATCTTGATTCTCTGAGAGTCATCTATAGGACCTTCAAAACCTCCACCAGAGAAAGCATCTTCTTGCTGATCTTCTAGCCAATTACCGTTCCCATTCCCGTATCCATCATACCCGTTGTTACGGCCAAATCTAGTCTGATTCATTACAGGTCCCCGCCCCCTGTTACCATACCCTGGAGCGACTCCGACAGGTCCAAAAGACATTATTCCAGCACCATTTCCATTACCGAATCCGCCATAACCCTGATTGGTATTACCAAATCCGTCCTGTCCGAAGCCCTAAGCGTTGAAGCCGTACTTCCCATCATGATCAAACCCCTGGTCGTTATAGCCAAATCCGTTGTTACCGAAGCCATTACCTCCAATATTATCACCACCCAGATTGACATCTCCGAACCCAACATTGTTGACGACAGTCTCGTTACCAATTCTTGCGTTACCGTTCCCGGCGGCATCGCCGTTGTTCACATTCACAGCAGGTATGTTTGCCACAGGTGGAGCTACCGGTGTAGGAGTACCATCCCCGTGAATGGTGTCAACCCGCACAGAATTATGGTCTTCATTTCCATGCCCAGCATTTCTCATCAGCAAAGGCTGCACCAAAGCCTGCAAGTTTTCCTGGCCTTTCACAATGGTCTCCATTGTCTGCATGAATAGTGTCAGCTTCTCACGCATGTCCTGCATTTCAGTCTGCATCTGATCCATAACTCTTTTACAATTGGTACGAGTAGAGTATCGGTGCGGGTGTTGACTTTCAATCCTGAAAAGACCTGTACGGTGCAGGAAATGAGATACAGTTCAATAATCACCTGTAATGCAATATGAATGTGTATGCAATGCAATGTGTGTCTGTGCATTAGGGAATATCACTCCCCAATTCTAGTGCGAATGTGTCAGTGTGGTGACAGTGACAGCAATACGAAGTTCGGAGCCGAATCATAGAAAACACCTCATACATTGCAGAGAAACCCATCAAGTTAGGAATACAATATCAATGAGCGTACAATAAGAAGGCATGACCTCAACCAACAATCCTGGTGATGGCCAGCACAATGCAAATAAAGCATACACATTAATACATGAAATAGTCAAGTGCGTCCATACACCTGGTACTCCTCTAATAACCTATTAGTCTCTGGATGACTTGGTCGGGTAAGCAAACCCTCAACAAGTAGATCTCTTCGCTTGAGAACACGTCGTAAATCACCAGCAGATTCCTCCCATGCCCCTTCTCCAAAGCGATCCTCTAGCTTCCGCTTCTGAGACACAACCTCTTTCTTGCACTCGATGGCCTTATTCAATGAGTTCTGAAGACTATATCTTGCCATCACCTCCTCTTCATACTTTTTATTGCTAGCCTTCAACTGATCTTCGAGTTCAGAAATTTGCTGCTTCAATTTGTCTTCCCTCTTTTTGTTGTTGGTTAGCGTAGCATTCCACGTTTTGTTGCAAGAAGAGATTTCCCGGTGGGCGACATCGAGTGCCTTCTTCTTGGACTCCAACATATCATGAGAACTTCTGAATTCTTTCCCCAGGCGTTCACGCTTCTTTTTCTCTTCGGTCAGTTCAGCACCTAGCCTGTTTACTAACTCGGTCTGCTGTTGGAAAGCATGCACAACCTTGTTCTTCTCACTACGCATCTGAGCCAGTTCCTTTTCTAACTCTTCATTGATCTTTATCAGGTCCTCTTTTTCTTTCACGACCCGCTCATAGACCTCAACAGCTACAGTAGTAGGTTCCTCCACTGGAATGGGAACAGGACGTGAGACTGCTGGAAAAGGCATCTGTACCTGTCTTCCCCTCTCCTGGATCCACACCTTGTATGGCATATAGGCCTGGCAATCATTCTTGCCTAGCAACGGTTTCCCTCTTCTGCAGATATGATTCCAAGCGTGCTGAAGCTTGGCCAATAATTCCCCACTCAAGTCACCGGTGAAATACAGAGATTCCTGTATTTCTTCCTCCTTTGGCGGGCTTTTCAAAGCATAACCGAATTGCCTGATCAATAATGATGGATTGTAATTAATGCACCCTTTCCTCCCAATCAGAGGAACATTAGGATATCCGGCGCAGCTGTAGATAATCTCATATCCCAATAAATCTCTGTCAAACCAGCCGATATCTTCTGACGAAAGTCCCATCAGACGCTCAGGCCAATCCACCGTATTTGCAGACTCAACAAAGATACCCTTCTTGGGCAGATGACTCTCAAACCACGTATACAGCAAAGGCACACAACAAGAGACGTTCTTGCCCCTCCTATTCTCATTTTTGTAATGCAACGAGTGATAGAAGTCTCCAATCAGGGTGGGCACAGGATTGCCTGAAGCAAAGATAGAGAATGCATCCAAATCAACGAAGTCAGGCATATTAGGGAACAACACAATGCCGTAGATACACAAAGCAAGGATAGCATTAAACATAACCCAACAACCACTCTTGGCGTACTCTTGTGCTTTCCCAACTAAGAACTTGAGAGAAAAACCAGAAATTCCATTCCACGAGGTTAACAGCAATTCTGAGGGGTCTAAGTGCAAAGCAAAAGCCAAATCCTCCAGCTTGGGCTCAGCACCTATATGAATGAAGGGCACCTTGTTCTGAATAGTCAACTCCAAGATCTCAGCATATTCTTCCATGGTCGGAGCCAGAATGAAATCAAGGAAAGTAAAACACCTCAGCGGGGGATCATAGAACTGCATCAGTGCGTACAATCCGTCACGCACATGCATGGATGGTTTATAGACCAGCCTGAGTAGTTTCCCATAACTCTTCCTGAAGCTTCTCTTCACCTCATCATCAGCTAGAGATATCAAACCAAGTAGCGAAGAAACATCGGGAGTAGGCAACTTGTATGCAACTGTCCTTCTCAAACCAGCCATGACCAATAATTAGAAGTCCGGACACTAGAATCGGGGAATATGCAAATGCACCTGCAGCACAGACACACGTTAATGATATGCACATGACGATGCAAACAATGCAATATGCAAGCAATGCAACAAGGGATCACAAGCCCCTGGCTGAGAAGTTCAATTCACAACTTTGGCCTCAAATAGACCCTTAAACTGCTCAAGATCATCCACGATGCTCCAACCTGGTCTCTGACAGACCCAATAATACCATCCTCAAATATCACACCCCTGAATCTCAATCAAGATAACCGGTATTCTGGAGGTCAAGTTACCTGCATGCCTAACCCCTCTCACAGGTAGATGTCCTAATAACTGACACAAGGTACGGCATCCTATGCGGTCGTTGGCGTCACAGACTTTCAGGGTTGATGATACGATTCCCAGAAGGAGTGGCATCATCAAATCCCGAAGAGGCCTCACTTAGCCAACTTCCAAATGATCGGTCCCCGGAGTCGACAATCCAACTAACCAACAACCCCCTCAACCCAAAGGGTTGAAAAAGAAGTCAACCAGAAGAACCTCGTCCGAGCGTGGATTTCATGAGACACTAGTACCTGCAAAGCAAGCACGCGCCCACTAATTTCCACTCTAATTCTAGGTGCACTCAAGCCCAGGTCCGGCTTATCTCTCAATCATAGAACACCCGTCACAACCCCAATACAGCAATAATAACAATAATATAATGCTGAATGTAAAATACAGAAAAAGTAAATCCATACAAAATCCTCGACGGGAAAACAAGCGCTAGGATTGACTCGCTTAGGGGATGTTGGATCCCCAGCAGAGTCACCAGCTGTCGCTACTGCGAAAATCGGCGCCGGCTGAACGGAAGAGTCGCCACCGTGCGTTATTTATCCCAACGGAGGGAAAGGAAACGCTCGAAGTAAACCTACCGCGAAGACGGGAAAGGAATGGTCATCGCAACCAAATCCTGGATTCGGGAGTCAGTTACGCAAGGGGAAGGTATTAGCACCCCTCACGTCCATCGTACTCGACGGGATCCACGCTTGTTTTCTAGTACGGATTGTTATTCTATCTACTCTACAGGTCTGGGGTTAAAAGAAAATAAACTGACTTGGCAAAGTATCGCACTTTATGCCTACGTATTCCCGTCTGGAACGAGAAATCTGAGTCAACGTAGTTTGCCTACCTACTGGAAAGGAGGGGAAGGTTGCTCGCTAGGATATCGCATCCTATGCCTACGTACTTTCATACAGCATGAAAGATCAGAGCAAACGTAGTTCAGGCCACGTACGACACAAGTTTGTCTTGATTGTTTTTTATCCTTCTGAAAAAGGTTTTTCTGATTACTGGTCCAAGCGGACAAAAATGACGTTTTGATTGGTTCACATTCTTTTACGGAAGAAATGTCTTTTATTGTGTTTGAAATGTTTGTTTTGAGAAAGAAGAGACAGAACTCTAAAACCTATGGTTGAAAAGGGAATCAAAATCTACCCTACTGTTGTCATGCATGGATGAAAGCCTAATGTCTATCATATTTCTCTCTTGCGCAGAGAGAAACAGAGATCCTAAGGGAATAAACGGAAAACAACAGCATATATACAATAAAGCAGTAAAATGCATGAATGCAGCAATACAAGCGAGGCAAGGGAGTCCCACTCAACCTCGAACCTAGAAAACAACAGGCAAAAGTGAACAAAATTCACTTTAGACCTAACAGGTTAATTGTCAAGCAATACAGTCAAGAAACTCAAACAATACATCAACAACTCTAAACATCACCAACAGCTCTAAACAGCACAAGCTCCTTCTTCTATCAGTCTTCAAGGAAAGGGACTTCATCTTCAATCTTCAAAGATTCTTCAAAGCAAGCTCTCCTAGATGAGTAATAGTTCACAAGATAATTTGGGATGTTAAACAGTCAGTTAACCACCAAAGGTGGCATACAGACTGTTAACAAAATACAGACTGTTTCTCTCAAAAGTTCTATCTCCTAGATACTGTCACTAATCCTTCCAAAGGAAGGAGGTGAGTATCAAAGAGAGACTTTGAATCATAGAGAAGAATGGAGGCAACAGAAGCCATCCATATTTGTGAAGAAATTTTCTATTCTAAAGCTCTACCTAGCTCCTAGGTGCTATGATCTTCAATCAATCTTCAAGCAAGCCTAGCACCTTCATCAACTTTGAACTTGATCTTCAACTCTTTGTCTTCATTATGCTTCATCATCATGCTCCTCAAGCCAAGCCCACACCCCAAGCAAGCCCAATAAGCCCATACAAACAATATAAACCCCAAAAGGGCACACCAAACAAGCATACAATTGCAAAATATACTAAAAATATTAATATAGTGGGGAAAATTCTAATATTATTTCTAGGGGATCTACTAAACCTACCCTTAATACCCATATATTCCCCATAGCCTAACTTGTCATAAAAAACCCCAAAAGAAATTGTTTTAATGCACCTAAGTTGTGGTTTAACCTAATTTTATACAACCTAATAGCATCCAATCAAAACTATCCAAAAAATTGTCACAAAAATATGGCATTAATCCAGGGGGAACCTAGAACATATATCTAACTAACCTAAAAAGATTGAACTAAAAATCTAAAGGGAGCTACCCTAACTAAATTCTACAAATTAAGGTATCAACTAAAAGAATTAAAAAAGCAATTAAATGTAAAAATATGCAAAAAATATAGAAATGAAATAAAATGGCAATTTTATGATTTTATATTTTTCTAGATAGAAAATGGAAAGTGGGGAAAAAATCCCATTGAAAAATATTGATTTTTCTATTTAATATGAATTTTCAAAGTAAAATAAAATTTGGAGAAAATTTAATATGAGAATTAATGCATGGGGTATGAATAGAAATAAAATTCAGTTCATTATGATGATGGGCCCAGATAGGGGGGTGGCGTTAGGAATGCGCCTGGGCCCAGTTTAAATCAGAAAAAGCAATGAAAATCACAAGGAGAATTAGGAAAGTCACGGTGCGAATAGCATGAAAATATAGTGTAAAACATGATGGGCTTGATATGAGGGGTGTGGAAAGCAGATTTGCTAAGCCCAGATTTGGCGTTTTAAGTGAAACGCCGCGTTTCAATACGCTGGCTTTCCCTCTCATTTTCAATTGAATCTGGAGCGTAGGATTTATTTCTCAGTCAACCTTCAAACGCGCATCCAACGGCAGAGACACCTTCGTCTTCCTCGCGCTAGGGTTTTCAGAAAAAACCCCATGGAAACACATGCATGCACAGAACTTCGACCAGCTCATTCTCCCTCATCTCTTGATCAATTAACATGATATAAAAACCAATCTTGCTCAGAATTTCGCCATGAACACGACTATGCCATTGGTTTGAACTGAAACACTCTAAATCATGCAACCCGAATGGTGATCTCCATGGATTTCAAAATATGATCAGTTTTGCACTTCCACCAAACTCAAAATTCTTGGTATCAAAATGATTATCACGTTATACTCATCAAAACCAGCCATTAATCTAGCATTGAAACTCACTAAATCACTAGTTCTAACTCCATCAAGAATTCGTGTCCATGAATGAAACCTCTCCAATCAGTCTCAAACTCATCAAAATTGATCCCCTAATTGTCTCTAACATATCTACACTAACAATTAACCCTAGCCATGCCTAGATTGAGGTGTAGAAAGTGTTTTGCATACCTTGCTTCTTGAAATGGTAGGTGATGAAACTCTTCAAATCAAGCCTTGTAACTCCTCAATAATGCTCCCTAGATGATGAATCTTCCTCTGTTTGCAGAAGATTTGATGTAGAGAACTTGTACTCCAAGATCCAATGCAATTTGCCTTCTTGCAACTTCAATGTGAATGCTTTGAAATCTTCATCAATGGAGTCTCAAACCAGTATGAACATACTCAGCAATGTATATGGAGAAGATTTGTGAAGAAAAATGGAATGGCAATGAAGAAAAATGTGAAGTTTGAATATGATTTGCAATGGAGAAAAATGGATCTCAATCTCTCTTCTCTACCACAATCAACACCAACCCTTCACCAATGAAAGTTGCATTCAATATATAGAGAGGTTTAGAAAAGTCTAGAACCTCCTAGAATCATCTAGTAAGAACTTGAAGATTTCATGATATGGTAATTTGCATTTTCATTTCTCCTTATATGATATCTCATGCCAAATGCCTCATAATCCTTGTAACCAACTTGAATTTATCCCCACATGATATTTTGGATCAGTTACAATGCATATCTTCCTTGTTTATTAAGCTTTTCCTTGTTTTGGTTTGGTACCCTATTATGCAAGCAAGACTTTTCCAAAGCAACCCTATGATGCAAGCCTCAAATCAAAATTGTGGCTGAACCATTGTTCTTAGAATGTCATTTGGAGTCAAAATGACCTATTATATGACATGGTTTGGACTTGTAACTTGGGATTTCCATTTTTCAAATTCACTTGAATTAACTTATGCCTCATTTTTAGGCCATTTTTATCACTTTTTGATATGAGCCTTTTCAACATCTCATGACCTCCCTAATAGCCTTAAAACATAATTCTAAGAAACTTTGATGTTGAATATTTTTTCATTTGAAGCTTGGAAGTAGGAGATATGGCCTTATGCTTGAAATGACTTATAACCTCCAAATGACCAAAATGTCCTTGGCTTGCCAAGATCATAAGTAGAGCTTCACAAATCAGATTGAGGCATACCATACCTTTCTAGAAAGCTAAGATTATGGGGAACAACTTTCATGTTGTCCATAAATCCAATTGAAAACTCCTTAAGGGGTAGAAGTTGCTTGGAAGTCAAGTAACTTTCACAGACAAATTTCAGATGCCTCTGAGGACCTGTAACTTGCAAGAACCATAACTTGAGTTCTACTAATCTCCTTGATTCCTTCCACCTGTCAAATTAAAGGTCTTGAGATACTCTACAAGTTTCATGTTGGCCAAGGATCCATTTGAGACTTGCATTTTGAATTACTTTGCTTGGAAGTTTGACCTAAATCAGGGAATTTTACTCAGAAACCCTAATTCAGAAACTTCTCTTCTTCTTGATTTCTTTTGATTTCTCCTTGGCACAACACCACATCCATATCCACATATCAAATGATGAATCCCACATCTTTCAAATAAGCCTTGATGCCCTTCAATCAAGCATTTGACTTATTGTTGACCCAGGGTTGACCCAGATGACCCCTAGTTGACTGTCTTCAACTGTAGCTCTTGTAACCATGCCAATGACTTGTCTCATCTTCAAAATGACCCTTTAGGTCTTCCATGCCCTCAATTCATAACCCATAACTTCTCTGATGATCTTCACATGCCCTCAAGATAGGATAGAAACCCACTGCTTGGCCTTTAAACTTCCCAAAGCTTCAATTTCTTTCTTGGTGATTTGAATAGGATTGAATCTTGATAAGAGCCTCTTGAATACATTCCTTGAGATGAAAAATAGCACTTGATCCCTTGTCAGATGACTTGCCCATGCTATGCTATGCAGATGAATGAATTATGTACATGATCTAATATGCAAATGCTAAAGCTATGAAACATAGAATCAGGTGAAATAAGTTGGTCAAATTTTGGGGTGCAACACAACGGACAGAGGTTGGAGATAGAACCGTATGGGTCTACTGTGGAGTATCTCGCAGGAATCAGTGGTATTACTCGTAGCGGAAGATTGTTTGCACCACCAGAGGTCGTGGCAGATAAAGCGGTCAGAGCTGATGCGGCTGACAAGGGTAAAAGTAAAGTTGTTGAAGAGGCCCCGCGTGGGACAGAAACAGATTTGCTTGTTAAAGATGCCGAGGAGTTCATGCGGTTGATTAAAAAGAGCGGCTACAAGATTGTAGATCATCTCCATCAGACGCCCTCGAAGATTTCCATTCTCAACTTGTTGCTGTGTTCTGAAGCACACCGCAACGCGCTGCTGAAGGTGTTGAACGCCGCCTATGTACCGCAAGAAATATCGGTAAATCAACTAGAAGAGGTTGTAGCCCACGTCAATGCTGGGAATGGGCTAGGATTCACAGACCTGGAGCTGACGCCGAAAGGGAGGAATCACAATAGCGCCCTGCACATCTCGATAGAGTGTAGGGGCACGATCATGTCGCACGTGTTGGTGGACACGGGTTCGTCACTTAATGTTCTTCCAAAGAAGGCATTAATGAAGTTGGATACTCGTGGAGTGATTTGCACACCCAGTGATCTGGTTGTGAAAGCGTTCGACGGAACTAAACGCCATATTTTCGGGGAGGTGACCCTGCCGATCCAAGTCGGTCCGGAAACGTTCAACACGGTCTTTTATATTATGGACATCATGCCTGCCTACAGTTGTCTCTTGGGTCGGCCGTGGATCCATGCTGCTGGTGCCGTGACCTCCACGTTGCACCAGAAGCTCAAATATGTTGTCGGAGGAAGCATCGTAACCGTTTGCGGCGAGGAAGACATAATGGTGAGCCATCTGTCGTCCTTTAAGTATGTGGAGATGGATGGCGAAATCCATGAGACTCTATGCCAAGCGTTCGAGGCCGTTAAAGTGAAGGACGTAGCTCCTGTGGTCACAAAAAAGCAAGAGATGACTCTCTCCTCGTTCAAGGAAGCTCGGGCCGTTGTCCAAGTCGGATCTACCTCAGGCTAGGGGCGAATTTTGGAGATACCCAACAAGCAGGATAAGTTCGGGTTGGGATATTCTCCTGGAGCTGAAGCTTCTTCTTCTTCTAGCAGTGCGTCACGAGGTAAGGGGCCGATCCAATTTACCAGTGGCGGAGTGATCTTCGAAAGCATCAACGCGGTGTCTGAAGACAGCGGGGATAGCGATTGTGACCTCGACTCTTGGATCCAGCCAAGCAAGCCAGGCGAGGGCCTCAACAATTGAACCATCAAGGATATCATCCAGATGACAAGTGAAGAGTAATGATTTACTTTTTCCAATCATTGTACAACCCTATGTCCTACCCGGGGCATAGCGGTTTTATTGTCAGGGCCTTGTTGGATTATGTACATGCATTTTGTTAATAAATCAAAGGCGTTTTCTTCGTATTCAAATATTGTGATCTCTGTTATTCCTGTTTTATATTTGTTTTGAAAAACAGTAAAATGGCAATGGGGTTTGTGCTAACCTGCACATCCTTGTTTTAAAAAACTTAACCCTTGTTATTGCAGGATCCATATAACAGATGACATCGACGCTGGACCTTCTACGGCTCACTTCGACTTCGACTGCCCGATCTATCAAGCCGAAGAAGAGATTGATGAAGACGAAGACCTTCCTGAGGAATTGGCACGCTTGTTGAAACAAGAGGAGAAGGTTATTATGCCTCATGAGGAGGAGATCGAGACCGTGAATCTGGGTTCTGAAGAACTCGTCAAAAACGTCAGGATAGGGGCTGCCCTGCAGAGTGATGTCAAGCAGAGATTGGTAGAGATGCTAAGAGAGTATAGTGACGTCTTTGCTTGGTCATACGAAGATATGCCCGGACTTGACACGAACATCGTGGTCCACCACTTGCCGCTACGAGAAGATTGCCCTCCCGTCAAGCAGAAGCTTAGGAGGACGAGACCAGATATGGCCGTTAAGATCAAAGAAGAAGTGCAGAAACAACTTGATGCTGGCTTCTTAGCGGTCACCACTTACCCTCCGTGGGTCGCCAACATAGTGCCTGTACCGAAAAAGGACGGTAAGGTACGCATGTGCGTCGATTATCGGGATTTGAATAGGGCGAGCCCTAAAGATGATTTCCCGCTGCCTCATATTGATGTGTTGGTCGACAACACAGCCCAGTTCTCCGTGTTTTCGTTCATGGATGGCTTCTCCGATTACAACCAGATCAAGATGGCGCCGGAGGACATGGAGAAAACGACATTTATCACTCCCTAGGGAACATTTTGCTATAAGGTAATGCCTTTCGGTCTGAAGAACGCAGGGGCCACTTACCAACGAGCAATGGTAACTTTGTTTCATGACATGATTCATCATGAGATTGAGGTTTATGTTGATGACATGATTGCGAAGTCCCAAACGGAGGAGGGACATCTGGTCAACTTATTGAGCTTTTTGAGAGGCTTAGGAAATTCAGGTTGAGGCTGAATCCTAACAAATGTACTTTCGGAGTACGGTCCGGAAAGTTATTGGGGTTTATCGTGAGTGAACGAGGCATCGGGGTTGATCCTGCGAAAATAAAAGCCATACAAGAAATGCCAGCGCCGAAAACAGAAAAAGAAGTTCGGGGGTTCCTGGGCAGAATAAACTACATTGCAAGGTTTATTTCTCAGCTCACGGCCACGTGTGAACCGATGTTCAAGCTTTTAAAGAAAGATCAGGTGATTACCTGGAATGAGGATTTCCAGAAGGCATTTGACAAGATAAAGCAGTATCTCCAAGAACCTCCAATCTTGATACCCCCAGTGGTCGGACGACCATTAATCATGTACTTGACAGTTCTTGAGAATAGTATGGGGTGTGTTCTCGGTCAGCGCGACGAGACGGGCAGAAAAGAGCATGCCATTTACTACTTGAGTAAAAAGTTCACTGATTGTGAATCTCGCTACTCGATGATGGAGAAGACGTGTTATGCACTAGCCTGGGCTGCCAAACGTTTACGACAGTACATGCTCAATCACACCACTATGCTAATTTCGAAGATGGATCTGATCAAGTACGTCTTCGAAAAGCAGGCTCTTTCAGGCAGGATTGCCAGATGGCAAATGATGTTGACGAAATATGATATTCAGTACGTGTCCCAGAAGGCCATCAAGGGAAGCGTATTGTCTGATTACCTTGCTGAACAGCTGATCGAGGATTACCAGCCGATGAAATTTGAATTCCCTGACGAGGATATCATGTTTCTCAAAGAGAAGGATTGCGATGAGCCGTTGCCCGACGAGGGGCCAGATAGGAAATCCCAGTGGAAATTGATATTCGATGGGGCGGTTAATTCCTATGGAAGTGGCATCGGGGCTATCATCACGACTCCCCACGGATCCCATATCCCGTTCACTGCGAGACTGACGTTTCCAGTCACCAATAATGAGGAGGAGTACGAAGCATGCATCATGGGTCTAGAAGAAGCAATTGATTTGAGAATCAAAAACCTAGACGTATATGGTGACTCAGCGCTTGTGATCAACCAAATTAAAGGGGAGTGGGAGACTCGTCAATCGAATTTGGTGTCGTACATGAATTATTCCAGAAGGCTACTTCCGTTTTTTGATCGAGTGGAACTCCATCATGTGCCCAGGGCTGAAAATCAGATGGCTGATGCCTTAGCCACGTTGGCTTCGATGTATAAAGTCAATTTTTGGAATGAGGCTCCAATAATTGTCCTTTCTCGTCTTGATAGACCTGCATTCGTCTTAGCGATCGAGGAAGCCGCCGACGGCAAGCCATGGTTCCATGACATCCAGACTTTCCTAATGACTAAGGAGTATCCCGCGGGTGCGTCAACCCAGGATAAGAAGACTCTGAGGAGGCTGTCTGGAAATTTTTATCTCAATCCTGATGGAGTTTTGTATAAGAGAAACCATGATCTCGTGCTACTCAGATGTGTAAATGAGAAAGAGGCGAGTATGCTCATGGAAGAAGTCCATGAAGGCACATTTGGTACGCACGCCGGCGGGCATGCTATGACGAGAAAGATCCTGAGAGCAGGATATTACTGGCTGACGATGGAATCGGATTGCTTTAAATTCACGAAGAGGTGTCATAAATGCCAGATTTATGCTGATAAAGTTCATGTGTCGCCGTGCCCGTTAAATGTCATGTCCTCCCCGTGGTCGTTCTCCATGTGGGGCATCGACATGATAGGCAAGATCGAGCCCACTGCGTCTAACGGTCATCGCTTCATTCTAGTAGCTATCGACTACTTCACCAAGTGGGTGGAGGCAACCTCGTATGCTAATGTGACCAAGCAGGTAGTGGCTAAATTCATAAAGAGGGACATCATCTGTCGTTACAGAATTCCCAAGCGGATCATTACTGATAATAGTTCGAATCTGAATAACAAGATGATGAAGGAGTTGTGCCAGAGTTTCAAGATTGAACACCACAACTCATCTCCTTACCGGCCGAAGATGAATGGCGTCGTTGAAGCAGCCAATAAGAACATAAAGAAGATTGTTCAGAAGATGGTTGTGACCTACAAAGACTGGCACGAGATGCTGCCGTTTGCACTGCACGGTTATCGTACGACGGTACGTACATCGACCGGGACAACTCTTTTCTCCTTGGTGTACGGTATGGAAGCAGTCCTACCGTTAGAAGTGGAGATCCCTTCTTTGCGAGTTTTGGTGGATGTGAAACTCGACGAGGCAGAATGGATTACGAACCGACTGAACCAACTCAGCCTGATGGACGAGAAGAGGTTAGCATCGATTGCGTTTGGTCTTCTGTACCAAAGCCGAATGAAGAAAGCTTATGATAAGAAGGTGCGTCCTAGAAGCTTTCAGACGGGTGATCTCGTCTTGAAGAAGATTCTTCCTCCACACTCCGATCACCGGGGTAAGTGGACTCCGAATTACGAAGGTCCGTACGTCGTCAGCAAGGTTTTCTCGGGAGGAGCTTTGTTGTTATCCACGATGGATGGTGAAGATTTTGCATCCCCGGTGAACGCGGACGCAGTTAAAAAATACTTTGCTTGAAAGCGACCCGCTGGACAAAAAAAAGAGAGTCCAGGAAAAAATGGGGCATCCTGGCGAACCAAAAACAGAATAAAAGGTTCGGGCAAAAATTAGGGATATAAATTGAAAAAATGTACACCCGCGAAGTCGAAAACCTACACTGGGCGGCTTCGGAAAAAAAGGGTATCCCGGTGAACTGAAAACCTGCAAAGGGCGGTTCACGCAAAAGTTAGGGATTTGAGAGCAAATGACTGCGTTCCGCGTGTGGACTTTCATTGTTTAGTGGTTTGGAAGACCTGAGGGCCGTTTATCTAAATCAATCTCTTCCGAAGCTGAAGCGTCAGAGAAGTATCGAAGTCGAGTGGGTCATAGAGGGATCAACTCATGGTGTTCGTCTACGCCTCGTTGCCGACATTTGTATATACTGATGTATATTTATGTTTTATTTTTGTGCGGCTTCCTCATTCCAGGAGCTTGTCTCTGTTGTAAAACATTTTTTACCCATTCAGGGGTTCGTTATCAATAAAATGTATACTATTCAGCAATTCTGTTTGTCTGTTTAGCATTTATCTGTTTTGTTTACGAAAAAGAACGCCGATGTTTTTGATAAAATGCGCATACATAAACTTACTGGCCTAGGCCATTGATTGTTGAAACAATGAATTACTTGAACATTGTCACGAGATAATAACCTTGATAGGTCCCTTTAAGAAGGGTATCTTGTCTGTTTGTTTGTGTTGTTACAGGTGTAGCATATTCCCGACAGTGCGCCGTGCGCATCCCCAAGAAGGATGATTCCTCCTTCTCCAGCAGAGTTCAGTAGCCTCTCCCCGCAGAGTCTGAACGCGAGATCGTGAGCATTGATATGTCTCCCCAGGCAGAGAGGATTCTCTCCCCCAATCAGATGCGTCCTGAAGGAACGCCATCTCCTTAGCTGAGTCAGGCGCCGAAGCGCGTGTTCATCCCCCAGCACCGGGTCACAAGTGCAGGTTTCGTAGGAAACTATTCGTTCACTGAAGTATGCAGCAACTGATGGTGCAAGACTGAAGTCTCCAGCGGAATTGAAATTCCCCACCAGAGTCGTACTCCCCGGTAAGCAGAATGATTGCTCCTTCCTCAGCCGAGTTTGCAGATACCCAAGAGAGCCGAACCCTTGGAAGCTGCTCAGGCCATGATTGGTTTTCTCCCCAGTGGAATGTTGAACAGCTGATGCTGTGTTTCGCCACCAGATTCGTTGTCTCCAGGGAAGTAGCCGTGAAGGCCGCACAGGTTATTCCCGCGATTGACATCGCTTTCCCTCAGCAGGTCCAAGTTCTCGTAGAGCTTCATTCCCCCGCAGCAGTCAACTGAAGTTGTGTCCCCTGCGGAGTCCAATTGAAATTGACGTGACCTTGTTCTCCTCGGCAGGATGATTCCTCTATCTGAGTAGTTCTTTCTCCTTGACCGGAGGATTCCCCCTTTCAGCATTTATTTTGCTGACGGGATCGCATCATTGTGCATGACTGCATAACATTTATCATAAACGCATAGCATTTCCACCGTGTGGAGCATTGTGCCATTGCCGAAGCATATGCATAATAAACATGATCAAGGTTGTTACCGTTCTTGTTTTGCAGGTGTTCCGCCGCAGAATCGATTGCTCAGGATGATTCCTGACATTCTCCCCAACAAAGCCGCTTGCTCAAGATGATTCTTGAAGTCCCCAGCGAAGTCTTCGGTTCAAGATGATTCTTGAATTCCCCAGCAAGGCCGTTTGCTTAAGATGATTCTTAATACCCCAGTGCAGTCACCAGAGTTGGTTGCTCAAGCTGATGCTTAGAGTCCCCGGTAGAGTGTTTGCTCAGGATGATTCCTGAAATCTCCAGCATAGTTATCGGTTTAAGATGATTCTTGAAGTCCTCGGAGGAGTTATTTGTCCAAGATGATTCTTGAAGTCCTCAGCAGAGTTGATTCATCCAGAATGATTTCTGGATCCCCGAAGCAGAGTTACTTGATAGTTCTCCAGAATCCCCAGCGGAGATGCGTTATCCCCAGCAGGTTTTTGAAAGGCGAAGTTGAAACCTCCCTTGAATACTTCATGATTGAAGTCCGACCGTGTTAATGAAGCAGTTCTCTCAGCTGATGCGGAGTGCCTGATGGCAGAGGTTTAGATATTCCCAGTTGGCTCATGATTGACCAAGAATTCTATTCCCGACTTGCTGATGAAGACCGGCTGATGCCCGACAAGTTCTTTGAATGCCTGATGGCATGTTCAACCTGAAGGTTGACCTGATGGAGTCCGGCTGATGCCCGACAGTTCTTTGAATGTCTGATGGCATGATCAACCTGATGGTTGACCTGATAGAGTCCGGCTGATGCCCGACAAGTTCTTGGAATGCCTGATGGCATGATCAACCTGATGGTTGAAGTCCGGCTGAGGCCCGACAGTTTTCTTGGAATGCCTGATGGCATGATCAACCTGATGGTTGACATGAAGAGTCCCGAGGAATTGTGATGCCTGATGGCATGATCGACTATGTATTACCAGTTACCGTGTGACCAATTCTCCAGCTAGTTGTCGTGCAGCTATTATTTCAGTGTTTGAAGATTTGTTCCCATCTGAGTACCGCGTACTTGTGCAGTTGGCAAATTTCCGGGTTTATCGGTATTGAACTGTCTCGCACCTTGATTGGTTGAGAGTCGTTCGCCTCACCCAGTCAGGTTCAAGCCGTTTGAATAGGGGCAGCTATTGCACCCCAAAATTTGACCAACATTTATTTACCTAGCTTGTGGTTCATCTCATTCATCATCTGCATCTCATTGGTATGTGTGCAGTAGGTCAAGGGGTATGATTACCCAGCAAGAGTTGTATGGGACTATGAAGCTAGCCAAGAAGGTTATTCAAGTGTTCAAAGGTTGATACCTTTGTCAGAGAAGTTATGAAATCCTCAGAAAGATTGGTTGAAACCAAGGGTGTATGCCTCATAACTTGAGAGTTGTGGGAGCCCCTCAGATGATCCTGAGGCTATGAGGATGGACTTGAAGCTTTGAGAGAGCTTAAGAGATGTATTGAAAGCCATCATGAGGCCTAAAGAGGTCCTTGTACAGGATTCAGAAGACTCAGCCATGAGTGGTGGAATTAGGGTTTGACTGGGTCAACCCTAGGTCAGCTGATGATTTGAAGAGGGTTGAGACCTAATCCAAGAGCCATGTGGTCATGGATTGATGCATTGAGATGCTATAAGGAATATTCCTAGAACAACTCATCATGATTGAGGAGTTTGAGAAGTTTCAAGCTAGGGTTTCTAAGGCTTGACAGTGTAAAATCCCCTAGTTTGATCCCTATCTTCAAGGAAGTTTAGCTTAATATGTGATTGTCATCTCATCTTCCCCATAACATGAATGTTGTAGAGCTTGCTCTTAGCTTTAATTTGAGTACTAGAAGTCCTTGATAGGATTTGTAGAGCTCAAGTTATGACTTTGACAAGTTACAGGTCATCTGAGGTATGTGAATCTGAGTCCTTGAAAGCCACCCAACTTGCATCCAACTTTTGCCCAAGTAGGATGATTCCTATGAATTCTTGGTCAACATGAATGTTGTAGAGAATCTTCTTAGCTTTCTAGAGAGTACTATAAGTCCTTTATAGGATTTGTAGAACTCAACTTATAGCTTTGACAAGTCAAGGGCATTTTGGTCATTTGGATATTATAGGTCATTTCAAGCATAAGGTCATATCTCCTATTTCCAAGCTTCATATGGAAAAATCTTCAAAATAAAACTTTCTTAGAATGATGTTTTAAGGCTAGTAGGGAGGTCATGAGATGTTGAAAAGGCTTGTATCAAAAAGTGATAAAAATGACCTAAAATGGAGGCATAAGTTAAATAAGTTGAAATTGGAAATTGGAAATCCCAAGTTACACATCCAAACCATGTCATATAATAGGTCATTTTTACTCTAAAAGACATTCTAAAAACAATGGTTCAGCCAAAATTTTGATTTGAGGCCTAGATCATGGGGCTGCTTTGGAAATGGCTTGCTTGCATCTTAAGGCACAAAGGCAAAACTTAAGAAAACTCAATGTACAAGTTAGTTAAGGGTTGTAACACATCCTATATCTCATATGAGGAGAATTTCAGGTCAGTTGCAAGGGCTGCATGGGCTATGGCATGAGATAGCACATGAGGAGAAGTGAATTCATAATATCATGACATGAGAATCCCAATTTCTCATGGGAAGGTTCTAGATGGTTCTAGATGATTCTAAACCACTCTATATAACATATAGAACTTGCTCAGATGCAAGGTTGGTGTAAGATTTGAGAGAAGAGAGAGTTGGCCATTTCACTTGCCTCCATTGCAAGTTGAAAGTGAATTCCATATTCTGAACCATTTCCATTCCTTTTTTCAATCTAAACACACTCCATTGATCATAGTGAAGCTGTGCAGATCAATTTGAGAGCAAAACCATGGTGAATTGAGGAATTGGAATTTGGATTTTCAAGGTTGCAAGTCAGAGTCAGATTTTGAGATTCAAGCATTCTCCATCCAATCTTTTGCAAACACAAGCTCTATCATCATCCAAGGAAGGTTTCTGAAGAATTACAAGGCTTGAAGTGAAGGTTTCCTCCATCTGTGAATCAAGAAATACCAGGTTTGCAAAATTCATTCTACACCATAATTTATGCATAATTAGGTAGAATGGTTAGGTTAGAACTGTTAGAGACCAATAGGAGATCGATTCTGAGCAGTTTGAGAGTAATTGGTGAAGTTTCAGTTGGTGTCACCATTTTTGTTTGGACCAAGAACTCGAGCTATGGTGAGTTATAGAATGAATTAGATATCAAGAATCAGTCAGTGTGAGTTGGTGATTAATCTGAGGTAGTTAATTGCAAGAATTGTTGAAGTTGATGATTGAGCATATCTTTGATCTTGGATCGGGTTTGAGGATTTAGGATGATTCAATTAATTTCAAGACCATGGTTAGATTCAGCGTGGAATTCTGGGCAGGTTAAGGTTTGGAATTTTGATTTTCCATGGAGAATTGATGGGGTTCGAGTTTGGGGGAAGATGGAGCTTGAAGCTCTGCATTTCCATGGCTTCAGTTAGAACCCTAGCTGGAGGAAGAAGATGAAGAGAGGGCCATTGGATCAGGCGTGGACCCTTTGACTGAGGGGAGATCCAGGGGCCAGGATTTAATTTCATTTGAAGAGGGAATCTGAAACCAACATGAAACGCATCGTTTCATTAAAAGGGTTTTGGGCTCAACTGATGTTTGCACCCCCTTTCGTGGCCCACTTGGTTTTTTAACTGAATTTGGTTACTTTTCACACCGTGGTTTTCTTCATTTTCTTTATATTTCTGATTCAATTTCTGATTGAATTGGGCCTAGCACGCATGACTAACTGCACCCCCATTTTGAGCCCATTCATGAAATGAACTATCTGGCATTGCTATCTGCACCTAGGTTTTCTCATTTTAATTTATTTTTCTCCATTTTATTTTAATCTTTGAAAAATCATAATAAATAGGAAATTAATGATTTTTGCATGGGGATTTTTTCTCCCATTTCATGATAATGTCTAGAAAATTATAAAATCAAAATATTTGCATTTCTAATATTTTTTGTATATTTTCTCTTTTAATAGCTTTTAATTCATTTTATGTTGATGCATAGTTTTGTAGAATTTTGTTTAGCTAGTTCCCTTTATATTTTTGCACCATTCTTTTTAGGATAGTTATATTAGGACTTTAACTCCCCCATGGATTTATTCCATAATTTTGTGATGAATTTTAGGTTAGCTTTGATTAGATGACATTAGGTTGTGTAAAATTAGGTTAATCCTTAACATAGGTCCACAATAACACTAGAATTTTGGGTTTCTAGGTCAAGATAGACATTGGGGCATATAAGGGTATTAAGGGTAGATATATAAGATCCCCTAGAAATTATATTAGGTTTTAATGTAGTGGTATACTATTTTTAGATGATTTTTGTAGTTGATGATTGTTTGTGTTGCCCTTGGAGGCTTGTATTTTTATTTGCTTTGCTTTGTGGGCTTGGAGAGCTTGGTATTGCTTTGAAAAGCATTGAGGAGCATAGTAGGAGCATTGAAGAGCATTGAGGAGCTTCAGAGCTTGATCTTGTTTGTTTTGTTGTTTGTTTTAGGGTTAGGGATTAGGAAGAGTTTAGACCTAGTTAACTTCTTTCTTAAACATGGATGGTATCTTTCACCTCCATTCCTCCCTATGATTCAAAGTCCTTCCATGGTATTCACCTCTCTCCTTTGGAGGGATAATTGATTGTACCTAGGAAGTAGAACTTTTGAGGGAACCATTCCTTTGATGTTGAACCCTTATAGGTCACCTTTGGTGGTCAATAAGCAGTAATACCCTAGCTTATCCAGTTAAGTGATTTCCTCTGGTTTGAATATCTTGAGAGATGTTGAGCTTGAGTTTGAAGATGGATACTTCATTGAAGAGTATGGAGGAGGATGAGTCCTTAAGCATTGCCATTCCAGCTGAAGCTTGAAGAGCAACAAGAGTAAGTTGATACTTGAAGACCCCTGAAGATGAAGTAAAGACTGAATGAGGAGCTGAGGCTTGAAGACTGAAGGATGAAGTTGACACTTCTAAGTGATTGAAGAATACTCTGAGAAGCTGAAGCTTGCAGGTAAAGAAGACCAAGTTGAGACTGGTAAAGCAAGGAGAGCTTGAGAGCTTGAAGACTAAGTTGATACTTAGGAAGAAGATTCAATTGAGATTGATTCTGAAGAGTTGAAGCTTGAAGAACAAAGGATAAGTTGATACTTACTTTGATACTTGGAGATCCTGAAGGAATCAAGTTGATAATTGTGGTTAATGGTGAAGCTTGAAGGTGGAGCTGATCAAGGAGCTGAAGCTCAGAGAAGATAAGTTGAAACTTATGTTGAAGGGTTGAAACCTGGAAGAGCAAATTGATATTTGTCAAGAGTGATGAAGTCTGAAGACTGAGTTGCTGTTGGAAGAGCTGAAGCTTGGAGTTGAGAGGGGAGTTGATCTGCTTTCTTTTCTTTTTTCTTCTCTGTATTGATGTGTTTTGTTTGACTTGCTTGATGCATTAGAGTAAGTTCATATCTAGAATAAGTAGAATCTAGGAGCATGATTGCACTAGAGGTTGAGTTGCTCCCTCTGCTTGTATTGTTACTGTGTGGCTTTGCTTGTGGGTATTCGGTAGAGCCCAGCTCCCTTGCCCATGTGGTTTATGTTGCTTGATAGCATGTTTTATTTTATTTCTTCTGTATGATTGCAGTTTACTGTATCTTGCTTGATAGCATGTTGTTTATTTCAGTATGATTACTGTTATCCATTCTGGCTTGAGGTTGAGATGAGCTTGTGGAGGCTGAAGCCCCACACACATTTCCTCCCTCACTTGCATTGCATGCATTTTACTGTTAAGCTGATGCTTTGTCTGTTTTGGTGTATCATTGACATGATCCCTTAGGACTCTCATTTCCTTTGATAAGGAATTGATGATAGAACTTTAGGTTGAAACCTATGCATGACAACTTCTAGGAGTTCCATGTTCAAACCTCAACCATAGGATGAATCCTTGGCATGACAACAGTAGGACTTGATAGTCTCCCTCCTAGTTGGGCCTGTTCTCTTCTCATCTCAAAACAGTTTAAGATAGAGTAATCATGAATGATTTCTTTCGTACGTTACGAGCCTTAAGCTACCTGAGAAAGGATTGTGGGAGAGTTTCTTTGCCACAGTCTGGATGTTTAGTATGGTACCCTTTGGGTGACATGCGACGCATTCACTCTCAGGTCATAGTCTTTAGTGCGATTGAAATTGCAAACACAATAAAAAACACTTCTTTCGTAAAAGACAAGAAATAAAGCGTAGTGTCCCGAACTACGTGAGCTCTGATCTCTCATACCTGTTGAGAGTACGTAGGCACAGTACTGATGTATTGGCGAGCTACCTTCCCCATAACCCGTCGTAGGTCGAACTACGTTGACTCTGATTTCTCGTTCTCTGATGAGAATACGTAGGCATAAAGCGCGATGCTTTGCCGAGTCATGTTTCTTTTCTGTTTTAAGCCAGCCTTGATAGGTAGATAGATAGAACCAACCCGTCCAGTAATCACAACAAGCGTGGATCCCGTCGAGTACGACGGACGTGAGGGGTGCTCATACCTTCCCCTCGCGTAACCGACTCCCGAACCCAAACAATGGTTGCGACGACCTTGTCTTACCCTTTTTTCGTTAGGTTTTTCCGATCGTTTCCTTTCTCGCTCTGAGGGATAAATAACGAAAGGTGGCGACTCTTCTGTTGTGCCGGCACCTTATTTTCGCGTAAGCGACAATAAGGACCTCTGATACAGGACCAAAAAACTCTGCTCTATCAAGAACAAACATCTGATAACCAAAACTCTGCTCTATCAAGAACAAACATCTGATAATAAAACTCTGCTCTATCAAGAACAAACATCTGATAATGAAACTCTGCTCTATCAAGAACAAACATCTGATAATGAGATCCTCAGACCCCAGTCATAAACCTGCTCTGTCAAGAACAAACATCTGATAATGAAACTCTGCTCTATCAAGAACAAACATCTGATAATGAGATCCTCAGACCCCAGTCATAAACCTGCTCTATCAAGAACAATCAACTGATAACCAGAACTCTGCTCTATCAAGAACAAACATCTGATAATGAGGTCTTCAGACCCCAGTCATAAACCTGCTATGTCAAGAACAAATGCACATCTGGTGATAAGATCCTCTGATCCCAATCAAAAACCTGCTCTGTCAAGAACAATCATATATCTGCAGATGAGAACCTCAGATCCCAACAAAACTGATCCACTATCAAGAAAACCAGGTGGTCTGAAGGTCAAAGTTTCCTGCAATAAACCCAACCCTGCTCACAGGTATGGACCTAAACTGACTCAAGTTCGGAATCCTATGCGTTCATCAGCGTCACAGACATTCAAGAGGGGTGATACGATACCCAGAAGGTGTGGCATCACCAGCTCATGAAGCGGCCTCACTCGGCTGAATCACAAATGATCGGTCCCCAGAGTCGACAATCCTCCAAACCAGCAACTGTCTCAACCCAAAGGGTTGAAAGAGAAGCCAACCGGGAGAACCTCGTCTGAGCGTGGATTTCATGAGACACTAGTGCCTGCAAAGCAAGCACGCGCCCACTAATTTCCACAACTAATGCTATGTTCACTCAAGCCTGGGTCTGGCTTCTCACTCATCAGAATGCCCTTCCCACAACAGCACAGATAATCATATCATACTGAAAATAAAATGCGGGAAATAAAATGCGATAAATAAACACAACCCAACAAGTAATCATACAAGTGCTAGGATTGACTCTCGCAGGGGACGTCGGATCCCCAAACTGACTCGCATACGGGACGTTGGATCCCTAGGAAACTATCAATTCCCCAGCAGAGTCGCCAGCTGTCGCTTCCGTGAAAATAAGGTGCCGGCAGAACAGAAGAGTCGCCACCTTTCGTTATTTATCCCTCGGAGCGGGAAAGGAAATGATCGGAAAAACCTGACGAAAAAAGGGTAAGATAAGGTCGTCGCAACCGTTGTCTGGGTTCGGGAGTCGGTTACGCAAGGGGAAGGTATTAGCACCCCTCACGTCCATCGTACTCGATGGGATCCACGCTTGTTGTGTTTACTGGAAGAGTTGGTTTATCTATCTACCTATCAAGGCTGGCTTAAAAAGAAAAGAAAAATGACTCGGAAAAGCGTCGCGCTTTATGCCTACGTATTCTCATCAGAGAATGAGAAATCAGAGTCAACGTAGTTCGACCTACTACGGGATATGGGGAAGGTAGCTCGCCAATACATCAGTATTGTGCCTACGTACTCTCAACAGGCATGAGAGATCAGAGCTTACGTAGTTCGGGACACTACGCGTTATGGGGATTCAGATTCATCTGTTTTATCGAGTAGGGTTAAACAACAGTTCCAGCAGTTAGGGACAAAGCCTGTTTGCGTTGGCGCTGAAGTTTAACGACACTCTTTTCTTCAGAAAAACTTTCCTTTGAATTATGGGCCCACGGGGCAAAAAAGGTTTGAAGTTTGTTTTCTGTCTTTTACGGAAGAAGTGTTTTTTATTGTGTTTGCAATTTCAATCGCACTAAAGACTATGACCTGAGAGTGAATGCGTCGCATGTCACCCAAAGGGTGCCATACTAAACATCCAGACTGTGGAAAAGAAACTCTCCCACAATCCTTTCTCAGATAGCTTAAGGCTCGTAACGTACGAAAGAAATCATTCATGATTACTGTATCTTAAGCTGTTTTGAGATGAGAAGAGAACGGGCTCAACTACGGGGAGACTATCAAGTCCTACTGTTGTCATGCCAAGGATTCATCCTATGGTTGAAGTTTGAAACAGGGAACTCCTAGAAGTTATCATGCATAGGTTTCAACCTAAAGTTCTATCATCACTTCCTTATCAAAGGAAATGAGAGTCCTAAGGGATCATGTCAATGATACACCGAAACAAATAAAGCATCAGCTTAAACAGTAAACAGTAATACAGTAAAATGCATGCAATGCAAGTGAGGGAGGAAATGTGTGCGGGGCAACAGCCTCCACAAGCTCATCTCAACCTCAAGCCAGAATGAATAACAGCAATCATACTAAAAAGTAAAACAACATGCTATCAAGCAAGATAGTAAACTGCAATCATACAGAAGAAATAAAACATGCCATCAAGCAAAATAAACCACATGGGCAAGGGAGCTGGGCTCTACCGAATACCCGCAAGCAAAGCCATACAGTAACAATACAAGCAGAGGGAGCAACTCAACCTCTAGTGCAATCATGCTCCTAGCTTAAATCTAGTCTAGATATGGACTTATTCTAATGCATCAAGCAAGTCAAACAAGGCACATCAGTAATACAGAGGAGAAACAGACAAGAAAGTAGATCAACTCCTCTCTCAATTCTCAAGCTTCAGCTCTTCTGACAGCAACTCAGTCTTCAGACCTCAATCACTCTTGACAAATATCAATTTGCTTCTCCAGGTTTCAACCCTTCAACATAAGTTTCAACTTATTCTCTCTTCTCTAAGCTTCAGCTCCTTAATCAGTTCCACCTTCAGGCTTCACTCTTAACCACAAGTATCAACTTGATTCCTTCAGGATCTCCAAGCTCCAAAGTAAGTGTCAACTTATCCTTTGTTCTTCAAGCTTCAGCTCTTCAGTCAATCTCAATTGAATCCTCTTCATAAGTGTCAACTTAGTCTTCAAGCTTCAGCTCTCTTTGCTTCACCAGTCTCAACTAGCTTTCCCCTACAAGCTTCAGCTTCTCAGAGTAGCCTTTAATCACTTAGAAGTGTCAACTTCATCCTTCAATCTTTAAGCCTCAACTCTTCATTCAGTCTTTACTGGATATTCATTGGGTCTTCAAGTATCAACTTGCTCTTCTTGCTCTCCAAGCCTCAGCTGCAATGGCAATGCTCAAGGAATCATCCTCTTCCATACTCTTCAGTGAAGTCTTCATCTTCACACTCAAGCCCAACATCTCTCAAGATTCTCAACCCTGAAGAAATCACTTAACTGGATAAGCTGGGGTGTTAAACTGCTTATTGACCACCAAAGGTGACCTATAAGGGTTTAACATCAAAAGAATGGTTCCCTCAAAGGTTCTACTTCTTAGGTACCATCACTTATCCCTCCAAAGGAGGGAGGTGAATACCATGGAAGGACCTTGAATCATGGGGAGGAATGGAGGTGAAAGATACCATCCATGTTTAAGAAAGAAATTAACTAGGTCTAAGCTCTTCCTAATTCCTAACCCTAAAACAACAACAAAACAAACAAGACTTCAAGCTCTCAAGCTACTTCTTCAATCTCCAAGTCTTCCACTATGCTCCTCCATGCTCCTCAAAGCAAGACCAAGCCCACCAAGCCAACAAAGCAAAGCAAAACAAAATACAAGCCCACAAGGGCAACACAAGCAACAATCAACCACAAAAATCAATTAAAAATAGTATACTACTATATTAAAATCTAATATAATTTCTAGGAGATCCTACATACCTACCCTTAATACCCTATATGCCCCAATATCTAACTTGACCTAGAAACCCAAAATTCTAGTGTTATTGTGGACCTATGTTAAGGATTAACCTAATTCTATACACCCTAAAGTCATCTAATCAAAACTAATCAAAAATTAATCAAAAAATTATGGAATAAATCCAGAGGGGAGCTAAAGTCCTAATCTAACTATCCTAAAAATAATGACCCTAAAATTCAAAGGTAACTAGCTAAACAAAATTCTACAAATCTATGCATCAACATAAAATGAATTAAAAGCTATTAAAAGAGAAAATACACAAAAAATATTAAAAATGCATGAAATGATAATATTTTGATTTTATAATTTTCTAGACAATAACATGAAATGGGAGAAAAAATCCCCATGTAAAAATCATCATTTTTCTATTTAATATGATTTTTCAAAGATTAAAATAAAATGGAGAAAAGAAAATAAAAATGGGAAAACATTGGTGCAGATAGCAATTCAGTGCAGTTCAAAATGCAGATTGGCTTAAAACGGGGGTGGGATTAGTAATGCGCTAGGCCCAGTTTTTAATCAGAAAATCAATTCAGAAAATATAAAGAAAAAGAAAAGACCACGGTGCAAAGAGTAGAGAAATTCAGTTCAAAACATCAATGGGCCATGGATGGGGGTGTGGATATCAATTAAGCCCAATATCCCATTTAATGAAACGCTTCGTTTTGGGGTATCCTCATATTTCCCTCTTCAAATGAAATTAAATCACAGCCTTTGGATCTCCACTCAGTCAATGAGTCCACGCATGATCAAACGGCCATGTCTTTATCTTCTTCCTCCAGCTAGGGTTTGAATGAAGAAGCCATGGAAACAGAGCTTCATAGCTCAAGCTTCTCCCAACTCGTATCACCTCAATTCTCAACCAAAATCCATGGTTCAAAACCCTAATCTATTCTAAATTCCATGCTGATCACAACCATAGCCTTAGAATCAATTGAATCATCCCCAATCTCTAAACCCGATCCAAGATAAAAAATAAGCTCAAACTTCAACTTTGACTATTCTTGAAATTGATTACCTCAGAATGATCACCACCTCACACTGGTTAAATCTTGATATTAAACTCATGTTATACCTCATCATACATCGTGTTCTTGATCAAAACAAAAATGGTGTCACTAACTCAAACTTCACCAATTGATCTCAAACTTCCCATAATCCATCTCCTACTTGTCTCTAACCATTCTAACCTAACAATTCTAACTAATTATGCTTAAATTATGGTGTAGAAGAAAAGTTACAAACCTGTCAAATCTTGATTATCAGGTAGGGGAAACCTCCACTTCAACCTCTCAAATTCTTCAGAAACCTTCCTTGATTGATGATAAAGCTTTTGTTTGCAAAAAATTTGATCAAGAAAGCCTGAATCTCCAAACCCGATTGTGACTTGCAACCTCCAAAATCCAAATGCCAACTCTTCAATTCTTCATGATCTTGCCTTCAATTTGGTATGCACACATTCAGTGTGATCAATGGAAGGTATTCGGATTGAAAGAAGCAATGGAAATGATGTGAAAAGTGGAATTTGATTTCAACTTGCAATGGAAGCAATTGAAATGGCTATCTCACTCTCCTCTCTAATCTCTCACCAACCTTGCATCTGAGCAAGTTCTAATCCATATATAGGATGGTTCAGACCCCTCTAGAACCTTCTGGAATCATCCAATGAGAATTTGGGATTCTCATGCCATGAGTTTTTGATTTCATCTCATCTCACATGCCATGGTTTGGATGTGTAGCTTGGAAATTTCAATTTCCAACTTTGACTTATTTAACTTATGCCTTCATTTTAGGTCATTTTTACCATTTTTTGCTACAAGCCTTTTCAACATCTCATGACCTCCTTACTAGCCTTAAAACATCATTTTAAGCAAGTTTGATGTTGAAGATTTTTCCATTTGAAGCTTGGAAATAGGAGTTATGGCCTTATGCTTGAAATGACCTATAATCTCCAAATGACCAAAATGCCCTTGATTTGTCAAAGCCATAACTTGAGTTCTACAAATCCTATCAAGGACTTCTAGTACTCTCTAGAAAGCTAAGAAGATAAGGAATAACATTCATGTTGACCATAAGTTCATAGGAATCATCCTTCTTGGGCAAACGTTTGGTGCAAGTTGGGTGACTTTCAAGGCCCCAGATTCACATACCTCAGATGACCTGTAACTTGTTAAAGCCATAACTTGAGCTCTACAAATCCTATCAAGGACTTATAGTACTCAAATTAAAGCTAAGAGAAAGCTCTACAACATTCATGTTGGGGGTAAGATGAGATGACAACTACATCTTGAGCTAAACTTCCTTGAAGTTAGGGGTCAAACTAGGGGATTTTACACTGTCAAGCCTTAGAAACCCTAGCTTGAAACTTCTCAAACTTCAATCATGATGAGTTGATCTTGGAATCATCCTTATAGCATCTCAATGCATCAATCCATGATCACATGGCTCTTAGATTAGGTCTCAACCCTCTCCAAATCATCAGTAGGCCTAGGGTTGACTCAGTCAAACCCTAATTACACCACTCATGGCTGAGTCTTCTTAAACTTGCACCATGACCTACCTAGGCTTCATGATGGATTTCAAGACATCTCATAAGCTCTCTCAAAGCTTCAAGTCCATCCTCATGGCTTCAAAATCATCTAAGGAGCTCCCACAACTCTCAAGTTAGGAGGCACACAACCTTGGTTTCAACCAATCTCTCTGAGGATTTCTTAGCTTCTCTGACAAAGATATCAACCCTTGAACACTTGAATAACCTTCTTGGCTATCTTCAAAGTCTTGATTGGTACTCATACCTCTTGAACTCTTGCATACATGTCAATGAAATGCAAGTGATAATGCTAATGTGAATGAGATGAACCACAGGCTAGGTAAAGAAATGTTGGTCAAATTTTGGGGTGCAACATATACCCAACGAAACTGACCGGAGCCTGAACGCTCAACGTAATAACCCGAGTCTGGATAGTCAACGAAAAAGACAAGAGCCTGAACAATCAACGTAATCACCAGAGTCTGGATACCCAACGAGACTGACCGGAGCCTGAACGCTCAACGTAATATTTGGAGTCTGGATACTCAACGAAACTGACCGGATCCTGAATGCTCAACGTAATAAATGGAGTTATGATACTCAACGAAAATGATTGGATCCTGAACGCTCAATGCAATGGCCGGAGTCTGGATACTCAACGAAAATGACCGGAGCCTGACCGCTCAACTTATTGACCGGAGTATGGATACTCAACGAAAATGATCGGAGCCTGAACGTTCAACGTAATGACAGGAGTCTAGATACTCAACGAAAATGACCTGAGTCTGAACCCTCAACGTAATAACCGGAGTCAGGATACTCAACGAAAGTAACCGGAGCCTGAACGCTCAATGTAATAATCGGAGTCTGGATACTCAACAAAATGATCGGAGCCTGACGCTCAACTTAATAACCGAAGTCTGGATACTCAACGAAAATGACCGGAGCCTGAACGCTCAATGTAATAACCGGAGTCTGGATACCCAACGAAACTGACCGGAGCCTGAACGCTCAACGTAATAATCAGAATCTGGATACTCAACGAAACTGACCGGAGCCTGAACGGTTAACGTAATTACCGGAGTCTGGATACTCAACGAAAATGACCGGAGCCTGAACGATCAACGAAATCACCGGAGTCTGGATACCCAACAAAACTGACCGGAGTCTGAACGCTCAACGTAATATTTGGAGTCTGGATACTCAATGAAACTCACCAGATCCTGAACGCTCAACGTAATAAATGGAGTTATGATACTCAACGAAAATGACTGGATCCTGAACGCTATATATAATGACCGGAGTCTGGATACTCAATGAAAATGACCAGAGCCTGAACGCTCAACGTATTGACCGGAGTATGGATACTCAACGAAAATGACCAGAGCCTGAACGTTCAACATAATGACAGGAGTCTAGATACTCAACAAAAATGACCGGAGTCTGAACCCTCAACGTAATAACCGGAGTCTGGATACTCAACGAAAATGACCGGAGCCTGAACGCTCAACATAATAATCGGAGTCTAGATACTCAACGAAAATGATCGGAGCCTGACGCTCAACTTAATAACCAGAGTCTGGATACTCAACGAAAATGACCGGAGCCTAAACGCTCAACGTAATAACTAGAGTCTGGATACCCAACGAAACTGACCGAAGCCTGAACGCTCAACGTAATAACCGGAGTCTGGATACCCAACGAAACTTACCAGAGCCTGTACGCTCAACATAATAACCAGAGTCTGGATACCCAACGAAACTGACCGGAGCCTGAACGCTAAAAGTAATAACCGGAATCTGGATACTCAACGAAACTGACCGGAGCCTGAACGCTCAACGTAATAACCCGAGTCTGGATAGTCAACGAAAATGACCGGAGCCTGAACGATCAACGTAATCACCGGAGTCTGGATACCCAACGAAACTGACCGGAGCCTGAACGCTCAACGTAATATTTGGAGTCTGGATACTCAACGAAACTGACCGGATCCTGAATGCTCAACGTAATAAATGGAGTTATGATACTCAATGAAAATGACTGGATCCTGAACGCTCAACGTAATGACCGGAGTCTGGATACTCAACGAAAATGACCGGAGCCTGACCGCTCAACGTATTGACCGGAGTATGGATACTGAATGAAAATGATCGGAGCCCGAACGTTCAACGTAATGACAGGAGTCTAGATACTCAACAAAAATGACAGGAGTCTGAACCCTCAACGTAATAACCGGAGTCAGGATACTCAACGAAAATAACCGGAGTCTGAACGCTCAACGTAATAATCGGAGTCTGGATACTCAACAAAATGATCGGAGCCTGACGCTCAACTTAATAACCAGAGTCTGGATACCCAACGAAACTTACCGTAGCCTGAACGCTCAACATAATAACCAGAGTCTGGATACCCAACGAAACTGACCGGAGCCTGAACGCTAAACGTAATAATCGGAATCTGGATACTCAACGAAACTGACCGGAGCCTGAACGCTCAATGTAATAACTCGGGTCTGGATAGTCAATGAAAATGACCGGAGCCTGAACGATCAACGTAATCACCGGAGTCTGGATACCCAACGAAACTGACCGGAGCCTGAACGCTTAACGTAATATTTGGAGTCTGGATACTCAACGAAACTGACCTGATCCTGAACGCTCAACGTAATAAATGGAGTTATGATACTCAACGAAAATGACTGGATCCTGAACGCTCTATATAATGACCGGAGTCTGGATAGTCAACGAAAATGACCGGAGCCTGAACGCTCAACGTATTGACCGGAGTATGGATACTCAACGAAAATGATCAGAGCCTGAACGTTCAACGTAATGACAGGAGTCTAGATACTCAACGAAAATGACCGGAGTCTAGAGACTCAACGAAAATGACCGGAGTCTGAACGCTCAACATAATAATCGGAGTCTGGATACTCAACGAAAATGATCGGAGCCTTACGCTCAACTTAATAACCGGAGTCTGGATACTCAACGAAAATGACTGGAGCCTGAACGCTCAACGTAATAACTAGAGTCTGGATACCCAACGAAACTGACCAAAGCCTGAACGCTCAACGTAATAACCGAATTCTGGATACCCAACGAAACTTACCGGAGCCTGAACGCTCAACATAATAACAAGAGTCTGGATACCCAACGAAACTGACCGGAGCCTGAACGCTAAATGTAATAATCGGAATCTGGATACTCAACGAAACTGACCGGAGCCTGAACGCTCAACGTAATAACCCGAGTCTGGATAGTCAACGAAAATGACCGGAGCCTGAACGATCAACGTAATCACCGGAGTCTGGATACCCAACGAAACTGACCGGAGCCTGAACGCTCAACGTAATATTTGGAGTCTGGATACTCAACGAAACTGACCGGATCCTGAATGCTCAACGTAATAAATGGAGTTATGATACTCAACGAAAATGACTGGATCCTGAACGCTCAATGTAATGACCAGAGTCTGCATACTCAACGAAAATGACCAGAGCCTGACCGCTCAACGTATTGACCAGAGTATGGATACTCAACGAAAATGATCGAAGCCTGAACGTTCAACGTAATGATAGGAGTCTAGATACTCAACGACAATGACCGGAGTGTGAACCCTCAACGTAATAACCGGAGTCAGGATACTCAACGAAAATAACCGGAGCCTGAATGCTCAACGTAATAATCGGAGTCTGGATACTCAACAAAATGATCGGAGCCTGACGCTCAACTTAATAACTAAAGTCTGGATACTCAACGAAAATGACCGGAGCCTGAACGCTCAACGTAATAACCGGATTCTGGATACCCAACGAAACTGACTGGAGCCTGAACGCTCAACGTAATAATCGGAATCTGGATACTCAACAAAACTGACCGGAGCCTGAACGCTTAACGTAATAACCCGGGTCTGGATAGTCAACGAAAATAACCGGAGCCTGAACGATCAACGTAATCACCGGAGTCTGGATACCCAACGAAACTGACCGGAGCCTGAACGCTCAACCTAATATTTGGAGTCTGGATACTCAATGAAACTGACCGGATCCTGAACGCTCAACGTAATAAATGGAGTTATGATACTCAACGAAAATAACTGGATCCTGAACGCTCTATATAATGACAGGAGTCTGGATACTCAACGAAAATGACCGGAGCCTGAACGCTCAACGTATTGACCGGAGTATGGATACTCAACGAAAATGATCAGAGCCTGAACGTTCAACGTAATGACAGGAGTCTAGATACTCAACGAAAATGACCGGAGTCTGAACGCTCAACATAATAATCGGAGTCTGGATACTCAACGAAAATGATCAGAGCCTTACGCTCAACTTAATAACCGGAGTCTAGATACTCAACGAAAATGACTGGAGCCTGAACGCTCAACGTAATAACTAGAGTTTGGATATCCAACGAAACTGACCGAAGCCTGAACGCTCAACGTAACAACCGGACTCTGGATACCCAACGAAACTTACCGGAGCCTGAACGCTCAACATAATAACCAGAGTCTGGATACCCAACGAAACTGACCGGAGCCTGAACGCTAAACGTAATATTCGGAATCTGGATACTCAACGAAACTGACCGGAGCCTGAACGCTCAATGTAATAACTCGAGTCTGGATAGTCAATGAAAATGACCGGAGCCTGAACGATCAACGTAATCACCGGAGTCTGGATACCCAACGAAACTGACCGGAGCCTGAACGCTCAACGTAATATTTGGAGTCTGGATACTCAACGAAACTGACCGGATCCTGAATGCTCAACGTAATAAATGGAGTTATGATACTCAACGAAAATGACTGGATCCTGAACGCTCAATGTAATGACCAGAGTCTGCATACTCAACGAAAATGACTAGAGCCTGACCGCTCAACATATTGACCAGAGTATGGATACTCAATGAAAATGATCGGAGCCTGAACTTTCAACGTAATGATAGGAGTCTAGATACTCAACGAAAATGACCGGAGTATGAACCCTCAACGTAATAACCGGAGTCAGGATACTCAACGAAAATAACCGGAGCCTGAACGCTCAACGTAATAATCGGAGTCTGGATACTCAACAAAATGATCGGAGCCTGACGCTCAACTTAATAACCAAAGTCTGGATACTCAACGAAAATGACCGGAGCCTGAACGCTCAACGTAATAACCGGAGTCTGGATACCCAACGAAACTCACTGGAGCCTGAACGCTCAACGTAATAATCGGAATCTGGATACTCAACAAAACTGACCGGAGCCTGAACGCTTAACGTAATAACCCGGGTCTGGATAGTCAACAAAAATGACCGGAGCCTGAACGATCAACGTAATCACCGGAGTCTGGATACCCAACGAAACTGACCGGAGCCTGAACGCTCAACGTAATATTTGGAGTCTGGATACTCAATGAAACTGACCAGATCCTGAACGCTCAACGTAATAAATGGAGTTATGATACTCAACGAAAATAACTGAATCCTGAACGCTCTATATAATGACTGGAGTCTGGATACTCAACGAAAATGACCGGAGCCTGAACGCTCAACGTATTGACCGGAGTATGGATACTCAACGAAAATGATCAGAGCCTGAACGTTCAACGTAATGACAGGAGTCTAGATACTCAACGAAAATTACCGGAGTCTGAACGCTCAACATAATAATCGGAGTCAGGATACTCAACGAAAATGATCGGAGCCTTACGCTCAACTTAATAACCGGAGTCTAGATACTCAACGAAAATGGCCGGAGCCTGAACGCTCAACGTAATAACTAGAGTCTGGATATCCAACGAAACTGACCGAAGCCTGAACGCTCAACGTAACAACCGGACTCTGGATACCCAACGAAACTAACCGGAGCCTGAACGCTCAACATAATAACCAGAGTCTGGATACCCAACGAAACTGACCGGAGCCTGAACGCTAAACGTAATAATCGGAATCTGGATACTCAACGAAACTGACCGGAGCCTGAACGCTCAATGTAATAACCCGAGTCTGGATAGTCAATGAAAATGACCGGAGCCTGAACGATCAACGTAATCACCGGAGTCTGGATACCCAACGAAACTGACCGGAGCCTGAACGCTCAACGTAATATTTGGAGTCTGGATACTCAACGAAACTGACCGGATCCTGAATGCTCAACGTAATAAATGGAGTTATGATACTCAACGAAAATGACTGGATCCTGAACGCTCAATGTAATGACCAGAGTCTGCATACTCAACGAAAATGACCAGAGCCTGACCGCTCAACGTATTGACCGGAGTATGGATACTCAACGAAAATGATCGTAGCCTGAACTTTCAACGTAATGATAGGAGTCTAGATACTCAACGAAAATGACCGGAGTATGAACCCTCAACGTAATAACCGGAGTCAGGATACTCAACGAAAATAACCGGAGCCTGAACGCTCAACGTAATAATCGGAGTCTGGATACTCAACAAAATGATCGGAGCCTGACGCTCAACTTAATAACCGAAGTCTGGATACTCAACGAAAATGACCGGAGCCTGAACGCTCAACGTAATAACCGGAGTCTGGATACCTAACGAAACTGACTGGAGCCTGAACGCTCAACGTAATAATCGGAATCTGGATACTCAACAAAACTGACCGGAGCCTGAACGCTTAACGTAATAACCCGGGTCTGGATAGTCAACAAAAATGACCGGAGCCTGAACGATCAACGTAATCACCGGAGTCTGGATACCCAACGAAACTGACCGGAGCCTGAACGCTCAACGTAATATTTGGAGTCTGAATACTCAATGAAACTGACCAGATCCTGAACGCTCAATGTAATAAATGGAGTTATGATACTCAACGAAAATAACTGGATCCTGAACGCTCTATATAATGACCGGAGTCTGGATACTCAACGAAAATGACCGGAGCCTGAACGCTCAACGTATTGACCGGAGTATGGATACTCAACGAAAATGATCAGAGCCTGAACGTTCAACGTAATGACAGGAGTCTAGATACTCAACGAAAATGACCGGAGTCTGAACGCTCAACATAATAATCGGAGTCTGGATACTCAACGAAAATGATCAGAGCCTTACGCTCAACTTAATAACCGGAGTCTAGATACTCAACGAAAATGACTGGAGCCTGAACGCTCAACGTAATAACTAGAGTTTGGATATCCAACGAAACTGACCGAAGCCTGAACGCTCAACGTAACAACCGGACTCTGGATACCCAACGAAACTTACCGGAGCCTGAACGCTCAACATAATAACCAGAGTCTGGATACCCAACGAAACTGACCGGAGCCTGAACGCTAAACGTAATATTCGGAATCTGGATACTCAACGAAACTGACCGGAGCCTGAACGCTCAATGTAATAACTCGAGTCTGGATAGTCAATGAAAATGACCGGAGCCTGAACGATCAACGTAATCACCGGAGTCTGGATACCCAACGAAACTGACCGGAGCCTGAACGCTCAACGTAATATTTGGAGTCTGGATACTCAACGAAACTGACCGGATCCTGAATGCTCAACGTAATAAATGGAGTTATGATACTCAACGAAAATGACTGGATCCTGAACGCTCAATGTAATGACCAGAGTCTGCATACTCAACGAAAATGACCAGAGCCTGACCGCTCAACATATTGACCAGAGTATGGATACTCAATGAAAATGATCGGAGCCTGAACTTTCAACGTAATGATAGGAGTCTAGATACTCAACGAAAATGACCGGAGTATGAACCCTCAACGTAATAACCGGAGTCAGGATACTCAACGAAAATAACCGGAGCCTGAACGCTCAACGTAATAATCGGAGTCTGGATACTCAACAAAATGATCGGAGCCTGACGCTCAACTTAATAACCAAAGTCTGGATACTCAACGAAAATGACCGGAGCCTGAACGCTCAACGTAATAACCGGAGTCTGGATACCCAACGAAACTCACTGGAGCCTGAACGCTCAACGTAATAATCGGAATCTGGATACTCAACAAAACTGACCGGAGCCTGAACGCTTAACGTAATAACCCGGGTCTGGATAGTCAACGAAAATGACCGGAGCCTGAACGATCAACGTAATCACCGGAGTCTGGATACCCAACGAAACTGACCGGAGCCTGAACGCTCAACGTAATATTTGGAGTCTGGATACTCAATGAAACTGACCAGATCCTGAACGCTCAACGTAATAAATGGAGTTATGATACTCAACGAAAATAACTGAATCCTGAACGCTCTATATAATGACTGGAGTCTGGATACTCAACGAAAATGACCGGAGCCTGAACGCTCAACGTATTGACCGGAGTATGGATACTCAACGAAAATGATCAGAGCCTGAACGTTCAACGTAATGACAGGAGTCTAGATACTCAACGAAAATTACCGGAGTCTGAACGCTCAACATAATAATCGGAGTCAGGATACTCAACGAAAATGATCGGAGCCTTACGCTCAACTTAATAACCGGAGTCTAGATACTCAACGAAAATGGCCGGAGCCTGAACGCTCAACGTAATAACTAGAGTCTGGATATCCAACGAAACTGACCGAAGCCTGAACGCTCAACGTAACAACCGGACTCTGGATACCCAACGAAACTAACCGGAGCCTGAACGCTCAACATAATAACCAGAGTCTGGATACCCAACGAAACTGACCGGAGCCTGAACGCTAAACGTAATAATCGGAATCTGGATACTCAACGAAACTGACCGGAGCCTGAACGCTCAATGTAATAACCCGAGTCTGGATAGTCAATGAAAATGACCGGAGCCTGAACGATCAACGTAATCACCGGAGTCTGGATACCCAACGAAACTGACCGGAGCCTGAACGCTCAACGTAATATTTGGAGTCTGGATACTCAACGAAACTGACCGGATCCTGAATGCTCAACGTAATAAATGGAGTTATGATACTCAACGAAAATGACTGGATCCTGAACGCTCAATGTAATGACCAGAGTCTGCATACTCAACGAAAATGACCAGAGCCTGACCGCTCAACGTATTGACCGGAGTATGGATACTCAACGAAAATGATCGTAGCCTGAACTTTCAACGTAATGATAGGAGTCTAGATACTCAACGAAAATGACCGGAGTATGAACCCTCAACGTAATAACCGGAGTCAGGATACTCAACGAAAATAACCGGAGCCTGAACGCTCAACGTAATAATCGGAGTCTGGATACTCAACAAAATGATCGGAGCCTGACGCTCAACTTAATAACCGAAGTCTGGATACTCAACGAAAATGACCGGAGCCTGAACGCTCAACGTAATAACCGGAGTCTGGATACCTAACGAAACTGACTGGAGCCTGAACGCTCAACGTAATAATCGGAATCTGGATACTCAACAAAACTGACCGGAGCCTGAACGCTTAACGTAATAACCCGGGTCTGGATAGTCAACAAAAATGACCGGAGCCTGAACGATCAACGTAATCACCGGAGTCTGGATACCCAACGAAACTGACCGGAGCCTGAACGCTCAACGTAATATTTGGAGTCTGAATACTCAATGAAACTGACCAGATCCTGAACGCTCAATGTAATAAATGGAGTTATGATACTCAACGAAAATAACTGGATCCTGAACGCTCTATATAATGACCGGAGTCTGGATACTCAATGAAAATGACCGGAGCCTGAACGCTCAACGTATTGACCGGAGTATGGATACTCAACGAAAATGATCAGAGCCTGAACGTTCAACGTAATGACAGGAGTCTAGATACTCAACGAAAATGACCGGAGTCTGAACGCTCAACATAATAATCGGAGTCTGGATACTCAACGAAAATGATCGGAGCCTTACGCTCAACTTAATAACCGGAGTCTGGATACTCAACGAAAATTACCAGAGCCTGAACGCTCAACGTAATAACTAGAGTCTGGATACCCAACGAAACTGACCGAAGCCTGAATGCTCAACGTAACAACCGGACTCTGGATACCCAACGAAACTTATCGGAGCCTGAACGCTCAACATAATAACCAGACTCTGGATACCCAACGAAACTGACCGGAGCCTGAACGCTAAACGTAATAATCGGAATCTGGATACTCAACGAAACTGACCGGAGCCTGAACGCTCAATGTAATAACCCGAGTCTGGATAGTCAATGAAAATGATCGGAGCCTGAACGATCAACGTAATCACCGGAGTCTGGATACCCAAGGAAACTGACCGGAGCCTGCACGCTCAACGTAATATTTGGAGTTATGATACTCAACGAAAATGACTGGATCTTGAACGCTCAATGTAATGACCGGAGTCTGGATACTCAACGAAAATGACCGGAGCCTGACCGCTCAACGTATTGACCGGAGTATGGATACTCAACGAAAATGATCGGAGCCTGAACGTTCAACGTAATGACGGGAGTCTAGATACTCAACGAAAATGACCGGAGTATGAACCCTCAACGTAATAACCGGAGTCAGGATACTCAACGAAAATAACCGGAGCGTGAACGTTCAACGTAATAATCGGAGTCTGGATACTCAACAAAATGATCGTAGCCTGACGCTGAACTTAATAACCGGAGTCTGGATACTCAACGAAAATGACCGGAGCCAGAACGCTCAACGTAATAACCGGAGTCTGGATACCCAACGAAACTGACCGGAGCCTGAACGCTCAACGTAATAATCAGAATCTGGATACTCAATGAAACTTACCGGAGCCTGAACGGTTAACGTAATAACCCGAGTCTAGATAGTCAACGAAAATGACCGGAGCCTGAACGATCAACGTAATCACCATAGTCTGGATACTCAACGAAACTGACCGGAGCCTGAACGCTCAACGTAATAACCCGAGTCTGGATAGTCAACGAAAATGACCGGAGCCTGAACGATCAACGTAATCACCGGAGTCTGGATACCCAACGAAACTAACCGGAGCCTGAACGCTCAACGTAATATTTGGGGTCTGGATACTCAACGAAACTGACCGGATCCTGAACGCTCAACGTAATAAATGGAGTTATGATACTCAACGAAAATGACTGGATCTTGAACGCTCAATGTAATGACCGGAGTCTGGATACTCAACGAAAATGACCGGAGCCTGACCGTTCAACGTATTGACCGGAGTATGGATACTCAACGAAAATGATCGGAGCCTGAACGTTCAACGTAATGACAGGAGTCTAGATACTCAACGAAAATGACCGGAGTCTGAACCCTCAACGTAATAACCGGAGTCAGGATACTGAACGAAAATAACCGGAGCCTGAACGCTCAACATAGTAATCATTGTCTGGATACTCAACGAAAATGATCGGAGCCTGACGCTCAACTTAATAACCGGAGTCTGGATACTCAACGAAAATGACCGGAGCCTGAACGCTCAACGTAATAACTGGAGTCTGAATACCCAACGAAACTGACCGGAGCCTGAACGCTCAACGTAATAACCGGAGTCTGGATACCCAACGAAACTTACCGGAGCCTGAACGCTCAACATAATAACCGGAGTCTAGATACCCAACGAAACTGACCGGAGCCTGAACGCTCAACGTAATAATCGGAATCTGGATACTCAACGAAACTGACCGGAGCCTGAACGTTCAACGTAATAACCCGAGTTTGGATAGTCAACAAAAATGACCGGAGCCTGAACGATCAACGTAATCACCGGAGTCTGGATACCCAACGAAACTGACCGGAGCCTGAACGCTCAACATAATATTTGGAGTCTGGATACTCAACGAAACTGACCGGATCCTGAATGCTCAACCTAATAAACGGAGTTATGATACTCAACGAAAATGACTGGATCCTGAACGCTCAATGTAATGACCAGAGTCTGCATACTCAACGAAAATGACCGGAGCCTGACCGCTCAACATATTGACCGGAGTATGGATACTCAACAAAATTGATCGGAGCCTGAACGCTCAACTTAATAGCCGGAGTCTGGATACTCAACGAAAATGACCGGAGCCTGAACGCTCAACATAATGACCGGAGTCTGGATACTCAACGAAAATAACCGTAGCCTGAACGCTCAACGTAATAATCGGAGTCTGGATAATCAACAAAATGATCGGAGCCTGACGCTCAATTTAATAACCGGAGTCTGGATACTCAACAAAAATGACCGGAGCCTGAACGCTCAAAGTAATAACCGGAGTCTGGATACCCAACGAAACTGACTGGAGCCAGAACGCTCAACGTAATAATCGGAATCTGGATACTCAACGAAACTGACTGGAGCCTGAATGCTTAACGTAATAACCCGGGTCTGGATAGTCAACGAAAATGACCGGAGCCTGAACGATCAACGTAATCACCGGAGTCTGGATACCCAAAGAAACTGACCAGAGCCTGAACGCTCAACGTAATATTTGGAGTCTGGATACTCAACGAAACTGACCAGATCCTGAACGCTCAACGTAATAAATGGAGTTATGATACTCAACGAAAATGACTGGATCCTGAACGCTCTATATAATGACCGGAGTCTGGATACTCAACGAAAATGACCGGAGCCTGAACGCTCAACGTATTGACCGGAGTATGGATACTCAACGAAAATGATGAGAGCCTGAACGTTCAACGTAATGACAGGAGTCTAGATACTCAACGAAAATGACCGGAGTCTGGAGACTCAACGAAAATGACCGAAGCCTGAACGCTCAACATAATAATCGGAGTCTGGATACTCGACGAAAATGATCGGAGCCTTACGCTCAACTTAATAACCGGAGTCTGGATACTCAACGAAAATGACCGGAGCCTGAACACTCAACGTAATAACTAGAGTCTGGATACCCAATGAAACTGACCGAAGCCTGAACGCTCAACGTAATAACCGGACTCTGGATACCCAACGAAACTTACCGGAGCCTGAACGCTCAACATAATAACCAGAGTCTGGATACCCAACGAAACTGACCGGAGCCTGAACGCTAAACGTAATAATCGGAATCTGGATACTCAACGAAACTGACCGGAGCCTGAAGGTCAACGTAATAACCCGAGTCTGGATAGTCAATGAAAATGACCGGAGCCTAAACGATCAACGTAATCACCGGAGTCTGGATACCCAACGAAACTGACCGGAGCCTGCACGATCAACGTAATATTTGGAGTCTGGATACTCAACGAAAATGACCGGAGCCTGAACGCTCAACGTAATAAATGGAGTTATGATACTCAACGAAAATGACTGGATCCTGAACGAAAATGATCGGAGCCTGGATACTCAATGTAATGACCGGAGTCTGGATACTCAACGAAAATGACCGGAGCCTGACCGTTCTACGTATTGACCGGAGTATGGATACTCAACGAAAATGATCGGAGCCTGAACGTTCAACGTAATGACAGGAGTCTAGATACTCAACGAAAATGACCGGAGTCTGAACCCTCAACGTAATAACCGGAGTCAGGATACTCAACGAAAATAACCGGAGCCTGAACGTTCAACGTAATAATCGGAGTCTGGATACTCAACAAAATGATCGGAGCTTGACGCTCAACTTAATAACCGGAGTCTGGATACTCAACGAAAATGACCGGAGCCTGAACGCTCAACGTAATAACCGGAGTCTAGATACCCAACGAAACTGACCGGAGCCTGAACGCTCAACGTAATAATCAGAATCTGGATACTCAACGAAACTGACCGGAGCCTGAACGGTTAACGTAATAACCCGAGTCTGGATAGTCAACGAAAATGACCGGAGCCTGAACGATCAACGTAATCACCATAGTCTGGATACTCAACGAAACTGACCGGAGCCTGAACGCTCAACGTAATAACCGGAGTCTGGATAGTCAACGAAAATGACCGGAGCCTGAACGATCAATGTAATCACCGGAGTCTGGATACCCAACGAAAATAACCGGAGCCTGAACGTTCAACGTAATAATCGGAGTCTGGATACTCAACAAAATGATCGGAGCCTGACGGTCAACTTAATAACCGGAGTCTGGATACTCAACGAAAATGACCGGAGCCTGAACGCTCAACGTAATAACCGGAGTCTGGATACCCAACGAAACTGACCGGAGCCTGAACGCTCAACGTAATAATCAGAATCTGGATACTCAACGAAACTGACCGGAGCCTGAACGGTTAACGTAATAACCCGAGTCTGGATAGTCAATGAAAATGACCGGAGCCTGAACGATCAACGTAATCACCATAGTCTGGATACTCAACGAAACTGACCGGAGCCTGAACGCTCAACGTAATAACCCGAGTCTGGATAGTCAATGAAAATGACCGGAGCCTGAACGATCAACGTAATCACCGGAGTCTGGATACCCAACGAAACTGACCGGAGCCTGAACGCTCAACGTAATATTTGGGGTCTAGATACTCAACGAAACTGACCAGATCCTGAACGCTCAACGTAATAAATGGAGATATGATACTCAACGAAAATGACTGGATCCTGAACGCTCTATATAATGACCGGAGTCTGGATACTCAACGAAAATGACCGGAGCCTGAACGATCAACGTATTGACCGGAGTATGGATACTCAACGAAAATGATCAGAGCCTAAACGTTCAACGTAATAACAGGAGTCTAGATACTCAACGAAAATGACTGGAGTCTGGAGACTCAACGAAAATGACCGAAGTCTGAATGCTCAACATAATAATCGGAGTCTGGATACTCAATGAAAATGATCGGAGCCTTACGCTCAACTTAATAACCGGAGTCTGGATACTCAACGAAAATGACCGGAGCCTGAACACTCAACGTAATAACTAGAGTCTGGATACCCAACGAAATTGACCGAAGCCTGAACGCTCAACGTAATAACCGGACTATGGATACCCAACGAAACTTACCGGAGCCTGAACGCTCAACATAATAACCAGAGTCTGGATACCCAACGAAACTGACCGGAGCCTGAACACTAAACGTAATAATCGAAATCTGGATACTCAACGAAACTGACCGGAGCCTGAACGCTCAATGTAATAACCCGAGTCTGGATAGTCAATGAAAATGACCGGAGCCTGAACGATCAACGTAATCACCGGAGTCTGGATACCCAACGAAACTGACCGGAGCCTGCACGCTCAACGTAATATTTGGAGTCTGGATACTCAACGAAAATGACCGGACCCTGAACGCTCAACGTAATAAATGGAGTTATGATACTCAACGAAAATGACTGGATCTTGAACGCTACATGTAATGACCGGAGTCTGGATACTCAACGAAAATGACCGGAGCCTGACCGTTCAACGTATTGACCGGAGTATGGATACTCAACGAAAATGATCGGAGCCTGAACGTTCAACGTAATGACAGGAGTCTAGATACTCAACGAAAATGACCGGAGTCTGAACCCTCAACGTAATAACCGGAATCAGGATACTCAAAGAAAATAACCGGAGCCTGAACGCTCAACGTAATAATCGGAGTCTGGATATTCAACAAAATGATCGGAGCCTGACGCTCAACTTAATAACCGGAGTCTGGATACTCAACGAAAATGACCGGAGCCTGAACGCTCAACGTAATAACCGGAGTCTGGATACCCAACGAAACTGACCGGAGCCTGAACGCTCAACGTAATAATCAGAATCTAGATATTCAACGAAACTGACTGGAGCCTGAACGGTTAACGTAATAACCCGAGTCTGGATATTCAACGAAAATGACCGGAGCCTGAACGATCAACTTAATCACCATAGTCTGGATGCTCAACGAAACTGACCGGAGCCTGAACGCTCAACGTAATAACCCGAGTCTGGATAGTCAACGAAAATGACCGGAGCCTGAACGATCAACGTAATCACCGGAGTCTGGATACCCAACGAAACTGACCGGAGCCTGAATGCTCAACGTAATATTTGGGGTCTGGATACTCAACGAAACTGACCGGATCCTGAACGCTCAACGTAATAAATGGATTTATGATACTCAACGAAAATGACTGGATCTTGAACGCTCAATGTAATGACCGGAGTCTTGTTACTCAACGAAAATGACCGGAGCCTGACCGTTCAACATATTGACCGGAGTATGGATACTCAACGAAAATGATCGGAGCCTGAACGTTCAACGTAATGACAGGAGTCTAGATACTCAACAAAAATGATCGGAGTCTGAACCCTCAACGTAATAACCGGAGTCAGGATACTGAACGAAAATAACCGGAGCCTGAACGCTCAACGTAGTAATCGGAGTCTGGATACTCAACGAAAATGATCGGAGCCTGACGCTCAACTTAATAACCGGAGTCTGGATACTCAACGAAAATGACCGGAGCCTGAACGCTCAACGTAATAACTAGAGTCTGGATACCCAACAAAACTGACCGGTGCCTGAACGCTCAACGTAATAACCGGAGTCTGGATACCCAACGAACATTACCGGAGCCTGAACGCTCAACATAATAACCGGAGTCTAGATACCCAACGAAACTGACCAGAGCCTCAACGCTCAACGTAATAACCGGAATCTGGATACTCAACGAAACTGACCGGAGCCTGAACGCACAACGTAATAACCCGAGTCTGGATAGTCAACGAAAATGACCAGAGCCTGAACGATCAACGTAGTCACCGGGGTCTGGATACCCAACGAAACTGACCGGAGCCTGAACGCTCAACATAATATTTGGAGTCTGGATACTCAACGAAACTGACCGGATCCTTAATGCTCAACGTAATAAATGGAGTTATGATACTCAACGAAAATGACTGGATCCTGAACGCTCAATGTAATGACCAGAGTCTGGATACTCAACGAAAATGACCGGAGTCTGACCGCTCAACGTATTGACCGGAGTATGGATACTCAACGAAAATGATCGGTGCCTGAACGTTCAACGTAATGACAGGAGTCTAGATACTCAACGAAAATGACCAGAGTCAGAACCCTCAACGTAATAACCGGAGTCAGGATACTCAACGAAAATAACCGGAGCCTGAACGCTCAACGTAATAATCGGAGTCTGGATACTCAACAAAATGATCGGAGCCTGACACTCCACTTAATAACCGGAGCCTGAGCGCTCAACGTAATAACCAGAGTCTGGATACCCAATGAAACTGACTGGAGCCTGAACGCTCAACGTAATAATCGGAATCTGGATACTCAACGAAACTGACCGGAGCCTGAAAGCTCAACGTAATAACCCGAGTCTGGATAGTCAATGAAAATGACCGGAGCCTGAACGATCAACGTAATCACCGGAGTCTGGATACCTAACGAAACTGACCGGAGCCTGAATGCTCAACGTAATAACTGGAGTCTGGATACCCAATGAAACTGAACGGAGCCTGAACGCTCAACGTAATAACCGGAGTCTAGATACCCAACGAAACTTACCGGAGCTTGAACGCTCAACATAATAACCGGAGTCTGGATACCCAATGAAACTGACCGGAGCCTCAATGCTCAACGTAATAACCGGAATCTGGATACTCAACGAAACTGACCGGAGCCTGAACGCTCAATGTAATAACCCGAGTCATGATGGTCAACGAAAATGACTGGAGCCTGAACGATCAACGTAGTCACCGGAGTCTGGATACCCAACGAAACTGACCGGAGCCTGAACGCTCAACGTAATATTTGGAGTCTGGATACTTAACGAAACTGACCGAATCCTGAATGCTCAACGTAACAAATGGAGTTATGATACTCAACGAAAATGACTGGATCCTGAACGCTCAATGTAATGACCAGAGTCTGGATACTCAACGAAAATGACCGGAGCCTGACCGCTCAACGTATTGACCGGAGTATGGATACTCAACGAAAATGATCGGAGCCTGAACGTTCAACGTAATGACAGGAGTCTAGATACTCAACAAAAATGACCGGAGTCTGTACCCTCAACGTAATAACCGGAGCCTGAACGCTCAACGTAGTAATCGGAGTCTGGACACTCAACGAAAATGATCGGAGCCTGACGCTCAACTTAATAAACGGAGTCTGGATACTCAACTAAAATGATCGGAGCCTAAACGCTCAACGTAATAACTGGAGTCTGGATACCCAACGAAACTGACCGGAGCCTGAACGCTCAACGTAATAACCGGAGTCTGGATACCCAACGAAACTTACCGGAGCTTGAACGCTCAACATAATAACCGGAGTCTGGATACCCAACGAAACTGACCGGAGCCTCAACGCTCAACGTAATAACCCGAGTCTGGATAGTCAACGAAAATGACCAGAGCCTGAACGATCAACGTAGTCACCGGAGTCTGGATACCCAACGAAACTGATCGGAGCCTGAACGCTCAACGTAATATTTGGAGTCTGGATACTCAACGAAACTGACCGGATCCTGAATGCTCAACGTAATAAATGGAGTTATGATACTCAACGAAAATGACTGGATCCTGAACGCTCAATGTAATGACCAGAGTCTGGATACTCAACGAAAATGACCGGAGCCTGACCGCTCAACGTATTGACCGGAGTATGGATACTCAACGAAAATGATGGGAGCCTGAACGTTCAACGTAATGACAGGAGTCTAGATACTCAACGAAAATGACCGGAGTCAGAACCCTCAACGTAATAACCGGAGTCAGGATACTCAACGAAAATAACCGGAGCCTGAACGCTCAACGTAATAATCGGAGTCTGGATACTCAACAAAATGATCGGAGCCTGACGCTCCACTTAATAACCGGAGTCTCGATACTCAACGAAAATGACCGGAGCCTGAGTGCTCAACGTAATAACCGGAGTCTGGATACCCAATGAAACTGACTGGAGCCTGAACGCTCAACGTAATAATCGGAATCTGGATACTCAACGAAACTGACCGGAGCCTGAACGCTTAACGTAATAACCCGGGTCTGGATAGTCAACGAAAATGACCGGAGCCTGAACGATCAACGTAATCACCGGAGTCTGGATACCTAACGAAACTGACCGGAGCCTGAACGCTCAACGTAATATTTGGAGTCTGGATACTCAACGAAACTGACCAGATCCTGAACACTCAACGTAATAAATGGAGTTATGATACTCAACGAAAATGACTGGATCCTGAACGCTCTATATAATGACCGGAGTCAGGATACTCAACGAAAATGACCGGAGCGTGAACGCTCAACATATTGACCGGAGTATGGATACTCAACGAAAATGATCAGAGCCTGAACGTTCAACGTAATGACAGGAGTCTAGATACTCAACGAAAATGACCGGAGTCTGGATACTCAACGAAAATGACCGGAGCCTGAACACTCAACATAATAATCGGAGTCTGGATACTCAACGAAAATGACCGGAGTCTGAACGCTTAACGTAATAACTAGAGTCGGATACCCAACGAAACTGACCGAAGCCTGAACGCTCAACGTAATAACCGGAGTCTGGATACCCAACGAAACTTATCGGAGCCTGAACGCTCAACATAATAACCAGAGTCTGGATACCCAACGAAACTGACCGGAGCCTGAACACTAAACGTAATAAGCGGAATCTGGATACTCAACGAAACTGACCGGAGCCTGAACGCTCAACCTAATAACCCGAGTTTGGATAGTCAACGAAAATGACCGGAGCCTGAACGATCAACGTAATCACCGGAGTCTGGATACTCAACGAAACTGACCGGAGCCTGAATGATCAACGTAATATTTGGAGTCTGGATACTCAACGAAACTGACCGGATCCTGAACGCTCAACATAATAAATGGAGTTATGATACTCAACGAAAATGACTGGATCTTGAACGCTCAATGTAATGACCGGAGTCTGGATACTCATCGAAAATGACTGGAGCCTGACCGCTCAACGTATTGACCGAAGTATGGATACTCAACGAAAATGATCGGAGCCTGAACGTTCAACGTAATGACAGGAGTCTAGATACTCAACAAAAATGACCGGAGTCTGAACCCTCAACGTAATAACCGGAGTCAGGATACTGAACGAAAATAACCGGAGCCTGAACGCTCAACGTAGTAATCGGAGTCTGGATACTCAACGAAAATGATCGGAGCCTGACGCTCAAATTATTAACCGGAGTCTGGATACTCAATGAAAATGACCGGATCCTGAACGCTCAATGTAATAACTGGAGTCTGGATACCCAACGAAACTGACCGAAGCCTGAACGCTCAACGTAATAACCGGAGTCTGGATACCCAACGAAACTGATCGGAGCCTGAACGCTCAACATAATAACCGGAGTCTGGATACCCAACGAAACTGACCGGAGCCTGAACGCTAAATGTAATAACCAGAATCTGGATACTCAACGAAACTGACCGGAGCCTGAACGCTCAACGTAATAACCCGAGTCTGGATAGTCAACGAAAATGACCGGAGCCTGAACGATCAACGTAATCACCGCAGTCTGGATACCCAACGAAACTGACCGGAGCCTGAACGCTCAACGTAATATTTGGAGTCTAGATACTCAACGAAACTGACCGGATCCTGAACGCTCAACGTAATAAATGGAGTTATGATACTCAACGAAAATAACTGGATCTTGAACGCTCAACGTAATGACCGGAGTCTGGATACTCAACGAAAATGACCAGAGCCTGACCGCTCAACGTATTGACCGGAGTATGGATACTCAACGAAAATGATCGGAGCCTGAACGTTCAACGTAATGACAAGAGTCTAGATACTCAATGAAAATGACCGGAGTCTGAACCCTCAACGTAATAACCGGAGTCAGGATACTGAACGAAAATAACCGGAGCCTGAACGCTCAACGTAGTAATCGGAGTCTGGACACTCAACGAAAATGATCGGAGCCTGACGCTCAACTTAATAACCGGAGTCTGGATACTCAACGAAAATGATCGGATCCTGAACGCTCAACGTAATAACTGGAGTCTGGATACCCAACGAAACTGACCGGAGCCTGAACGCTCAACGTAATAACCGGAGTCTGGATACCCAACGAAAGTTACCGGAGCTTGAGCGCTCAAAATAATAACCGGAGTCTGGATACCCAAAGAAACTGACCGGAGCCTCAACGTTCAACGTAATAACCGGAATCTGGATACTCAACGAAACTGACCGGAGCCTGAACGCTCAACGTAATAACCCGAGTCTAGATAGTCAACGAAAATGACCGGAGCCTGAACGATCAACGTAATCACCGGAGTCTGGATACCCAACGAAACTGACCGGAGCCTGAACGCTCAACGTAATATTTGGAGTCTGGATACTCAACGAAACTGACCGGATCCTGAATGCTCAACATAATAAATGGAGTTATGATACTCAACGAAAATGACTGGATCCTGAACGCGAAATGTAATGACCAGAGTCTGGATACTCAACGAAAATGACCGGAGCCTGACCGCTCAAAGTATTGACCGGAGTATGGATACTCAACGAAAATGATCGGAGCCTGAACGTTTAAGGTAATGACAGGAGTCTAGATACTCAACGAAAATAACCGGAGTCAGAACCCTCAACGTAATAACCGGAGTCAGGATACTCAACAAAAATAACCGGAGCCTGAACGCTCAACGTAATAATCGGAGTCTGGATACTCAACAAAATGATCGGAGCCTGACGCTCCACTTAATAACCGGAGTCTAGATATTCAACGAAAATGACTGGAGCCTGAACGCTCAACGTAATAACCGGAGTTTGGATACCCAATGAAACTGACTGGAGCCTGAACTCTCAACGTAATAATCAGAATCTGGATACTCAACAAAACTGACTGGAGCTTGAACGCTTAACGTAATAACCCGGGTCTGGATAGTCAACAAAAATGACCGGAGCCTGAACGATCAACGTAATCACCGGAGTCTGGATACCGAACGAAACTGACCGGAGCCTGAACGCTCAACGTAATATTTGGAGTCTGGATACTCAACAAAACTGACCAGATCCTGAACGCTCAACGTAATAAATGGAGTTATGATACTCAACAAAAATGATCGGAGCCTGAACGCTCAACGTATTGACCGTTGTATGGATACTCAACGAAAATGATCAGAGCCTGAACGTTCAACGTAATGACAGGAGTCTAGATACTCAACGAAAATGACCCGAGTCTGGATACTCAACAAAAATGACCGGAGCCTGAACACTCAACGAAAATGACCGGAGTCTGGATACTCAACGAAAATGACCGGAGCCTGAACGCTCAACGTAACAACTAGAGCCTGGATACCCAACGAAACTGACCGAAGCCTGAACGCTCAACGTAATAACCGGAGTCTGGATACCCAACGAAACATACCGGAGCCTGAACGCTCAACATAATAACCAGAGTCTGGATACCCAATGAAACTGACCAGAGCCTGAACGCTAAACGTAATAACCGGAATCTGGATACTCAACAAAACTGACCGGAGCCTGAACGCTCAACGTAATAACCCGAGTCTGGATAGTCAACGAAAATGACCGGAGCCTGAACAATCAACGTAATCACCCGAGTCTCGATACCCAACGAAACTGACCGGAGCCTGAACGCTCAACGTAATATTTGGAGTCTGGATACTCAACGAAACTGACCGGATCCTGAACGCCCAACGTAATAAATGGAGTTATGATACTCAACGAAAATGACTGGATCTTGAACGCTCAATGTAATGACCGGAGTCTGGATACTCAACGAAAATGACCGGAGCCTGACAGCTCAACGTATTGACCGCAGTATGGATACTCAACGAAAATGATCGGAGCCTGAACGTTCAACGTAATGACAGGAGTCTAGATACTCAACGAAAATGACCGGAGTCTGAACCCTCAACTTAATAACCGGAGTCAGGATACTCAACGAAAATAACCGGAGCCTGAACGCTCAACGTAGTAATCGGAGTCTGGATACTCAACAAAATGATCGGAGCCTGACGCTCCACTTAATAACCGGAGTCTAGATACTCAACGAAAATGACCGGAGCCTGAACGCTCAACGTAATAACTGGAGTCTGGATACCCAACGAAACTGACCGAAGCTTGAACGCTCAACGTAATAACCGGAGTCTGGATACCCAACGAAACATACCGGAGCCTGAACGCTCAACATAATAACCAGAGTCTGGATACCCAACGAAACTGACCGGAGCCTGAACGCTAAACGTAATAACCGGAATCTGGATACTCAACGAAACTGACCGGAGCCTGAACGCTCAACGTAATAACCCGTGTCTGGATAGTCAAAGAAAATGACCAGAGCCTGAACGATCAACGTAATCACCGGAGTCTGGATACCCAACGAAACTGACCGGAGCCTGAACGCTCAACGTAATATTTGGAGTCTGGATACTCAACGAAACTGACCAGATCCTGAACGCTCAACGTAATAAATGGAGTTATGATACTCAACGAAAATGACTGGATCCTGAACGCTCAATCTAATGACCGGAGTCTGGATACTCAACGAAAATGACCGGAGCCTGACCGCTCAACGTATTGACCGGAGTATGGATACTCAACGAAAATGATCGGAGCCTGAACGTTCAACGTAATGACAAGAGTATAGATACTCAACGAAAATGACCGGAGTCTGAACCCTCAACGTAATAACCGGAGTCAGGATACTCAAAGAAAATAACCGGAGCCTGAACGTTCAACGTAATAATCGGAGTCTGGATACTCAATAAAATGATCGGAGCCTGACGCTCAACTTAATAACCGGAGTCTGGATACTCAACGAAAATGACCGGAGCCTGAACGCTCAACGTAATAACCGGAGTCTGGATACCCAACGAAACTGACTGGAGCCTGAACGCTCAACGTAATAATCGGAATCTGGATACTCAACGAAACTGACCAGAGCCAGAACGCTTAACGTAATAACCCGGGTCTGGATAGTCAACAAAAATGTCCGGAGCCTGAACGATCAACATAATCACCGGAGTCTGGATACCTAACGAAACTGACCGGAGCCTGAACGCTCAACGTAATATTTGGAGTTTGGATACTCAACGAAACTGACCAGATCCTTAACGCTCAACGTAATAAATGGAGTTATGATACTCAACGAAAATGAATGGATACTGAACGCTCTATATAATGACCGGAGTCTGGATACTCAACGAAAATAACCAGAGCCTGAACGCTCAACGTATTGACCGGAGTATGGATACTCAACGAAAATGATCAGAGCCTGAACGTTCAATGTAATGACAGGAGTCTAGATACTCAACGAAAATGATCGAAGTCTGAACCCTCAACGTAATAACCGGAGTCGGGATACTCAACGAAAATAACCGGAGCCTGAACGTTCAACGTAATAATCGGAGTCTGGATACTCAATAAAATGATCGGAGCCTGACGCTCAACTTAATAACCAGAGTCTGGATACTCAACGAAAATGACCGGAGCCTGAACGCTCAACGTAATAACTAGAGTCTGGATACCCAACGAAACTGACCGAAGCCTGAACGCTCAACGTAATAACCGGAGTCTGGATACCCAACGAAACTTACCGGAGCCTGAACGCTCAACATAAAAACCAGAGTCTGGATACCCAACGAAACTGACCGGAGCGTGAAAGCTAAACGTAATAACTGGAATCTGGATACTCAACGTAAATGATCGGAGCCTGACGCTCAACTTAATAACCGGAGTCTAGATACTCAATGAAAATGGCTGGAGCCTAAACGGTCAACGTAATAACCGGAGTCTGGATACCCAACGAAACTGACCGGAGCCTGAACGCTCAACGTAATAACCGGAATCTGGATGCTCAACGAAACTGACTGGAGCCTGAACGCTCAACGTAATAACCCGAGTCTGGATAGTCAACCAAAATGACCGGAGCCTGAACGATCAACGTAATCACCGGAGTCTGGATACCCAACGAAACTGATCGGAGCCTGAACGCTCAACGTAATATTTGGAGTCTGGATACTCAACGAAACTGACCGGATCCTGAACGCTCAACGTAATAAATGGAGTTATGATACTTAACGAAAATGACTGAATCCTGAACACTCAATGTAATGACCAGAGTCTGGATACTCAACGAAATGACCGGAGCCTGATCGCTCAACGTATTGACCGGAGTATGGATACTCATCAAAAATGATCGGAGCCTAAACGCTCAACGTAATAATCGGAATCTGGATACTCAACGAAAATGATCGGAGCCTGACGCTCAACTTAATAACCGGAGTCTGGATACTCAACGAAAATGACCGGAGCCTGAACGGTCAACGTAATAACCGGAGTCTGGATACCCAACGAAACTGACCGGAGCCTGAACGCTCAATGTAATAACCGGAATCTGGATACTCAACGAAACTGACCGGAGCCTGAACGCTCAACGTAATAACCCGGGTCTGGATAGTCAACGAAAATGACCGGAGCCTGAACAATCAACGTAATCACCGGAGTCTAGATACCCAAAGAAACTGACCGGAGCCTGAACGCTCAACGTAATATTTGGAGTCTGGATACTCAACGAAACTGACCGGATCTTGAATGCTCAATGTAATAAATGGAGTTATGATACTCAAAGAAAATGACTGGATCCTGAACGCTCAATGTAATGACCGGAGTCTGGATACTCAACGAAAATGACCGGAGCCTGACCGCTCAATGTATTGACCGGAGTATGGATACTCAACGAAAATGATCGGAGCCTGAACGTTCAACGTAATGACAGGAGTCTAGATACTCAATGAAAATGACCGTAGTCTGAACCCTCAACGTAATAACCGAAGTCAGGATACTGAACGAAAATAACCGGAGCCTGAACGCTCAACATAGTAATCGGAGTCTGGATACTCAACGAAAATGATCGGAGCCTGACGTTCAACTTAATAACCGGAGTCTAGATACTCAACGAAAATGACCAGAGCCTGAACGCTCAACCTAATAACTGGAGTCTGGATACCCAACGAAACTGACCGGAGCCTGAACGCTCAACGTAATAACCGGAGTCTAGATACCCAACGAAACTTACCGGAGCTTGAACGCTCAACATAATAACCGGAGTCTGGATACCCAACGAAACTGACCGGAGCCTGAACGCTCAACGTAATAACCGGAATCTGGATACTCAACGAAACTGACCGGAACCTGAACGCTCAACGTAATAACCCGAGTCTGGATAGTCAACGAAAATGACCGGAGCCTGAACGATCAACGTAATCACCGGAGTCTGGATACCCAACGAAACTGACCGGAGCCTGAACGCTCAACGTAATATTTGGAGTCTTGATACTCAACGAAACTGACCGGATCCTGAATGCTCAACGTAATAAATGGAGTTATGATACTCAACGAAATAGACTGGATCCTGAACGCTCAATGTAATGACCGGAGTCTGGATACTCAACGAAAATGACCGGAGCCTGACCGCTCAACGTATTGACCGGAGTATGGATACTCAACGAAAATGATCGGAGCCTAAACGTTCAACGTAATGACAGGAGTCTAGATACTCAATGAAAATGACCGGAGTCTGAACCCTCAACGTAATAACCGGAGTCAGGATACTCAACGAAAATAACCGGAGCCTGAACGCTCAACGTAATATTTGGAGTCTGGATACTCAACGAAACTGACCGGATCCTGAACGCTCAACATAATAAATAGAGTTATGATACTCAACGAAAATGACTGGATCTTGAACGCTCAATGTAATGACTGGAGACTGGATACTCAACGAAAATGACCGGAGCCTGACCGCTCAACGTATTGACCGGAGTATGGATACTCAACGAAAACGATCGGAGCCTGAACGTTCAACGTAATGACAGGAGTCTATATACTCAACGAAAATAACCGGAATCTGAACCCTCAACGTAATAACCGGAGTCAGGATACTGAACGAAAATAACCGGAGCCTGAACGCTCAACGTAGTAATCGGAGACTGGATACTCAACGAAAATGATCGGAGCCTGACGCTCAACTTAATAACCGGAGTCTGGATACTCAACGAAAATGACCGGAACCTGAACGCTCAACGTAATAACTGGAGTCTGGATACCCAACGAAACTGACCGGAGCCTGAACGCTCAACGTAATAACCGGAGTCTGGATACCCAACGAAACTTACCGGAGCCTGAACGCTCAACATAATAACCGGAGTCTAGATACCCAACGAAACTGACTGGAGCCTGAATGCTCAACGTAATAATCGGAATCTGGATACTCAACGAAACTGACCGGAGCCTGAACGCTTAACGTAATAACCTGGGTCTGGATAGTCAACGAAAATGACCGGAGCCTGAACGATCAACGTAATCACCGGAGTCTAGATACCCAAAGAAACTGACCGGAGCCTGAACGCTCAACATAATATTTGGAGTCTGGATACTCAACGAAACTGACCAGATCCTGAATGCTCAACGTAATAAATGGAGTTATGATACTCAACGAAAATGACTGGATCCTGAACGCTCTATATAATGACCGGAGTCTGGATACTCAACGAAAATGACCGGAGCCTGAACGCTCAACGTATTGACCGGAGTATGGATACTCAACGAAAATGATCAGAGCCTGAACGTTCAACGTAATGACAGGAGTCTAGATACTCAACGAAAATGACCGGAGTCTAAACCCTTAACGTAATAACCGGAGTCTGGATACTCAACGAAAATGACCGGAGCCTGAATGCTCAACATAATAATCGGAGTCTGGATACTCAACGAAAATGACCGGAGCCTGAACACTCAACGTAATAACTAGAGTCTAGATACCCAACGAAACTGACCGAAGCCTCAACGCTCAACGTAATAACCGGAGTCTAGATACCCAACGAAACTTACCAGAGCCTGAACGCTCAACATAATAACCAGAGTCTGGATACCCAACGAAACTGACCGGAGCCTGAACGCTAAACGTAATAACCGAAATCTGGATACTCAACGAAACTGACCGGAGCCTGAACGCTCAACGTAATAACCCGTGTCTGGATAGTCAAAGAAAATGACCAGAGCCTGAACGATCAACGTAATCACCGGAGTCTGGATACCCAACGAAACTGACCGGAGCCTGAACGCTCAACGAAATATTTGGAGTCTGGATACTCAACGAAACTGACCGGATCCTGAATGCTCAACGTAATAAATAGAGTTATGATACTCAACGAAAATGACTGGATCTTGAACGCTCAATGTAATGACCGGAGTCTGGATACTCAACGAAAATGACCGGAGCCTGACCGCTCAACGTATTGACCGGAGTATGGATACTCAACGAAAATGATCGGAGCCTGAACGTTCAACGTAATGACAGGAGTCTAGATACTCAACGAAAATGACCGGAGTCTGAACCCTCAACGTAATAACTGGAGTCAGGATACTGAACGAAAATAACCGGAGCCTAAACGCTCAACGTAGTAATCGGAGTCTGGATACTCAACGAAAATGATCGGAGCCTGATGCTCAACTTAATAACCGGAGTCTGGATACTCAACGAAAATGACCGGAGCCTGAACGCTCAACATAATAACTGGAGACTGGATACCCAACAAAACTGACCGGAGCCTGAACGCTCAACGTGATAACCGGAGTCTGGATACCCAACGAAACTTACCGGAGCCTGAACGCTCAACATAATAACCGAAGTCTGGATACCCAACGAAACTGACCGGAGCCTGAACGCTCAACGTAATAACCGGAATCTGGATACTCAATGAAACTGACCGGAGCCTGAACGCTCAACGTAATAACCCGAGTCTGGATAGTCAACGAAAATGACCGGAGCCTGAACGATCAACGTAATCACCGGAGTCTGGATACCCAACGAAACTGACCGGAGCCTGAACGCTCAACGTAATATTTGGAGTCTGGATACTCAACGAAACTGACTGGATCCTGAATGCTCAACGTAATAAATGGAGTTATGATACTCAACGAAAATGACTGGATCCTGAACGCTCAATCTAATGACCGGAGTCTGGATACTCAACGAAAATGACCGGAGCCTGACCGCTCAACGTATTGACCGGAGTATGGATACTCAACGAAAATGATCGGAGCCTGAACGTTCAACGTAATGACAGGAGTATAGATACTCAACGAAAATGACCGGAGTCTGAACCCTCAACGTAATAACCGGAGTCAGGATACTCAACGAAAATAACCGGAGCCTGAACGTTCAACGTAATAATCGGAGTCTGGATACTCAATAAAATGATCGGAGCCTGACGCTCAACTTAATAACCGGAGTCTGGATACTCAACGAAAATGACCGGAGCCTGAACGCTCAACGTAATAACCGGAGTCTGGATACCCAACGAAACTGACTGGAGCCTGAACGCTCAACGTAATAATCGGAATCTGGATACTCAACGAAACTGACCAGAGCCAGAACGCTTAACGTAATAACCCGGGTCTGGATAGTCAACGAAAATGTCTGGAGCCTGAACGATCAACATAATCACCGGAGTCTGGATACCTAACGAAACTGACCGGAGCCTGAACGCTCAACGTAATATTTGGAGTTTGGATACTCAACGAAACTGACCAGATCCTTAACGCTCAACGTAATAAATGGAGTTATGATACTCAACGAAAATGAATGGATCCTGAACGCTCTATATAATGACCGGAGTCTGGATACTCAACGAAAATAACCAGAGCCTGAACGCTCAACGTATTGACCGGAGTATGGATACTCAACGAAAATGATCAGAGCCTGAACGTTCAACGTAATGACAGGAGTCTAGATACTCAACGAAAATGATCGGAGTCTGAACCCTCAACGTAATAACCGGAGTCAGGATACTCAACGAAAATAACCGGAGCCTGAACGTTCAACGTAATAATCGGAGTCTGGATACTCAATAAAATGATCGGAGCCTGACGCTCAACTTAATAACCGGAGTCTGGATACTCAACGAAAATGACCGGAGCCTGAACGCTCAACGTAATAACTAGAGTCTGGATACCCAACGAAACTGACCGAAGCCTGAACGCTCAACGTAATAACCGGAGTCTGGATACCCAACGAAACTTACCGGAGCCTGAACGCTCAACAAAAAAACCAGAGTTTGGATACCCAACGAAACTGACCGGAGCCTGAACGCTAAACGTAATAACCGGAATCTGGATACTCAACGAAAATGATCGGAGCCTGACGCTCAACTTAATAACCGGAGTCTAGATACTCAATGAAAATGGCTGGAGCCTAAACGGTCAACGTAATAACCGGAGTTTGGATACCCAACGAAACTGACCGGAGCCTGAACGCTCAACGTAATAACCGGAATCTGGATGCTCAACGAAACTGACTGGAGCCTGAACGCTCAACGTAATAACCCGAGTCTGGATAGTCAACCAAAATGACAGGAGCCTGAACGATCAACGTAATCACCGGAGTCTGGATACCCAACGAAACTGATCGGAGCCTGAACGCTCAACGTAATATTTGGAGTCTGGATACTCAACGAAACTGACCGGATCTTGAACGCTCAACGTAATAAATGGAGTTATGATACTTAACGAAAATGACTGAATCCTGAACACTCAATGTAATGACCAGAGTCTGGATACTCAACGAAATGACCGGAGCCTGATCGCTCAACGTATTGACCGGAGTATGGATACTCAACAAAAATGATCGGAGCCTAAACGCTCAACGTAATAATCGGAATCTGGATACTCAACGAAAATGATCGGAGCCTGACACTCAACTTAATAACCGGAGTCTGGATACTCAACGAAAATGACCGGAGCCTGAACGGTCAACGTAATAACCGGAGTCTGGATACCCAACGAAACTGACCGGAGCCTGAACGCTCAACGTAATAACCGGAATCTGGATACTCAACGAAACTGACTGGAGCCTGAACGCTCAACGTAATAACCCGAGTCTGGATAGTCAACGAAAATGACCGGAGCCTGAACGATCAACGTAATCACCGGAGTCTGGATACTTAACAAAACTGACCAGAGCCTGAACGCTCAACGTAATATTTGGAGTCTGGATACTGTTGCACCCCAAAATTTGACCAACATTTGTTTACCAAGCTTGTGTTCACCAGCATGATCATCTGCTTCTCATTGATATGTGTGCAGTAGGTCAAGAGGTATGATTATCCAGCAAGAGTGGTATGATACTATGAAGCTATCCAAGAAGGCTATTCAGATGATTAAGTGTTGATATCCTTGTCAGAGAAGTTAAGAGATCCTCAGAGAGATTGGTTGAAACCAAGGTTGTGTGCCTCATAACTTGAGAGTTGTGGGAGCCCCTAAGATGATTATGGGGCTATGAGGATGGACTTGAAGCTTTGAGAGAGCTTATGAGATGTCTTGAAAGCCATCATGAGGCCTAGAGAGGTCATTGAACAAGTTTAAGAAGACTCAGCCATGAGTGGTGGAATTAGGGTTTGACTGGGTCAACCCTAGGTCAACTGATGATTTGGAGAGGGTTGAGACCTAATCCAAGAGCCATGTGGTCATGGATTGATGCATTGAGATGCTATAAGGATGATTCCTAGACCAACTCATCATGATTGAGGAGTTTGAGAAGTTTCAAGCTAGGGTTTCTAAGGCTTGACAGTGTAAAATCCCCTAGTTTGATCCCTATCTTCAAGGCAGTTTAGCTCAAGATGTGATTGTCATATCATCTTCCCCAAAACATGAATGTTATAGAGCTTGATCTTAGCTTTAATTTGAGTACTAGAAGTCCTTGATAGGATTTGTAGAGCTCAAGTTATGACTTCGACAAATTACAGGTCATCTGAGGTATGTGAATCAGGGTCCTTGAAAGTCACCCAACTTGCATCCAACTTTTTCCCTAGTAGGATGATTCCTATGAACTCTTGGTCAACATGAATGTTGTAGAGAATCTTCTTAGATTTCTAGATAGTACTAGAAGTCCTTGATAGGATTTGTAGAACTCAACTTATGGCTTTGACAAGTCAAGGGCATTTTGGTCATTTGGATATTATAGGTCATTTCAAGCATTAGGCCATATCTCCTATTTCCAAGCTTCAAATAGAAAAATCTTCAACATCAAACTTGCTTAGAATGATGTTTTAAGGCTAGTAGGGCGGTCATGAGATGTTTAAAAGGCTTGTATCAAAAAGTGATAAAAATGACCTAAATTGGAGGCATAAGTTAAATAAGTTGAAATTGGAAATTGGAAATCCCAAGTTACACATCCAAACCATGTCATATAATAGGTCATTTTGACTCTAAAAGACATTCTAAAAACAATGGTTCAGCCACAATTTTGATTTGAGGCCTAGATCATGGGGCTGCTTTGGAAATGGTTTGCTTGCATCTTAAGGCACAAAAGCAAAACTTAAGAAAACTCAATGAACAAGTTAGTTATGCATCTCAACACATCATACATCTCATGTGGGGAGAATTTCAAGTCAGAATTGGTGGTTACAAGGACTATGGCATGAGATGATACATGATATGAGATGAATTCATAATGTCATGACATGAGATTTCCAATTTCTCATGGGAAGGTTCTAGATGGCTCTAGATGATTCTAAACCACTCTATATAACATGTAGAACTTGCTCTGATGCAAGGTTGGTGTAAGATTTGAGAGAAGAGAGAGTTGGCCATTTCACTTGCTTCCATTGCAAGTTGAAAGTGAATTCCCTATTCTGAACCATTTCCATTCATTCTTTCCATCTTAACACACTCCATTGATGATAGTGAAGCTGTGCAGATCAATTTGAGAGCAAAACCATGGTGATTTGAGAAGTTGGCAATTGAATTTTCAAGGTTGCAAGTCAGAATCGAATTCTGAGATTCAAGCACTCTCCCTCAAATCTTTTGCAAACAGTAGCAAGATCATCATCCAAGGAAGCTTTCTGAAGAATTTCAAGGCTTGAAGTGAAGGTTTTCACCATCTGTTGATCAAGAAATACCATGTTTGCAAATTCTCCACTACACCATAATTTATGCATTGCTAGGTTAGTTTATTAGTGTAGAAAGGTTAGAGACACATAGGTGATCATTTCTGGAGAGTTAGGGATCAATTGATGAAGATTGAGTTATGGACACCATTTCTTTGATGATCAAGAACTCGTGGTATAGTGAGATATACTACATGTTTGATAGCTTATTTTAACCAGTGGAGTGTGGTGATCATTTTAGTACCAAGAAATCCAAGAATTGTTGAAGTTGAGGATTGACCATAATTTCAATCTTGAATCGTGTTTCATGTTGGAGGAGGTTTCAGTGTAATCTAGGGTTATGGTTGTATTCAGCATGAAAAATGGAGCATGTTAGTGTTTTGAATTGTTAAATTTGATGATGATTTGAGAGCATACAATGGGAGGGAAATCTGAAGTTTGAAACTCTGTTCATGGTGGTTTTCCCTCCAAACCCTAGCTGAAGGTTGAAGACGACCCCTCATCCGTCAGATCGTGCTTGACTCGTTGACCTCACCCAGATCCAAGGGCCACGACATAACCTCACGTTTTGAAAGGGAATTCTGAAGACATGATGAAACGTAGCGTTTCATTAAAAGAAGTTCTTGGGCCTGAATGCTTTGTTCACTATCCACACCCCCGATCACGGCCCATGGTTGAAATTAACTGGAAATCATTACTTCCTGCACCGTTTCATTTTCTATTTTCTTTTCATTTTTTGATTGATTTTCTGATTAGTTTTGGGCCTAGTACGCATGACTACCCACACCCCCATTTTTAGCCCATTCATGAAATGAACTGTCCATAGTTACTATCTGCACCCAAGTTTTATCTTTTTCATTTCTTTTTCTCCATTTTATGTTAAACTTTGAAAAATCATAATAAATAGGAAATTAATGATTTTTGCATGGGGATTTTTTCTCCCACTTCATGATAATGTCTAGAAAATTATCAAATAAAAATATTTGCATTTCATGCATTTTCAATATTTTTTGTGTATTTTCCATTTTAATAGCTTTTTAATTCTTTTATGTTGATACATGAATTTGTAGAATTTTGTTTAGCTAGTTCCCTTAGTATTTTTAGGCCATTCTTTTTAGGATAGTTAGATTAGGAATTTATCTCCCCTTTGGATTTATTCCATAATTTTTTGATGAATTTTACGATAGTTTTGATTAGATGATTTTAGGTTGTGTAGAATTAGGTCAATCCTTAACATAGGTCCACAATAACACTAGAATTTTGGGTTTCTAGGTCAAGTTAGACATTGGGACATATAAGGGTATTAAGGGTAGGTATGTAGGATCCCTTAGAAATTATATTAGGTTTTAATATAGTAGTATACTATTTTTAGATGATTTTTGTAGTTGATGATTGTTTGTGTTGCCCTTGTGGGCTTGCATTTTGGTTCACTTTGCTTTATGGGCTTGGAGAGCTTGGTATTGTTCTGAGGAGCATTGAGGAGCATAGTAGGAGCATTGAGGAGCATGGAGGAGCTTGAGAGCTTGATCTTGTGTGTTTTGTTGATTGTTTTAGGGTTAGGGATTAGGGAGAGTTTAGACCTAGTTAACTTCTTTCTTAAACATGGATGGTATCTTTCACCTCCTTTCCTCCCTATGATTCAAAGTCCTTCCATGGTATACACCTCTCTCCTTTGGAGGGATAAGTGATGGTACCTAGGAAGTAGAACTTTTGAGGGAACCATTCCTTTGATGTTGAACCCTTATAGGTCACCTTTGGTGGTCAATAAGCAGTTTAACACCCTAGTTTATCCAGTTAAGTGACTTCCTCTGGTTTGAGTATCTTGAGAGATGTTGAGCTTGAGTTTGAAGATGAAGACTTCATTGAAGAGTGTAGAAAAGGATGATTCCTTGAAGCATTGTCATTCCAGCTGAAGCTTGAAGAGCAGCAAGAGCAAGTTGATACTTGAAGACCCAATGAAGATGAAATAAAGACTGAAGGATGAAGTTGACACTTCTAAGTGATTGAAGATTACTCTAAGAAGATGAAGCTTGCAGGAGGAGAAGACCAAGTTGAGACTGGTAAAGCAGGGAGAGCTTAAAAGCTTGAGGACTAATTTGATACTTAGGAAGAGGATTTAATTGAGATTGATTTTGAAGAGCTGAAGCTTGAAGAACAAAGGAAGTTGATACTTACCTTGACACCTGGAGATCCTGAAGGAATCAAGTTGATACTTGTGGTTAACAGTGAAGCCTGAAGGTGGAACTGATCAAGGAGCTGAAGCTCAGAGAGGATAAGTTGAAACTTATGTTGAAGGGTTGAAACCTGGAGGAGCAAATTGGTATTTGTCAAGAGTGATGGAAGTCTGAAGACTGAGTTGCTGTTGGAAGAGCTAAAGCTTGAAGTTGATAGAGGAGTTGATCTGCCTTCTTTTCTTTTTCTTTGTTGTATTGACATGTTTTGTTTGACTTGCTTGATGCATTAGAATAAGTCCATATCTAGACTAGGTAGAATCTAGGAGCATGATTGCACTAGAGGTTGAGTTGCTCCCTCTACTTGTATTGTTACTGTGTGGCTTTGCTTGCGGGTATTCGGTAGAGCCCAGCTCCCTTGCCCATGTGGTTTATATTGCTTGATGGCATGTTTTATTTTTCTTCTGTATGACTGCAGTTTACTGTATTGCTTGATAGCATGTTGTTTATTTCAGTATGATTACTGTTATCCATTCTGGCTTGAGGTTGAGATGAGCTTGTGGAGGCTGAAGCCCCACACACATTTCCTCCCTCACTTGCATTGCATGCATTTTACTGTTAAGCGGATGCTTTGTCTGTTTTGGTGTATCATTGACATGATCCCTTAGGACTCTCTTTTCCTTTGATAAGGAATGGATGATAGAACTTTAGGTTGAAACCTATGCATGACAACTTCTAGGAGATCCCTGTTCAAACCTCAACCATAGGATGAATCCTTGGCATGACAACAGTAGGACTTGATAGTCTCCTTCCTAGTTGGGCCTGTTCTCTTCTCATCTCAAAACGGTCAAAGATACAGTAATCATGAATGATTTCTTTCATACGGTACGAGCCTTAAGCTATCTGAGAAAGGATTGTGGGAGAGTTTCTTTTCCACAGTATGGATGTTTAGTATGGTACCCTTTGGGTGACATGCGACGCATTCACTCTCAGGTCATAGTCTCTAGTGCGATTGAAATCGCAAACATAATAAAAAACATTTCTTTCGTAAAAGACAGGAAATAAACAGTAGTGTCCCGAACTACGTAAGCTCTGATCTCTCATACCTGTTGAGAGTACGTAGGCACAATACTGATGTATTGGCGAGCTACCTTCCCCCATAACCCGTCGTAGGCCGAACTACGTTGACTCTGATTTCTCGTTCTCTGATGAGAATACGTAGGCATAAAGTGCGACGCTTTGCCGAGTCATTTTTCTTTTCTGTTTAAGCCAGCCTTGATAGGTAGATAGATAAGACCAACCCGTCCAGTAATCACAACAAGCGTGGATCCCGTCGAGTACGACGGACGTGAGGGGTGCTAATACCTTCCCCTTGCGTAACCGACTCCCGAACCCAGACAATGGTTGCGACGACCTTGTCTTACTCTTCTTCGTTAGGTTTTTTCCGATCGTTTCCTTTCCCGTTCTGAGGGATAAATAACGAAAGGTGGCGACTCTTCTGTTGTACCGACACCTTATTTTCGCGCAAGCGACAGATACTCAACGAAACTGACCGGATCTTGAACGCTCAACGTAATAAATGGAGTTATGATACTCAATGAAAATGACTGGATCCTGAATGCTCAATGTAATGACCGGAGTCTGGATACTCAACGAAAATGACCGGAGCCTGATCGCTCAACGTATTGACCGGAGTATGGATACTCAACGAAAATGATCGGAGCCTGAACGTTCAACGTAATGACAGGAGTCTAGATACTCAACGAAAATGACCGGAGTCTGAACCCTCAACGTAATAACCGGAGTCAGGATACTCAACGAAAATAACCGGAGCCTGAACACTCAACGTAATAATCGGAATCTGGATACTCAACGAAAATGATCGGAGCCTGACGCTCAACTTAATAACCGGAGTCTGGATACTCAACAAAAATGACCGGAGCCTGAACGCTCAACGTAATAACCGTAGTCTGGATACCCAACGAAACTGACCGGAGCCTGAACGCTCAACGTAATATTCGGAATCTGGATACTCAACGAAACTGACCGGAGCCTGAACGCTTAACGTAATAAACCGAGTCTGAATAGTTAACGAAAATGACCGGAGCCTGAACGATCAACGTAATCACCGGAGTCTGGATACCCAACGAAACTGACCGGAGCCTGAACGCTCAACGTAATTGTCGCTACCGTGAAAATAAGGTGCCGGAAAAACAGAAGAGTCGCCACCTTTCGTTATTTATCCCTCAGAACGGGAAAGGAAACAATCAGAAAAACCTGACGAAAAGGTATAAGACAAGGTCATCGCAACCATTGTCTGGGTTTGGGAGTCGGTTATGCAAGGGGAAGGTATTAGCACCCCTCATGTCCATCGTACTCAATGGGATCCATGCTTGTTGTGTTTATCTGATGGGTTTGTTTACTATCTACCTATCAAGGCTGGTCTGAAAAGAAAAGAAAATGACTCGGTAAAGCGTCGCGCTTTATGCCTACGTATTCTCATCAGAGAATGAGAAATCAGAGTCAACGTAGTTCGACTAACTACGGGGTTACGGGGAAGGTGGCTCGCCAATACATCAGTATTGTGCCTACATACTCTCAACAGATATGAGAGATCAGAGCTTACGTAGTTCGGGATAATACGGCTTACGGGAATTCAGATTCATCTGTTTTATCGAGTAGGGTTAACAAACAGTTCCAGCAGTTGGATGTACGCAGCTCGACCCTTGGAGACTTAGGCGTTACCGTTTGCGGTAGAACTGGGAGTTAACGACACTCTTTTCTTCAGAAAAGCTTCCTTTGACTTATGGGCCCACGGGGCAAAAAAGGTTTGAAGTTTGTTTTCTGTCTTTTACGGAAGAACTGTTTTTTATGGATGTTTGCAACCAATATCATACTAGAGACTATGACCTGAGAGTGAATGTGTCGCATGTCACCCAAAGGGTGCCATACTAAACATCCAGACTGTTGAAAAGAAACTCTCCAATAATCCTTTCTCAGATAGCTTAAGGCTCGTAACACACGACATCAGTTAACCTTTATTACTGTATTTTAATTTGTTTTGAGATGAGAAGACAACGAACTCTATGAGGAGACTATCAAGTCCTAATGTTGTCATGCCAAGGATTCATCCTATGGTTGAGGTTTGAAACAGGGAACTCCTAGAAGTTATCATGCATAGGTTTCAACCTAAAGTTCTAATCATCACGTCCTTATCAAAGGAAGTGAGATTCCTAGGGGATCACGTCAATGATAAACAGAAACAGATAAAGCATCAGCTTAAACAGTAAACAGTAAACGACTGTAAAATGCATGCAATGCCAGTGAGGGAGGAAATGTGTGTGGGGCATCAGCCTCCAAAAGCTCATCTCAACCTCAAGCCAAATATGAATAACTACAATCATACAGAGGAAATAAAATCAACTGCTATCAAGAAAAGTATAATAACTGCAATCATACAGAAGAGATGAAATAAAATGCCATCAAGCAAATCACAACCCACATAGGCAAGGGAGTTGGGCTCTACCAAATACCCGCAAGCAAAGCCATACAGTAAAAATACAAGCAGAGGGAGCAACTCAACCTCTAGTGCAATCATGCTCCTAGCTTAAATCAGTCTAAACATGAACTTATTCTAATGCATCAAGCAAATCAAACAAGTCACATCAATACAGTTGCACAGAAAGCCAACAGACAGGAAAGAGAGCAAATCAACAGCTTCCACAACTTAGCTCTCCTCTGACAGCAACTCAGTCCTCAGTCTTCAACTGCTCTTCAAGGCTATCATCTTCAATAGCAAGTATCAACTTGCCTCTTCAATCTTTCAATGCATCAAACACAAGTATGAACTTGTTCTCCAACTTCCAGCTTCAGCTCTTTATTCAATCTCAATTTCATCTTCTTCACAAGTCTCAACTTGTTCTTCTTCTTCTTCAAGCTTCGGCTTCAATGGCAGTCTTCAAATACAGAGAAGTATCAACTTCTAGCCTCCAATCGTCTTCAAGCAAGGAACTCCACCCTCTAGCAAGGGAGAAAGATTCATCTAACAAGAGCAAAGTTCGGATGATTGGTAGCAGAGTGAAGACCAAAGGTCACCACTAAGCATCCTATCATCAGAGAAAGGGACCCTCAAAGGTTCTACCAACTGGTAAAGAGCCACACATCCTACCAAAGGAGGGATGAGGCCTTCACAGGGGACCTTACATCATAGGGAAGAATGGAAATGATCAACATCTTCCATGTTTATGAAGGAAGAGAATCTATCTATAAGCTCTGCCTACAAACCCTAATCTCAACACCTAATCAATACCACACCAAAACAAGGGAAGATCTTCACATCCAAACTTCTTCAAGCATTCCATTGCATCTTCAACTTTCCTTCATCTTCCACCAAGGGTAAAAACAACACAAGCTTACTCTAAGGGAACCTAAAGGGTTAATCTAGTCAAATTAGTGCATTAGAATCATCTAAAGTTAACACCTAAACTAAAATCAAACTAAAATAGTAAACTACATTATAAATTCATACAAAAATTCCTAATGGACCCTAATTCAATCATGAATCTACCATACAAAATTCAGAGGTTGAATCATCCACCAAGTCTTAGAAATAGAACCTAAATCACAAGGTACTAACCATAAACCCTAAAAATGGAGCTCCTAAAGTTTCAACCTAAAACTACCACCTACATTCATCACAAAAATGTGAGAAAAATCTAAGGGGAACATGCATATCTATGCTAGCTACACACAAAAAATCAAGGCAAAAATCATCACCCAATGCTCAAACCAGATTCATCAAAAAAAGGTATCAACCATGGTTATTTTAATATCAATTAAAATTCAACAAATGCAAATAAAATAAAAAATGCATGAAATATTAATATTTTTTATCTAAAAAATTCTAGATTCAATCATGAATCAGGTGAAAAAAGAATGGAATTAATTGAGTTAGTCTTCAATTTTTTATGAATTATTTACTAAGTCACATGAAAATGAAGAAATTAATAAAACAATAAAATGGAGAATATGGCCAGAGGGTGTGATCAGCAAACAATTCCCACTAGTTTCGCTTGGGCCCTTAATCCTGGGGGTGCGCATAGCAGCTGGGCGTGAGGCCCATCTGAATTTCAACTCAGTCACAAGAATAAAACCAGGGAAGGGTGCATTGAGTAAGGATTTCATGTTGTAAATCTCATTGGGCCTGGAAAGAGGGGTGGGGATAGCAACTACAACCCAAGCCCACACGCCTGAGTTCCTCGTGTTCAATTCACAAATAAATAAAAATGCACAAGTGAGGACTTGAACTCGTGCACCCTTGGCATATGCAGCGAAGAAACAAACCTGGGACTTTCAACTTATCAAAACGGGGCGTTTAAGGGGAGGGGGTATGTGGCGCAACGAGGAGCCTTGGATCCAGGTCTGAGTCAAAGTCTTCTTCATGAATGAACGCTCTAGATTATGTCTTCCTCAATTCAAATTTCTGAAACCTTCCAACCTGCGCGCGCGAAGGTCACTGCCGGTGGCTTTTCCGGTCACCATCAAGTAACCCTAACTCCCTCTACAGACCACCATTGGCCACGATCTCTACATGAATCTTGCCCTAAATTTCACCAGGAATCCAACTATACTAACCAATCGTGCTAAAAATGTCAGGATCAAAAAATATCCATCTCAACCGAAAATGGCATCATCCCTAAATTGTCACTAATCTTCAAATTAATTATCCAGAAAGCTTCTAGCAATGATCTACAAGGATTCTAACCTATCAAAACCTAGCCAAACTACATGAATCATGCTACACGATGAGAATTACATACCTGCAAAACTTGAATGCACAGAGCACTGAAACCTTCAAATTAACCTCCAAGAATCTCCAGATACCTTCACTAACACCCAAGGAAGCTTTTGTATGCAACAAATTGGATTGAAACTCTCTGAATCCTTGAATTCGATTTTGACTTGCAAGCTATGAACTCAAGGTGCTCTCTCACGATTTTGCTATGATCTTGGCTTGAATTCTATCTGGAATCACTCATACACTCAAGAGGAAGATGTTGAAAGCAAGAATTGGGACTGAAATGGATCAAAACTGTGTAACTGAATTTGATTTGCAAGAAGAAAATTCAGTTTGCAATCTCTCTATTCTCTCTCAATTTCCACCAACCTTGGCCTTGATCCAGTTCTAGAGCTTATATAGAACCAGTAGGAATGATCTAGAAGTTCCTAGAACCATCTATATGAGATATCCAATATCTCTTGCTTTTGAATTTTTCATCTCATGCTCATCCATGACAATTCTGCTTTGGCTTGTTGCAGCCCCTCATTCTCATCCAAATTCTCCTCAAATGAGATTCTGAATGTGTTTGGATGGATTGGAACATTGGTCTTGCACTTGTGCATAGTTTGGCATATGTAACTTACATCATAAGCTACTAAATGCAAACCTTTGAATTGGGCCTCAAATGAAAAAACCAACATTGCCATTGTATTTAAAATGTATTTTACAATCAAAATGACCTATAAGTTTGTCTCATTTGGTCACCAAATGAATTATTTGAATTTTTGACCATTAAATCCTTTTAATTCTTCCTTTTTCCAAAATTTCTTGAACCAAGTCTCTCCTTGAGCCATTTCAATGCCTCCTTTATGCATGGTCAAGGTTAAAACCCAATTTTGAGAAACTTTCTAGTTGAACAAAACTTCATTTGAAGCTTCTAAGTTGGTGAAAATGGCCTATGATCACAAATGACCTATAATCACCAAATGTCCAAAATACCCTTGACTTGTCAAAGCCATAACTTGAGTTCTACAAATCCTATCAAGGACTTCTAGTACTTTCTAGAAATCTAAGAGGATAAGGAACAACATTCATGTTGACCAAAAGTTCATAGAAATCACCCTTCTTGGGAAAAAGTATCATGCAAGTTGGGTAACTTTCAAGCTTCAAATTCACATTCCTCAGATGACTTGTAACTTGTCAAAGCCATAACTTGAGTTCTACAAATCCTATCAAGGACTTCTAGTACTCAAATTAAAGCTAAGATCATGCCCTACAACAATCATGTTGGGGGTAAGATGAGATGACAATCATATCTTGAGCTATATTGCCATGAAGGTAGGGGTCAAACTAGGGGATTTTACACTGTCAAGCCTTAGAAACCCTAGCTTGAAACTTCTCAAACTCTTCAATCATGATGAGTTAACTTTGGAATCATCCTTATAAAATCTAAATGCATCAATCCATGATCACATGGCTCTTGAATTAGGTCTCAACCTTCTCCAATTCATCAGTTGACTTAGGGTTGACCTAGTCAAACCCTAGCTGCACCACTCATGGCTGAGCCTTCTTAATCTTGCATAATGACCTGTCTAGGCCTCAAAGTGATCTCCAACACTTCTCATGAGCTCTCTCAAGACCTCAAGTCCATCTCCATGACCTCAGAATCATCTGATGGCTTTCCTCAACTCTCAAGTTAGGAGACACACATACTTGGTTTCAATCACTCTCTCTGAGGATCTTTTAACTTCTCTGACAAGGATGTCAACCCTTGAACACCTGAATAACCTTCTTAGCTAGCTCCATAGTCTTGTGTAGCTCTTAATTGGTAATCATACCTCTTGATCTCCTGCACACATATCAATGAAATGCAAATGGTAATGCTGATGTGCATGAAATGAAACATAAGCTAGGTAAAGAGATGTTGGGCAAATTTTGGGGTGCAACAGCTGCCCCTATTCAAACGGCTTGGACCTGACTGGGTGAGAAGCGAACGGCTTTCAAAAAATCAAGGTGAAAGGTGGTTGAATATTAAAAAACCCAGAAATTTGCCAACTGCACAAGTACACGGCACTCTGATGGGGCAAATCTTCGGAAACTGAAGTAATAGTTGCACGACAACTAGCTGGAGAGATACTGATCTGAACCTCCGTCAGGATGATTCTCTAATTTATCTGATATCATTGCATCCACAAATCATCGAGGGATCACTAGTTACACGGTAACGGGTGATTTGCGAAGCACGCACAGGTAAACGATACTCTGATTGTTAGGAACATCTTCAAAAACTGAGCATGGCAGTTGCACGACAACTCTGCTGGGGAATTGGTCACACGGTAACTGGTGAAAGGTCTAATCTCAAATCTCCGTCGGGATGATCATCTGATTTTGCCATAGATCTTCGTCCTTAAGTCATCAAGGGATCACCGGTTGCACGGTAACTGGTGATACATAGCTGGTATCGTCGTCAGGCATTCCGCGACACGGCGGCAGACGAATTCCTCGGGACTCATCAGGTCATTAGGAACTTTTCAACAATCAAGTTAATTATGCCGTCGGGCATTCAAAGAAATTTTCGGGCGTCAGCCGGACTTCATCAGTAAGTCGGGAATAGAATCCTCGGTCAATCATGAACCAAATAGGGATATCCAAACTTCTGCCATCAGGCACTCCGCATCCACTGAGAGAACTGCTTCGACCTCACAGTTAGACTTCGTCAGTAAGTCTTCCAATGGGATCCTTAATCATTCACGGATCAATAAGGATACACAATCTTTTGCCGTCAGGCACTCTGCGTTAGCTGAGCAAACTGCTTCGACATCGCAGCTAGACTTCATCAGTAAGTCAGGGGTTTTGGCACCGCAGCCGGACTTCAATCATCAAGTCTTCACGGAAATTTCAACTTTTTTGTTTAAAACCTGCTGGGGATGACACATCTCCGCTGGGGATTTTGGAGAACTATCAAGTAACTCTGCTTCGGGGATTCAGAAATCATTCTGGATGAACTCTACTGAGGACTTCAAGAATCATCTTGGACCAATAACTCTGCTGGAGATTTCAGGAATCATCCTAGGCAAACACTCTGCCGGGGACTCTAAGCATCAACTGGAGCCACCAACTCTGGCGAATTCACTGGGGATTTTTAAGAATCGTCTTAAGCACACACCTTTCCTGGGGAATTCAAGAATCATCTTGGGCAAACGACTTCACTGGGGAATTCAAGAATCGTCTTGAACCAAACCATTATGCGGAGGAACACCTGCAAAACAAGAACGGTAACGACCTAGCTCATGTTTCGTATGCATATGCTTTGACAATGGCGCAATGCTCCACCCGGTGGAAATGCTACGCGTTTTTAGGGTAAATGCTATGCAATCATGCAAAATGCTATGACCCCATCAGCAAAATAAATGCTGAAGGGAGAATCCTCCTGTCAAGGAGAAAGGACCACTCTGGTGGAGGAAGGAATCATCCTGCCAAGGAGAAGAAGTCACACCAATCTCAATTGGATTCCGCCTGGGGAAATGATGTTCCGCCGACTGCTGTGGGGGAACAAAGTTCTACGAGAACCTGGACCTGCTCATCTAGATGTACGAACCACAACTGATGAGGAAACGATATCAATCGCAAAAATAAACTGCACGGCATTCGCGGCAAAGCTTTCCTAGAGATAACGACTCCGATGGGGAAATCCAGCATCAGCTGTGCAACCTCTACTGGGGAAAACCAAACATAGCCTGAACGGCTTCCAAGGACCCGACTCTCTTGGGGAACTGCAAACTCGGCTGGGGAAGAAGGAATCATCCTGCTTACTGGGGAGAGTACGATTCTGTGGGGAATTTCGATTCTCCTGGAGACTTCAGTCTGTACTATCGAGTGCTGCACACTTCAGTATATGACTCAGCTGGGGAGATGGCGTTCGTTCAGGATGCCTCTGCTTGGGGGAGACATATCAATGCTTACGATCTCATGTTCAAACTCCATGGAGAGAGGCTGCTGAACTTTGTTGGAGGAGAAGGAATCATCCTGCTTAGGAAACATACGGCGTACTGCCCGGAATAGGATATACCTGCAACAACACAAACAAAAAGACAAGATACCCTTCTCAAAGGGACCTATCAAGGTTATCATCTTATGACAATGTTCAAGCAATTCATTGTTTCAACAATCAGTGGCCTAGGCCAGTAAGTTTATGTATGCGCATTATATCAAAAACATCGGTGTTCTTTTTCGCAAACAAAACAGATAAATGCTAAACAAACAAACAGAATTGTTGAATAGTATACATTTTATTGATAACGAACCCCTGAATGGGCAAAAATGTTTTACAACAGATGCAAGCTCCTGGAATGAGGAAGCTGCGCAAATATACAAACATAAATATACATCAGTATATACACAAATGTCGGCAATGAGGCATAGACGAACACCATGAGTTGATCCCTCAATGACCCACTCGACTTCGATACTTCTCCGACGCTTCAGCTTCAGAAGAGATTGATTCAGACAAACGGCCCTCAGGTCTTCCAAACCACTAAACAAATGAAAGTCCACACGCGGAACGCAGTCATTTGCTTTTTCAAGTCCCTAACTTTTGCCTGAATCGCCCCTTCGGGTTTTCGATTCACCGGGATACCCTTTTTTGCCAAAGTCGCCCTTCCGAGTTTTCGACTTTGCGGGTGTACATTCTTTTCTTTTATATCCCTAATTTTTTCCCGAACCTTTTTCCTTTTTTATGATTCGCCGGGATGCCCCATTTTTGCCTGGATACTCTTTTTCTTTCCAGCGGGTCACATTTTTAAGCAAAGTATTTTTTTAACTGCGTCTGCGTTCACCGGGGATGCAAAATCTTCGCCGTCCATTGTGGATAACAACAAGGCTCCTCCCGAGAAGACCTTGCTGATGATGTACGGACCTTCGTAATTGGGAGTCCACTTGCCCCGGTGATCGGAGTGTGGAGGAAGAATCTTCTTCAGGACGAGATCACCCATCCGAAAGCTTCTAGGACGCACCTTCTTATCATAAGCTTTCTTCATTCGGCTTTGGTACAGACGACCATATGCAATTGATGCTAACCTCTTCTCGTCCATCAGGTTGAGTTGGTTTAGTCGGTTCTTAATTCATTCTGCCTCGTCGAGTTTCACATCAACCAAAACTCGCAAAGAAGGGATCTCAACTTCTAACGGTAGGACAGCTTCCATACCGTACACTAAGGAGAAAGGAGTTGCCCCGGTTGATGTACGTACCGTTGTACGATAACCGTGCAGTGCAAACGGCAACATCTCGTGCCAGTCCTTATAGGTCACAACCATCTTCTGTACAATCTTCTTAATGTTCTTATTGGCCGCTTCAACGGCGCCATTCATCTTTGGCCGGTAAGGAGATGAGTTGTGGTGTTCAATCTTGAAACTCTGGCACAACTCCTTCATCATCTGTTATTCAAATTCGAACCATTATCAGTAATGACCCGCTCAAGAATTCCGTAACGACAGATGATGTCCCTCTTTATGAATTTAGCCACCACCTGCTTGGTCACATTAGCATATGAGGCTGCCTCCACCCACTTGGTGAAGTAGTCGATAGCTACTAGAATGAAGCGATGACCATTAGATGTAGTGGGCTCGATCTTGCCTATTATGTCGATGCCCCACATGAAGAATGGCCACGGGGAGGACATGACATTTAACGGGCACGGCGACACGTGAATCTTATCAGCATAAATCTGGAATTTATGACATCTCTTCGCGAATCTGAAGCAATCAGACTCCATCATCAGCCAGTAGTATCCTGCTCTCAGGATCTTTCTAGTCATAGCATGCCCGCCGACGTACGTACCAAATGTGCCTTCATGGACTTCTTCCATGAGCAAACTCGCCTCTTTCTCATCTACACATCTGAGTAGCACGAGATCGTGGTTTCTTTTATACAAAACTCCATCAGGGTTGAGATAAAAATTTCCAGATAGCCTCCTCAGAGTCTTCTTATCCTGAGTTGACGCTCCCGCAGGATACTCCTTAGTCATAAGGAAGGTCGGGATATCATGGAACCATGGCCTGCCATCGGAGGCTTCCTCGATCGCAAAGACAAACGCAGGTCTATCAAGACGAGAAAGGACAATTCTTGGAGCTTCATTCCAAAAATTGACTTTATACATCGAAGCCAACGTGGCTAAGGCATCAACCATTTGATTCTCGGCCCTGGGCACATGATGGAGCTCCACTCGATCAAAGAACGGAAGCAGCCTTCTGGCATAATACATGTACGACACCAAATTCGATTGACGAGTCTCCCACTCCCCTTTAATCTGGTTGATCACAAGCGCCAAGTCACCATATACATCTAGGTTCTTGATTCTCAAATCAATTGCCTCTTCTAGACCCATGATGCATGCTTCGTACTCCGCTTCATTATTGGTGATCGGAAACGTCAGTCTCGCAGTGAACGGGATGTGGGATCCGTGGGGAGTTATGATGATTGCCCCAATGCCACTTCCGTAAGAATTGACCGCCCCGTCAAATATCAATTTCCACTGGGATTTCCTATCTAGCCCCTCGTCGGGCAACAGTTCATCACAATCTTTCTCTTTAAGAAACATGATATCCTCATCAGGGAATTCAAATTTCATCGGCTGATAATCCTCGATCGGCTGTTCGGCAAGGTACTCAGACAATATGCTACCCTTGATGGCCTTCTGGGAAACGTACTGAATGTCATATTCTGTCAACACCATTTGACATCTGGCAATCCTGCCCGAAAGCACTTGCTTCTCGAAGACGTACTTGATCGGATCCATCTTCGAAATTAGCATGGTGGTGAGATTGAACATGTACTGTCATAAACGTTTGGCAGCCCAGGCTAGTGCACAACATGTTTTTTCCAGCATCGAGTAGCGAGATTCACAATCTGTGAACTTCTTACTCAAATAGTAAATGACATGCTCCTTCTTGCCCGTCACATCATGCTGACCGAGAACACACCCTATACTATTCTCAAGAATTGTCAAGTACATGATTAAGGGTCTTCCGGCCACTGGGGGTATCAAGATCGGAGGTTCCTGCAGATACTGTTTTATCTTATCAAATGCCTTCTGGAAATCCTCGTTCCAGATAACCGCCTGATCTTTTTTCAGTAGTTTGAACATCGGTTCACACGTGGCCGTGAGCTGAGAGATAAACCTTGCAATGTAGTTTATTCTGCCCAGGAAACCACGAACTTCTTTCTCGGTTTTTGGCGCTGGCATTTCTTGTATTGCTTTTATTTTCGCAGGATCAACCTCAATGCCTCTTTCACTCACGATAAACCCCAGTAGTTTTCCTGACCGTACTCCGAAAGTACACTTGTTAGGATTCAGCCTCAACCTGAACTTCCTAAGCCTCTCAAAAAGCTTCAGCAAATTGACCAGATGTCCCTCCTCCGTTTGGCACTTCGCAATCATATCATCAACATAGACTTCAATCTCATGATGAATCAGATCATGAAACAAAGTAACCATTGCTCGTTGGTAAGTGGCCCCTGCGTTCTTTAGACCGAAAGGCATTACCTTGTAGCAAAATGTTCCCCAAGGCGTAATAAACGTAGTTTTCTCCATGTCCTCCGGCGCCATCTTGATCTGATTGTAACCGGAGAAGCCATCCATGAACGAAAATACGGAGAACTGAGTGGTATTGTCGACTAACACATCAATATGAGGGAGCGGGAAATCATCTTTAGGGCTCGCCCTATTCAAATCCCGATAATCGACGCACATTCGCACCTTACCGTCCTTCTTCGGTACAGGTACTATGTTGGCGACCCACGGAGGGTAAGTAGTGACCGCTAAGAAGTCAGCATCAAGCTGCTTTTGCACTTCTTCTTTGATCTTAACGGCCATATCTGGTCGTGTCCTTCTAAGCTTCTGCTTAACGGGAGGACAATCTTCTCACAGCGGCAAGTGATGGACCACAATGTCAGTGTCAAGTCCAGGCATATCTTCGTATGACCAAGCAAAGATGTCACTATACTCTCGAAGCATCTCGACCAATCTCTGCTTGACATCACTCTGCAATGCAGCCCCTATCCTGACGTTCCTGACAAGTTCCTCAGAATCCAAATTCACAATCTCAATCTCTTCTTCGTGAGGCAGAATAACTTTCTCTTCTTGTTTCAACAAGCGGGCCAACTCTTCGGGAAGGTCTTTGTCTTCATCAATCTCTTCTTCGGCTTGATAGATCGGGCAATCGAAGTCGAAGTGAGTCGTAGAAGGTCCAGAGTCGATGTCATCTGCTATGTGGATCCTGCAATAACAAAGGTTAAGCTTAAAACAAGGATATGCAGGTTAGCACAAACCCCATTGCCATTTTGTTGTTTTTCAAAACAAATATAAAACAGGAATAACAGAGATCACAACATTTGAATACAAAGAAAAACGCCTTTTGATTTATTGGTAAAATGCATGTACATAATCAAACAAGGCCCTGACAATAAAACCATTATGCCCCGGGTAGGACATAGGGTTGTACAACGATTGGAGAAAGTAAATCATTACTCTTTGCTTGTCACTTGGATGGTATCCCTGATGGACCAGTTATTGAGGCTCTCGCCTGGTTTGCTTGGCTGGATCCAAGAGTCTAGGTCGCAATCGTTGTCTTCGCCGTCTTCAGACACTGCGTTGACACTTTCAAATATTACTCCGCCGCTGGTAAACTGGATCGGCCCTTTACCTCGTGACGCACTGTGAGAAGAGGAGGCTTCAGCCGCCGGAGAGTATATCCTAACCCAAACTTGTCCTGTTTGTTAGGTATTTCTAGAATTCGCCCCCAACCTGGGGTAGATCCGGCTTGAACAACGGCCCGGGCTTCCTTGAAGGAAGAGAGAGTCATCTCTGGTTTCTCAGTGATTACAGGAGCTTAACAGCTTCGAACGCCTGACACAGGGTTTCATGGATTTCCCCATCCATCTCAACGTATTTGAAGGACGACAAATGGCTCACCATTATGTCTTCCTCGCCACAAACAGTTACAATGCTACCTCCGACAGCATACTTGAGCTTCTGGTGCAACGTGGAGGTCACGGCGCCAACAGAATGGATCCATGGCCGGCCTAGGAGACAACTGTAGGCAGGCATGATGTCCATGATGTAGAAGACTGCGTCGAATGTTTCCGGCCCAACTTGGATTGGTAGCGTCACCTCCCCGAAAACATGACGTTTGGTTCCATCGAACGCTTTCACCATCAGATCACTGGGTGTGCAAATCAATCCTCGAGTATCTAACTTCATCAATGCTTTCTTCGGAAGAACATTGAGTGACGACCCCGTGTCCACCAACACGTGAGACATAATCGTTCCCCTACACTCTATCGAGATGTGCAGGGCGCTGTTGTGGTTTCTTCCCTTCGGCGTCAGCTCCAGGTCAGTGAACCCTAAACCGTTTCCAGCATTCACGTGGGCTACGACCCCTTCCAACTGGTTGACCGATATTTCCTACGGTACATACATGGCATTCAAGACCTTTAGCAGCGCGTTGCGACGTGCCTCAGAATACAGCAACAAATTCAGGATGGAAATTTTCGAGGGTGTTTGATGGAGATAATCCACGATCTTGTAGTCACTCTTCTAAATCAATCTCATACACTCTTTCGCTGCGAGTGATTCCGCCAATGCCCACTAGGTTATCCACAGACGACCCAGATGGTTCCAGTTCTAACTTCTGTCCGTTGCAATAGACGTCTGCCCCATAATGCCATGGGACAGCGTTGGTGCTTTCAAAAGGTATCGGCCCAGCCTTGGTGATGGTAATCGTGGGCAGTCTGGGTGCAGAAATGGTGATCGTCCGACGAGGGATGGTGATGGTGGCAACCTCATCATCTTGCTTCAGCATTACCTTTCCAGATCCACATTCGGCCCTTCGGCTAAACTGCAAGATTCCTTCGGTCATCAGACTTTGAATCCCCTTTGTCAACTGTTCACATCCATCAGGACGAATCGCACATCCCATACACAGTTCTCCACAGCCCGGAAAGAAACCTCACTTCATCAGCTTGGCTTTAACGAAGCTAAGCGGTGTCTTCAGATCCTTGACATTAGTCAACACATCTAAATCCTCTTCCTCAATAATGGCATTCACCCCACCTCCCCTATGATTCGACATAGGGTTCTTCGTGACATTTGGCACATTATCTGAGAAGTTGATAATCTTAGCATCCACCATATCTTGCACCTTGTGCTTGAAGGCTTTGCAATTTTCTATCGTGTGGCCTGGTGCCCCTGAGTGAAACTCACAAGTTGCATTCGCATCATAACCTGGCGAAGGTGCCCCTGTCAAGGGAGCCAAGGTTCTCTTCTGGATTAGCTGTAACTGAAGCAGAGTCTGTAACAGCTGAGCATAAGACATAGGCGGCGTCTCAAGGTGACGACTCGACAGAGGTGCCCTGTTCTGATACTTCCTGTACCCTTGTTGATTCGGTTGCTGCTGCTGCGGCTGGGGTTGTTGAACCGCGGGGATGGTTATGCTGGCCACCTGCTGGTGATGGCCCTTGCCTTTCCTTCGAGCGTTAGACACGACGCTCGTCTCTCCTTCACTCCTTTTGCCACCATACGGTTTCTTTCCTCCTCCAACTGAGGATAGATCACCTTGAATTTTCCCCAGTTTGATCCCATTTTCAACATGCTCGCCCGTGATGATGAGATCTGAGAAGCTTCCAGACATACTGCTGACGAATTTCTCGTAATAGACCCCTGGGAGGGTGGCTACAAACATTTCAACAAGCTCCCGTTCAACCATCGGCGGCTGAACTCTAGCTGCCAATTCACGCCACCGCTGGGCGTATTCCTTGAACCCTTCGCTGTTTCTCTGTGACAAGTTCTGCAGTTGGACTCGGTTCGGCGCCAAGTAACTGTTATACTGGTAATGGTGCACGAATGCTTCAGCAAGTTCCTTCCACGTGCGCACACTGGTAGGCTCCAGACTCATGTACCATTCCAAGGATGGCCCGGACAAGCTATCCTGAAAGAAGTGCATCAGCAGCTTCTCGTCTTCAGAGTGAGCGGACATTTTCCGGTAGTATGATCTCAGGTGGACGCGAGGGCAAGTGGTGCGCTTGTACTTCTCAAAGTCGGGTACCTTGAATTTAGGAGGAACCTTGAAATCAGAGATCAATCCCAATTTGTACATGTCGACACCCATAGTGTTCAGGTTCTCGAAATTCCTCATCTTGTCCTCGAGTGCTTTAAACCTCAGACGTGCTTCAGCAGTCAGCTCTCCTTCAGCACCTTTCTGTGAGAATAAATCTTCTTGAGGGTCTTCTAACCACGACTGCGACCCATACAGATTTCCAACACCTGCGTTGCCATTGCCCAGTCCAGCATTGACATTAGCTTCAAAATTTCCATTACCGACGCCAGTCGTATTACCATTAAGCCCCATGTTGGCGATCACGTTGCCGTTACCACTACCGTTCCCCCCGGTCACGGGGATGCCATTCTGAGGAGTTTCAACAGGCGGAGGGGTTGGAACCGTCCCACCATGGAGTACACCATTGCTGTCAACCCTTGAAATCAGAGGCTGGACCAATGTTCTGAGCTGGTCTTGGCCGTTGGCAACCACCTGCATGAGTTCCATGAAGCGGTCCATCCTTTCTCGGAGTTCTTGAACGTCAGTCTGCACTTGCTCCATTGCTCTGGCTTGATTTGCTCTGGTCGGATAACGGTGGATTGGTCTTTGATCAATCCTGGAATAACTTGAAACAACCTGTATACACAAAAGGGTTAGAAAAACGACAAAGTGCTCATTATGCAAATGCTTCATGCAAATGCAAACGTGTGTCTGTGCGTTAGGGACTTTTTCCCCGATCCTAGTGCCTGAGTGCCAGTGCTGATAATAAGAAGTCCGAGTCCAGTCATGGAAATAACATCTCATATATATAAAGAAAGCCCATCAAGACAGTACACAACGTCAATGAGTACAAGCAGAATCAATAGCATGACCTCGACCAACAAGCCTGGTGATGGTCAGCATACAACACTGATCAAAACAAAAGGATTACAAATATAGTCAAGCACGGCCACGGGCGCGAAACTCTTCTAACAGATTCCTCGTTTCTGGATGACCAGGCCGAGTGAGCAACCCTTCGACGAGTAACTCCCTCTGCCTAATAGTGTATTGAAAACCTTCAACTGAGTCTTCCCATGCTCCTCTGCCGAAACAATCTTCTAACTTCCGCTTCTTGGATTCAAACGTCTGTTTGTGCTCCTTCAGGTTAGCAAGAGCCTTGTTGAGCAGGCCTTCAGCGGCATATCTGCGAGCGGTTTCTTCATCAAACCTCTTCTCACTAGCCTTCACCTGGGCTTTCAATTTGGAGATCTGCTGCTTCAGTTTATCCTCCCGTTCCTTGCCGTTGGCTAGGGTGGCCTTCCAATGCTGATTAAACTTGGATATTCTCCGGTATGCTTCATCCAAGTGCTGTTTCTTAGTGGCCAATACGTCGTTGACAGATTTGAAGTCCCGACCCAAACGCTCACGCTCAGCCAACTGCTTAGTCAAATCCGTACCTAACTTGTTTACCAGCTCTGTTTGCCTCTTGAAGGAGTGGACGACTTCGCTTCTCTCGCTTCTGAGCTGAGCCAATTCTTTTTCCAGTTCTTCATTTGCCTTCTTCAGCTTATCTCTCTCAGCTAACACCTGCTTATGCTGCTGAATGGGCAGGGTGGTAGGCTCTTCAATCACTGGAGGTCTTTCTGGCTTGGCAGGAGGAAACGGCATCCCTATAATATCTGCTCTGGCTCTGATCTAGGTCACATAGGGAGCGTAGGCTTGGCTATTACTGTTTCCCAGCAATGGTTTTCCCCGCTTACTGATACCATTCCAAACGTGCTGAAGCTTGGATAACATATCCCCCTCTAGAAGACCAGTGAGGTACAGAGATTCCTGCACCTCTTCATCCTTCGGCGGAGCTCTCAAAGCATAAGCAAACTGTCGGACCAACAGAGATGGATTATAGTTGATACAACCCTTCCTGCCTATCAAAGGCACGTTCGGAAACCCACTGCAGCTGAAAATAATCTCAGTAACCAACCTATCTCTATCAAACCAGGCAATATCCTCCGCTGACAGACTCATCAAACGCTCAGGCCACTCAGCTATGGCTGCAGACGAAACAAAGGGACCCTTCTTGGGTAGGTGACTATCAAGCCATCTATAGAGTAGGGGCACACAGCACGAGACATTCTTACCCCTTCTGTTCTCGTTCTTGTAGTGGACAGAATGATAGATATCTCCTATCAAGGTAGGGACCAGATTCCCTGATGCAAAGATGTGAAAGGCATCGAAGTCCACAAAGTCAGGCATATTGGGGAACAGAATGATGCCATATATGCACAGAGCAAGGATGGCGTTGAACATGATCCAACAACCGTCTTTGGCGCACTGCTGCGCTTTTCCCACTAAGAACTGCAAGGAGAAACCGGGAACCCTATTCCAACTAGACAAAACCAACTCGGAGGCATCCAGATGAAGTGAAGGAGCCAGACTAGCCAGATCAGGCTCCGCATCCATATGAACAAAGGGCATCTGACTCTTGATAGGCACACCTAACAAATCAACATACTCCTCTAGTGTGGGTGCGAGAATAAAGTCCGGGAAAGTAAAGCAAATGAGGGTCGTAGAACTGCAGCAAGGCGTGCAACCCATTCAACTCAAACACAGAAGGTTTACGAACCAAGCTGAGCAGTTTCCCATACGACTTTCTGAATTCACCTCTCACAGAATCATCTGCCAAAGCAATCAAACCAGTCAGCTGAACAACATCAGGAGTGGGGAGCTTGTAGGCCACAGTCTTCCTCAGAGAACCCATAATGGCACAACAGAAGGCAAGAAAACCTGAACCGGGGGAGACGGTACCTGCAACACAGACACACGTTAATGATATGCAAATGAGTATGCAAAACAATGCAAAATGCAATCATGCAGCAGGAGATCAAGACGACTGTGTTGTTGAGGAGGTGAAGGTGAAGATTTTGTGTCAATAAAACCACAATACTACTCTGTCAAGAACAACCCTATCTCTGATGAGAAGAAAACCCTGATATCGGACCATAAATTCTGCTCTGTCAAGAACGAACACACATCTGATAATAAGGACCTCTGATACAGGACCATAAATCTGCTCTATCAAGAACAATCATACATCTGACAATAAGGACCTCTGATACAGGGCCATAAATCTGCTCTGTCAAGAACACATATATCTGATGATGAGAACCTCTGATACCAACAAAACTGATTCACTATCAAGAAAACCAGGTAGTCTGAAGGTTAAGGTTTCCTGCAACAAACCCGACCCTGCTCACAGGCATGGACCTAAACTGACACAAGTTCGGCATCCTATGCGGTCATCAGCGTCACCGACATTCAAGAGGGGTGATACGATACCCAGAAGGTGTGGCATCACTATCTCCTGAAGCGGCCTCACTCAGCTGAATTCCAAATGATCGGTCCCCAGAGTCGACAATCCTCCAAACCAACAACCCCTCAGGCCCAAAGGGCCAGAAAAGAAGTCAACCGGGAGAACCTCGTCTGAGAATGGATTTCATGAGACACTAGTGCCTGCAAAGCAAGCACGCGCCCACTAATTTCCACAACTAATGCTAAGCACACTCAAGCCTGGGTCTGGCTTCTCACTCGTCAGAATGCCCCTCCCACAATAGCACAGATAATCATACCATACTGAAAAGAAAATGCGGGAGATAAAATGCGATAAACAAACATAACCCAACAAGTAATCATACAAGCGCTAGGATTGACTCTCGTAGGGGACGTTGGATCCCCAAACTGACTCGCATACGGGACGTTGGATCCCTAGGAAACGGTCGATCCCCAGCAGAGTCGTCAGTTGTCGCTACCGCGAAAATAAGGTGCCGGCAAAACAGAAGAGTTGCCACCTTTCGTTATTTATCCCTCAGAACGGGAAAGGAAACAGTCGGAAAAACCTGACGAAAAGGTATAAGACAAAGTCATCGCAACCATTGTCTGGGTTCGGGAGTCGGTTACGCAAGGGGAAGGTATTAGCACCCCTCACGTCCATCGTACTCTATGGGATCCACGCTTGTTGTGTTTATCTGACGGGTTTGTTTACTATCTACCTATCAAGGTTGGTCTGAAAAGAAAAGAAAATGACTCGGCAAAGCGTCGCGCTTTATGCCTACGTATTCTCATCAGAGAATGAGAAATCAGAGTCAACATAGTTCGACTAACTACGGGGTTACGGGGAAGGTGGCTCGCCAATACATCAGTATTGTGCCTACGTACTCTCAACAGATATGAGAGATCAGAGCTTACGTAGTTCGGGATAATACGACTTACGGGAATTCAGATTCATCTGTTTTATCGAGTAGGGTTAACAAACAGTTCCAGCAGTTGGATGTACGCAGCTCGACCCTTGGAGACTTAGGCGTTACCGTTTGCGGTAGAACTGGGAGTTAACGACACTCTTTTCTTCAGAAAAGCTTCCTTTGACTTATGGGCCCACGGGGCAAAAAAGGTTTGAAGTTTGTTTTCTGTCTTTTACAGAAGAACTGTTTTTTATGGATGTTTGCAACCAATATCATACTAGAGACTATGACCTGAGAGTGAATGTGTCGCATGTCACCCAAAGGGTGCCATACTAAACATCCAGACTGTTGAAAAGAAACTCTCCAACAATCCTTTCTCAGATAGCTTAAGGCTCGTAACACACGACATCAGTTAACCTTTATTACTGTATTTTAATTTGTTTTGAGATGAGAAGAGAACAAACTCTATAGGGAGACTATCTAGTCCTAATGTTGTCATGCCAAGGATTCATCCTATGGTTGAGGTTTGAAACAGGGAACTCCTAGAAGTTATCATGCATAGGTTTCAACCTAAAGTTCTAATCATCACGTCCTTATCAAAGGAAGTGAGATTCCTAGGGGATCACGTCAATGATAAACAGAAACAGATAAAGCATCAGCTTAAACAGTAAACAGTAAACGACTGTAAAATGCATGCAATGCCAGTGAGGGAGGAAATGTGTGTGGGGCATCAGCCTCCACAAGCTCATCTCAACCTCAAGCCAAATATGAATAACTGCAATCATACAGAGGAAATAAAATCAACTGCTATCAAGCAAAGTATAATAACTGCAATCATACAGAAGAGATGAAATAAAATGCCATCAAGCAAATCACAACCCACATAGGCAAGGGAGTTGGGCTCTACTGAATACCCGCAAGCAAAGCCATACAGTAAAAATACAAGCAGAGGGAGCAACTCAACCTCTAGTGCAATCATGCTCCTAGCTTAAATCAGTCTAAACATGAACTTATTCTAATGCATCAAGCAAATCAAACAAGTCACATCAATACAGTTGCACAGAAAGCCAACAGACAGGAAAGAGAGCAAATCAACAGCTTCCACAACTTAGCTCTCCTCTGACAGCAATTCAGTCCTCAGTCTTCAACTGCTCTTCAAGGCTATCATCTTCAATAGCAAGTATCAACTTGCCTCTTTAATCTTTCAATGCATCAAACACAAGTATCAACTTGTTCTCCAACTTCCAGCTTCAGCTCTTTATTCAATCTCAATTTGATCTTCTTCACAAGTGTCAACTTGTTCTTCTTCTTCTTCAAGCTTCAGCTTCAATGACAGTCTTCAAATACAGAGAAGTATCAACTTCTAGCCTCCAATCTTCTTCAAGTAAGGAACTCCATCCTCTAGCAAGGGAGAAAGATTCATCTAACAAGATCAAAGTTCAGATGATTGGTAGCAGAGTGAAGACCAAAGGTCACCACTAAGCATCCTATCATCAGAGAAAGGGACCCTCAAAGGTTCTACCAACTGGTAAAGAGCCACACATCCTACCAAAGGAGGGATGAGGCCTTCACAGGGGACCTTACATCATAGGGAAGAATGGAAGTGATCAACATCTTCCATGTTTATGAAGGAAGAGAATCTATCTATAAGCTCTGCCTACAAACCCTAATCTCAACACCTAATCAATACCACACCAAAAGAAGGGAAGATCTTCTCATCCAAACTTCTTCAAGCATTCCATTACATCTTTAACTTGCCTTCATCTTCCACCAAGGGTAAAAACAACACAAGCTTACTCTAAGGGAACCTAAAGGGTTAATCTAGTCAAATTAGTGCATTAGAATCATCTAAAGTTAGCACCTAAACTAAAATCAAACTAAAATAGTAAACTACATTATAAATTCCTACAAAAATTCCTAATGGACCCTAATTCAATCGTGAATCTACCATACAAAATTCAGAGGTTGAATCATCCACCAAGTCTTAGAAATAGAACCTAAATCACAAGGTACTAACCATAAACCCTAAAAATGGAGCTCCTAAAGTTTCAACCTGAAACTACCCCCTACATTCATCACAAAAATTTGAGAAAAATCTAAGGGGAACATGCATATCTATGCTAGCTACACACAAAAAATCAAGGCAAAAATCATCACCCAATGCTCAAACCAGATTCATCAAAACAAGGTATCAACCATGGTTATTTTAATATCAATTAAAATTCAACAAATGCAAATAAAATAAAAAATGCATGAAATATTAATATTTTTTTATCTAAAACAATTCTAGATTCAATCATGAATCAGGTGAAAAAAGAATGGAATTGATTGAGTTAGTCTTCAATTTTTTATGAATTATTTACTAAGTCACATGAAAATGAAGAAATTAATAAAACAATAAAATGGAGAATATGGCCAGAGGGTGTGATCAGCAAACAATTCCCACTAGTTTCGCTTGGGTCCTTAATCCTGGGGGTGCGCATAGCAGCTGGGTGTAAGGCCCATCTGAATTTCAACTCAGTCATAAGAATAAAACCAGGGGAGGGTGCATTGAGTAAGGATTTCATGTTGTAAATATCATTGGGCCTGGAAAGAGGGGTGGGGATAGCAACTACAACCCAAGCCCACACGCCTGAGTTCCTCATGTTCAATTCACAAATAAATAAAAATGCACACACGAGGAATTGAACTCGTGCACCCTTGGCATATGCAGCGAAGAAACAAACCTGGGACTTTCAACTTATCAAAACGGGGCGTTTAAGGGGAGGGGGTATGTGGCGCAACGAGGAGCCTTGGATCCAGGTCTGAGTCAAAGTCTTCTTCATGAATGAACGCTCTAGATTATGTCTTCCTCAATTCAAATTTCTGAAACCTTCCAACCTGCGCGCGCGAAGGTCACTGCCGGTGGCTTTTCCGGTCACCATCAAGCAAACCTAACTCCCTCTACAGACCACCATTGGCCACGATCTCTACAGGAATCTTGCCCTAAATTTCACCAGGAATCCAACTATACTAACCAATCGTGCTAAAAACGCCAGGATAAAAAAATATCCATCTCAACCGAAAATGGCATCATCCCTAAATTGTCACTAATCTTCAAATTAATTATCCAGAAAGCTTCTAGCAATGATCTACAAGGATTCTAACCTATCAAAACCTAGCCAAACTACATGAATCATGCTACACGATGAGAATTACATACCTGCAAAACTTGAATGCACAGAGCACTGAAACCTTCAAATTAACCTCCAAGAATCTCCAGATACCTTCACTAACACCCAAGGAAGCTTTTGTATGCAACAAATTGGATTGAAACTCTCTGAATCCTTGAATTCGATTTTGACTTGCAAGCTATGAACTCAAGGTGCTCTCTCACGATTTTGCTATGATCTTGGCTTGAATTCTATCTGGAATCACTCATACACTCAAGAGGAAGATGTTGAAAGCAAGAATTGGGACTGAAATGGATCAAAACCGTGTAACTGAATTTGATTGGCAAAAAGAAAATTCAGTTTGCAATCTCTCTATTCTCTCTCAATTTCCACCAACCTTGGCCTTGATCCAGTTCTAGAGCTTATATAGAACCAGTAGGAATGATCTAGAAGTTCCTAGAACCATCTATATGAGATATCCAATATCTCTTGCTTTTGAATTTTTCATCTCATGCTCATCCATGACAATTCTGCTTTGGCTTGTTGCAGCCCCTCATTCTCATCCAAATTCTCCTCAAATGAGATTCTGAATGTGTTTGGATGGATTGGAACATTGGTCTTGCACTTGTGCATAGTTTGGCATATGTAACTTACATCATAAGCTACTAAATGCAAACCTTTGAATTGGGCCTCAAATGAAAAAACCAACATTGACATTGTCTTTAAAATGTATTTTCCAATCAAAATGATCTATAAGTTTGTCTCATTTGGTCACCAAATGAATTATTTGAATTTTTGACCATTAAATCCTTTTAATTCTTCCTTTTTCCAAAATTTCTTGAACTAAGTCTCTCCTTGAGCCATTTCAATGCCTCTTTGATGCATAGTCAAGGTTAAAACCCCATTTTGAGCAACTTTTTAGTTGAACAAAACTTCATTTGAAGCCTCTAAGTTGGTGAAAATGGTCTATGATAACAAATGACCAATAATCACCAAATGTCCAAAATACCCTTGACTTGTCAAAGCCATAACTTGAGTTCTACAAATCCTATCAAGGAATTCTAGTACTTTCTAGAAAGCTAAGAGGATAAGGAACAACATTCATGTTGACCAAAAGTTCATAGGAATCACCCTTCTTGGGTAAAGTATCATGCAAGTTGGGTAACTTTCAAGCTTCAAATTCACATTCCTCAGATGACTTGTAACTTGTCAAAGCCATAACTTGAGTTCTACAAATCCTATCAAGGACTTCTAGTACTAAAATTAAAGCTAAGATCATGCCCTACAACAATCATGTTGGGGGTAAGATGATATGACAATCATATCTTGAGCTATATTGCCATGAAGATAGGGGTCAAACTAGGGGATTTTACACTGTCAAGACTTAGAAACCCTAGCTTGAAACTTCTCAAACTCTTCAATCATGACGAGTTAACTTTGGAATCATCCTTATAACATCTCAATGCATCAATCCATGATCACATGGCTCTTGAATTAGGTCTCAACCTTCTCCAATTCATCAGTTGACTTAGGGTTGACCCAATCAAACCCTAGCTGCACCACTCATGGCTGAGCCTTCTTAATCTTGCACAATGACCTGTCTAGGCCTCAAAGTGATCTCCGAAACTTCTCATGAGCTCTCTCAAGACCTCAAGTCCATCTCCATGACCTCAGAATCATCTGATGGCTTTCCTTAACTCTCAAGTTAGGAGACACACATACTTGGTTTCAATCACTCTCTCTGAGGATCTTTTAACTTCTCTGACAAGGATGTCAACCCTTGAACACCTGAATAACCTTCTTAGCTAGCTCCATAGTCTTGTGTAGCTCTTAATTGGTAATCATACCTCTTGATCTCCTGCACACATGTCAATGAAATGCAAATGATAATGCTGATGTGCATGAAATGAAACATAAGCTAGGTAAAGAGATGTTGGGCAAATTTTGGGGTGCAACAGTAATATTTGGAGTCTGGATACTCAATGAAACTGATCGGATCCTGAACGCTCAATGTAATAATCGGAGTCTGGATACTCAACGAAAATGATCGGAGCCTGACGCTCAACTTAATAACCGAAGTCTCGATACTCAACGAAAATGACCGGAGCCTGAACGCTCAACGTAATAACTAGAGTCTGGATACCCAACGAAACTTACTGTAGCCTGAACGCTCAACGTAATAACCGGAGTCTGGATACCCAACGAAACTGACCAGAGCCTGACCGCTCAACGTAATAACCGGAATCTGGATACTCAACGAAACTGACCGGAGCCTGAACGCTCAAAGTAATAACCCGAGTCTGGATAGTCAACGAAAATGACCGGAGCCTGAACGATCAACGTAATCACCGGAGTCTGGATACCCAACGAAACTGACTAGAGCCTGAACGCTCAACGTAATAACCCGAGTCTGGATAGTCAACAAAACTGATCGGAGTCTGGATACTCAACGAAATGGACCGGATCCTGAACGCTCAACGTAATAAATGGAGTTATGATACTTAACGGAAATGACTAGATCCTGAACGCTCAATGTAATAACCAGAGTCTGGATACTCAACGAAAATGACCGGAGCCTGATCGCTCAACGTATTGACCGGAGTATGGATACTCAATGAAAATGATCGGAGCCTGAAGGTTCAACGTAATGATAGGAGTCTAGATACTCAACGAAAATGACCGGAGTCTGAACCCTCAACGTAATAACCTGAGTCAGGATACTCAACGAAAATAACCAGAGCCTGAACGCTCAATGTAATAATCAGAGTCTGGATACTCAACGAAAATGATCGGAGCCTAACGCTAAACTTAATAATCGGAGTCTGGATACTCAATGAAAATGACCGGAGTCTGAACCCTCAACGTAATAACTGGAGTCTGGATACTCAATGAAAATAACCGGAGCCTGAACGCTCAACGTAATAATCGGAGTCTGGATACTCAACAAAAATGATCGGAGCCTGACGCTCAACTTAATAACCGGAGTCTGGATACTCAACGAAAATGACCGGAGCCTGAACGCACAACGTAATAATCAGAGTCTAGATACCCAACGAAACTGACCGGAGCCTGAACGATAAACGTAATAATCGGAATCTGGATACTCAACGAAATTGACCGGAGCCTGAACGCTCAATGTAATAACTCGAGTCTGGATAGTCAACGAAAATGACCGGAGCCTGAACGATCAACGTAATCACCAGATTCTGGATACCCAACGAAACTGACCAGAGCCTGAACGCTCAACGTAATATTTGGAGTCTGGATACTCAACGAAACTGACCGGATCCTGAACGCTCAATGTAATAAATGGAGTTATGATACTCAACGAAAATGATTGGATCCTGAACGCTCAATGTAATGACCGGAGTCTGGATACTCAACAAAAATGACCGGAGCCTGATCGCTCAATGTATTGACCGGAGTATGGATAGTCAACAAAAATGACCGTAGCCTGAACGTTCAACGTAATGACAGGATTCTAGATACTCAACGAAAATGACCGGAGTCTGAACCCTCAACGTAATAACCAGAGTCTGGATACTGAATGAAAATGACCGGAGCCTGAACGCTCAACGTAATAATCGGAGTCTAGATACTCAACGAAAATGATCGGAGCCTGACGCTCATCTTAATAACCGGAGTCAGGATACTCAATGAAAATGACCGGAGCCTGAACGCACAACATAATAACCGGAGTCTAGATACCCAACGAAATTGACCGGAGCCTGAACACTCAACGTAATAATCGGAATCTGGATACTCAACGAAACTGACCGGAGCCTGAACGCTCAACGTAATAACCAGAGTCTGAATAGTCAACGAAAATGACCGGAGCCTGAACGATCAACATAATCACCGGAGTCTGGATACCTATCGAAACTGACCAGAGCCTGAATGCTCAACGTAATATTTGGAGTTTGGATACTCAACGAAACTGACCGGATCCTAAACGCTCAACGTAATAAATGGAGTTATGTTACTCAACGAAACTGACTGGATCCTGAACGCTCAATGTATTGACCGGAGTCTGGATACTCAACGAAAATGACCGGAGCCTGATCGCTCAACGTATTAACCGGAGTATGGATAGTCAACAAAAATGATCGTAGCCTGAACGTTCAACGTAATGACATGAGTCTAGATACTCAACGAAAATGGCCGGAGTCTGAACCCTCAACGTAATAACTGGAGTCTGGATACTCAATGAAAATAACCGGAGCCTGAACGCTCAACGTAATAATCGGAGTCTGGATACTCAACGAAAATGATCGGAGCCTGACGCTCAACTTAATAACCGGAGTCTAGATACTCAACGAAAATGACCGGAGCCTGAACGCACAACGTAATAACCAAAGTCTGGATACCCAACGAAACTGACCGGGGCCTGAATGCTAAACGTAATAATCGGAATCTGGATACTCAACGAAACTGACCGGAGCCTGAACGCTCAACGTAATAACCCGAGTCTGGATAGTCAACGAAAATGACCGGAGCTTGAACGATCAAAGTAATCACCGGAGTCTGGATACCCAACGAAACTGAACAAAGCCTGAACGTTCAACGTAATATTTGGAGTCTGGATACTCAACGAAACTGACCGGATTCAGAACTCTCAACGTAATAAATGGAGTTATGATACTCAACGAAAATGACTGGATCCTGAACGCTCAATGTAATGACCGGAGTCTGGATACTCAACAAAAATGACCGGAGCCTGATCGCTCAACGTATTGACCGGAGTATGCATAGTCAACAAAAATGATCGTAGCCTGAACAATTAACGTAATGACAGAAGTTTAGATATTCAACGAAAATGACCGGAGTCTGAACCCTCAACGTAATAACCCGAGTCTGGATACTTAATGAAAATAACCGGAGCCTGAACGCTCAACGTAATAATCGGAGTCTGGATACTCAACGAAAATGATCGGAGCCTGACGCTCAACTTAATAACCGGAGTCTGGATACTCAACGAAAATGACCCGAGCCTGAATGCACAACGTAATAACCGGAGTCTGGATACCCAACGAAACTGACCGGAGCCTGAATGCTAAACGTAATAATCGGAATCTGGATACTCAAAGAAACTGACCGGAGCCTGAACGCTCAACGTAATAACCCGAGTCTGGATAGTCAACGAAAATGACCGGAGCCTGAACGATCAACGTAATCACCGGAGTCTGGATACCCAACGAAACTGACCAGAGCCTGAACGCTCAACGTAATATTTGGAGTCTGGATACTCAACGAAACTGACCAGATCGTGTACGCTAAACGTAATAAATGGAGTTATAATACTCAACGAAAATGACTGGATCCTGAACGCTCAATGTAATGACCGGAGTCTGGATACTCAACGAAAATGACCAGAGCCTGATCGCTCAACGTATTGACCGGAGTATGGATAGTCAACAAAAATGATCGTAGCCTGAACGTTCAACATAATGACAGGAGTCTAGATACTCAATGAAAATGACCGGAGTCTGAACCCTCAACGTAATAACTGGAGTCTGGATACTCAATGAAAATAACCGGAGCCTGAACGCTCAACGTAATAATCGGAGTCTGGATACTCAACGAAAATGATCGGAGCCTGACGCTCAACTTAATAACCGGAGTCTGGATACTCAACGAAAATAACCGGAGCCTGAACGCACAACGTAATAACCGGAGTCTGGATACCCAACGAAACTGACCGGGGCCTGAACGCTAAACGTAATAATCGGAATCTGGATACTCAACGAAACTGACCAGAGCCTGAACGCTCAACGTAATAACCCGAGTATGGATAGTCAACGAAAATGACCGGAGCCTGAACGATCAAAGTAATCACCGAGTCTAGATACCCAACAAAACTGACCAGAGCCTGAACGATCAACGTAATATTTGGAGTCTGGATACTCAACGAAACTGACCGGATCCTGAACGCTCAACGTAATAAATGGAGTTATGATACTCAACGAAAATGACTGGATCCTGAACGCTCAATGTAATGACCAGAGTCTGGATACTCAACGAAAATGACCGGAGCCTGATCGCTCAACGTATTGACCGGAGTATGGATAGTCAACAAAAATGATCGTAGCCTGAACGTTTAACATAATGACAGGAGTCTAGATACTCAACGAAAATGACGGGAGTCTGATCCCTCAACGTAATAACCGGAGTCTGGATACTCAATGAAAATAACCGGAGCCTGAACGCTCAACGTAATAATCGGAGTCTGGATACTCAACGAAAATGATCGGAGCCTGACGCTCAACTTAATAACCGGAGTCTGGATACTAAACGAAAATGACCGGAGCCTGAACGCACAACGTAATAACCGGAGTCTGGATACCCAACGAAACTGACCGGAGCCTGAATGCTAAACGTAATAATCAGAATCTGGATACTCAAAGAAACTGATCGGAGCCTGAACGCTCAACGTAATAACCCGAGTCTGGATAGTCAACGAAAATGACCGGAGCCTGAACGATCAACGTAATCACCGGAGTCTGGATACTCAACGAAACTGACCAGAGCCTGAACGCTCAACGTAATATTTGGAGTCTGGATACTCAACAAAACTGACCAGATCGTGAACGCTAAATGTAATAAATGGAGTTATGATACTCAACGAAAATGACTGGATCCTGAACGCTCAATGTAATGACCGGAGTCTGGATACTCAACGAAAATGACCGGAGCCAGATCGCTCAACGTATTGACCGGAGTATGGATAGTCAACAAAAATGATCGTAGCCTGAACGTTCAACATAATGACAGGAGTCTAGATACTCAACGAAAATGACCGGAATCTGAACCCTCAACGTAATAACCGGAGTCTGGATACTCAATGAAAATAACCGGATCCTGAACGCTCAACGTAATAATCAGAGTCTGGATACTCAACGAAAATGATCGGAGCCTGACGCTCAACTTAATAACCAGAGTCTGGATACTCAACGAAAATAACCGGAGCCTGAATGCACAACGTAATAACCGGAGTCTGGATACCCAACGAAACTGACCGGGGCCTGAACGCTAAACGTAATAATTGGAATCTGGATACTCAACGAAACTGACCGGAGCCTGAACGCTCAACGTAATAACCCGAGTATGGATAGTCAACGAAAATGACCGGAGCCTGAACGATCAAAGTAATCACCGGAGTCTGGATACCCAACGAAACTGACCAGAGCCTGAACGATCAACGTAATATTTGGAGTCTGGATACTCAACGATACTGACCGGATCCTGAACGCTCAACGTAATAAATGGAGTTATGATACTCAACGAAAATGACTGGATCCTGAACGCTCAATGTAATGACCGGAGTCTGGATACTCAACGAAAATGACCGGAGCCTGATCGCTCAACGTATTGACCGGAGTATGGATATTCAACAAAAATGATCGTAGCCTGAACGTTCAACGTAATGACAGGATTTTAGATACTCAACGAAAATGACTGGAGTCTGAACCCTCAACGTAATTACCGGAGTCTGGATACTCAATGAAAATGACCGGAGCCTGAACGCTCAACGTAATAATCAGAGTCTGGATACTCAACGAAAATGATCTGAGCCTAACGCTCAACTTAATAACCGGAGTCAGGATACTCAACGAAAATGGCCGAAGCCTGAACGCTCAACGTAATAATCGAAGTCTGGATACTCAACAAAAATGATCGGAGCCTGACGCTCAACTTAATAATCGGAGCCTGGATACTCAACGAAAATGACCGGAGCCTGAACGCACAACGTAATAACCGGAGTCTGGATACGCAATAAAACTGACCGGAGCCTGAACGCTCAACGTAATAATCGGAATCTGGATACTCAATGAAACTGACCGGAGCCTGAACGCTCAACGTAATAACCCGAGTCTGGATAGTCAACAAAAATGACCGGAGCCTGAACGATCAACGTAATCACCGGAGTCTGGATACCCAATGAAACTGACCAAAGCCTGAACGCTCAACGTATTATTTGGAGTCTGGATACTCAACGAAACTGACCGGATCCTGAACGCTAAACGTAATAAATGGAGTTATGATACTCAACGAAAATGACTGGATCCTGAACGCTCAATGTAATGACAGGAGTCTGGATACTCAACGAAAATGACCGGAGCCTGATCGCTCAACGTATTGACCGGAGTATGGATAGTCAACAAAAATGATCGTAGCCTGAACGTTCAACATAATGACAGGAGTCTAGATACTCAACGAAAATGACCGGAGTCTGAACCCTCAACGTAATAACCGGAGTCTGGATACTCAATGAAAATAACCGGAGCCTGAACGCTCAACGTAATAGTCGGAGTGTGGATACTCAACGAAAATTATCGGAGCCTGACGCTCAACTTAATAACCGGAGTCTGGATACTCAACGAAAATAACCGGAGCCTAAACGCACAACGTAATAACCGGAGTCTGGATACCCAACGAAACTGACCGGGGCCTGAACGCTAAACGTAATAATCGGAATCTGGATACTCAACGAAACTGACCGGAGCCTGAACGCTCAACGTAATAACCCAAGTATGGATAGTCAACGAAAATGACCGGAGCCTGAACGATCAAAGTAATCATCGGAGTCTGGATACCCAACGAAACTGACCAGAGCCTGAACGATCAACGTAATATTTGGAGTCTGGATACTCAACGAAACTGACCGGATCCTGAACGTGAAGGAAAATTGCGATCTAAACGCAGCGGAAAACAAAAATTTCCTTTAGTGATCCTTACGAATGAGCATGGTCAGTGATAGAATCGTTACCTCTTTGTGGCGATTCAGATCTTTGATGCAGCGATCACAAGCGTTGATGAAGTGCAACGCCTCTACTCAGTCCACACGAACAGCTTCCGGTCACAGTGCTAGCTGCTTACGAACGGAATTATTTGAGTGAGAAAAGAGAATCAAAAACGAAATTGCATCAAGTGAAAGCTTCATCACAAGGGTTCCTTTTATAGACTCTCTTGTGGGCTGCGGGCTAAAAAACCCAATTCACATGATCCATAATAATATTATATATTATTATAATAACTATTATTATAATAAATATATTTATTTTATTATTATTTTATAACCATTATAAAATAACAATAATTATTATTATATTATCCGAATTTCTATTTTTCACTTAAGTGCACCGTACCTTACGGTGTTCCTTTGATTTCTCTATCTCTCATCAAACTGTCCTTATGTGTGTGACCCTGTAGGATTTCGTAACGTTGGTAATTATATTAAATTATATATTTAACATAATAAACAGTAAGCGGTATCTAGCAACACATCACTGCTACCCAAGTCACGAAAATGTCATGTGATCTGACAAAACCTTTTTCGTGATAATATATGTTTGTATAATTACCCTTTTGCCCCTATGTCTATATTGAACACAAGGCATACACTGTGTCATCCTTGTCCAGTTCAATATTGGGCCCTTAGACATTTCTCCTGTTATGCAGGATTGGCAAATTCCATCTAGGACACTCATGTCCCTCAGCATGCTTCGTGGAGTGCCCATCAACTGTCTTTATTATCATCCAGTTACGGATAATGTTTGATCAGCAATAAAGCACCCGACTCTACATCTAGGGTCCATAGTGGTTTCAGGTCGAAGGGTGGTAATACACCATTATCACCATGAAAGTAACTTATGACACTTTGCATAACATACTATGTAGTATTCTCATAGCGGGTCAATCCGGTATAAATATTACTTCTAATATTTATACCTATGTCAAGACTTGATAACTCTTTATCCATGATCCATGAGATGTGATCATCAGTCTATCTTCATAATAGTCTCAATGCTTTTAATGTTATCCCACTTTGCAATAAAGCTTGACTACGGATATTTTAAGAATAATGTCTTTATGTTTAATGGGATCTCATGATTAAGTCACACTTAACATTTCATTAAACAAACTAACTATTCTAGGGACTTTATTATTCTGAAAGACAAACATAATAAAGAAATGCCTTTTATTATTAAACGAATAATCCGATACAAGTACCAAAAAGTATTGGCCTCTAGGGCTTACACCAACAGAACGCTCAACGTAATAAATGGAGTTACGATACTCAACGAAAATGACTGGATCCTGAATGCTCAATGTAATGACCGGAGTCTGGATACTCAACGAAAATGACCGGAGCCTGATCGCTCAACGTATTGACCGGAGTATGGATAGTCAACAAAAATGATCGTAGCCTGAACGTTCAACGTAATGACAGGATTTTAGATACTCAACGAAAATGACCGGAGTCTGAACCCTCAACGTAATTACCGGAGTCTGGATACTCAATGAAAATGACCGAAGCCTGAACGCTCAACGTAATAATTGGAGTCTGGATACTCAACGAAAATGATCGGAGCCTGACGCTCAACTTAATAACCAGAGTCAGGATACTCAACAAAAATGACCGGAGCCTGAACGCTCAACGTAATAATCGAAGTCTGGATACTCAACGAAAATGATCGGAGCCTGACGCTCAACTTAATAACCGGAGCCTGGATACTCAACGAAAATGACCGGAGCCTGAACGCACAACGTAATAACTGGAGTCTGGATACGCAACGAAACTGACCGGAGCCTGAACGCTCAACGTAATAATCGGAATCTGGATACTCAACGAAACTGACCGGAGCCTGAACGCTCAACGTAATAACCCGAGTATGGATAGTCAACAAAAATGACCGGAGCCTGAATGATCAAAGTAATCACCGGAGTCTGGATACCCAACGAAACTGACCAGAGCCTGAACGATCAACGTAATATTTGGAGTCTGGATACTCAACGATACTGACCGGATCCTGAACGCTCAACATAATAAATGGAGTTATGATACTCAACGAAAATGACTGGATCCTGAACGCTCAATGTAATGACCGGAGTCTGGATACTCAACGAAAATGACCGGAGCCTGATCGCTCAACGTATTGACCGGAGTATGGATATTCAACAAAAATGATCGTAGCCTGAACGTTCAACGTAATGACAGGATTTTAGATACTCAACGAAAATGACCGGAGTCTGAACCCTCAATGTAATTACCGGAGTCTGGATACTCAATGAAAATGACCGGAGCCTGAACGCTCAACGTAATAATCAAAGTCTGGATACTCAACGAAAATGATCTGAGCCTAACGCTCAACTTAATAACCGGAGTCAGGATACTCAACGAAAATGGCCGAAGCCTGAACGCTCAACGTAATAATCGAAGTCTGGATACTCAACAAAAATGATCGGAGCCTGACGCTCAACTTAATAATCGGAGCCTGGATACTCAACGAAAATGACCGGAGCCTGAACGCACAACGTAATAACCGGAGTCTGGATACGCAATAAAACTGACCGGAGCCTGAACGCTCAACGTAATAATCGGAATCTGGATACTCAATGAAACTGACCGGAGCCTGAACGCTCAATGTAATAACCCGAGTCTGGATAGTCAACAAAAATGACCGGAGCCTGAACGATCAACGTAATCACCGGAGTCTGGATACCCAATGAAACTGACTAAAGCCTGAACGCTCAACGTATTATTTGGAGTCTGGATACTCAACGAAACTGACCGGATCCTGAATGCTAAACGTAATAAATGGAGTTATGATACTCAACGAAAATGACTGGATCCTGAACGCTCAATGTAATGACAGGAGTCTGGATACTCAACGAAAATGACCGGAGCCTGATCGCTCAACGTATTGACCGGAGTATGGATAGTCAACAAAAATGATCGTAGCCTGAACGTTCAACATAATGACAGGAGTCTAGATACTCAACGAAAATGACCGGAGTCTGAACCCTCAACGTAATAACCGGAGTCTGGATACTCAATGAAAATAACCGGAGCCTGAACGCTCAACGTAATAATCAGAGTGTGGATACTCAACGAAAATTATCGGAGCCTGACGCTCAACTTAATAACCGGAGTCTGGATACTCAACGAAAATAACCGGAGCCTAAACGCACAACGTAATAACCGGAGTCTGGATACCCAACGAATTTGACCGGGGCCTGAACGCTAAACGTAATAATCGGAATCTGGATACTCAACGAAACTGACCGGAGCCTGAACGCTCAACGTAATAACCCAAGTATGGATAGTCAACGAAAATGACCGGAGCCTGAACGATCAAAGTAATCATCGGAGTCTGGATACCCAACGAAACTGACCAGAGCCTGAACGATCAACGTAATATTTGGAGTCTGGATACTCAACGAAACTGACCGGATCCTGAACGTGAAGGAAAATTGCGATCTAAACGCAACGGAAAACAAAAATTTCCTTTAGTGATCCTTACGAATGAGCATGGTCAGTGATAGAATCGTTACCTCTTTGTGGCGATTCAGATCTTTGATGCAGCGATCACAAGCGTTGATGAAGTGCAACGCCTCTACTCAGTCCACACGAACAGCTTCCGGTCACAGTGGTAGCTACTTACGAACGGAATTATTTGAGTGAGAAAAGAGAATCAAAAACGAAATTGCATCAAGTGAAAGCTTCATCACAAGGGTTCCTTTTATAGACTCTCTTGTGGGCTGCGGGCTAAAAAACCCAATTCACATGATCCATAATAATATTATATATTATTATAATAACTATTATTATAATAAATATATTTATTTTATTATTATTTTATAACCATTATAAAATAACAATAATTATTATTATATTATCTGAATTTCTATTTTTCACTTAAGTGCACCGTACCTTACGGTGTTCCTTTGATTTCTCTATCTCTCATCAAACTGTCCTTATGTGTGTGACCCTGTAGGATTTCGTAACGTTGGTAATTATATTAAATTATATATTTAACATAATAAACAGTAAGCGGTATCTAGCAACACATCACTGCTACCCAAGTCACGAAAATGTCATGTGATCTGACAAAACCTTTTTCGTGATAATATATGTTTGTATAATTACCCTTTTGCCCCTATGTCTATATTGAACACAAGGCATACACTGTGTCATCCTTGTCCAGTTCAATATTGGGCCCTTAGACATTTCTCCTGTTATGCAGGATTGGCAAATTCCATCTAGGACACTCATGTCCCTCAGCATGCTTCGTGGAGTGCCCATCAACTGTCTTTATGATCATCCAGTTACGGATAATGTTTGATCAGCAATAAAGCACCCGACTCTACATCTAGGGTCCATAGTGGTTTCAGGTCGAAGGGTTGTAATACACCATTATCACCATGAGAGTAACTTATGACACTTTGCATAACATACTATGTAGTATTCTCATAGCGGGTCAATCCGGTATAAATATTACTTCTAATATTTATACCTATGTCAAGACTTGATAACTCTTTATCCATGATCCATGAGATGTGATCATCAGTCTATCTTCATAATAGTCTCAATGCTTTTAATGTTATCCCACTTTGCAATAAAGCTTGACTACGGATATTTTAAGAATAATGTCTTTATGTTTAATGGGATCTCATGATTAAGTCACACTTAACATTTCATTAAACAAACTAACTATTCTAGGGACTTTATTATTCTGAAAGACAAACATAATAAAGAAATGCCTTTTATTATTAAACGAATAATCCGATACAAGTACCAAAAAGTATTGGCCTCTAGGGCTTACACCAACAGAACGCTCAACGTAATAAATGGAGTTATGATACTCAACGAAAATGACTGGATCCTGAATGCTCAATGTAATGACCGGAGTCTGGATACTCAACGAAAATGACCGGAGCCTGATCGCTCAACGTATTGACCGGAGTATGGATAGTCAACAAAAATGATCGTAGCCTGAACGTTCAACGTAATGACAGGATTTTAGATACTCAACGAAAATGACCAGAGTCTGAACCCTCAACGTAATTACCGGAGTCTGGATACTCAATGAAAATGACCGAAGCCTGAACGCTCAACGTAATAATTGGAGTCTGGATACTCAACGAAAATGATCGGAGCCTGACGCTCAACTTAATAACCAGAGTCAGGATACTCAACAAAAATGACCGGAGCCTGAACGCTCAACGTAATAATCGAAGTCTGGATACTCAACAAAAATGATCGGAGCCTGACGCTCAACATAATAACCGGAGCCTGGATACTCAACGAAAATGACCGGAGCCTGAGCGCACAACGTAATAACTGGAGTCTGGATACGCAACGAAACTGACCGGAGCCTAAATGCTCAACGTAATAATCGGAATCTGGATACTCAACGAAACTGACCGGAGCCTGAACGCTCAACGTAATAACCCGAGTATGGATAGTCAACGAAAATGACCGGAGCCTGAAAGATCAAAGTAATCACCGGAGTGTGGATACCTAACGAAACTGACCAGAGCCTGAACGATCAACGTAATATTTGGAGTCTGGATACTCAACGATACTGACCGGATCCTGAACGCTCAACATAATAGATGGAGTTATGATACTCAACGAAAATGACTGGATCCTGAACGCTCAATGTAATGACCGGAGTCTGGATACTCAACAAAAATGACCGGAGCCTGATCGCTCAACGTATTGACCGGAGTATGGATAGTCAACAAAAATGATCGTAGCCTGAACGTTCAACGTAATGACAGGATTTTAGATACTCAACGAAAATGAACGGAGTCTGAACCCTCAACTTAATTACCGGAATCTGGATACTCAATGAAAATGACCGGAGCCTGAACGCTCAACGTAATAATCAGAGTCTGGATACTCAATGAAAATGATCCGAGCCTAACGCTCAATTTAATAACCGGAGTCAGGATACTCAACGAAAATGACCGAAGCCTGAACGCTCAACGTAATAATCGAAGTCTGGATACTCAACGAAAATGATCGGAGCCTGACGCTCAACTTAATAACCGGAGCCTGGATACTCAACGAAAATGACCGGAGCCTGAACGCACCACGTAATAACCGGAGTCTGGATACGCAACAAAACTGACCGGAGCCTGAACGCTCAACGTAATAATCGGAATCTGGATACTCAACGAAACTGACCGGAGCCTGAACGCTCAACGTAATAACCCGAGTCTGGATAGTCAACAAAAATGACCGGAGCCTGAACGATCAACGTAATCCCCGGAGTCTAGATACCCAACGAAACTGACCAGAGCCTGAACGCTCAACGTATTATTTGGAATCTGGATACTCAACGAAACTGACCGGATCCTGGACGCTAAACGTAATAAATGGAGTTATGATACTCAACGAAAATGACTGGATCCTGAACGCTCAATGTAATGAACGGAGTCTGGAAACTCAACGAAAATGACCGGAGCCTGATCGCTCAACGTATTGACCGGAGTATGGATAGTAAACAAAAATTATCGTAGCCTGAACGTTCAACATAATGACAGGAGTCTAGATACTCAACGAAAATGACCGGAGTCTGAACCCTCAACGTAATAACCAGAGTCTGGATACTCAATGAAAATAACCGGAGCCTGAACGCTCAACGTAATAATCGGAGTGTGGATACTCAATGAAGATGATCGGAGCCTGACGCTCAACTTAATAACCGGAGTCTGGATACTCAACGAAAATAACTGGAGCCTGAACGCACAACGTAATAACCGGAGTCTGGATACCCAACGAAACTGACCGGGGCCTGAACGCTAAACGTAATAATCGGAATCTGGATACTCAACGAAACTGACCGGAGCCTGAACGCTCAACGTAATAACCCAAGTATGGATAGTCAACGAAAATGACCGGAGCCTGAACGATCAAAGTAACCACCGGAGTCTAGATACCCAACGAAACTGACTAGAGCCTGAACGATCAACGTAATATTTGGAGTCTGGATACTCAACGAAACTGACCGGATCCTGAACGCACAACGTAATAAATGGAGTTATGATACTCAACGAAAATGACTGGATCCTGAACGCTCAATGTAATGACCGGAGTCTGGATACTCAACGAAAATGACCGGAGCCTGATCGCTCAACGTATTGACCGGAGTATGGATAGTCAACAAAAATGATCGTAGCCTGAACGTTCAACGTAATGACAGGATTTTAGATACTCAACGAAAATGACCGGAGTCTGAACCCTCAACGTAATTACCGGAGTCTGGATACTCAATGAAAATGACCGAAGCCTGAACGCTCAACGTAATAATTGGAGTCTGGATACTTAACGAAAATGATCGGAGCCTGACGCTCAACTTAATAACCGGAGTCAGGATACTCAACAAAAATGACCGGAGGCTGAACGCTCAACGTAATAATCGAAGTCTGGATACTCAACGAAAATGATCGGAGCCTGACGCTCAACTTAATAACCGGAGCCTGGATACTCAACGAAAATGACCGGAGCCTGAACGCACAACGTAATAACTGGAGTCTGGATACGCAATGAAACTGACCGGAGCCTGAATGCTCAACGTAATAATCGGAATCTGGATACTCAACGAAACTGACCGTAGCCTGAACGCTCAACGTAATAACCCGAGTATGGATAGTCAACGAAAATGACCGGAGCCTGAACGATCAAAGTAATCACCGGAGTCTGGATACCCAACGAAACTGACCAGAGCCTGAACGATCAACGTAATATTTGGAGTCTGGATACTCAACGAAACTGACCGGATCCTGAACGCTCAACGTAATAAATGGAGTTATGATACTCAAAGAAAATGACTGGATCCTCAACGCTCAATGTAATGACCGGAGTCTGGATACTCAACGAAAATGACCGGAGCCTGATCGCTCAACGTATTGACCGGAGTATGGATAGTCAACAAAAATGATCGTAGCCTGAATGTTCAACATAATGACAGGAGTCTAGATACTCAACAAAAATGACCGGAGTCTGAACCCTCAACGTAATAACCCGAGTCTGGATACTCAATGAAAATAACCGGAGCCTGAACGCTCAACGTAATAATCGGAGTCTGGATACTCAACGAAAATGATCGGAGCCTGACGCTCAACTTAATAACCGGAGTCTGGATACTCAACGAAAATGACCGGAGCCTGAACGCACAACGTAATAACCCGAGTCTGGATACCCAACGAAACTGACCGGAGCCTGAACGCTAAACGTAATAATCGGAATCTGGATACTCAACGAAACTGACCGGAGCCTGAAAGCTCAACGTAATAACCCGAGTCTGGATAGTCAACAAAAATGACCGGAGCCTGAACGATCAACGTAATCACCGGAGTCTGGATACCCAACGAAACTGACCAGAGCCTGAACGCTCAACGTAATATTTGGAGTCTGGATACTCAACGAAACTGACCAGATCGTGAACGCTCAACGTAATAAATGGAGTTATGATACTCAACGAAAATGAATGGATCCTGAACGCTCAATGTAATGACCGCCCCGTCAAATATCAATTTCCACGGGGATTTCCTATCTGGCCCTTCGTCGGGCAATGGTTCGTCACAATCCTTTGCTTTGAGAAACATGATACCCTCATTAGGGAATTCAAATTTCATCGGCTTATAATCTTCGATTGGCTGTTCGGCAAGGTACTCAGACAATACGCTTCCCTTGATGGCCTTCTGGGACACGTACTGAATGTCATATTCCGTCAACACCATTTGCCATCTGGCAATCCTGCCCGAAAGCGCTTGCTTCTCGAAGACGTACTTGATCGGATCCATCTTCGAAATTAGCATGGTTGTGTGGTTGAGCATGTACTGTCGTAAACGTTTGGCAGCCCAGGCTAGTGCACAACACGTCTTCTCCAGCATCGAGTAACGAGATTCACAGTCTGTGAACTTTTTACTCAAATAGTAAATGGCATGCTCCTTTCTGCCCGTCTCGTTGTGCTGACCGAGAACACACCCCATACTATTCTCAAGAACTGTCAAGTACATGATTAGGGGTCGTCCGGCCACTAGGGGTATCAAGATCGGAGGTTCCTGCAGATACTGTTTTATCTTATCAAATGCCTTCTGGCAATCCTCGTTTCAGATAATCGCCTGATCTTTCTTCAGTAGTTTGAACATTGGTTCACACGTGGACATGAGCTGAGAAATAAACCTTGCAATGTAGTTTATTCTGCCCAGGAAACCACGAACTTCTTTTTCTGTTTTTGGCGCTGGCATTTCTTGTATGGCTTTTATTTTCGCAGGATCGACCTCAATGCCTCTTTCGCTCACGATAAACCCCAGTAGTTTTCCAGACTGTACTCCGAAAGTACACTTGCTAGGATTCTGCCTCAACCTGAACTTCCTAAGCCTCTCAAAAAGCTTCAGCAAATTGACCAGGTGTCCCTCCTTCGTTTGGGACTTCACAATCATGTCATCAACATAGACTTCAATCTCATGGTGAATCATGTCATGAAACAAAGTAACCATTGCTCGTTGGTAAGTGGCCCCTGCGTTCTTCAGACCGAAAGGCATTACCTTATAGCAAAATGTTCCCCAAGGAGTGATAAACGTAGTTTTCTCCATGTCCTCCGGCGCCATCTTGATCTGATTGTAGCTGGAGAAGCCATCCATGAACGAAAACACGGAGAACTGAGCTGTATTGTCGACCAACACATCAATATGAAGGAGCGGGAAATCATCTTTAGGGCTCGCCCTATTCAAATCCCGATAATCGACGCACATTCGTACCTTACCGTCTTTCTTCGGTACAGGCACTATGTTGGCGACCCACAGAGGGTAAGTAGTGACCGCTAAGAAGCCAGCATCAAGCTGCTTTTGTACTTCTTCTTTGATCTTAACGGACATATCTAGTCGTGTCCTCCTAAGCTTCTACTTAACGGGAGGACAATCTTCTTGCAGCGGCAAGTGGTGGACCACGATGTCAGTATCAAGTCCGGACATATCCTCGTATGACCAAGCAAAGACGTCACTATACTCTCTTAGCATCTCGACCAATTTCTGCTTGACATCACTCTGCAATACGGCCCCTATCCTGACGTTCCTGACAAGTTCTTCAGAACCCAGATTCACAATCTCGATCTCCTCTTCGTGAGGCAGAATAACTTTCTCTTCTTGTTTCAACAAGCGGGCCAACTCTTCGGGAAGGTCTTCGTCTTCATCAATCTCTTCTTCGGCTTGATAGATCGGGCGATCGAAGTCGAAGTGAGTCGTAGAAGGTCCAGAGTCGATGTCATCTGCTATGTGGATCCTGCAATAACAAGGGTTAAGCTTAAGACAAGGATATGCAGGTTAGCACAAACCCCATTGCCATTTTATTGTTTTTCAATATAAATATAAAACAGGAATAACAGAGATCACAATATTTGAATACGAAGAAAAACGCCTTTTGATTTATTGATAAAATGCATGTACATAATCAAACAAGGCCCTGACAATAGAACTACTATGCCCCGGGTAGGACATAGGGTTGTACAAGGATTGGAAAAAGTAAATCATTACTCTTTGCCTGCCACTTGGATGATATCCCTGACGGACCAGTTGTTGAGGCTCTCGCCTGGCTTGCTTGGCTGGATCCAAGAGTCTAAGTCACAGTCGCTGTCTCCGCTGTCTTCAGACACCGCGTTGACACTTTCAAATATCACCCCGCCACTGGTAAACTGGATCGGCCCTTTACCTCGCGACGCACCATGAAAAGAGGAGGCTTCAGCCGCATGAGAGTATCCTAACCCAAACTTGTCCTGCTTGTTGGGTATCTCTAGAATCTGCCCCCAGCCTGAGGTAGATCCGGCTTGAACAACGGCCCGAGCTTCCTTGAATGAAGAGAGAGTCATCTCTGGTTTCTCAGTGATCGCAGGAGCTACGTTCTTGACTTTAACAGCTTCGAACGCTTGACATAGGGTTTCGTGGATTTCCCCGTCCATCTCAACATACTTGAAGGACGACAAATGGCTCACCATTATATCTTCCTCTCCACATACAGTCAGGATGCTACCTCCGACAGTATACTTGAGCTTCTGGTGCAACGTGGAGGTCACGGCGCCAGCAGAGTGGATTCATGGCCGGCCTAGGAGACAGTTGTAGGCAGGCATGATGTCCATAATGTAAAAAACCGCGTCGAATGTTTCCGGCCCGACTTGGATTGGCAACGTCACTTCCCCAAAAACATGACGTTTGGTTCCATCGAACGCCTTCACAACCAGATCAGTGGGTGTGCAAATCACTCCATGAGTATCTAACTTCATCAATGCTTTCTTCGGAAGGACATTGAGCGATGACCCTGTGTCCCCAACACATGAGACATAATCGTTCCCCTGCACTCTATCGAGATGTGCAGGGAACTATTGTGGTTCCTCCCCTTTGGCGTCAGCTCTAGGTCAGTGAACCCTAACCCATTTCCAGCATTCACGTGGGCTACGACCCCTTCCAACTGGTTTACCGATATTTCCTGCGGTACATACGTGGCATTCAACACCTTCAGCAGTGCGTTGCGGTGTGCCTCAGAACACAGCAACAGATTCAGGATGGAAATTTTCGAGGGTGTTTGATGGAGATGATCCACGATCTTGTAGTCACTCTTTTTAATCAACCTCATAAATTCTTCGGTGTCTTTAACAAGTAAGTCCTTCTCTACCCCACGAGGGGTCTCTTCAACGACTTTACTCTTCCCTTTATCAGTTGCATCAGCTTTGTCCGCTTTGTCCACCACGATCTCAGGTGGTGTAAACACTCTTCCGATGCGAGTAATTTCGCTAATGCCCACTAGGTTCTCCACAGACGACCCAAACGGTTCTAGTTCCAACCTCTGTCCGTTGCAGTAGACCTCTGCCCCATAATGCCATGGGACAGCATTAGTGCTTTCGAAAGGTATCAACCCAGCCTTGGTGATGGTAATCGTGGGCGGCCTGGGTGCAGAAATAGTTATCGTCTAGCGAGGGATGGTGATAGTGGCAACCTCATCATCTTGCTTCAGCATTACCTCTCCTGATCCGCTTTCGGCCCTTCGGCTAAATTGCAGGATTCCTTTGGTCATCAGACTTTGAATCCCCTCTATCAACTGTTCACATCCATCAGGACTTGTCGCACAGCGCATGCACAGTTCTCCACAACCTGGAAAGAAACCCCTTTTCATCAGCTTAGCTTTAACGAAGCTAAGCGGTGTCTTCAGATCTCCGACGTCAGTCAACAAATCCAAACTCTTGTCTTCAATAATGGCATTTACTCCACCTCCCCTATGATTTGGCATAGGGTTCTTCGTGACGTTTGGCACATTATCTGAGAAGTTGATGATCTTAGCGTCCACCATGTCCTGCACCTTATGCTTGAAGGCTTTGCAGTTTTCTATTGTGTGGCCCGGTGCCCCTGAGTGAAACTCACAAGTCGCATTCGCGTCATAACCTGGCGGAGGTGCCCCTATCAAGGGAGCCAGGGTTCTCTTCTGGATCAACTGTAGCTGGAGCAGAGTCTGTAACAGCTGCGCATAAGACATGGGCGGTGTCTCGAGGTGACGGCTCGATAGAGGTGCCCGTTTTGATACTTTTTGTACCCTTGTTGATTCGGTTGCTACTACTACTGCTGCTGCGGCTGCTATGGCTGTTGAACTGCCGGGATAGTTATGCTGGCCACCTGTTGGTGAGGGTCTTTACCTTTCCTTCGAGCGTTGGACACGACGCTCGTCTCTCCTTCCCTCCTTTTGCCACCATAAGGTTTCTTTCCGCCTCCTCCAGCTGAGGATGAATCACCTTGAATTTTCCCCAGTTTAATCCCATTTTCAATGTGCTCACCCGTGATAATGAGATCTGAGAAGGTTTCGGACATACTGCTGACCAACTTCTCATAATAAACCCCTGGGAGGGTGGCTACGAACATTTCCACAAGCTCACGTTCAACCATCAGCGGCTGAACCCTGGCTGCCAATTCACGCCACCGCTGGGCGTATTCCTTGAACCCTTCGTTGTTCCTTTGTGACAGATTCTGTAGTTGGACTCGGTTCGGAGCCAAGTCACTGTTATATTGGTAGTGGTGCGCAAATGCTTCAGCAAGTTCCTTCCACGTGCGCACACTGGTAGGTTCCAGACTCATGTACTATTCGAGGGATGGCCCGGACAGACTGTCTTGAAAGAAGTGCATCAGCAACTTCTCGTCCTCAGAATGAGCAGACATTTTCCGATAGTATGATCTCAGGTGGACGCGAGGGCTAGTGGTGCCCTTGTACTTTTCAAAGTCAGGTACCTTGAACTTGGGAGGCACCTTGAAATCAGCGATCAGTCCCAACTTGGACATATCAACACCCAGGGTGTTCTGGTTCTCGATATTCCTCATCTTGTCCTCGAGTGCCTTGAACCTTAGTCGTGCTTCAGTAGTCAGCTCCCCTTCAGCACCTCTCTGAGAGAACACATCATCTTGACGGTCTTCTAACCATGGCTGAGGCCCAAGCAGATTTCCAACACCAGCAGTGTCGTTGCCCAGCCCAACATTGACGTTAGCTTCAAAATTCCCATTACCGACGCCCGTCGTATTACCGTTGGGTCCCATGTTAGCTATCACATTGCCGTTGGCACTGCCATTCCCCTCGGTCACAGGGACGCCATTCTGAGGAGTTTCAACTGGTGGAGGGGTAGGCATGGTCCCACCATGGAGTATGCCATTGCTATCGACCCTTGAAATCAGAGGCTGAACCAAGGTTCTGAGCTGATCCTGGCCATTGGCGACCGCTTGCATGAGCTCCATGAAGCGGTCCATTCTTTCGCGGAGTTCCTGAACGTCAGTTTGCATTTTCTCCATAATTCTGGTTTGATTTTCTCTGGTCGAATAGCGGTGGATAGGTCTCTGATCAATCCTGGAACAACCTGAAACAACCTGAAAACACAAAAGGGTTAGGAAAAACGACAAAGTGCTCGTTATGCAGATGCTTCATGCAGATGCAAACGTGTGTCTGTGCGTTAGGAAGGTATCCCCCAGTCATGGAAATGACATCTCATATATAAAGAAGGCCCATCAAGGCAGTACACAAAGTCACTGAGTACAAGCGGAATCAACAGCATGACCTCAACCAACAAGCCTGGTGATGGTCAGCATACAACAACAATCAAAACAAAAGGAATACAAAAAGTCAAGCACGGCCACAGGTGCGAAACTCTTCTAACAACCCCTTCGTTTCTGGATGATCAGGCCGAGTGAGCAACCCTTCGACGAGTAACTCCCTCTGCATAATAGTGTACTGAAGACCTTCGACCGAATCTTCCCATGCTCCTTCACCGAAACAATCTTCTAGCTTCCGCTTCTTGGACTCAAACGTCAGTTTGCGCTCCTTCAGGTTAGCAAGAGCCCTGTTGAGCTGGCCTTCAGCGGCATATCTGCGAGCGGTTTCTTCATCAAACCTTTTCTCACTGGCCTTCACCTGGGCTTTCAGCTTGGAGATCTATTGCATCAGCTTATCCTCCCGCTCTTTCCTGTTGGCTAGGGTGGCCTTCCAATGCTGGTTAAACTTGGATATCCTCTGATACGCTTCATCCAAGTGCTGCTTCTTAGTGGCCAGTACAACATTGACAGCTTTGAAGTCTCGACCCATGCGCTCGTGCTCAGCTATCTGCTTAGTCAAATCTGTCCCCAGCTGGTTCACCAGCTCAGTCTGCCTCTTGAAGGAATGAACGGCTTCACTTCTCTCGCTTCTGAGTTGCGTTAACACCTGATTATGCTGCTGAATAGGCACGGTGGTAGGCTCTTCAATCACTGGAGGGCTTTCTGGCTTGGCAGGAGGGAACGGCATCCCTATGGCATCTGCTCTGGCTCTGATCCACGTCACGTACGGAGCGTAGGCTTGACTATTACTTTTCCCCAGCAATGGTTTTCCCCTCTTACTGATACCATTCCAAGCGCACTGAAGCTTGGACAATGTATCCCCCTCGAGAAGACCAGTGAGGTACAGAGATTCCTGCACCTCTTCATCCTTCGGCGGAGCTCTCAAAGCGTAAGCAAACTGTCGGACCAGCAAAGACGGATTATAGTTTATACAGCCCTTCCTGCCTATCAAAGGCACGTTCGGAAATCCACTGCAGCTGAAGATGATCTCAGTACGCAACCTATCTCTCTCAAACCAGTCAATATCTTCCGCTGACAGACTCATCAAACGCTCGGGCCGCTCAGCTGTGGCTGCAGATGAAGCAAAGGGACCCTTCTTGAGTAGGTGACTATCAAGACATCTATAGAGTAGGGGCACACAACACGAGACATTATTGCCCCTTCTGTTCTCGTTTTTGTAGTGGACAGAATGGTAGACATCTCCTATCAAGGTAGGGATGGGATTCCCTGATGCAAAGATGTGAAATGCGTTGAAGTTTACAAAGTCAGGCATATTGGGGAACAGAATGATGCCGTATATGCACAGAGCGAGGATGGCGTTGAACACGACCCAACATCCGTATTTGGCGCACTGTTGAGCCTTTCCCACTAAGAACTGCAAGGAGAAACCGGGAACCCTGTTCCAACTAGACAAGATCAACTCGGAGGTATCCAGATGAAGTGAAGGAGCTAGACTAGCCAGGTCAGGCTCGACATCCATATGAACAAAGGGCATCTGACTCTTGATAGACACACCTAACAAATCAACATACTCCTCTAGTGTGGGTGCGAGAACAAAATCCTGGAAAGTAAAGCATCTCAATGGAGGGTCGTAGAACTGTAGCAAGGCGTGCAACCCATTCAACTCAAACACAGAGGGTTTACGAACCAAACTGAGCAATTTACTGTAAGACTTTCTGAATTCCTCTCTCACAGAATCATCTGCCAAAGAAATCAAACCAGTCAGCTGAACAACATCGGGAGTAGGGAGCTTGTGAGCCACGGTCTTCCTCATAGAACCCATAATAGCGCAATAGAAGGCCAAAAATCCTGAATCGGGGGAAACGGTACCTACAACACAGACACACGTTAATGAAATGCAAATGAGTATGCAAAGCAATGTAAAATACAGTCATGCAGCAGGAGATCAAGACAACTGTGCTGTGGAGATTTTGTATCAACAAAACCATAATCCTGGTCTATCAAGAACAACCACTATATCTGATAAGAAGAAAACCCTGGTATCAGACCACAAATCTGCTCTGTCAAGAACACACATATCTGATAATAAGGACCTCTGATACAGGACCATAAATCTGCTCTGTCAAGAACAAACATATTTCTGAAAATAAGGACCTCTGATATAGGACCATAACTCTGCTCTGTCAAGAACAAACATATGCTGATGAGATCCTCTGATACATGACCAAAACTCTGCTCTGTCAAGAACATACATGCATCTGCTGATGAGATCCTCTGATCCCAATCAAAAACCTGCTCTGTCAAGAACAAACGTACATCTCTGAAGATAAGGTTCTCTGATACAGGACCATAACTCTGCTCTGTCAAGAACAATCATCTGATGATGAGAACCTCTGATACCAACAAAACTGATTCACTATCAAGAAAACCAGGAAGTCTGAAGGTTAAGGTTTCCTGCAACAAACCCAACCCTTCTTGTCGCTACTGCGAAAATCGGCGCCGGCTGACAGAAGAGTCGCCACCGTGCGTTATTTATCCCACGGGAGGGAAAGGAAACGCTCAGAGTAAACCTCGCACAACACGGGAAAGGTATGGTCATCGCAACCAAAACCTGGGTTCGGGAGTCGGTTACGCAAGGGGAAGGTATTAGCACCCCTCACGTCCGTCGTACTCGACGGGATCCACGCTTGTTTTCGGGTATGGATTGTTATTCTATCTAAACTATAGGTCAAGGGTTAAAAAGAAAATAAAATGAAAATAAAAATGACTCGGCAAAGTATCACACTTTATGCCTACGTATTCCCGCCTGGAACGAGAAATCAGAGTCAACGTAGTTCGCCTACCTACGGGAAAGGAGGGGGAAGGTTGCTCGCTAGGATATCGTATCCTATGCCTACGTACTTTCATACAGCATGAAAGATCAGAGCAAACGTAGTTCGAGCCACGTACGACACGAGTTTGTCTGTTGTTTTTTATGAAAAATCTCACCTTAAACAAGGGTTTTCTTATTGCAAAAGGTTGATGTCTGTTCAAATCTTTTGACGGAAGAAATGAATTAATCTCTGTTATAACCTTTATTAATGTTTTTCTGTTGTTTTGAAGGAAGAAGAGATGACACTCTACAAATCCTAGGGTTAAAAGGGAATAAAATCTACCCTAATGTTATCATGCATGAGTTAACTCCTAATGTCTATCACATCCTCCCTTGAACAAGGAAGAATGGAAGTCCTACGGGAAAGGAAACGAAAGGAAGAAACGGAAATACAAGTAATAACCGCATACAAGTGAACATGAATATAGCAATGGTAAGTGCAATGCAAAGGAGGGAGGAAGGTTCATCTCAACCTCAAGCCCATTCATGGATGGAATAAGAAAATATCAAGTGATCATATGCAAAGAATCGAGTGAAAACTCCGAATGAAACGCGTAATCCACTATTTGGAATCGCAACGTGCTATCATGCAAACAAGTCGATAATCGGGCAAGCCACACATACAAATAACAGCCACCTAAGGGGTCTTCAAATACCTCTAGCCTATCTATAATAAGAAATATAAACCACGGCATTCACCACGCAAACACAAATCGGCCGTTGGAGCCTTAACAAAAATAAAGTCCGTTCGGAAGTCCAAATTACAAGTTCGAATACAAAATATGAGAAAAATAGCAAAAGGTGCTAAAAAATTCAAATAAAAATCTCCAATGCCCTACATCAAGCCACAAACCAGGGGTGAGAGATACCACAAAAATATCCAAAGATAAATGGTCAAACAAGATGAAAACATTGCAAGATATCTCATGTATACCAAAGGAAAGATTAAAGTGGAGCATGTTAAAGAAAGCATCCAAAACCAATTAAAATGGTACAATAAAATTCCCACAAAAATATATAACAATACCTCAACGTGTGTATAAGATCCCTGCAAAAGGATTGACATTTAAATTGTGCTTTGATAGGTCAAAGAAATTCAACAAAATGATAGCACCAGCATTGGCCGTTTTATGATGACCCAAATGTAAAAAATCCAAAGAAAATGTCAAAAAATGGTAAAATTATAATTCCAGTTTTATTAAATCCTAGACATCTTAAAGATTCAGCACAAAAAAATGGGGATCAAAAAGACTAATTTTCCTATTTTTAATGATTATTTAAAGTCAGCATATAAAACAGAAAAAATAAAAGAAACATGGCAATAGAAAAATAAAAGAAAATAACATGAATAAATAAAAGTGGCATGAGGCTTATATGGCCGATTACGTGGCGCAGTGAGAGGCGTTGGATGAATGGAAGAAACCTTGACTTGGAAATGCATCCGACGGTGTTAACACCTTCTTCTCCAAATCAAATTTTCCAACTTTGTGAATAGTAACCCGCAGCCCCATGAACATGAGTTTTTTGCTACTTTGAAGCACCATAATTCCATCAATAATTATCCGTTTCGCACAAAATTTTAGTCAAACTTGAAGGAAAAAATTCAAGGAATCCAAATATGGTCTTAGATTTTCTTGAAACTCTCTCTAACTCCCAAAATGTGGCACCTCAAGAAAAACTCAAGAACCAAAAATCGTCATAAAAACCATCTTTTTTGTACTAGAATCCATGTAGGGGATGAGAGCAATGTGATGCAACAACAATAATGCAAGAAAGACTCATAAATCATGAGTTATGTCGAATTCTTTATACCTTGGAAAAATGAATTATGGAGCTTTAATGGAGCACGAATTTCTTTGGAAAAAAGTGTAGAAACCTTCAATAATTCTTGGTAGAGGTATTAGGATCAAAGAAAATGCTTGAATTGGTGAGGAAATGAAAATCACTTTTGCACTTGGAGCTCACTTTTTTATGTTGATACAACCATGGAATTGCACTAAAATCTTCTCAAAAATTGATGGAAAAATCCTATGTAGTATATTGAATTAATTGGTAATGAGAAACGATCAAAAAATGGAGAGAAAAAGGATTGAAAAAAATGAAAATTCAAACATGTGAAAGTGTGGGAAAAAATGGAAAAATGATGGAAAGAAAAAAATTCAATATGATTTGCAAATGGATTCAACATCAACTATCACCAACCTTTACTCTTAATGATCTCAATCCAATATATAGATGATGATTAACAAACTTAGAGGTTTCTAGAATAATCTTGGAGGATTCTAGAAAGTTGTGGAAATTTCATGAACTTCTCATGCCATGATACTTTGAATATCTCTCATCTCATGCTTGCACCTTTCCAAACTTATGTCAAAATCTCCTTACATGAGATATGGGAAGTGTATGTAAGCTCCTTGCCTTGAAAATTCATCTTGTGCCAAGTTTTCTATACTTGCCTTATTATGCAAGTAACAAAGCAAGTCCAATTTTTAAACCCTAACTCAAAAAAGTGGCTGAACCAATGTCTTTAAAATGATGTTGGGAATCAATTTGGTATATTGGATGACCCATATTGTACTTGTAGATCTCTCAAACCATTTTCCAACTTGAACTTTTTCAAGTTATATGCCTTTTTAAGTCATTTTTCACCAACTTTTATCAAGTCTTGTCCCATGCATTTCCAAACTTTCATGACTTCTTTTCTTGACTTAAAATGGCATTTTGAGCAACTTTTATGTTGGGAAGTTTTTCATTTGAAGCTCCCTTGTATGAGTTTTAGGTATAGGCTAAGAATGACCTGTAATCACCAGATGACCAAAATACCCTTTGCTTGCCAAGACCATAAGTAGAGTTCCACAAATCATATGAAGGCATACCACACCATTCTAGAAAGCTAAGACAATGAGGAACAATCCTTATGTTGACCAGAAATTCATTTGAAATCTCCTTGAGGGGTAAAAATTGCTTGGAAGTCAAGTCACTTTCACAGACAAAACTTCAGATACCTCAGATGACCTGTAACTTGCAAGGACCATAACTTGAGTTCTATAAATCTCCTTGATGTCTTCCACCACTCAAATTAAAGGTTTTGATATCCTCTACAAGTTTCATGTTGGCCAAGGATCCATTTGAAGCTTGCATTTTGACTTATCTTGCTTGGAAGTTTGTCATAAACTAGGGAATTTTACACAGAAACCCTAATTTAGAAACTCCTCTTCTCCTTGATTTCTCTTGAATTCTTCTTAGCATAACAACATATCCTTATTCTTCATGTCAAATGATTAACCCCACATCTCTCCAATAGCCCTTAATGCCTTTCAATCAGTCAATTGACCTAGAGTTGACCCAGGGTTGACCCAGATGAAACCCTAGTTGACTGTCTTCAACTGTAATTCTTGTGACTTCACCAATGACTTGTCTCCTTCTCCAAATGAATTTCTAAGTCCTCCAAGATGTCTAGATACTCCCCATGCTCAGCCCACAGCTCACCATTTCTTTGTTGATCATCAGACACCCTCAGTTAGGAGATAGATGAACTGCTTGATCCATTGACTTGATAGCTTCCAAATTCTTTTCTGATGACTTGAATGAGGTTGAATCAGGATAATAACCTCTTGATAGGCCTCTAGAGATGAGAATAATGATTGGTCCCCTGTTAGCTGACTTGCTATGCTTATGCTATGCAGATGAGTAACCTATGTACATGGCCCTATATGCAAATGCTAATGCAATTGAAACATAAACCAAGTGAATAAGGTTGGGCAAATTTTTAGGGTGCAACAGCTGCCCCTATTCAAGCGGCTTGGACCCGATTGGGTGAAGATCCCGGAGCCTTCAGACATTCGCGGTACGAGACGGTTGAATACTAGGAACCCAGAAATTTGCCAACCGCAGAAATAAACTGCGCCACTGCTTGGGGAACGACATTCATCAGCTGAATCTGACTGTTACGACAACCCACTGATCTCGTGCGACCGTGCTGGGGATTCTTCTCATCATCCTGAAAAAGATTGAATCATCGGAAACTTCGTCCTTTGCTTGTCCACGTCAGGACTCTATCTGCTGTCAACTCGGAAAAAACTTCAACAACTTTGCTGGGGACGGCTCGTCTGCCTTCTCGTCAGAGATAAATCGTCCACGTTAGGAATAAACTCTTCCACGTTAGGAATACCACCGTCCACGTTAGGACTCACCTTTCCATGTAAGGAATAACCGTTCCACGTTAGGAATAATATTGTCCACGTTAGGACTCACCTTTCCACGTAAGGAATAACCGTTCCACGTTAGGAATAATACTGTCCACGTTAGGACTCACCTTTCCACGTAAGGAATAACCGTTCCACGTTAGGAATAATACTGTCCACGTTAGGACTCACCTTTCCACGTAAGGAATAACCGTTCCACGTTAGGAATAATACTGTCCACGTTAGGAATAACCTTGTCCACGTTAGGAATAATACTGTCCACGTTAGGACTCACCTTTCCACGTAAGGAATACATCGCTTTTCCCCGTCAGGGGTGACTTTTCTCTGCTTTGTCAAACTCTTCCACGTAAGGAATACATCTTCTTTTTCTTTGTCCACGTAAGGACTCTTTCTTTTTCCACGTTAGGAATCACAAATTTTCCACGTAAGGAACCCCAATCTTTCCACGTGAGGAATACTATATCAATCTTTCTTTCCACGTTAGGAATGATTCTTCTTTCCACGTAAGGAATACCGTTTCTTCTTTCCGTCCACGTCAGGACTAAACTTTCCACGTAAGGAATCTATCTTCTTCTTCCACGTTAGGAATAACTTCTTTGATCTGTCCGCATCAGGACTAAACTCTTCCACGTCAGGAATAATCTCTTTCTTTCCACGTCAGGAATCAATCTTGATATGTCCGCGTGAGGACTCAATCTCTCCACGTAAGGAATAAACTCGTCTTTCCACGTAAGGAGACCATTTTTCTTCCACGTAAGGAATGCTCTTGATATGTCCACGTAAGGACTCTGATCTTTCCACGTTAGGAATCAAACCTTGATCTGTCCACGTCAGGACTAAACTTTTCCACGTAAGGAAACACCTTCTCTTTCCACGTCAGGAATCAACTTCTTTTCCATCTGTCCGCGTCAGGACTAAACTTTCCACATAAGGAATCAATCTCTTTTCCACGTAAGGAATAAGACTTCGTCTGGATCTGTCCGCGTCAGGACTAAACTCTTCCACGTTAGGAATGCACTTGTCTCCCCGTAAGGAATCCATCTCGATATGTCCGCGTAAGGACTCAATCTTTCCACGTAAGGAATACCAACTTCTTTCCACGTAAGGAATAAATTCGTCTTTCCACGTAAGGAAACCATCTTCTTTCCACGTAAGGAAACATTGTCTTTCCACGTAAGGAGAACATCGTCCACGTTAGGACCCACCTTTCCACGTCAGGAACACCATCTTAATCTGTCCACGTAAGGACTCCAATCTTTCCACATAAGGAATGATCTTGATCTGAATCTGTCCACGTCAGGACTAAACTTTCCACATAAGGAATCTACCTTCTTTCCACGTTAGGAATCTCCTCTTGATATGTCCGCGTAAGGACTCTAATCTTTCCACGTTAGGAATGCACTTGTCTCCCCGTAAGAAATCCATCTCTATATGTCCGCGTAAGGACTTAATCTTTCCACGTAAGGAATACCAACTTCTTTCCACGTAAGGAATAAATTCGTCTTTCCACGTAAGAAAACCATCTTCTTTCCATGTAAGGAAACATTGTCTTTCCACGTAAGGAGAACATCGTCCACGTTAGGACCCACCTTTCCACGTCAGGAACACCATCTTAATCTGTCCACGTAAGGACTCCAATCTTTCCACGTAAGGAATGATCTTGATCTAAATCTGTCCACGTCAGGACTAAACTTTACACGTAAGGAATCTACCTTCTTTCCACGTTAGGAATCTCCTCTTGATATGTCCGTGTAAGGACTCTAATCTTTCCACGTAAGGAATCAATCTTGATATGTCCGCGTGAGGACTCAAATCTTTCCACGTAAGGAATCTCCATCTTTCCACGTTAGGAACACAATCTTAATCTGTCCACGTAAGGACTCCAATCTTTCCACGTAAGGAATGATCTTGATCTGAATCTGTCCACGTCAAGACTAAACTTTCCACGTAAGGAATCTACCTTCTTTCCACGTTAGGAATCTCCTCTTGATATGTCCGCGTAAGGACTCTAATCTTTCCACGTAAGGAATCAATCTTGATATGTCCGCGTGAGGACTCAAATCTTTCCACGTAAGGAATCTCCATCTTTCCACGTTAGGAACACAATCTTAATCTGTCCACGTAAGGACTCCAATCTTTCCACGTAAGGAATATGATCTTTTTCCACGTAATGAATACGTTATCAATCTGTCCATGTAAGGACTCTGGCTTGATATGTCCACGTAAGGACTCAATCTTTCCACGTAAGGAAACAACTTCGTTCCACGTCAGGACCCATGTTTCGTCTTGATTTGTCCACGTCAGGACTCAGGCATCTTCGACCCGCTGGGGAAATACAACTTGTCCACGTCAGGACTCACTTCTTCATTGGTCCCGACCCACAAACTTCTTAGCACTGACGTGACAGCGACTTTGAGGCGGACTCTACTGGGGATATCTGGAAACCAAACTACCGGATGCCTGTTCTGATGCCCGGAGGCCACTTCTGAAATTCTGGTTCATGAAACCTTTTGATGACAAATAACTCTGCTTGGGAATAAAGAGAGACTTATCCTGGTAACTCTGTGGGGAATACTGCCGAAACTGACATTATCATTGAATATCTCATGCCGAGATCTTGAGTGTTTGGTAGTTCATTTGAGCAAGTGCTCTCCCCACCTGCTGGGATACAGGAACCGCTTCAGCAAAATAAATGCTGAAGATAATGCCAACTCCGCTGGGGATAGCCAGGTGCTACAGAATTATTCCAGCAAAATAAATGTTGTAAGAGTGAAGTCGAATCAGCTGGGAAATTAGGAACTTAAACCAAACACCTTGTTGAAGTAGCATCCTGCTGGGGAATATAACTCTGCTGGGGAATAGCAGATGTGCACAGTACGATTGGATTTCTGCTGGAGAGTGAACTGATATTACACAGTATCCCTGACAAAATAAATGCCAGGACCCACAACCAACTCTGCTGGGGAGAGTCTTAATCTTCGAGTTCTACTGGGAGGAAAGAACACTTGCTGAAAGGAGAGAACTCCGCTTCGGGGATACTAACATGCCCAGCTTGCCCCTGAATCTGCAACAGTTTTGGAATGGACCCTACAGTCTTTGTATCCTGACGACCAGACATGGACGGCTTCTACATTTCGGACCTCGAAGGGGTGTTTCAAGAACATAACTTTCGTGCTTCTAGGGTGACATGCCCCGGTCTCGCAACAATCTTTTGTCTCTGATCGACTGTGTCGTGGAGCACTGCCCATAGCTATGAGAGATTTGCCAAATCTTGACCTGACTGCCCCGGATTTACTGATTCTAGGATGACCGACTCTACCTGAATTAATCAGTATAGCTTGCCCCAGTTCACGAAATATTTGGGCATTCTGCATTTTATCCTGATCATACCTTCCACTGTAGGAATCTTTCCTGTCGGCATGCGCTTACTCGCAGGTAACACAAGTTGTTCTGCATAAAAGATATATTAAACGCAATGCATATGACAGTTTCAAAATCCAAGTCTGTTCACTAAAAAATTTTGTGACATGTAATGAATCAATTATCAAAATGTCAATATGAAAGCTGGTAAGAGGAACCCTTTTAGGGGTCAGAATCGACGAGATCTTTACTGACGTATGCCCTCGGACAAAACCTGTTTCAATTAGGACTTTTGCGGGTTGTAACGTGGTCAGGTTCACGGTTAACAAGGAAAGATATAGGCTCAAAATTTATTTCGACCCACCCATTCTTCGTGATGTTCTCCAATCCTATGTTCAGCTAATCTGACTTCAGCTTTCACCTATTAGAGGTGGAATGATAGGAGTGATGGTTCAGGATACCACGCGTTTTTCTTTTTTGAGTGACGGTCATTTGCTTTTCGTCTTTGGGTGCCTAGAATCACACGACTTTTGTCCTTTTCGAGGATTTGTTCTTTTCTTTGACAATCCTTTTCGTCTTTCGTTTTTTTTCGTTCCCTAACTTTTGCCTGGACTGAGTATCTTTTGAGATTCTTTTGATTTTCCAGTCCAGCGGGATGCCCCTGTTTTTGCCTAAGTCATTTGTTTTCAAGTTTTGACTTAGCGGGCTCTTGATTCTTTTCACTTTTCGTTCTCTTTTTTTTTTGAACAAGTCGTGTGACACTGGTTTGTCTGACTTCTTGTGGAGTAATGTGACTGTTTCACTCTTTGTCGGCAAGGTTTAACCATTGCGGTTCTTTAGGCACGACTTATACAAGTGTGATTTATCCTCAACCGGACACTCTTTCCACGATTCGAACGCTTGGTCAAACTAACTAACACCTACCCTGCCCCGGGTTAAGATTTGGGGTTTTTTCATTTTCGAAAAGAACCTCCTACTACTGGCTCGAAAGGGGTTATCAAGGGATTACCTTCCTTATATCTCCAGTGTTTATGGATTGAAACAATGCCTGTATTTCATCAACAAGTTTTTTATCCAAAAGCATACGATCAGAATATTATTCGTCATCTGTTTTCGTCATCCTCCCCAGATTCCTGCTAAAACAAGCATTAAGCATTAAAGCAAAACAAAGAGTGAACACGACTGGATTAATTCAAAACATGCATATTCATTTCGTTTATTAATATCAATTGAAAAACAACAAGTTTTAAGAGCGAAATTTGCAATTACACAGAAAAGAAACTACGAATGCGCGGACATGAACAAGATAACATGAAAAATGTCGGTGTCTCAGAACTGGACTTCCTACACTTTGACTTATTGGCGAGTCAACCATTCTCAGAAGCTATCATCAGGGGTAGTCTACTGCTGTCTCGATCTTCTTTCACCAGCCCGATCAAATCTGGGAAACCTTTTCATCACCCCGGCTTTTGCTTGTCTATGGCTTTGCACCACCTTGGGGACCCTATCAGAGAAGTTAATAACCCTGCTGTCGATCAAATCCTGGACGTTATGCTGGAACGCGTGGCAACCCTCAATATCATGTCCGGGAGCCCCGGAGTGGAATTCACAGTGCCTGCTTGCATCGTAACCATACGGCAGAGTGCCTGTTATTGGCGCCAGAGTTCTTTTCTCCACCAAGTTCAATCTTAGTAGTGTCTGTAACAAATCTGCGTACGTTGAGGGAGGCTTCTCAAACACCCTCCTTGGCTTTTTTTCCCGAATTCTTTGCTGAGCCGGATACTGGCATCTTGTATGCTGTTGGCTTCGCTCGGACGACTCCTTAGGTTCACGCGCTATCATCCTTAAATTCAACCCTGGCATTGGCAACTGTTGTGGACATGGAGACTTAGCTTCCAGTGGCTCTGGGATATACCTCGATTCATCTGCAACCTCTGGCGGAGAAATGGGAATATCAGTCCCTGCAACTTTTACGCCCCCCGGTACAAACTCAATTATTTTCTCATCCAGCAAATCTTGAATCTTATGCTTAAAAGCTTTGCAGTTTGCAATGCTATGCCCCGGTGCTCCGGAGTGGAAGGCACAATGGGCGTTCAGGTCATAGTCTGGTGGCGGCTGCCCTGTCAGTGGAACCAAAATGCGGGGCTCAACCAGTTGAAGTTGGAACAAGAGTTGCACCAGCTGATCATAATCCACAGGGATCTCATCAAATACTCTGTTAGAAAACCTCATTCTCTTACCCCACCTCCTTGAGTTATCCTGCAAAATCAATTGCGACTGCTGACGAGGAGACTCCTGAGCTTCGAACCGTGGAGAGGGTCTCTTAAGCCTATCCTGCGTGGGTAATGGTTCTTCAGACCCCTGAGGAACAGATAAGCCAGCCGCGTCTTCCAACATTTGCCCTCCTTCTCTCCTGAGTACGTTCCTTAATACTTCAGCCATCAACCCTATCTGTGCCTTCAGTCGGCAGTTCTCTTCTTCTAGCGTCTCTTGATTCGAGCGCAACTCTTGCATATCTTTCGTGAACTGCCCCAGCTGGCCTCGAACATCCGTTAATTCTGCTTGAACCTGTTTGATGGCTACCCCCACAAGTTGGCGTATGCGGCCTGGGAGAAAACCTTGATTCTCTAGCTGAGCAAAGTCGGCAGCCCTATCATCAGCCCACGCAATCAGAGGCTGCACCATGTTCTGCAATTGTTTCTGACTCTCGGCCATGGCTTCCATTACCTGTATGAGCCGCATTATGTTGTCGTGCACCTCTTGCATCTCAGTCGGATCCTGACTCATGACTTCCTTGCTGCTGCTTCTGGTTGAATGCTAGGGAATTCTTCAGTCGATAATCCTGGGGGACCTGAGAGATACAGGAGATGAGCTACAGTTTAATAATTACCTGTAATGCAATATGAATATGAATGCAATGCAATGTGTGTGTCTGTGCATTAGGGAAATTCATTCCCCGATTCTAGTGTGGAGGTGTCGGTGCAGTGACAGTGCTAGCAATACAAAGATCGGAGCTGAATCATAGAAAGCCTCATATATTGCTGAGAAAACTAATAGGCCAAGAATACAATATCACTGAGTACAATAAGAAGGCATGACCTCAACCAACAATCCTGGTGATGGTCAGCACTGTGCAAATAAAGCATACAAGCTACTACATGAAGTGATCAAATCCTCCCAGAAGTCTGGTACTCTTCTAGCAATTTCTTGGTCTCCGGATGACTTGGTCGATCAAGAAGCCCTTCAACAAGTTGGTTTCTCTTCTTAAGAACACGGCGCACGTCTTCAGCAGTTTCTTCCCATGCCCCGTCTCCGAAGCGATCCTCTAGTTTACGCTTCTGAGACACGGCTTCATCTCTGCCTTTGATGGCCTTGTTCAGTGCGTTCTGGAGACTGTACCGGGTCATCACTTCTTCTTCACACTTCTTGATGCTGGACTTCAACTGCTCTTCGAGGTCGGAAATTTGCTGCTTCAACTTATCTTCCCTCTTCTTATTGTTGGTGAGCGTAGCATTCCAAGTCTTATTGCAAGAAGAGATCTCTCGGTGAGCGATGTCAAGCGCTTTCTTCTTGGATTCAAGCATGTCATGGGAGCTTCTGAACTCTTGCCCCAGACGTTCGCGCTTCTTCCTCTCCTCAGTCAACTCATCCCCTAATCTGTTCATTAGCTCAATCTGCTGTTGGAAAGCATACACGGCCTTGTTTTTCTCACTGCGTACCTGGGCTAACTCTTGCTCTAACCCTTCATTGATCTTCATCAAGGCTTCTTTTTCTTTCACAACTTGCTCGTAGGCTTCCCGAGAAACAGTGGTTGGCTCTGCTACCGGAATAGGAACAAGGATTGGTACATCTGGGAATGGCATCCGCAACTGACTTGCTCTCTCCTGGACCCAAACTCTGTATGGTGCATAGGCCTGACAGTCATTCTTTCCTAACAACGGCTTCCCTCTGCGGTTAATACGCGTCCAGGCATGTTGCAGCTTGGCTAGTAACTCCCCCTTCACGTCTCCGGTGAAGTACAGAGATTCCTGTACTTCCTCCTCCTTTGGTGGGTTCTTCAATGCATATCCGAACTGACGGACGAACAGAGAAGGGTTGTAGTTGATACACCCTTTCCTCCCTATCAACGGAATATTAGGGTACCCAGAACAACTGAATATAAGCTCAGATCCCAACAGATCTCTATCAAACCACTCAACGTCTTCAAAAGATAGCCTCATCAGGCGCTCTGACCAGCTAGCTGTGGTTGCACTCTTCACAAAAGATCCCTTCAGGGGAAGGTGGCTTTTAAACCACATATCCAGCAATGGTACACAGAAATGAACATTCTTTCCTCTTCCCTTCTCATTCTTGTAATGCAGTGAGTGGTAGAAATCTCCGAGCATGGTCGGTACAGGATTACCAGCGGCAAACAAGTAGAAGGCATCGAAGTCCACAAAATCCGGTACATTGGGAAACAATATTATGCCGTAAATGCACAGAGTCAGCACAGCATTGAAGGCAATCCAACATCCGCTCTTAGCGTACTCTTGAGCTTTACCGATCAAGAACTGGAGTGAGAAGCCTGGAACTCCACGGGAAACAGTAGTCAACAGTTCAGAGCATCCACATGCAAGGCTTTTGCCAAGTCTTCCGGCTTGGGCTTAATGCCCGAATGAATGAATGGAACCTGGTTCTGCACGGGTAACTTAGTAAACTCCACATACTCCTCAATGGTAGGCCCTATAATGAAATCAGCGAACGTAAAACATCTCAATGCGGGATCATAGAATTGCATCAAAGCGTACAGCCTATCTAGCTCTGTCTCCGTGGGTTTGCGCACCAATATCAATAGTCTTCCATAGCTCATTCTGAAGCTCCTACGAACCTCCTCATCAGCCAGAGAGATCAACCCAAGCAGGGGAACAACATCAGGAGTAGGCAATTTGTAAGCAACTGTCCTTCTTAAGCTGGCCATGACCAATCACTCAGGAATCCGGACACTAGAACTAGGGAAATGCAAATGCACCTGTAGCACAGACACGCGTTAGTGGGATGCAATGATGATGAGTATGCAAACAGAATGCAATGCAAGTAACATGCAACGGGGGCCAACTGCCGTAGCTGAATAGTCTGGACCATATCAAGAAGTCTCAGATAGATTCTCTAGAAGTCCTCAAATCCTGGTCTCAGATAGACCTAAAATCAAGCTCCAATAATGGTATCTGACAGATCTCAAACCATAACTCCAACTGGTCTCTGGCAGACCTCAAATCACATCTCCAACTGGTCTCTGACAGACCTCATAACCCTCCATAAATACCCAGGATCTCTGATCAAGAAATAACCGGTATCTGAAGGTCTAGTTACCTGCATAACCCCAAACCCTCTCACAGGTGGATGTCCTAGTAACTGACAAAGGTATGGCATCCTATGCGGTCGTCGGCGTCACAGACTTTCAGGGTTGATGATACGATTCCCAGAAGGAGTGGCATCATCAAATCCTGAAGAGGCCTCACTTAGCCAACTTCCAAATGATCGGTCCCCAGAGTCGACAATTCAACTAACCAGCAACCCACGCCAACCAAAGGAAGGGGCAAGAGGCCAACCAGAGGAACCTCGTCTGAGTGTAGATTTCGCGGGACACCAAAGCAAGCAAAGCAAGCGGGCGCCAACTAATCTCTACTCTAATTCTAGGTGCACTCAAGCCCAGGTCCGGCTTCTCACTCAATATCAGAACACCCGTCACACCCCAAGATACAGCAATAATAATCCATATATACAAAGCTGAAAATAAAGGTCAGAAATATAAATCCATACAAAATCCTCGACGGGAAAACAAGCGTTAGGATTGACTCTCTTAAGGGACGTTGGATCCCAAATGCATAAGAACTATCGCAGTCCTTAGCAGCCAGGGGACGTTGGGTCCCCAGCAGAGTCGCCAGCTGTCTCTACTGCGAAAATCGGCGCCGACTGACAGAAGAGTCGCCACCGTGCGTTATTTATCCCACGGGAGGGAAAGGAAACGCTCAGAGTAAACCTCGCACAACACGGGAAAGGTATGGTCATCGCAACCAAAACCTGGGTTTGGGAGTCGGTTACGCAAGGGGAAGGTATTAGCACCCCTCACGTCCGTCGTACTCGACGGGATCCACGCTTGTTTTCGGGTACGGATTGTTATTCTATCTAAACTATAGGTCAAGGGTTAAAAAGAAAATAAAATGAAAATAAAAATGACTCGGCAAAGTATCGCACTTTATGCCTACGTATTCCCGCCTGGAACGAGAAATCAGAGTCAACGTAGTTCGCCTACCTACGGAAAAGGAGGGGGAAGGTTGCTCGCTAGGATATCGTATCCTATGCCTACGTACTTTCATACAACATGAAAGATCAGAGCAAACGTAGTTCGGGCCACGTACGACACGAGTCTGTCTGTTGTTTTTTATGAAAAATCTCACCTTAAACAAGGGTTTTCTTATTGCAAAAGGTTGATGTCTGTTCAAATCTTTTGACGGAAGAAATGAATTAATCTCTGTTATAACCTTTATTAATGTTTTTCTGTTGTTTTGAAGGAAGAAGAGATGACACTCTACAAATCCTAGGGTTAAAAGGGAATAAAATCTACCCTAATTTTATCATGCATGGGTTAACTCCTAATGTCTATCACATCCTCCCTTGAACAAGGAAGAATGGAAGTCCTACGGGAAAGGAAACGAAAGGAAGAAACGGAAATACAAGTAATAACCGCATACAAGTGAACATGAATATAGCAATGGTAAGTGCAATGCAAAGGAGGGAGGAAGGTTCATATCAACCTCAATCCCATTCATGGATGGAATAAGAAAATATCAAGTGATCATATGCAAAGAATCGAGTGAAAACTCCGAATGAAACGCGTAATCCACTATTTGGAATCGCAACGTGCTATCATGCAAACAAGTCGATAATCGGGCAAGCCACACATACAAATAACAGCCACCTAAGGGGTCTTCAAATACCTCTAGCCTATCTATAATAAGAAATATAAACCACGGCATTCACCACGCAAACACAAATCGGCCGTTGGAGCCTTAACAAAAATAAAGTCCGTTCGGAAGTCCAAATTACAAGTTCGAATACAAAATATGAGAAAAATAGCAAAAGGTGCTAAAAAATTCAAATAAAAATATCCAATTCCCTACATCAATCCACAAACCAGGGGTGAGAGATACCATAAAAATATCCAAAGATAAATGGTCAAACAAGATGAAAACATTGCAAGATATCTCATGTATACCAAAGGAAAGATTAAAGTGGAGCATGTTAAAGAAAGCATCCAAAACCAATTAAAATGGTACAATAAAATTCCCACAAAAATATATCACAATACCTCAATGTGTGTATGAGATCCCTGCAAAAGGATTGACATTTAAATTGTGTTTTGATAGGTCAAAGAAATTCAACAAAATGATAGCACCAGCATTGGCCTTTTTATGACGACCCAAATGTAAAAAATCCAAAGAAAATGTCAAAAAATGGTAAAATTATAAATCCAGTTTTATTAAATCCTAGACATCTTAAAGATTCAGCACAAAAAAATGGGGATCAAAAAGACTAATTTTCCTATTTTTAATGATTATTTAAAGTCAGCATATAAAACAGAAAAAATAAAAGAAACATGGCAATAGAAAAATAAAAGAAAATAACATGAATAAATAAAAGTGGCATGAGGCTTATGTGGCCGATTACGTGGCGCAGTGAGAGGCGTTGGATGAATGGAAGAAACCTTGACTTGGAAATGCATCTGACGGTGTTAACACCTTCTTCTCCAAATCAAATTTTCCAACTTTGTGAATAGTAACCCGCAGCCCCATGAACATGAGTTTTTTGCTACTTTGAAGCACCATAACTCCATCAATAATTATCCGTTTCGCACAAAATTTTAGTCAAACTTGAAGGAAAAAATTCAAGGAATCCAAATATGGTCTTAGATTTTCTTGAAACTCTCTCTAACTCCCAAAATGTGGCACCTCAAGAAAAACTCAAGAACCAAAAATCGTCATAAAAACCATCTTTTTTGTACTAGAATCCATGTAGGGGATGAGAGCAATGTGATGCAACAACAATAATGCAAGAAAGACTCATAAATCATGAGTTATGTCGAATTCTTTATACCTTGGAAAAATGAATTATGGAGCTTTAATGGAGCACGAATTTCTTTGGAAAAAAGTGTAGAAACCTTCAATAATTCTTGGTAGAGGTATTAGGATCAAAGAAAATGCTTGAATTGGTGAGGAAATGAAAATCACTTTTGCACTTGGAGCTCACTTTTTCATGTTGATACAACCATGGAATTGCACTAAAATCTTCTCAAAAATTGATGGAAAAATCCTATGTAGTATATTGAATTAATTGGTAATGAGAAAGGATCAAAAAATGGAGAGAAAAAGGATTGAAAAAAATGGAAATTCAAACATGTGAAAGTGTGGGAAAAAATGGAAAAATGATGGAAAGAAAAAAATTCAATATGATTTGCAAATGGATTCAACATCAACTATCACCAACCTTTACTCTTAATGATCTCAATCCAATATATAGATGATGATTAACAAACTTAGAGGTTTCTAGAATAATCTTGGAGGATTCTAGAAAGTTGTGGAAATTTCATGAACTTCTCATGCCATGATACTTTGAATATCTCTCATCTCATGCTTACACCTTTCCAAACTTATGTCAAAATCTCCTTACATGAGATATGGGAAGTGTATGTAAGCTCCTTGCCTTGAAAATTCATCTTGTGCCAAGTTTTCTATACTTGCCTTATTATGCAAGTAACAAAGCAAGTCCAATTTTTAAACCCTAACTCAAAAAAGTGGCTGAACCAATGTCTTTAAAATGATGTTGGGAATCAATTTGGTATATTGGATGACCCATATTGGACTTGTAGATCTCTCAAACCATTTTCCAACTTGAACTTTTTCAAGTTATATGCCTTTTTAAGTCATTTTTCACCAACTTTTATCAAGTCTTGTTCCATGCATTTCCAAACTTTCATGACTTCTTTTCTTGACTTAAAATGGCATTTTGAGCAACTTTTATGTTGGGAAGTTTTTCATTTGAAGCTCCCTTGTATGAGTTTTAGGTATAGGCTAAGAATGACCTGTAATCACCAGATGACCAAAATACCCTTTGCTTGCCAAGACCATAAGTAGAGTTCCACAAATCATATGAAGGCATACCACACCATTCTAGAAAGCTAAGACAATGAGGAACAATCCTTATGTTGACCAGAAATTCATTTGAAATCTCCTTGAGGGGTAAACATTGCTTGGAAGTCAAGTCACTTTCACAGACAAAACTTCAGATACCTTAGATGACCTGTAACTTGCAAGGACCATAACTTGAGTTCTATAAATCTCCTTGATGTCTTCCACCACTCAAATTAAAGGTTTTGAGATCCTCTACAAGTTTCATGTTGGCCAAGGATCCATTTGAAGCTTGCATTTTGACTTATCTTGCTTGGAAGTTTGTCATAAACTAGGGAATTTTACACAGAAACCCTAATTTAGAAACTCCTCTTCTCCTTGATTTCTCTTGAATTCTTCTTAGCATAACAACATATCCTTATTCTTCATGTCAAATGATGAACCCCACATCTCTCCAATAGCCCTTAATGCCTTTCAATCAGTCAATTGACCTAGAGTTGACCCAGGGTTGACCCAGATGAAACCCTAGTTGACTGTCTTCAACTGTAATTCTTGTGACTTCACCAATGACTTGTCTCCTTCTCTAAATGACTTTCTAAGTCCTCCAAGATGTCTAGATACTCCCCATGCTCAGCCCACAGCTCACCATTTCTTTGTTGATCCTCAGACACCCTCAGTTAGGAGATAGATGAACTGCTTGATCCATTGACTTGATAGCTTCCAAATTCTTTTCTGATGACTTGAATGAGGTTGAATCAGGATAATAACCTCTTGATAGGCCTCTAGAGATGAGAATAATGATTGGTCCCCTGTTAGCTGACTTGCTATGCTTATGCTATGCAGATGAGTAACCTATGTACATGGCCCTATATGCAAATGCTAATGCAATTGAAACATAAACCAAGTGAATAAGGTTGGGCAAATTTTTAGGGTGCAACACTTCTCACAGGTATGGAGCTAAACTGACACAAGTTCGGCATCCTATGCGGTCATCAGCGTCACAGACATTCAAGAGGGGTGATACGATACCCAGAAGGTGTGGCATCACCAGCTCCTGAAGTGGCCTCACTCGGCTGAATCCCAAATGATCGGTCCCCAGAGTCGACAATCCTTCAAACCAACAACCCCCTCAACCCAAAGGGTTGAAAAAGAAGTCAACCGGGAGAACCTCGTCTGAGCGTGGATTTCATGAGACACTAGTGCCTGCCAAGCAAGCACGCGCCCACTAATTTCCACAACTAATGCTAGGTTCACTCAAGCCTAGGTCTGGCTTCTCACTCATCAGAATGCCCCTCCCACAACAGCACAGATAATCATATCATACTGAAAATAAAATGCGGGAAATAAAATGCGGGAAATAAAATGCGATAAATAAACACGACCCAACAAGTAATCATACAAGCGCTAGGATTGACTCTCGCGGGGGACATTGGATCCCCAAACTGACTCGCATACGGGACGTTGGATCCCAGGAAACTATCGAGTCCCCGGCAGAGTCGCCAGCTGTCGCTTCCGCGAAAATAAGGTGCCGGTAAAATAGAAGAGTCGCCACCTTTCATTATTTATCCCTCAGAACGGGAAAGGAAACGATCGGAAAAACCTGACGAAAAGGTATAAGACAAGGTCATCGCAACCGTTGTCTGGGTTCGGGAGTCGGTTACGCAAGGGGAAGGTATTAGCACCCCTCACGTCCGTCGTACTCGACGGGATCCACGCTTGTTGTGTTTATCTGACGGGTTGGTTTTATCTATCTACCTATCAAGGCTGGTCTAAAAAGAAAAGAAAATGACTCGGCAAAGCGTCGCACTTTATGCCTACGTATTCTCATCAGAGAATGAGAAATCAGAGTCAACGTAGTTCGACTAACTACGGGTTACAGGGAAGGTAGCTCGCCAATACGTCAGTATTGTGCCTACGTACTCTCAACAGGTATGAGAGATCAGAGCTCACGTAGTTCGAGATAATACGGATTACGGGGATTCAGATTCATCTGTTTTATCGAGTAGGGTTAACAAACAGTTCCAGCAGTTTGGTGTACGCAGATCGACCCTTGGAGACTTATGCGTTACCGTTTGTGGTAGAACTAGGAGTTAACAACACTCTTTTCTTCAGAAAAGCTTCCTTTGACTTACGGGCCCACGGGGCAAAAAGGTTTGAAGTTTGTTTTCTGTCTTTTACGGAAGAACTGTTTTTTATGCTTGTTTGCAACTAATATCACACTAGAGACTATGACCTGAGAATGAATGCGTCGTATGTCACCCAAAGGGTGCCATACTAAACATCCAGACTATTGAAAAGAAACTCTCCAACAATCCTTTCTCAGATAGCTTAAGGCTCGTAACGTACGACGTCAGTTAACCTTTATTACTGTATTTTTATTTGTTTCAAGATGAGAAGAGAGAACACGCTCAACTAAGGGGAGACTATCAAGTCCTAATGTTGTCATGCCAAGGATTCATCCTATGGTTGAGGTTTGAAACAGGGAACTCCTAGAAGTTATCATGCATAGGTTTCAACCTAAAGTTCTAATCATCACTTCCTTATCAAAGGAAGTGAGATTCCTAAGGGATCATGTCAATGATAAACAGAAACAGATAAAGCATCAGCTTAAACAGTAAACAATAAACGACTATAAAATGCATGCAATGCAAGTGAGGGAGGAAATGTGTGTGGGGCATCAGCCTCCACAAGCTCGTCTCAACCTCAAGCCAAATATGAACAACTGTAATCATACAGAAAAAGTAACATGCTATCAAGCAAAATATAACAACTGCAATCATACAGAAGAAAGAATGACATGCTATCAAGCAAACTCAAACCACATAGGCAAGGGAGTTGGGCTCTACCGAATACCCGCAAGCAAAGCCACACAGTAAAAATACAAGCAGAGGGAGCAACTCAACCTCTAGTGCAATCATGCTCCTAGCTTAAATCAATCTAAACATGAACTTATTCTAATGCATCAAGCAAATCAAACCAGGCACATCAATACAGAAAAGAAAGCAGATCAACCACCCCTACAACTTCAAGCTTCAGCTCTTCAGTAATTCAGCCTTCAAACCTCACCTACCCTTCAAGGCTATCATCTTCAATAGCAAGTATCAACTTGCTTCTCCAAGTTTTCAATACACCAAACATAGGTATCAACTTATTCTTTCTTCTTCAAGCTTCAGCTCTCCAGTCCATTCCACCTTCAGGCTCCATTCCTAACTGCAAGTATCAACTTGTTTCTTCAGGCTCTCAATGCATCAACATAAATATCAGCTTATCCTTTATTCTTCAAGCCTCAGCTCTTCAATCATTCTTAATTTGATCTTCTTCATAAGTGTCAACTTGGTCTTCAAGCTTCAGCTCTCTCTTCCTTACAAGCATCAACTTGGTCCTCTTCATCTACAAGCCTCAGCTTCTCAGAGTAATCCTCAAACACAAAGAAGTATCAACTTCATCCTTCAATATTCTTCAAGCAAGGAACTCCATCCTCTAACAAGGGAGAGAGATTCATCTATCAAGAGTAAAGTTTGGATGATTGGTAGCAGAGTGAAGACCAAAGGTCACCACTAAGCATCCTATCATCAGAGAAAGGGACCCTCAAAGGTTCTACCAATTTGCAAAGATCCACACATCCTACCTAAGGAGGGATGATGCCTTTACAAGGGACCTTACATCATAGGGAAGAATGGAATTGATCAACATATTCCATGTTTATGAAGAAAGAGAACTATCTGGAAGCTCTGCCTACAAAACCCTAATCTTGATACCTAATCAAAACTACACCAAAAGAAGGGAAGATCTTCAAATCCAAGCCTCTTCAAGCAATCAAATGCATATTCAACTTGTCTTCATCATCACCCAAGAGCAAGCAAAGCAAAACCCTAATCTAAGGGAACTAAAGAAGTCAATCTAGTTGAATTAGTGCCTCAGAATCATCTAAAGCTAGCACCTAAAATAAAATCAAACAAAAAAAGTAAACTACCTTGAAAAATCCTATAAAAATTCCTAAGGGACCCTAATTCAATCATGAATATACCATACAAAAATCAGAGGTTGAATCATCCACCAAGTCCTACAAATAAAATATAAACCATAAGGTATCAACCATAAACCCTAAAATGGAGCATCTAAAGGTTTCAACCTAAACTACCACCTATGTTCATCACAAAAATGTGAGAAAAATCTATGGGGAGCATGCATATCTATTCTAACTACTCACAAAAAATCAAGGCCAAAATCTTCATCACATGATCAAACCTAATTCCACAAAATCAAGCATCAAACATGATAATTTTAATATCAATTAAAATGTAAAAAATCCCATAAAATCATAAAATGCATGAAATAAAAGTATTTTTTATCTAAAAAATACTAGACCCTATCATGAATCTAATGCAAAAATAATGGGGTTGATTGAATTATTTTTCCATTTTTTATGATTTTATCAAGAACCATGAATATAATGAAAAACATAAAGAAAATCAAACTAAAATGATAAACACACGGTGCAGATAGTAAGCAAAAGCAGTTCATTTCAGGGTTGGGCCCAAAAAGGGGGTGTGGTTAGCAGCTAATGCATTAAGCCCAAAACACAACTTAAGTGAAACGCCGCGTTTCACATTAGTTCAGAATCCTTCACAAAATGAGAAACATTCGTGGCCATTGGATCATACCCTCAGTCAAAGTTCAACCCCAATCTGATGGCTATCAAGTCATCTTTTTCATTTGAAATCCTGAAACACGCGCGCAGCCATGGCCGTCGCCGGTGGTGCTCCGGTCATCGTCCCCAACCCTAACTCTCTCCACAGGCCTCCATTCCAAGAGGTCTCTACATGAAACTCACTCCAATTTTCACAAGGAATCTTCCTATGCCATTTAATCATGCTAACAGTTCAAGAATCCAAGAATAACAATCTCAACCGAAAATTCCATGAACCCTAATTGGTCACTAATCTCCAAATTGATGATCCAGAAATCTTCCTACACCATTCTATTATGCATCTACCATAACAATTCATCTTAATTCTACCTAATTTAAGCCATAGCACAAGAGTTGCATACCTGGTAAACTTGAGCAAACAGAAGGGTTGAATCTTCAAATCAGCCTTCAAGAACTTGCAGAATCCTTCATTGAATCACAATCAATATTCTGTATGCAAAGAAAAGAGTTGAATCTTCTTGAATTATCAAATCCGATTCTGAGTTGCAAGCTTCACTCTCCAATGGCTACTTCACGATTCTTCCACCGCAGTGCCTTGAATTTGATCTAGAATTGATCACCAACCTCAGAGCAAGCTATTGAGATCAATTTCTTGGACTGAAATGGTCTCTAACCTTGTAACCGATTTTGATTTGCAATGAGAAAGTTCAAAGTGCAAGCTCAGTTTTCTCTCTCAATCATCACCAAAAAAATGATCTGAACCACTTCTATTCAATATATAGAGTGTGTAGGGATGATCTAGAAAGCTCTAGATCCTTCCAATGAGAAATTCAATTTCTCATGTCACTTGAATTCTCATGATATGCCATGGTATGCACAACTTCTGCCAACAGCTTGAAATAATTCTCAAATCCTTCCAATTTCTCCCCTCATGACATTTTAGAAGTGTTTGGCTTGCAAGGGACCTTGATCATGCCTTGAGTTTGGGTTTGGCAATGGTTACTTAAGATGTAAGTAACTACTTTTCAAAGCAAGTCCACAAATTAAACTTCAATTCAAAAATGTGGCTAAAACAATGTTCTTAAAATGCTTTTTAGAATCAAAATGACCTATTACATGCCTTTGTTTGGATATGTGGATCAAAAATATCAATTTCCAACTTTGGTTCATTTAACTTATACCCTTATTTTAGGTCATTTTTGCAACTTTGAGCTACAAGCAATTTCATCATCTCATGAACTCTTGACTAGCCTTAAAACATCATTTTGACAAGTTTGATGTTGAACATTTTCCCATTTGAAGCTTGGAAATAGAAGTTATGGCCTTATGCTTGAAATGACCTATAATCTCCAAATGACCAAAATGCCCTTGACTTGTCAAAGCCATAACTTGAGTTCTACAAATCCTATCAAGGACTTCTAGTACTCTCTAGAAATCTAAGAGGATAAGGAACAACATTCATGTTGACTAAAAGTTCATAGGAATCATCCTTCTAGGGCAAACGTTTCATGCAAGTTGGACAACTTTCAAGCTCCCAAATTCACATACCTCAGATGACCTGTAACTTGTCAAAGTCATAACTTGAGTTCTACAAATCCTATCAAGGACCTCTAGTACTAAAATTAAAGCTAAGATCATGCTCTACAACATTCATGTTGGGGGCAAGATGAGATGACAACCACATCTTGAGCTAAACTGCCTTGAAGATAGGGGTCAAACTAGGGGATTTTACACTGTCAAGCCTTAGAAACCCTAGCTTGCAACTTCTCAAACTCTTCAATCATGATGAGTTGACCTTGGAATCATCCTTATAACATCCCCATGTATCAATCCATAATCACATGGCCCTTGGATTAGGTCTCAACCTTCTCCAAATCATCAGTTGACTTAGGGTTGACACAGTCAAACCCTAATTGCAACACTCATGGCTGAGTCTTCTTAATCTTGCACAATGACCTGTCTTGGCCTCAAAGTGACCTTCAACACTTCTCATGAGCTCTCTCAAGACCTCAAGTCTAACTTTATGACCTCAGAATCATCTGAGGACTTCCCCATAACTCTCAAGCTAGGAGGCCCACCCACTTTTGGTTTCAACCAGTCTCTCTGGGGATCTTTTAATTTCTCTGACAAGGATATTAACCCTTGAACACTTGAACAACCCTCTTAGCTAGCTTCAAACTCTTTTGTAGCCCTAGATTGGTAATCATACCTTTTGATCTCCTGCATACATGTCAATGAAATGCAAATGATAATGCTAATGTGAATGAAATGAAACATAAGCTAGGTAAAGAAATGTTGGGCAAATTTTGGGGTGCAACAGCTGCCCCTATTCAAACGGCTTGGACCTGACTGGGTGAGAAGCGAACGACTCTCAAACAATCAAGGTACGAGACGGTTGAATACCAATAAACCCGGAAATTTGCCAATTGCACAAGTACACGGTACTCTGATGGGAACAAATCTTCGGAAACTGAAATGAAAGTTGCACGGCAACTAGTAGGGGAATTGGTCACACGGTAACCAGTGATACATGGTCGATCATGCCGTCAGGCATCAGGATTCCTCGGGACTTATCAGATCAACAATCAAGTTAATCATGCCATCAGGCATTCAAAGAAATTTTCGGGCATCAGCCGGACTTCATCACTAAGTCGGGAATAGAATTCTCAATCAATCATGAACCAATTGGGGATATCCAAACTTCTTCCATCAGGCACTCCGCATCAGCTGAGAGAACTGCTTCGTCAATACGGTTGGACTTCAATCATCAAGTCTTAGAGGGAAGTTTCAACTTCGCTATTCAGAAACCTGTTGGGGATGACACATCTCCGCTTGGGATTCTGGAGAACTATCAAGTAACTCTGCTTCAGGGCTTCAGAAATCATTCTGGGTGAATCAACTCTGTTGAGGACTTCAAGACTCATCTTGGACAAATAACTCCGCCGGGGACTTCAAGAATCATCCTGAACCAATAACTCTGCTGGAGATTTCAGGAATCCTCCTGAGCAAACACTCTGCCGGGGGCTCCGAGCATCAACCTGAGCAACCCTCTCTGGCGACTTCACTGGGGATCTTAAGAATCATCTTAAACAAATAACTCTGCGGGAGACTTTAGGAATCATCCTGGGCAAACGACTTTGCTGGGGAATTCAAGAACCATCTTGAGCCAACCATTCTGCGGAGGAACACCTGCAAAACAAGAATGGTAACGCCCTAGCTCATGTTTCGTATGCACATGTTTGACTATGGCGCAATGCTCCACACGGTAGAAATGCTACGTATTTTTAGGGTAAATGCTATGCAATCATGCAAAATGCTGCGACCCCATCAGCAAAATAAATGCTGAAGGGAGCATCCTCCTGTCAAGGGGAAAGAACCACTCTGGTGGGGAAAGGAATCATCTTGTCGAGGAGAAGAAATCACGCCAATATCAATTGGACTCCGCCTGGGGAAACGAACTTCAGTCGACTGCTGCAGGGGAATAAAGCTCTACAAGAATCTGAACCTGCTCAACCAGGTATTCGAACCACAAATTGTCGAGGAAACGATATGAATCGCAGAAATGAACTGCACAGCCTCCGCGGCTAAATCTTTCCTGGAGATAACGACTCCGGTGGGGGAGATACAACATCAGCCATTCAACACTCTACTGGGGAAAACCAATCATGGCCCAAACGGCTTCCAAGGAATCGGCTCTCTTAGGGATCTGCGTACTCGGCTGGGGAAGAAGGAATCAACCTGCTTGCTGGGGAGAGTACGACTCTGTGGGGAACTTCAATTCTCCTGGAGACTTCAGTCTGCACTATCACGGCTGAACACTTCAGTATATGACTCAGCTGGGGAGACGACGTCCTTCAGGGTACATCTGATTGAGGAGAGAATCTTCTCTACTTGGGGAAACATATCAATGCTTACAATCTCCTGTTCAAACTCTACGGGGAGGTGCTGCTGAACCTTGCTGGAGGAGAAGGAATCATCCTGCTTGGGGACGCGTACGGCGTACTGCCTGGTACATGCTACACCTGCAACAACACAAACAAACAGACAAGATACCCTTCTCAACGGGACCTATCAAGGTTATCATCTTGTGACAATGTTCAAGTAATTCATTGTTTCAACAATCAGTGGCCTAGGCCAGTAAGTTTATGTACGCGTATTTTATCAAAAACATCGGCGTTCTTTTTCACAAACAAAACAGATAAATGCTAAACAGGCAAATAGAATTGCTGAATAGTGTACATTTTATTAATAACGAACCCCTGAATGGGTAAAAATGTTTTACAACAGATGCAAGCTCCTGGAATGAGGAAGCTGCGCAAAAAATAAAACACAAATATACATCAGTATATACAAATGTCGGCAACGAGGCGTAGACGAACACCATGAGTTGATCCCTCTATGACCCACTCGACTTCGATACTTCTCCGACGCTTCAGCTTCAGAAGAGATTGATTCAGATAAACGGTCCTCAGGTCTTCCAAACCACTAAACAATGAAAGTCCACACGCGAAACGCAGTCATTTGCTTTTTTCAAATCCCTAACTTTTGCCTGAATCGCCCTTCCGGGTTTTCGATTCATCGGGATACCCCTTTTTGCCAAAGTCGCCCATTCGGGTTTTCGACTTTGCGGGTGTACATTCTTTCCTTTATATCCCTAATTTTTGCCCGAACCTTTTTCCTTTTTTATGGTTCGCCGGGATGCCCCATTTTTGCCTGGATATTCTTTTTCTTTCCAGCGGGTCGTTTTTAAGCAAAGTATTTTTTTAACTGCGTCCGCGTTCACCGGGGATGCAAAATCTTCGCCATCCATCGTGGATAACAACAAGGCTCCTCGCAAGAATACCTTGCTAACGACGTACGGACCTTCATAATTGGGAGTCCACTTGCCCCGGTGATCGGAGTGTGGAGGAAGAATCTTCTTCAGGACGAGATCACCCGTCTGAAAGCTTCTAGGACGCACCTTCTTATCATAAGCTTTCTTCATTCGGCTTTGGTACAGACGACCGTATGCAATCGATGCTAATATCTTCTCGTCCATCAGGCTGAGTTGGTTTAGTCGGTTCTTAATCCATTCTGCCTCATCGAGTTTCACGTCAACCAAAACTCGTAAAGAAGGAATCTCAACTTCTAACCGTAGGACAGCTTCCATACCGTACACTAGTGAGAAAGGAGTTGCCCCGGTTGATGTACGTACCGTCGTACGATAACTGTGCAGTGCAAATGGCAACATCTCGTGCCAATCCTTATAGGTCACAACCATCTTTTGGACAATCTTCTTAATCTTCTTATTGGCCGCTTCAACGGCGCCATTCATCTTCGGCCGGTAAGGAGATGAGTTGTGGTGTTCAATCTTGAAACTCTGGAACAACTCCTTCATCATCTTGTTTTTCAGATTCGAACCATTATCAGTAATGATCCGCTCGGGAATTCCGTAACGACAGATGATGTCCCTCTTTATGAATTTAGCCACCACCTGCTTGGTCACATTAGCATATGAGGCTGCCTCTACCCACTTGGTGAAGTAGTCGATAGCTACTAGAATGAAGCAATGACCGTTAGATGCAGTAGGCTCGATCTTGCCTATCATGTTGATGCCCCACATGGAGAACGGCCAGGGGGAGGATATGACATTTAACGTGCACGGCGGCACATGAATCTTATCAGCATAAATCTGGCATTTATGACATCTCTTCGCGAATTTGAAGCAATTGCTCTCAGGATCTTCCTTGCCATAGCATGCCCGCCAGCGTGCGTACCAAATGTGCCTTCATGGACTTCTTCCATGAGCATACTCGCTTCTTTCTCATCTACACATCTGAGTAGCACGAGATCGTGGTTTCTTTTATACAAAACTCCATCAGGATTGAGATAAAAATTTCCAGATAGCCTCCTCAGAGTCTTCTTATCCTGGGTTGACGCTCCCGCAGGATACTCCTTAGTCATAAGGAAGGTCTGGATGTCATGGAACCATGGTTTGCCATCGGAGGCTTCCTCGATCGCAAAGACGAATGCAGGTCTATCAAGACGAGAAAGGACAATTCTTGGAGCTTCATTCCAAAAATTGACTTTATACATCGAAGACAACGTGGCTAAGGCATCAGCCATCTGGTTTTCTGCTCTGGGCACATGATGGAGTTCCACTCGATCAAAGAACGGAAGCAGCCTTCTGGCATAGTTCATGTACGGCACCAAATTCGATTGGCGAGTCTCCCACTCCCCTTTAATCTGGTTGATCACAAGTGCCGAATCACCATATACATCTAGGTTCTTGATTCTCAAATCAATTGCCTCTTCTAGACCCATGATGCATGCTTCGTACTCCGCTTCGTTATTGGTGACTGGAAACGTCAGTCTCGCAGTGAACGGGATATGGGATCCGTGGGGAGTCGTGATGATCGCCCCAATACCACTTCCATAAGAATTAACCGCCCCGTCAAATATCAATTTCCACTGGGATTTCCTATCTGGCCCCTCGTCGGGCAATGGTTCGTCACAATCCTTTGCTTTGAGAAACATGATACCCTCATCAGGGAATTCAAATTTCATCGGCTGATAATCTTTGATTGCCTGTTCGGCAAGGTACTCAGACAATACGCTTCCCTTGATGGCCTTCTGGGACACGTACTGAATGTCATATTCCGTCAACACCATTTGCCATCTGGCAATCCTGCCCGAAAGCGCTTGCTTCTCGAAGACGTACTTGATCGGATCCATCTTCGAAATTAGCATGGTTGTATGGTTGAGCATGTACTGTCGTAAACGTTTGGCAGCCCAGGCTAGTGCACAACACGCCTTCTCCAGCATCGAGTAACGAGATTCACAGTCTGTGAACTTTTTACTCAAATAGTAAATGGCATGCTCTTTTCTGCCCGTCTCGTTGTGCTGACCGAGAATACACCCCATACTATTCTCAAGAACTGTCAAGTACATGATTATGGGTCGTCCGGCCACTAGGGGTATCAAGATCGGAGGTTCCTGCAGATACTGTTTTATCTTATCAAATGCCTTCTGGCAATCCTCGTTCCAAATAATCGCCTGATCTTTCTTCAGTAGTTTGAATATTGGTTCACACGTGGACGTGAGCTGAGAAATAAACCTTGCAATATAGTTTATTCTGCCCAGGAAACCACAAACTTCTTTTTCTGTTTTTGGCGCTGGCATTTCTTGTATGGCTTTTATTTTCGCAGGATCGACCTCAATGCCTCTTTCGCTCACGATAAACCCCAGTAGTTTTCCAGACCGTACTTCGAAAGTACACTTGCTAGGATTCAACCTCAACCTGAACTTCCTAAGCCTCTCAAAAAGCTTCAGCAAATTGACCAGGTGTCCCTCCTCCGTTTGGGACTTCGCAATCATGTCATCAACATAGACTTCAATCTCATGGTGAATCATGTCATGAAACAAAGTAACCATTGCTCGTTGGTAAGTGGCCCCTGCGTTCTTCAAACCGAAAGGCATTACCTTATAGCAAAATGTTCCCCAAGGAGTGATAAACGTAGTTTTCTCCATGTCCTCCGGCGCCATCTTGATCTGATTGTAGCCGGAGAAGCCATCCATGAACGAAAACACGGAGAACTGAGCTGTATTGTCGACCAACACATCAATATGAGGGAGCGGGAAATCATCTTTAGGGCTCGCCCTATTCAAATCCCGATAATCGACGCACATTCATACCTTACCGTCTTTCTTCGGTACAGGCACTATGTTGGCGACCCACGGAGGGTAAGTAGTGACCGCTAAGAAGCCAGCATCAAGCTGCTTTTGTACTTCTTCTTTGATCTTAACGGCCATATCTAGTCGTGTCCTCCTAAGCTTCTGCTTAACGGGAGGACAATCTTCTCGCAGCGGCAAGTGGTGGACCATGATGTCAGTATCAAGTCCGGACATATCCTCGTATGACCAAGCAAAGACGTCACTATACTCTCTTAGCATCTCGACCAATTTCTGCTTGACATCACTCTGCAATGCGGCCCCTATCCTGACGTTCCTGACAAGTTCTTCAGAACCCAGATTCACAATCTCGATCTCCTCTTCGTGAGGCAGAATAACTTTCTCTTCTTGTTTCAACAAGTGGGCCAACTCTTCGGGAAGGTCTTCGTCTTCATCAATCTCTTCTTCAGCTTGATAGATCGGGCGATCGAAGTCGAAGTGAGTCGTAGAAGGTCCAGAGTCGATGTCATCTGCTATGTGGATCCTGCAATAACAAGGGTTAAGCTTAAGACAAGGATATGCAGGTTAGCACAAACCCCATTGCCATTTTATTGTTTTTCAATATAAATATAAAACAGGAATAACAGAGATCACAATATTTGAATACGAAGAAAAACGCCTTTTGATTTATTGATAAAATGCATGTACATAATCAAACAAGGCCCTGACAATAGAACTACTATGCCCCGGGTAGGACATAGGGTTGTACAAGGATTGGAAAAAGTAAATCATTACTCTTTGCCTGCCACTTGGATGATATCCCTGACGGACCAGTTGTTGAGGCTCTCGCCTGGCTTGCTTGGCTGGATCCAAGAGCCTAAGTCACAGTCGCTGTCTCCGCTGTCTTCAGACACCGCGTTGACACTTTCAAATATCACCCCGCCACTGGTAAACTGGATCGGCCCTTTACCTCGCGACGCACCATGAGAAGAGGAGGCTTCAGCCGCAGGAGAGTATCCTAACCCAAACTTTGAAGGTGAGATAATACTTAGAAGGGGGGGTTGAATAAGTATGATAAATTAAGACTTAAAAAATAATCACACAATTATTTTTATCCTGGTTCGTTTAACAACTACTCCAGTCCACCCTTCCTAGAGTGATTTGCCTTTCTCAACAAGGACTTAATCCACTATTAAATCAAACTGATTACAATAGTATCACCTAAGAACAACAGTTCTTAGTCTTCTCAAGAGCTACTGATTCTAACTGAATCCTCTTAAGGAATATCCTTTACAATCAATGTAAATTAAATACAAGAGTATTAATGCTTCTATAAAGCTTTTATCACAACAGTGATTTTTCTCTTAAGTTTAAGTACAATAAATTCTAAGAAGAATAAGAATGAATGAGAGCTTTAGAATATATTGATTTCTTTTCAGCAAAGTGTGTAACTGAAGAATGTAGTGAAGTTCTCCTTTTATAGGCAGCTGATCCATGCAAGCTGAGCGTTGAAAGAGAGTCCCAAAAGGTCTGAGCCTTTTTGTCTTCACATCAAGTGACCTTTCCTAGAAGTAGATGGCACAGAGAAATCCTTTTTGTCTGTGTAAGTGTGTCTAGCACAAATAAGGAAAGAGACATTGAATAGCTCCAACGGATATATTCTTGAAAATTACTTCTTCAGTTTTCAGCAAGTTCTTCAGAGTCTGAATGAATCAGAGTCTTCTAATGAGATTCAGAACTATGTTGTATCAGAGTCTTCTGTAGCATGTGTGCTTTCAGCGTGTTGATCATCAGAGCATTTTTGACACAGAACTTCAGTACTTGGCAGCGTAGGTACTTTCAGAAACTTCTGTAGATTAATGCTTTGAGAAACTCTTCAATCAATATTCTTCTATACTTCAGATGCTTTAGCTTCAGATGCTTCTGATTATCTTCAGATGCTTCTGATTATCTTCAGATGCTTCTGACTCAGAATGTTCTGGAGCTTCTTGCTTCAGATCCTTCTGGAGACTATGCTCAGGATCTTCTGTAAGGAGCAAACAGATTCTTCTGTAAGGTGCATCTGGCACTTCAGAGTCAGAATAACTTCTTGTATTTAAAACAGATTTGCTTCTAGAGAGTTAATATTATTTCAATCTGCAGTAAAACTCTCAAACAAATTTTAGAGTATATAATTCTTAAATATAAATTTCCTAACAGTTATCATCAAAACAAAGAGTTATTATTAAGAACCAATCTGTGTTCTAACAATCTCCCCCTGTTTGATGATGACAAAAAGTATCAGAAATTTTATTTAATTGAACATAAAGAATTATAACTCCCCCTGAGATGATGAATCTCCCCCTGAGTTAAATATGAAAAAGGAATAGAAACTTCCCTTTTTATCTTGAGTAATCTTCAGAGTCAGATCTGTTTGTTCTTATAACAAATTAGGGTCAGAATATCTTGCAGATATAAGATTCAGAGTTGATAAAAGATAAATGATCTGAGAGACTCAGAGATTATTTTATAGAGTGTTCTTATCAAATGTTCTGAAATGGTCAATTTAGATATTAGAAAGAATAGATATGTCTGAAGATTCATTCTAGTGAAATTATATTAAATAGTTCAGATCTTTATTTTCTCCCCCTTTTTTGTCATAAGCAAAAAGTAAAAACTTTTAATAAAGACAAATAAAAGGAACAATAAATAGATAATTCAATGGAGAAAGAACTGATTCAGTTAACATAACAGAGCAAGAGTACACTGGTAAATAACAGAAGATATAACAATAAAATACAGATGCAAAACAACAGATGCACAAACATTAGAATGAAAAAATATCTAAGAGTGTTTTGACAAAAGCATCTTCAATAGGTCTGTAATCTCAGATGAAGATTGCTCTTGCTTTGACATCCACTTAGTCATTGTCTCATTCTTCTCATCTTGTTTTGACATCCACTCTGTCATGTCCTCAGATTTCTTGTCTTGCTTTGCCATCCAAGATTTTATTTCAGATTGACCAGCCTCCAGAGCAGCAATCTTGTCTCCAAAATCTGGATGTTCTGCCTTTATCTCTGATGAAGAAGGTGGAGGTTCTGCAGCCTGAACAGAGTCAATTGCCATAGGTTCTGGAGATCCTGAAGAGGGTTCTACCAGAGTCATAGTCATTGCATTGGCAGTTGGTTCTGGTGGAGGAGGAGGAGCATCCAAACAAAGCAGAGGTTCAGTCTTGTTGACAATCCAGAATTGAGTTCTTTCAGCTCTGAGCTTTGCATCATCAGAACAGACGTTCTTTAGATTGGAAGCCACAGTGTTGAATCTTTTGATAAATCCTTTCCAGATGATGTCAGTTTCATTTGCATCCATAGTTTCAGAGCATCTCTGCTGAACAGTACCTAAAGACATCTGTATTTCTTGCAAAAACGTTTGAAATAAATGATCAATATTAAGTCTGGGTGGTGGTTTAAGCAAGGTTTCCAGAGTCATATGTTTAGGTTTGGGAGTTGGTGGTAGCAGTGATTTTTGGATGGAAATCAGAGGAGGGGGATAATATGGAATGAAAGGAATTTCTGGTTTTGGAGGTAAGGATCTGTTTAAAGCATTAAGCAGATTAGGTTTTGGTCTTGAGCGTTGGTAAACAACATCAAAGGGTTCATTAGAATATGGTATGAAAGCAGAGGTTGATGGTTTATCAGATGCAGGTTGCAGAGCTGAAACAACAGCTTTACCAGAAGTAGCAGATATTGTGGCTAAAGATCCTTCATTGTTCATATATTGAATATATGTAAGGATTACAGATGGAAGAGCCTGTCTGAGTTTTGGTTTCATAGGTTTCAGGGGTTCAGAAGGTTCAACTCTATCATAAAAATCTTTTAGTTTGAAACCATAAGATAAATTATGATAAAGAGAAGAAACTTGGGCATAAGATATACCAGATGATGATGGATTGGAAGTGGGAACAATCATCTCAGATGAAGGTGCAGGTGGAGGCATAGGGTCTGGAATGGGAGTTTTAGCAGGTAAGGTTGATTCAGGTTCAGGTTCATGAACAGGGTATTTGTCAGATGGAGAAATTAGAAAATCTGGATGAATTTCTGATTCTGATGAGTTGGAGGATGTTGTAGGTGTACAAGAGGTAGAAGAGACTTGAAACACTGTTTTTAATGGAGTGATATCAAGAACTTCTGTCTCAGGGATATGAGTAGGTTCTGAAGGAATATCAGATTGTTGGGATGGTGGTTCTGATGAAACAGGAGCAGAAGTTACTTTTGTGGGTTCAGAAGTAACAGGTGCAACAGGTTCAGAAGATGGAGTATTTGATGGTGGTATGACAGAGTCTTTTTCTGGTTGATCTTCTGTGGTTTGGTTTTCTGGATGTTCAGAAGCTTGTGGTTGATTTTCTATTTGTTGTTGATCAGAGGTTTGTTTTTCAGATTGTTGTTGTTGTTTTGATGGTTGTGGTTCTGATGGTTGTGGTTCTGTTGGTTGTGGTTCTGTTGGTTGTGGTTCTGTTGGTTGTAAATGTGGAATAAAGTGTTTGATGTGTATTTTGGGTTGAGGTGTTTTTGATACAGAAGTAGTGTTTTGTTTTTGAGGTGAGACAGAACTAGGGGCAACAACAGAAGTTGTTTGAGTAACAGGTGGTTTTGGAACAGACTTAATAGTTGAATCATTAATAACAACATTTTTAGAAATAGCAGAAGTTTTAGTACCTTTTAGTTTAATCCTCTTGGCAGATGCAGAGGCAGCTTCTTCAGAATCCTTTCTCTTTAAGAGATTCTTGGGTTTCTCAGCAATCTTAGCCTTCTTCTGGACAGGTTCAGATTCTGCTGCAGGCTGAGTCCTTTTCCTCTGAAGTGGTACTTCTTCTTCTTCTCCTGCATCTGGTAGTGGTTGCTTGACAAGCTGAAACACATTAGCTGGAACATGTACTCCTTCCTTTTTACATTCCTCTATATACATCAGTACTATATGTCTAGGTTCTTCAGCAAAGAATAGAGGAAAGTCAGATACTGGAATCCTCTTATTCAAATCAGACATATTTAACCTCTTTGGAGCAGTAGTGAGTTCATCTACAATCTTGAGTCTCAGAAGACTTTTAGCGTTCAGAGGCTTTCCCATAATGAACTCTAGTTCCTCTGTAACCCCAGCATCATACAGAGCAGCCACTAAACCATTTTCAGTGAGAAGATCTGAGAGCAACCTTCCAAAAGGGATCCAAGTCCTGATTTTCTAGCCTTTTTCTTTTACAGATTCTCTAGATGCATTGATGTGATTCCACAGATGCATGAACAGAATGTAAGGAAGATCTACCTTGTTGCTCTGACTAAGGCAGTACATAAAATAGATCTGTTCATTGTTGACATAATCTGGGGAATTTGTTGACTTCCTGTGATGTATGCATCCCATGAAGATCTTGGCCCAGATCTTGTAATCAGGCTTCAGATCTTTGAATCTGTTAGAAGCTTGTCCAGCAGTCATAACTTCCTCATAAACTTCTTCCATATCCACATGCCCAGCTGGCAAGTGGGAAACACCATCTGTTTCTTCATAACCAATCAATCTTCTTATCAGATCCTCTGTGATGATAATCTCCTTTCCCAGCACAGATGATAAAATAAACTTGGGATACACAGATGCATGAATCCATAATTCCTTCACAAGTAGAGGGTAAACTGGTCCAAACAACCTATCAAAGTATTTCACCCATCCTTGAGCTCTAACAATGGAGCGAAAATCAAACCCATTGTCAGCCAAAGAATCAAATTCAACCATAGATTCACACAACACTTCTAGTTTATCAACAGGTGTGAGAAGAGTTCGCTTTGGAGGAGAATATGGAGCAGCACCTAAGTTATCTGAAGTCACAGCAGCCATTGTAGATTGAAACTGAGCAGTTGTTGATGAAGAAGACGCCATTGAAGAATGCTTTTTCAAACACTTAGGTTTTGAGTTTTTATGCAGAGAGAACAATAGATGAAAACGCATGTAAATTCTGAGAGTGAAAAGTGTGAAAGTGAATACACAACAAGTATTTATACTAAACACTCAGGCACATCAAAAGTCAGAAAGAAACACACGTTTGAGCAAGCATTAAATGAAGAAGAATAAAATCATTTCAAATAATAAATGCTTCTGACAATTTTGGGGGGAAAACCAAGAGATTTACTATTCAAATTTCACCTCAAATGTCTTTTCAGTTATGTACACGCCACCTCTTCAGATTTTGTGTGACACGTGTTTGCTTGCATGCTGTTCTGAATTCTCTCAAGAAATGAAACGTTAGCCAACGTTCAGATCTTCTAAAGATGGTTAGTTCAGAGTTTCATATCAGAAATATTAATCAGAATAGAATAAATAAACAGAAGAAATACTTCATATGAATTAAGCATTTTTGCATCTGTAACAATTTGCTTCTGATAAATATCATTTTGGACAAAAATCCATACCAATATTTTTCAGAATAAAATTGAATCTATCTTCAACAAGGGGTTTTGTAAAAATATCTGCCCATTGATGATCTGTATCAACAAAGGCTAAATTTATGATTCCCTTCTGAACATAGTCTCTGATGAAATGATACTTAATTTCTATATGTTTTGCCTTAGAATGTAAAATGGGATTCTTGGACAAACATATAGCAGAAGTATTATCACAAAAGATAGAAATGTTACTCTCAAAAATTTGATAATCTTCTAGTTGACTTTTCATCCAGAGCATCTGCGTGCTACATCCAGCAGCAGCAATGTATTCAGCCTCTGTGGTTGAAAGTGCAATTGTGGGTTGCTTCTTGCTGTACCAGGAGATTAGATTTCTTCCTAGAAATTGACAACTTCCAGAAGTACTTTTTCTTTCCACTCTGTCTCCAGCATAGTCAGCATCACAGAATCCAACTAATTTGAAATCATCAGATTTTCTGTAACACAAACCCATATTAGAAGTACCTTTCAGATACCTTAGAATCCTCTTGACAGCTGTCAAGTGTGATTCTCTAGGATCTGATTGGAATCTAGCACACAGACAAACACTGAATAATATGTCAGGTCTAGAAGCAGTAAGATAAAGAAGAGAACCAATCATACCTCTGTAGAGCTTCTGGTCTACTTTCTTACTTACCTTTTCTTTGCCAAGTGAGCTAGTAGGATGCATTGGAGTCTTTGCCAGCTTGCTGTCAGACATGTTGAATTTCTTCAGAAGTTCTTTAACATACTTTGTCTGATGTATGCAGGTACATTCTGGAGTTTGATTAACTTGGATTCCTAAAAAGAATCTGAGTTCTCCCATCATGCTCATTTCAAATTCTGCCTGCATACATGTAGCAAACTCCTTTCCAAGCATAATATTTGTTGATCCAAAAATAATATCATCTACATAAATTTGGCAAATTAGAAGATCTTTCTTTATTGTTTTATAGAATAGAGTTGTATCCACTTTGCCTCTGATAAAATTCTTCTCCAGAAGAAAATTACTCAATCTCTCATACCAAGCTCTGGGAGCTTGTTTTAATCCATATAGAGATTTCTTTAATTTGAAAACATGATCTGGAAATTTTTCATTTTCAAAACCAGGAGGTTGGTGGACATAAACTTCTTCTTCTATAATACCATTAAGAAAGGCACTTTTAACATCCATCTGATACAGAGTGATGTTATTCTGTGCAGCAAAGGAAATAAGAAGGTGTAATACCCCAAATTTTGCCCTAAGATTTGTCGTCGCATTTCATTGCATTTAATCAATTACTAACAAATTTGTGTAGTCGTTTGACTTTTTGCAGGTAAATATCATATGGCATGTATTTTTTTCTAAAAAGTAAAAATGGCACAATTGGCAAGAGGACATGTGTAAGGAGTTGTGAGTGTGAGAGGTTGAGAGTTCGAATCTCACCTTTGTCACTTTTTGTTTTTTATAATTTTTACTCTAAATTTTTCTATCTTTCATTAAAAAATAACAAAAATAGTTTTTTATTATTATTTAATTATTATTTTCGTATTTTAATTAAATCATTTTTTAAAATATTATTTTTTTTCACTTTTTTCTAAATTATTTATAAAAATATCCAAAAAATCATAAAATAAAAAATATTAGAAAAAATTTTGTTCTTTTTCTAATATTTTTGATTTTAGGAATCAATAGGATTATTAGTTTTTATTTTAAGTTTATTTTAATTATTTTAAATTATTTAAATTTTATTTTTTCTTAACTAATTATTTAGTTTGGGCTTTAAAATGGGCTTTAGGGACATTATTGACAATTTGGTGTTAACGCTAATTCGTTCCCTATATATACATGTGTTGCTTTGTTGAAAAAAGGGTCAGAAGGTTTTTCTTCAGAAAAGAGGAGAGAGAAAGGGAGAAACAAAGGAGATCCCCAGGGAAGAAAGGCGGTCGTTCCCACAACTCGTCAGAAGGATTGGAGCTCTCCAGTGTTCCCTTATTCAAACCTTTTTCACATTTATCGAAGCAAACCTCCGCTTCGTAGGTTAAATTACTAAATCTTTTGCCTTTTCATGTTTACGTGCATATTTTTCCATATTAATGTGTTTAGGCCCGTTAAATTAATAAACCTTTTGCTTTTTCATGTTTATGTGCATATTTTGCCATGTTAATCTCCATGTGTGTTTAAGTCCGTAGATTTTAATATCAAAACCCTTTTTTAACAAAACCTTTTTTTAAAATCAAAACCCTTTTTTTTATTTATTATTAAAACCTTTTTTTTAGTAAGACCATTTTTAAAAATTGAAAAGCCTTTTTGTTCCGAAAAAAAAAAACCTTTTTGTTCCCAAAAAACTGAAAAGCCTTTTCCCAAAAAAAACTGAAAAGCCTTTTCCCAAAAAACTGAAAAGCCTTTTTTGGGATGAAAAGCCTTTTTTGTTCTAAAAAAACTGAAAAGACTTTTCCCCCAAAAACTTTTTTTTATAATTTAAACTTAATTTTTTTTTATATAATTTTAACTTAAATATTTTTTTATTAAAAAATTAAAACCTTTTTTTATAATTAAAATATTAAAAAATTAAAACCTTTTTGTAAGGAACTCCTGATGTTTGATGTTTGTCGTGTCATTTTATGTACCCTTTTATTACTTTTCTTTCTTTTGGCATTTCATGTGCATGCTCGAGGTTGAGATGTGCTTGTGGTGGCCACAGCCCCACACTATTTTCCTCCCTCACTTCATTCTAAGTGTCATTACATATTTTCATATTGTTCATGTTTTCAGAAATGTTTCTTTGTTTCTTTATACCCTCTGCCTTTATTACTTTTCTTATTTCTGTACCTTAATTATTCCTCCATATAATGATTTGTCATATTTTCACATTTTTTTACAGTTTTATCCTTCCGAAGGATTAGGTCCAGCCTTTTGGCCGCCGAGTCAATAGCCTTACCCCTTTAACGGATCAAACCCTGTTTAGCCTAGGTGTCCCGCCGTGGGCAAAATTGCTTTTATCCTAATGTTAGGCCAAAAGAGTCGCCGTACTCTGTTTTAAGGTTTTCCGCCGTGGAATCCCTAATTTAACCCTATTTTAATTTTAATTAACATTTTTTTAACATAGAGATTGGAGTCTCTAAATAAACCTTGGCCACAGTCAAGACGTTTCTAACCTCCCTTTTGAGGGGAACTACAGTTACTCTGATTCCATTCCCGTAAGGATATGTAGGCACAAGATGCGATGTCTTGCCGAGTAAACTTAGAATTAACCCCTAGGTCTTTTTTAATTTTCAATCCTTTGTATATACCCTAAAGCAAAATAATTAATGAAATAAATAAAAAAAATAAACAAAAGGTTCCCGTAGAGTACTACGGAAGTTTAGAGTGCTAATACCTTCTCTAAATTTAACCAACCCCCGAACCTTAGATCTCTCCCTTTTAGGTTTTTCCTTTCTTTAACCTTTCCTTCGGATAAATCAAAGACCGGTTGTAAATGAATTAAGATTCAAGTTAATCAATAGCTTGACATCCAAATTTCACCGCAACAGAAAATGGCGACTTCACTGGGGACTCCTAACTATTGAGGGTTATCCCTATTTTGTTTATTTTTCTTTATATATTTGTTTTATTATATATTTTGCTCATTTGTATGTATATATTGGGGTACCTTACTTGGAGTTACTGTGTTGTGAGATAAGTCCTACACCCGGACTTGAGCGACCTTATGATAGGATGGCTGATATATTCGACGAGGCTTATAGGGAGTGAGTCCCGACTAAGCTAAATCGAGAATCACCGCTCAGTTGAGACACTTTCGAAAATGGTTCGGTTGATCGAGTGTAGTCGTGAAAACTTTTACCGTTATCGATTGGAGTCTGTGATACTGGGAACCGTAGTACCTTTACACCATCTTGACCTTATATAGGACGTAGTGCGGGAACTATATGGGAGTAGTCCTACAATGGTTGCTACGTGATGCTACACTTAAAAGAGGTTCTCTTGAGAATATTATTGACCCTCGAGTCAGTCGGGAAGTCGATAATATCCAAAAGATGGGCTGATGACTTTGGGCACTTTTTAGAACCCTTGTTCTGCAGGTACAATTAACCTATAGTACACACCACTTTGGGAAGGGTAGACCTTGACTCCATTCATTGTTCCTCTAAAATTAGGACCTTTGTTTGCTTATGTGCGTTTGTGCTTTGCATCCATAAAGCATCATATCATTTCTAGTTTCAAGGAATTCAAAAGTCCTTTGCAAATTCAAGAAGTCCTACATTTTAAAGTCTAATAGCTTTTCTCGCTTTCCTAAAAGGGAATGTTTGCAATCGACCGTTGAAATTCTTGAGACCATTGCATGGCATTAGCATCACATTTTTGCATTGCATTTATCCCCCAGTTTCTCCTTCTTGGTCCTATCGTCTTCTAGTGTACCTTTGAGTCGTCAAGCTGATTCCTCGACACAGATATCAGACCAGAAACGGAACAAGAGTCACTTTGATCCTATTCTCATGACTTACACAGAGCTATATCCTGACTTAGTCCGGCAAGGACTGATTACTACAAAGGCTTTACCACCTCCTCTTAATCCTCTGGCTGGATTTAGGGCTGATCTCCATTGTGCTTCCCATGAGGGTGCCCCAAGCCATGACTTGGAGTATTGTTTTGCATTGAAGGCTAGAGTATGTGAATTGGTTAGAACTGGAATACTTGATTTTACAGACAGTCATCCGGATGTTCAGAAAAATCCCTTGCCAGTACATCAGAAATGAAGTTTTGTCACTAGGCCTTTTGTTTCTCGTTGTTTGCACTTTCATTATTTTGTTTAAGTTGTTTGCTTTTAATTATGTTTGTACTTTCATTAATGAAATAAGCATTGCGACTTTTGATTCAATTCATTTCCGTCCATTTATTTGCATCTTTATGCTTTATTTTTCAAATGTTTACTTCTTGTCCAAAATTTTGATATGCTAAGATCGGAGGGAGGATGACGAAAATGTTATACCCATAACTGCTGTCAGTATGCTTTCAATTAAACCTTGTTGACGATGTAAGGCATTGTTTCAATTCCCAAACACTGGAGAAATAAGGAAGTTAATCCCTCGTCACCCCCTTCGAGCCTAGAAGTTGGAGTTTCTTTCGTTACAAAAAACCCACAATTTTAACCTTGGGATGGGTAGTTCTCAGTTAACTTAGTTGTGTGTTTATACGATACACCTTTCATTAACAAATTTTCCTTCGCACACGTCAAATAAGTGTCGAAGATGTTTTCTAATCAAAAGGTCAATGATGGTTCACCGTAATCATTAAAATCAAACAGTCACTTTCCTTCACACAAAAAAATAATATAAAAAATCAAAAGAAGCCCGCTAAGTCAAAACCTATGAAGGAGACTTAGGCAAAACTGGGGCATCCCGCTGACTGTAAACTCTAAAATAAACAGTTCAGGCAAAATTTAGGGATAATACAAAGAGATTTTTAAATCCTTATTTTGAAAATCCTCAATGTCAAAACAATCAAATGTTATAGGGGAGTAGTGGCTGCCTTTTCATAGGTCCCTTTGACTTATGAGTCATCATTGCTACGATCAATGAAATCCCTAACTTATGGGAACCTGAATGCATAGTATGAAGTTAACTGAGCATAGGACTGAGGATCATCACGTAGATTGGGTGGGTACAAATAAATTTTGAGCCTTTATCTTTTGTTTCATAAACCGTGAACCAGGCCACATTACAACCCTCAAAAGACCTAATTGAAGCAAGGTTATTTTGAAAGTATACTACAGCAAGGTTGCGTAACCTGACTCCTAAAGATCTTTGTGAATCATTTATTTTGGCAATACACTTTTATTTTAAACTTTGAGTGTCTTGAACCGCCTTGTTCTGACTAACGACTCATGTATTTTCCATCATTCAAAAATAATTTTTCAAAAATCGCATGAACTTTGCATTACCATGTTTGTATGAATATTTTTGTTTGCAAACTGGCTTTCCTCTAAGGAATTTTCAAACAATGAGAAACTTGGTCAAGTGATCTTATCAGGGGCAAGTTCCTTTTACATCCTGTCAAAGAATCAGTTCAAGATTTGTTCAAGGCAATATCTTCTCAGATTTGGTTTATCCAGAGAATTGTTCAAGACCCAGACTGGGGCAAGCCCTCCGAGGATACAGCAAAACAGTCGATTCCACGAATCAGACAACTGAAGCAATTATCAGTTTATTTGACCTGGGGCAGTTTACTTGCATAATCCCTAAGCAGTTATTCATCATTCCTACAGTGACTATCAACATGATACAGTTTAACAGAATGACAGTGATCTCCGTGTTGAGGAATCAGTCCTCCAGTTTTGTCATCTCACCGAAAGAGTCGAGCCTTGTCGTCGATGTCTGCATTTGCATTTGATCATATCTCATAGCATAATTCCTATACATGTGCATATCTTGGGTGCTTTACTCCCCATTTACATTTTTATCTTGGGTGCTTTACTCCCCATTTACATTTCTATCCTGGGTGCTTTACTCCCCATTTACATTTCTATCTTGGGTGCTTTATTCCCCATTTACCTCTCTATCTTGGGTGCTTTACTCCCCATTTACATTTTTATCTTGGGTGCTTTACTCCCCATTTACATTTTTATCTTGGGTGCTTTACTCCCCATTTACATTTCTATCCTGGGTGCTTTACTACCCACTTACATGTCTATCTTGGGTGCTTTACTCCCCACTTACCTTCTATCCTTGGGTGTTTTATCCCCCATGTACCTTTATCCCGGGTGTTTTATTTCCCGTTTACCAGATATTCCTGGGTTTACCTAACATCATGGTGTTTTACCCCCATTTACTTTTTTTTCTCCCTGAGGTCATGTTTTACTCGCGTCTTACCTTGTGGGCAAAATTTATTTACTTGGCATCATGGGTGTTTTATCCCCATTTGCGTTTTTCTCCTGAGCTCGTGTTTTACCCGCGTCTTACCTTGCGGACAATTTCTAATTTACTTGGCACCTATCAACAATTCTGTGTCGTGTCTACCCGACGTTCTTCCAGATATGACATGTCTTCTTCCCTAGTGCAATTCCTCGATGGGTCGTCCCCTGTGACGTTGTTTCGTCTGTATCTGTGCATTTGTCATTTTCATCATACGCATCATATCAGATTTATATTATATTTAGCATTATAGTTCGTTTTGTTTTGTCCATATCATTGCATAGCACTGCGTCTAAAGGCAAAATTTTCGGTTATCTGTATTTAAATCTCTCCACCATGATTTCTCGAGTCTCCGTTGCTCGAATCACCCGGTGAAGTTATTTAAATAGGGGCAACTGTAATACCCCAAATTTTGCCCTAAGATTTGTCGTCGCATTTCATTGCATTTAATCAATTACTAACAAATTTGTGTAGTCGTTTGACTTTTTGCAGGTAAATATCATATGGCATGTATTTTTTTCTAAAAAGTAAAAATGGCACAATTGGCAAGAGGACATGTGTAAGGAGTTGTGAGTGTGAGAGGTTGAGAGTTCGAATCTCACCTTTGTCACTTTTTGTTTTTTATTATTTTTACTCTAAATTTTTCTATCTTTCATTAAAAAATAACAAAAATAGTTTTTTATTATTATTTAATTATTATTTTCGTATTTTAATTAAATCATTTTTTAAAATATTTTTTTTTTCACTTTTTTCTAAATTATTCATAAAAATATCCAAAAAATCATAAAATAAAAAATATTAGAAAAAATTTTGTTCTTTTTATAATATTTTTGATTTTAGGAATCAATAGGATTATTAGTTTTTATTTTAAGTTTATTTTAATTATTTTAAATTATTTAAATTTTATTTTTTCTTAACTAATTATTTAGTTTGGGCTTTAAAATGGGCTTTAGGGACATTATTGACAATTTGGTGTTAACCCTAATTTGTTCCCTATATATACATGTGTTGCCTTGTTGAAAAAAGGGTCAGAAGGTTTTTCTTCAGAAAAGAGGAGAGAGAAAGGGAGAAACAAAGGAGATCCCCAGGGAAGAAAGGCGGTCGTTCCCACAACTCGTCAGAAGGATTGGAGCTCTCCAGTGTTCCCTTATTCAAACCTTTTTCACATTTATCGAAGCAAACCTCCGCTTCGTAGGTTAAATTACTAAATCTTTTGCCTTTTCATGTTTACGTGCATATTTTGCCATATTAATGTGTTTAGACCCGTTAAATTACTAAACCTTTTGCTTTTTCATGTTTATGTGCATATTTTGCCATGTTAATCTCCATGTGTGTTTAAGCCCGTAGATTTTAATATCAAAACCCTTTTTTAACAAAACCTTTTTTTAAAATCAAAACCCTTTTTTTATTTATTATTAAAACCTTTTTTTTAGTAAGACCTTTTTTAAAAATTGAAAAGCCTTTTTGTTCCGAAAAAAAAAAACCTTTTTGTTCCCAAAAAACTGAAAAGCCTTTTTCCAAAAAAAACTGAAAAGCCTTTTCCCAAAAAACTGAAAAGCCTTTTTTGGGATGAAAAGCTTTTTTTGTTCTAAAAAAAACTGAAAAAACTTTTCCCCCCAAAACTTTTTTTTATAATTTAAACTTAATTTTTTTTATATAATTTTAACTTAAATATTTTTTTATTAAAAAATTAAAACCTTTTTTTATAATTAAAATATTAAAAAATTAAAACCTTTTCGTAAGGAACTCCTGATGTTTGATGTTTGTCGTGTCATTTTATGTACCCTTTTATTACTTTTCTTTCTTTTGGCATTTCATGTGCATGCTCGAGGTTGAGATGTGTTTGTGGTGGCCACAACCCCACACTATTTTCCTCCCTCACTTCATTCTAAGTGTCATTACATATTTTCATATTCTTCATGTTTTCAGAAATGTTTCTTTGTTTCTTTATACCCTCTGCCTTTATTACTTTTCTTATTTCTGTACCTTAGTTATTCCTCCATATAATGATTTGTCATATTTTCACATTTTTTTACAGTTTTATCCTTCCGAAGGATTAGGTCCAGCCTTTTGGCCGCCGAGTCAATAGCCTTACCCCTTTAATGGATCAAACCCTGTTTAGCCTAGGTGTCCCGCCGTGGGCAAAATTGCTTTTATCCTAGTGTTAGGCCAAAAGAGTCGCCGTACTCTGTTTTAAGGTTTTCCGCCGTGGAATCCCTAATTTAACCCTATTTTAATTTTAATTAACATTTTTTTAACATAGAGATTGGAGTCTCTGAATAAACCTTGGCCACATTCAAGACGTTTCTAACCTCCCTTTTGAGGGGAACTACAGTTACTCTGATTCCATTCCCGTAAGGATATGTAGGCACAAGATGCGATGTCTTGCCGAGTAAACTTAGAATTAACCCCTAGGTCTTTTTTAATTTTCAATCCTTTGTATATACCCTAAAGCAAAATAATTAATGAAATAAATAAAAAAAAATAAACAAAAGGTTCCCGTAGAGTACTACGGAAGTTTAGGGTGTTAATACCTTCCCTAAATTTAACCAACCCCCGAACCTTAGATCTCTCCCTTTTAGGTTTTTCCTTTCTTTAACCTTTCCTTCGGATAAATCAAAGACCGGTTGTAAATGAATTAAGATTCAAGTTAATCAATAGCTTGACATCCAAATTTCACCGCAACAGAAGGCGTATAGATTCTAACCTTGCCACTGGAGCATATGTCTCAGTGTAATCAATACCTTCTTGCTGACTGTACCCTTGAGCAACCAGCCTTGCCTTATTCCTCTCAACTTCTCCTTTCTCATTTAGTTTATTTCTGAAGACCCATTTTGTACCAATAATATTGAATCCTTGAGGTCTTTGAACTAGATCCCATACATCATTTCTGCTGAACTGGTTTAGCTCTTCTTGCATGGCAATAATCCAATCATTGTCTTGCAGAGCTTCTTCTACAGAAGATGGTTCAATTTCTGACACTAGTCCAAAAAGTGATGCTTCAGATGATCTTAGATAGGATCTTGTTCTGATGGGATCATCCTTCTTTCCAATAATTACATCCTCTGGATGAGAAGCTTTAATTCTGGATGATGATCCTCTGATAGTTGACTCTTCAGAAATATTTAGATTACTCATTTGAGAAGTTAAGGGAGTAGCATCTGGAGTTGCTTCTGGTTCCTTCACTTGAAGTTTGTCTGCTTCTGGAACTTCAGAGTCAATAAAGACTACTTCCTTATCTGCAGAGATATCAACCTGCTTTGGCTTTTCAGAGCCAAGCTTATCATCAAATCTGACATGAATGGATTCTTCTACAATCTGTGTCTCAGTGTTGTATACTCTGTAGCCTTTAGAGCGTTCAGAATATCCAAGCATGAAACACTTATGTGCTTTGGAATCAAACTTGCTCAGATTTTCCTTAGTGTTTAACATATAACAAATACATCCAAAAGGATGAAAATATGAAATGTTGGGCTTTTTGTTCTTCCACAATTCATAAGGAGTCTTCTTCAGAAGAGGTCTAACAGACACTCTGTTCTGAATGTAGCATGCTGTATTGATTGCTTCTGCCCAAAAATGTTTTGCCAGATTTGTCTCATTGATCATGGTTCTGGCCATTTCTTGCAAAGTTCTGTTTTTCCTCTCTACAACCCCATTCTGTTGTGGAGTTCTAGGACAGGAAAAATCATGAGCAATGCCATTTTCAGAAAAATATTTTTCAAAATATTTATTTTCAAATTCACCACCATGATCACTTCTGACTTTTATAATTTTGAAATTCTTTTCATTCTGGACTTGCTTGCAGAAGTCAAAGAACACAGAATGTGACTCATCCTTGTGTTTTAAGAACTTTACCCATGTCCATCTGCTAAAGTCATCAACAATGACCAATCCATACTTCTTGCCTCTGATGGATGCAGTTTTCACTGGTCCAAACAGATCAATATGAAGTAGTTCTAATGGTTTAGAGGTAGAAACAACATTTTTTAATTTGAAAGATGTTTTTGAAAACTTCCCTTTCTGGCATGCTTCACAAAGAGCATCTGAAGTGAACTTCAGATTAGGGAGTCCTTTGACAAGATTAAGTTTATTAATCTGAGATATACGTCTCATATTAATATGGCCCAATCTTTTGTGCCAGACCCATTGCTCTTCATTAACAGACAAGAGGCATTTAACATTTTGAACTTTAAGTTCTGAAAGATTTATTTTATAAATGTTGTTTTTCCTCTTACCACTAAATAGAACAGAGCCATCCTTCTGACTAATAGCTTTACAACATTTTTGATCAAAAGTTATATCATAACCATTGTCACTTAATTGACTTATGGACAATAAGTTATGCTTTAACCCTTCAACAAGTAAAACATCAGTAATAGAGGGAAGTTTACCATTTCCAATAGTGCCAGATCCAATGATCTCGCCCTTCTGGTTCCCTCCAAACTTCACGTCTCCTCCAGATCTAAGTTCCAGGCTTTGGAACATAGACTTTTCTCATGTCATGTGTCGTGAGCATCCAGAGTCCAGGTACCATGATTGGTGTCCTGACCTTGCTGCTAAGAACATTTGCAACAGGAATTATTTTGTTTTTAGGTACCCAGATCTTCTTGGGTCCTTTCGGGTTAGTTGGTTTGTAGGTTTGTCTAAACTTCTGTTTTGCAACATAATGTTTATTCTGACTTGCCTTGGGTTTAAACACATAAGTACTCTTCTCAGAGCTTGTGTGTTTAATGTCATTCAAGTGACCAAATTTGAATTGAGAATACAAAGGTGTCTTCCTGATGAAAAGTTTGTCAACAGGTTTTGGATTGCTTCCAGATGAAGATTCATATCCAATGCCTCTTCTGTTGTTTCCACTAACACCATAGATCATGGAAGCCATCTTGCTTCTGTCTATGCTCTTAGTGAGAAATCTCTGAAAACTGGAGTCATATTTTTCTAAAATATTTTCACATGACTTGGTCTCAGATTCAGATTGTTGAGTTATTTCAAAGTCATTTTTGATTTTCAAATTTATTTCTTTTTGCTCAACAAGTTCTGTTTTCAGAAGATCAATCTCAGATTCAAGATTGCTTTTCAGCTTCTTGTATTTGAGTTTGATGTTGTTATAACTTTTAAGAACTTCTGCTAAAACTTTAATGAGTTCTTCTTTGGTAAGTTTAGCCATTACCTCTTCTGCATCATCATCAGATTCAGATTCTGATTCATATCCTGAGGTACCTTCCTCTTGATCCTCTGTGCTAGCCATCAGTGCAACGTTTGCACATTCTTCTTCTGATTCAGAAGATGATTCACACTCATCTGAGTCATCCCATGTTGCCATCAGAACCTTCTTCTTTTTATTAAACTTCTTCTTAGGTTTTTCTTTCAGAAGTTTGGGGCAGTCATTCTTGTAGTGCCCAGGTTCTTTGCACTCATAGCACACAACTTCTTTCTTGGCAGATCTTCTGTGACTAGAAGATTCCTTTCTGTTGTCAGATCTTCTGAAGTTGTTGAACTTCTTTCCCTTGTGCTTCCAGAGTTTGTTAATCCTTCTGGACAACATGGATAACTCATCTTCTTCTTCAGAAGAAGATTCTTCGGAGCTTTCTTGAATGACCTGCAAAGCTTTAACAGTTTTGTTAGATTTTAATGCTACAGATTTACCTTTATCTTTCTTCTGAGGTTCATCTTCCTCAAGCTCAATCTCATGGCTCCTCAGTGAGCTGATGAGTTCTTCTAGAGAGATCTTGTTCAGATCTTTGGCCATCTTTAGGGCAGTCACCATTGGTCTCCATCTGATAGGCAGACTTCTGATGATTTTCTTTACATGATCTAACGTAGAATATCCCTTGTCCAGAACTTTCAGCCCAGCAGTGAGTATCTAGAATCTGGAGAACATGGCTTCAACAGATTCAGAGTCTTCCATTTTGAAAGCCTCATACTTCTGGATCAGAGCCAGAGCTTTTGTCTCCTTAACTTGAGAATTTCCCTCATGAGTCATTTTAAGGGATTCAAACATATCAAAAGCAGTCTCCCTGTTTGTAATTTTCTCATACTCTGTATGTGAAATAGCATTCAGTAATATAGTTCTGGCTTTATGGTGATTTCTGAAGTCTTTCTTCTGAGCATCTGTCATAGATTTTCTGTCAATCTTTTTGCCATCCCCATCTGTTGGATGTACATATCCATCTATGACAAGATCCCATAGATCAGCATCATATCCTAGGAAAAAACTCTCAATTCTGTCTTTCTAGTAGTCAAATTTCTCCCCATCAAACATTGGGGGTTTGGTGCTGATCCTATCCCTCTCTTCATATTTATTGTTAATATTTGACATTGAATTATCAGCCATGATAACAAATAAATATATATATCAAAGTATATCTCTCTGGATCTTTACTGAAACTGTTAAGTGGTAGCACACTAAGAACCGGAGCTCTGATGCCAACTGAAGGTGAGATAATACTTAGAAGGGGGGGTTGAATAAGTATGATAAATTAAGACTTAAAAAATAATCACACAATTATTTTTATCCTGGTTCGTTTAACAACTACTCCAGTCCACCCTTCCTAGAGTGATTTGCCTTTCTCAACAAGGACTTAATCCACTATTAAATCAAACTGATTACAATAGTATCACCTAAGAACAACAGTTCTTAGTCTTCTCAAGAGCTACTGATTCTAACTGAATCCTCTTAAGGAATATCCTTTACAATCAATGTAAATTAAATACAAGAGTATTAATGCTTCTATAAAGCTTTTATCACAACAGTGATTTTTCTCTTAAGTTTAAGTACAATAAATTCTAAGAAGAATAAGAATGAATGAGAGCTTTAGAATATATTGATTTCTTTTCAGCAAAGTGTGTAACTGAAGAATGTAGTGAAGTTCTCCTTTTATAGGCAGCTGATCCATGCAAGCTGAGCGTTGAAAGAGAGTCCCAAAAGGTCTGAGCCTTTTTGTCTTCACATCAAGTGACCTTTCCTAGAAGTAGATGGCACAGAGAAATCCTTTATGTCTGTGTAAGTGTGTCTAGCACAAATAAGGAAAGAGACATTGAATAGCTCCAACGGATATATTCTTGAAAATTACTTCTTCAGTTTTCAGCAAGTTCTTCAGAGTCTGAATGAATCAGAGTCTTCTAATGAGATTCAGAACTATGCTGTATCAGAGTCTTCTGTAGCATGTGTGCTTTCAGCGTGTTGATCATCAGAGCATTTTTGACACAGAACTTCAGTACTTGGTAGCGTAGGTACTTTCAGAAACTTCTGTAGATTAATGCTTTGAGAAACTCTTCAATCAATATTCTTCTATACTTCAGATGCTTCAGCTTCAGATGCTTCTGATTATCTTCAGATGCTTCTGATTATCTTCAGATGCTTCTGACTCAGAATGTTCTGGAGCTTCGTGCTTCAGATCCTTCTGGAGACTACGCTTAGGATCTTCTGTAAGGAGCAAACAGATTCTTCTGTAAGGTGCATCTGGCGCTTCAGAGTCAGAATAACTTCTTGTATTTAAAACAGATTTGCTTCTAGAGAGTTAATATTATTTCAATCTGCAGTAAAACTCTCAAACAAATTTTAGAGTATATAATTCTTAAATACAAATTTCCTAACAGTTATCATCAAAACAAAGAGTTATTATTAAGAACCAATCTGTGTTCTAACAAACTTGTCCTGCTTATTGGGTATCTCTAGAATCTGCCCCCAGCCTGAGGTAGATCCGGCTTGAACAACGGTCCGGGCTTCCTTGAATGAAGAGAGAGTCATCTCTGGTTTCTCAGTGATCGCAGGAGCTACGTTCTTGACTTTAACAGCTTCTGAACGCTTGATATAGGGTTTCGTGGATTTCCCCGTCCATCTCAACATACTTGAAGGACGACAAATGGCTCACCATTATATCTTCCTCGCCACATACAGTCAGGATGCTACCTCCGACAACATACTTGAGCTTCTGGTGCAACGTGGAGGTCACAACGCCAGCAGAGTGGATTCATGGCCGGCCTAGGAGACAGCTGTAGGCAGGCATGATGTCCATAATGTAAAAAACCGCGTCGAATGTTTCCGGCCCGACTTGGATTGGCAACGTCACATCCCCGAAAACATGACGTTTGGTTCCATCGAACGCCTTCACAACCAGATCACTGGGTGTGCAAATCACTCCACGAGTATCTAACTTCATCAATGCTTTCTTCGGAAGGACATTGAGCGATGACCCTGTGTCCACCAACACATGAGACATAATCGTTCCCCTGCACTCTATCGAGATGTGCAGGGCACTATTGTGGTTCCTCCCCTTCGGCGTCAGCTCTAGGTCAGTGAACCCTAACCCATTTCCAGCATTCACGTGGGCTACGACCCCTTCCAACTGGTTTACCGATATTTCCTGCGGTACATACGTGGTATTCAACACCTTCAGCAGTGTGTTGCGGTGTGCCTCAGAACACAACAACAGATTCAGGATGGAAATTTTCGAGGGTGTTTGATGGAGATGATCCACGATCTTGTAGTCACTCTTTTTAATCAACCTCATAAATTCTTCGGTGTCTTTAACAAGTAAGTCCTTCTCTACCCCACGAGGGGTCTCTTCAACGACTTTACTCTTCCCTTTATCAGTTGCATCAGCTTTGTCCGCTTTGTCCACCATGATCTCAGGTGGTGTAAACACTCTTCCGTTGCGAGTAATTCCGCTAATGCCCACTAGGTTCTCCACAGACGACCCAAACGGTTCTAGTTCCAACCTCTGTCCGTTGCAGTAGACCTCTGCCCCATAATGCCATGGGACATCATTAGTGCTTTCGAAAGGTATCGACCCAGCCTTGGTGATGGTAATCGTGGGCGGCCTAGGTGCAGAAATAGTTATCATCTGGCGAGGGATGGTGATGGTGGCAACCTCATCATCTTGCTTCAGCATTACCTCTCCTGATCCGCTTTCGGCCCTTCGGCTAAATTGCAGGATTCCTTCGTTCATCAGACTTTGAATCCCCTCTATCAACTGTTCACATCCATCAGGACTTGTCGCACAGCGCATGTACAGTTCTCCACAACCTGGAAAGAAACCCCTTTTCATCAGCTTAGCTTTAACGAAGCTAAGCGGTGTCTTCAGATCTCCGACGTCAGTCAACAAATACGAACTCTTGTCTTCAATAATGGCATTTACTCCACCTCCCCTATGATTTGGCATAGGGTTCTTCGTGATGTTTGGCACATTATCTGAGAAGTTGATGATCTTAGCGTCCACCATGTCCTGCACCTTATGCTTGAAGGCTTTCCAGTTTTCTATTGTGTGGCCCGGTGCCCCTGAGTGAAACTCACAAGTCGCATTCGCGTCATAACCTGGCGGAGGTGCCCCTGTAAAGGGAGCCAGGGTTCTCTTCTGGATCAACTGTAGCTGGAGCAGAGTCTGTAACAGCTGCGCATAAGACATGGGCGGTGTCTCGAGGTGACGGCTCGACAGAGGTGCCCTGTTTTGATACTTTCTGTACCCTTGTTGATTCGGTTGCTGCTACTGCTGCTGCTGCGGCTGCTGTGGCTGTTGAACTGCTGGAATAGTTATGCTGGCCACCTATTGGTGAGGGTCTTTACCTTTCCTTCGAGCGTTGGACACGACGCTCGTCTCTCCTTCCCTCCTTTTGCCACCATAAGGTTTCTTTCCGCCTCCTCCAGCTGAGGATGAATCACCTTGAATTTTCCCCAGTTTAATCCCATTTTCAATGTGCTCACCCGTGATAATGAGATCTGAGAAGGTTCCGGACATACTGCTGACCAACTTCTCATAATAAACCCCTGGGAGGGTGGCTACGAACATTTCCACAAGCTCACGTTCAACCATCAGCGGCTGAACCCTGGCTGCCAATTCACGCCACCGCTGGGCGTATTCCTTGAACCCTTCGTTGTTCCTTTGTGACAGATTCTGTAGTTGGACTCGGTTCGGAGCCAAGTCACTGTTATATTGGTAGTGGTGCGCAAATGCTTCAGCAAGTTCCTTCCACGTGCGCACACTGGTAGGTTCCAGACTTATGTACCATTCGAGGGATGGCCCGGACAGACTGTCCTGAAAGAAGTGCATCAGCAACTTCTCGTCCTCAGAATGAGCGGACATTTTCCGGTAGTATGATCTCAGGTGGACGCGAGGGCTAGTGGTGCCCTTGTACTTTTCAAAGTCAGGTACCTTGAACTTGGGAGGCACCTTGAAATCAGCGATCAGTCCCAACTTGGACATATCAACACCCAGGGTGTTCTGGTTCTCGATATTCCTCATCTTGTCCTCGAGTGCCTTGAACCTTAGCCGTGCTTCAGTAGTCAGCTCCCCTTCAGCACCTCTCTGAGAGAACACATCATCTTGACGGTCTTCTAACCATGGCTGAGGCCCAAGCAGATTTCCAACACCAGCAGTGCCGTTGCCCAGCCCAACATTGACGTTAGCTTCAAAATTCCCATTACCGACGCCCGTCGTATTACCGTTGGGTCCCATGTTAGCTATCACATTGCCGCTGGCACTGCCATTCCCCCCGGTCACGGGGATACCATTCTGAGGAGTTTCAACTGGTGGAGGGGTAGGCATGGTCCCACCATGGAGTACGCCATTGCTATCGACCCTTGAAATCAGAGGCTGAACCAAGGTTCTGAGCTGATCCTGGCCATTGGCGACCACTTGCATGAGCTCCCTGAAGCGGTCCATTCTTTCGCGGAGTTCCTGAGCGTCAGTTTGCATTTGCTCCATAATTCTGGTTTGATTTTCTCTGGTCGGATAGCGGTGGATAGGTCTCTGATTAATCCTGGAACAACCTGAAACAACCTGAAAACACAAAAGGGTTAGGAAAAACGACAAAGTGCTCGTTATGCAGATGCTTCATGCAGATGCAAACGTGTGTCTGTGCGTTAGGGAGGTATCCCCCGATCCTAGTGCCTGAGTGCCAGTGCTGATAATAAGAAGTCCGAGTCCAGTCATGGAAATGACATCTCATATATAAAGAAGGCCCATCAAGGCAGTACACAAAGTCACTGAGTACAAGCGGAATCAACAACATGACCTCAACCAACAAGCCTGGTGATGGTCAGCATACAACAACGATCAAAACAAAAGGAATACAAATAGTCAAGCACGGCCACGGGTGCGAAACTCTTCTAACAACCCCTTCGTTTCTGGATGATCAGGCCGAGTGAGCAACCCTTCGACGAGTAACTCCCTCTGCATAATAGTGTACTGAAGACCTTCGACCGAATCTTCCCATGCTCCTTCGCCGAAACAATCTTCTAGCTTCCGCTTCTTGGACTCAAACGTCAGTTTGCGCTCCTTCAGGTTAGCAAGAGCCCTGTTGAGCTGGCCTTCAGCGGCATATCTGCGAGTGGTTTCTTCATCAAACCTTTTCTCACTGGCCTTCACCTGGGCTTTCAGCTTGGAGATCTATTGCATCAGCTTATCCTCCCGCTCTTTCCTGTTGGCTAGGGTGGCCTTCCAATGCTGGTTAAACTTGGATATCCTCCGATACGCTTCATCCAAGTGCTGCTTCTTAGTGGCCAGTACATCATTGACAGCTTTGAAGTCTCGGCCCATGCGCTCGCACTCAGCTATTTGCTTAGTCAAATATGTCCCCAGTTGGTTCACCAGCTCGGTCTGCCTCTTGAAGGAATGAACGGCTTCGCTTCTCTCGCTTCTGAGTTGCGCCAATTCTTTCTCCAATTCTTCATTTGCCCTCTTCAATTCATCTCTCTCAGCTAACACCTGATTATGCTGCTGAATAGGCACGGTGGTAGGCTCTTCAATCACTGGAGGGCTTTCTGGCTTGGCAGGAGGGAACGACATCCCTATGGCATCTGCTCTAGCTCTGATCCACGTCACGTACGGAGCGTAGGCTTGACTATTACTTTTCCCCAGCAATGGTTTTCCCCTCTTACTGATACCATTCCAAGCGCACTGAAGCTTGGACAACGTATCCCTCTCAAGAAGACCAGTGAGGTACAGAGATTCCTGCACCTCTTCATCCTTCGACGGAGCTCTCAAAGCGTAAGCAAACTGTCGGACCAGCAAAGACGGATTATAGTTTATACAGCCCTTCCTGCCTATCAAAGGCACGTTCGGAAATCCACTGCAGCTGAAGATGATCTCAGTACCCAACCTATCTCTCTCAAACTAGTCAATATCCTCCGCTGACAGACTCATCAAACGCTCGGGCCGCTCAGCTGTGGCTGCAGATGAAGCAAAGGGACCCTTCTTGGGTAGGTGACTATCAAGCCATCTATAGAGTAGGGGCACACAGCACGAGACATTCTTGCCCCTTCTGTTCTCATTTTTGTAGTGGACAGAATGGTAGACATCTCCTATCAAGGTAGGGATGGGATTCCCTGATGCAAAGATGTGAAATGCGTCGAAGTCTACAAAGTCAGGCATATTGGGGAACAGAATGATGCCGTATATGCACAGAGCGAGGATGGCGTTGAACACGACCCAACATCCGTCTTTGGCGCACTGCTGAGCCTTTCCCACTAAGAACTGCAAGGAGAAACCGGGAACCCTGTTCCAACTAGACAAGATCAACTCGGAGGCATCCAGATGAAGTGAAGGAGCTAGACTAGCCCGGTCAGGCTCGACATCCATATGAACAAAGGGCATCTGACTCTTGATAGACACACCTAACAAATCAACATACTCCTCTAGTGTGGGTGCGAGAACAAAATCCTGGAAAGTAAAGCATCTCAATGGAGGGTCGTAGAACTGTAGCAAGGCGTGCAACCCATTCAACTCAAACACAGAGGGTTTACGAACCAAACTGAGCAATTTACCGTAAGACTTTCTGAATTCCTCTCTCACAGAATCATCTGCCAAAGAAATCAAACCAGTCAGCTGAACAACATCGGGAGTAGGGAGCTTGTAAGCCACGGTCTTCCTCAGAGAACCCATAATAGCGCAATAGAAGGCCAAAAATCCTGAATCGGGGGAAACGGTACCTACAACACAGACACACGTTAATGAAATGCAAATGAGTATGCAAAGCAATGTAAAATGCAGTCATGCAGCAGGAGATCAAGACAACTGTGCTGTGGAGATTCTGTATCAACAAAACCATAATCCTGCTCTATCAAGAACAACCACTATATCTGATAAGAAGAAAACCCTGGTATCGGACCACAAATCTGCTCTGTCAAGAACACACATATCTGATAATAAGGACCTCTGATACAGGACCATAAATTTGCTCTGTCAAGAACAAACATATTTCTGAAAATAAGGACCTCTGATATAGGACCATAACTCTGCTCTGTCAAGAACAAACATATGCTGATGAGATCCTCTGATACATGACCAAAACTCTGCTCTGTCAAGAACAAACATGCATCTGCTGATGAGATCCTCTGATCCCAATTAAAAACCTGCTCTGTCAAGAACAAACGTACATCTCTGAAGATAAGGTCCTCTGATACAGGACCATAACTCTGCTCTGTCAAGAACAATCATCTGATGATGAGAACCTCTGATACCAACAAAACTGATTCACTATCAAGAAAACCAGGAAGTCTGAAGGTTAAGGTTTCCTGCAACAAACCCAACCCTTCTCACAGGTATGGAGCTAAACTGACACAAGTTCGGCATCCTATGCGGTCATCAGCGTCACAGACATTCAAGAGGGGTGATACGATACCCAGAAGGTGTGGCATCACCAGCTCCTGAAGCGGCCTCACTCGGCTGAATCCCAAATGATCGGTCCCCAGAGTCGACAATCCTTCAAACCAACAACCCCCTCAACCCAAAGGGTTGAAAAAGAAGTCAACCGGGAGAACCTCGTCTGAGCGTGGATTTCATGAGACACTAGTGCCTGCCAAGCAAGCACGCGCCCACTAATTTCCACAACTAATGCTAGGTTCACTCAAGCCTAGGTCTGGCTTCTCACTCATCAGAATGCCCCTCCCACAACAGCACAGATAATCATATCATACTGAAAATAAAATGCGGGAAATAAAATGCGATAAATAAACACGACCCAACAAGTAATCATACAAGCGCTAGGATTGACTCTCGCGGGGGACGTTGGATCCCCAAACTGACTCGCATACGGGACGTTGGATCCCAGGAAACTATCGAGTCCCCAGCAGAGTCTCCAGCTGTCGCTTCCGCGAAAATAAGGTGCCGGTAAAATAGAAGAGTCGCCACCTTTCATTATTTATCCCTCAGAACGGGAAAGGAAACGATCGGAAAAACCTGACGAAAAGGTATAAGACAAGGTCATCACAACCGTTGTCTGGGTTCGGGAGTCAGTTACGCAAGGGGAAGGTATTAGCACCCCTCACGTCCGTCGTACTCGACTGGATCCATGCTTGTTGTGTTTATCTGACAGATTGGTTTTATCTATCTACCTATCAAGGCTGGTCTAAAAAGAAAAGAAAATGACTTGGCAAAGTGTCGCACTTTATGCCTACGTATTCTCATCAGAGAATGAGAAATCAGAGTCAACGTAGTTCGACTAACTACGGGTTACGGGGAAGGTAGCTCGTCAATACGTCAGTATTGTGCCTACGTACTCTCAACAGGTATGAGAGATCAGAGCTCACGTAGTTCGGGATAATACAGATTACGGGGATTCAGATTCATCTGTTTTATCGAGTAGGGTTAACAAACAGTTCCAACAGTTTGGTGTACGCAGCTCGACCCTTGGAGACTTATGCGTTACCGTTTGCGGTAGAACTAGGAGTTAACAACACTCTTTTCTTCAGAAAAGCTTCCTTTGACTTACGGACCCACGGGGCAAAAAGGTTTGAAGTTTGTTTTCTGTCTTTTACGGAAGAACTGTTTTTTATGCTTGTTTGCAACTAATATCACACTAGAGACTATGACCTGAGAATGAATGCGTTGTATGTCACCCAAAGGGTGCCATACTAAACATCCAGACTATTGAAAAGAAACTCTCCAACAATCCTTTCTCAGATAGCTTAAGGCTCGTAACGTACGACGTCAGTTAACCTTTATTACTGTATTTTTATTTGTTTCAAGATGAGAAGAGAGAACACGCTCAACTAAGGGGAGACTATCAAGTCCTAATGTTGTTATGCCAAGGATTCATCCTATGGTTGAGGTTTGAAACAGGGAACTCCTAGAAGTTATCATGCATAGGTTTCAACCTAAAGTTCTAATCATCACTTCCTTATCAAAGGAAGTGAGATTCCTAAGGGATCATGTCAATGATAAACAGAAACAGATAAAGCATCAGCTTAAACAGTAAACAATAAACGACTATAAAATGCATGCAATGCAAGTGAGGGAGGAAATGTGTGTGGGGCATCAGCCACCACAAGCTCGTCTCAACCTCAAGCAAAATATGAACAACTGTAATCATACAGAAAAAGTAACATGCTATCAAACAAAATATAACAACTGCAATCATACAGAAGAAAGAATGACATGCTATCAAGCAAACTCAAACCACATAGGAAAGGGAGCTGGGCTCTACCGAATACCCGCAAGCAAAGCCACACAGTAAAAATACAAGCAGAGGGAGCAACTCAACCTCTAGTGCAATCATGCTCCTAGCTTAAATCAATCTAAACATGAACTTATTCTAATGCATCAAGCAAATCAAACCAGGCACATCAATACAGAAAAGAAAGCAGATCAACCACCCCTACAACTTCAAGCTTCAGCTCTTCAGTAATTCAGCCTTCAGACCTCACCTACCCTTCAAGGCTATCATCTTCAATAGCAAGTATCAACTTGCTTCTCCAAGTTTTCAATACACCAAACATAGGTATCAACTTATTCTTTCTTCTTCAAGCTTCAGCTCTCCAGTCCATTCCACCTTCAGGCTCCATTCCTAACTGCAAGTATCAACTTGTTTCTTCAGGCTCTCAATGCATCAACATAAATATCATCTTATCCTTTATTCTTCAAGCCTCGGATCTTCACTCATTCTTAATTTGATCTTCTTCATAAGTGTCAACTTGGTCTTCAAGCTTCATCTCTCTCTTCCTTACAAGCATCAACTTGGTCCTCTTCATCTACAAGCCTCAGCTTCTTAGAGTAATCCTCAAACACAAAGAAGTATCAACTTCATCCTTCAATATTCTTCAAGCAGGGAACTCCATCCTCTAACAAGGGAGAGAGATTCATCTATCAAGAGTAAAGTTTGGATGATTGGTAGCAGAGTGAAGACCAAAGGTCACCACTAAGCATCCTATCATCAGAGAAAGGGACCCTAAAAGGTTCTACCAATTTGTAAAGATCCACACATCCTACCTAAGGAGGGATGAGGCCTTTACAAGGGACCTTAAATCATAGGGAAGAATGGAATTGATCAACATATTCCATGTTTATGAAGAAAGAGAACTATCTGGAAGCTCTGCCTATAAAACCCTAATCTTGATACCTAATCAAAACTACACCAAAAGAAGGGAAGATCTTCAAATCCAAGCCTCTTCAAGCAATCCAATGCATCTTCAACTTGTCTTCATCATCACCCAAGAGCAAGCAAAGCAAAACCCTAATCTAAGGGAACTAAAGAAGTCAATCTAGTTGAATTAGTGCCTCAGAATCATCTAAAGCTAGCACCTAAACTAAAATCAAAGAAAAATAGTAAACTACCTTGAAAAATCCTATAAAAATTCCTAAGGGACCCTAATTCAATCATGAATATACCATACAAAAATCAGAGGTTGAATCATCCACCAAGCCCTACAAATAAAATCTAAACCATAAGGTATCAACCATAAACCCTAAAATGGAGCATCTAAAGGTTTCAACCTAAACTACCACCTATGTTCATCACAAAAATGTGAGAAAAATCTATGGGGAGCATGCATATCTATGCTAACTACTCACAAAAAATCAAGGCCAAAATCATCATCACATGATCAAACCAAATTCCACAAAATCAAGCATCAAACATGATTATTTTAATATCAATTAAAATGTAAAAAATCCCATAAAATCAGAAAATGCATGAAATAAAAGTATTTTTTATCTAAAAAATACTAGACCCTATCATGAATCTAATGCAAAAAGAATGGGGTTAATTGAATTATTTTTCCATTTTTTATGATTTTATCAAGAACTATGAATATAATGAAAAAAATAAAGAAAAACAAACTAAAATGATAAACACACGGTGCAGATAGTAAGCAAAAGCAATTCATTTCAGGGTTGGGCCCAAAAAGGGGGTGTGGTTAGCAGCTAATGCATTAAGCCCAAAACACAACTTAAGTGAAACGCCGCGTATCACATTAGTTCAGAATCCTTCACAAAATGAGAAACATTCGTGGCCATTGGATCATGCCCTCAGTCAAAGTTCAACCCCAATCTGATGGCTATCAAGTCATCTTCTTCATTTGAAATCCTGAAACACGCGCGCAGCCATGGCCGTCGCCGGTGGTGCTCTGGTCATCGTCCCCAACCCTAACTCTCTCCACAGACCTCCATTCCAAGAGGTCTCTACATGAAACTCACTCCAATTTTCACAAGGAATCTTCCTATGCCATTTAATCATGCTAACAGTTCAAGAATCCAAGAATAACAATCTCAACCGAAAATTCCATGAACCCTAATTGGTCACTAATCTCCAAATTGATGATCCAGAAATCTTCCTACACCATTCTATTATGCATCTACCATAACAATTCATCTTAATTCTACCTAATTTAAGCCATAGCACAAGAGTTGCATACCTGGTAAACTTGAGCAAACAGAAGGGTTGAATCTTCAAATCAGCCTTCAAGAACTTGCAGAATCCTTCACTGAATCACAATCAATCTTATGTATGCAAAGAAAAGTGTTGAATCTTCTTGAATTATCAAATCCGATTCTGAGTTGCAAGCTTCACTCTCCAATGGCTACTTCACGATTCTTCCACCACAGTGCCTTGAATTTGATCTAGAATTGATCACCAACCTCAGAGCAAGCTATTGAGATCAATTTCTTGGACTGAAATGGTCTCTAACCTTGTAACCGATTTTGATTTGCAATGAGAAAGTTCAAAGTGCAAGCTCAGTTTTCTCTCTCAATCATCACCAAAAAAATGATCTGAACCACTTCTATTCAATATATAGAGTGTGTAAGGATGATCTAGAAAGCTCTAGATCCTTCCAATGAGAAATTCAATTTCTCATGTCACTTGAATTCTCATGATATGCCATGGTATGCACAACTTCTGCCAACAGCTTGAAATCATTCTCAAATCCTTCCAATTTCTCCCCTCATGCCTTGAGTTTGGGTTTGGCAATGGTTACTTAAGATGTAAGTAACTACTTTTCAAAGCAAGTCCACAAATTAAACTTCAATTCAAAAATGTAGCTAAACCGATGTTCTTAAAATTCTTTTTAGAATCAAAATGACCTATTACATGCCTTTGTTTGGATACGTGGATCAAAAATATCAATTTCCAACTTTGGTTCATTTAACTTATACCCTTATTTTAGGTCATTTTTGCAACTTTGAGCTACAAGAAATTTCATCATCTCATGAACTCTTGACTAGACTTAAAACATCATTTTGAACAAGTTTGATGTTGAACATTTTCCCATTTGAAGCTTGGAAATAGGAGTTATGGCCTTATGCTTGAAATGACCTATAATCTCCAAATAACCAAAATGCCCTTGACTTGTCAAAGCCATAACTTGAGTTCTACAAATCCTATCAAGGACTTCTAGTAATCTATAGAAAGCTAAGAGGATAAGGAACAACATTCATGTTGACCAAAAGTTCATAGGAATCATCCTTCTAGGGCAAACGTTTCATGCAAGTTGGACAACTTTCAAGCTCCCAAATTCACATACCTCAGATGACCTGTAACTTCTCAAAGTCATAACTTGAGTTCTACAAATCCTATCAAGGACTTATAGTACTCAAATTAAAGCTAAGAGCATGCTATACAACATTAATGTTGGGGGCAAGATGAGATGACAACCACATCTTGAGCTAAACTGCCTTGAAGATAAGGGTCAAACTAGGGGATTTTACACTGTCAAGCCTTAGAAACCCTAGCTTGCAACTTCTCAAACTCTTCAATCATGATGAGTTGAACTTGGAATCATACTTATAACGTCCCCATGTATCAATCCATAATCACATGGCCCTTGGATTAGGTCTCAACCTTCTCCAAATCATCAGTTGACTTAGGGTTGACACAGTTAAACCCTAATTGCAACACTCATGGCTGAGTCTTCTTAATCTTGCACAATGATCTGTCTTGGCATCTAAGTGACCTTCAACACTTCTCATGAGCTCTCTCAAGACCTCAAGTCTAACTTTATGACCTCAGAATAATCTGAGGACTTCCCCATAACTCTCAAGCTAGGAGGCCCACCCACTTTTGGTTTCAACCAGTCTCTTTGGGGATCTTTTAATTTCTCTGACAAGGATATTAACCCTTGAACACTTGAACAACCCTCTTAGCTAGCTTCAAACTCTTGTGTAGCCCTCGATTGGTAATCATACCTTTTGATCTCCTGCATACATGTCAATGAAATGCAAATGATAATGCTAATGTGAATGAAATGAAACATAAGCTAGGTAAAGAAATGTTGGGCAAATTTTGGGGTGCAACACGCTCAACGTAATAACAGGAGTCTGGATACTCAATGAAACTGACCGGAGCCTGAACGCTCAACGTAAAAACCGAAATCTGGATACTCAACTAAACTGACCGAAGCCTGAACGTTCAACGTAATAACCAGAGTCTGTATAGTCAACGAAAATCACCGGAGCCTGAATGATCAACGTAATCACCGGAGTCTGGATACCCAACAAAACTGACCGGAGCATGAACGCTCAACGTAATATTTGGAGTCTGGATACACAACGAAACTGACCGGATCCTGAACGCTCAACGTAATAAATGGAGTTATGATACTCAACGAAAATGACCGGAGCCTGAACGCTCAACGTATTGACCGGAGTATGGTAACTCAACGAAAATGATCGGAGCCTGAAAGTTTAACGTAATGACAAGAGTCTAGATACTCAACGAAAATGACCAGAGTTTGAACCCTCAACGTAATAACCGGAGTCTGGATACTCATCGAAAATGACCGGAGCCTGAACGCTCAACGTAATAATCAGAGTCTGGATACTCAACAAAAATTATCGGAGCCTGACGCTCAACTTAATAACCAGAGTCTGGATACTCAACGAAAATAACCAGAGCCTGAACCCTCAACGTAATAACCGGAGTCTGGATACCCAACGACACTGACCAGAGCTTGAACGCTCAACGTAATAATCAGAATCTGGATACTCAATGAAACTGACAAGAGCCTGAACGCTCAACGTAATAACCGGAGTTTGGATACCCAACGAAACTGACTGGAGCCTGAATGTTCAACGTAATAACTAGAGTCTAAATACTCAACGAAACTGACCGGAGACTAAACGATCAACGTAATAACCGGAGTCTGGATACCCAATGAAACTGACCGGAGCCTGAATGCTCAACGTAATAACCGGTGTCTTGATACCCAACGAAACTGACCGGATCCTGAACGCTCAATGTAATAAATGGAGTTATGATACTCAACGAAAATGACTGGATCTTGAACGCTCAATGTAATGACCGGAGTCTGGATACTCAACGAAACTAACCGGAGCCTGAACGCTCAACGTATTGACCGGAGTATGGATACTCAACAAAAATGATTGGAGCTTGAACGTTCAACGTAATGACAGGAGTCTAGATACTCAACAAAAATGAATGGAGTCTGAACCCTCAACGTAATTGTTGCACCCCAAAATTTGCCCAACATTTCTTTACCTAGCTTATGTTTCATTTCATTCACATTAGCATTATCATTTGCATTTCATTGACATGTATGCAGGAGATCAAGAGGTATGATCACCAATCAAGAGCTACACAAGATTGTGAGGCTAGCTAAGAAGGTTATTCAAGTATTCAAAGGTTGATACCCTTGTCAGAGAAGTTAAAATATCCTCAGAGAGAGTGATTGAAGCCAAGGGGGTGTGTCTCCTAACTTGAGAGTTGTGGGAAGTCATCAGATGATTCTGAAGCCTTGAAGTTGGACTTAAGGTCTTGAGAGAGCTTATGAGAAGGTTTGAAGATCACTTTGAGGCCTAGACAGGTCATTGTGCAAGGTTAAGAAGCCTCAGCCATGATTGGTGCAGCTAAAGTTTGACTGGGTCAACCCTAAGTCAACTGATGATTTGAAGAAGGTTGAGATCTAATTCAAGAGCCATGTGATCATGGATTGATACATTGAGATGTTATAAGGATGATTCCAAGGTCAACTCATCATGATTGAAGAGTTTGAGAAGTTTCAAGCTAGGGTTTCTAAGGCTTGACAATGTAAAATCCCCTAGTTTGACCCCTATCTTCAAGGAAATTTAGCTCAAGATGTGATTGTCATCTCATCAAGGAGGCATTGAAATGGCTCAAGGAGAGACTTGGTTCAAGAAACTTTGAAAAAGAAAGAATTAAAAGGATTTAATGGTCAAAAATTCAAATAAGTCATTTTGTGACCAAATGAAACAAAATTATAGGTCAAATTGATTGGAAAAATGATTCTAGAAACAATGGCAAGGTTAGAATTTTGATTTGAGGTCATTTGAATGGAATTCCATTTCATTTCTTCATGATGAAGCAACATAATCAAATGCATACCTTTGGCTTGCAAGCAAGGAAAATAACACTCTAAAATCATTCAATATCTCATGAGAACTTGATTACACACATAGCCATGCCAAGAAGGAGTCAGAATGGTGGTTGCCATGGGTGATATTTTGAAGAGAAATTGAAAATCCAAAATCTCATTTGGATGGATCCAGAAGTTTCTAGAGGAGTCTAATAATTTCTATATAAGCTAGTGAGTGAGCTCAGCCATTTTTTGGAAGGAATTGAAGCTGGTAAGAGAAGGAGCCATTGAAATTTTGAAGGTTCAAGTTGAAATCGGGTTTTCAATTCAAGGGAGAATCAAGCCAAATCAAGGTGTGCAAAGGCTTGGAGAGTGAATTTGGAACGTGTCTGCATCATCTTGGTAGTTGAAGTGAGAAAAAACTGCATCTGTTACCTCTCTGAAACCAGGTTTGTACATTTCACTCTTATGCATGATTTAGGAGGAGAAACTTAGAAATGTATATGTGGTTAAGATCCTTGCAACCTGTAGTTGGATTTAGGATCATAAGTTGGTGAATTAGAGACAAGTTAGGCATGTAACCATTTTCTGTTGAGGATGATATCTCACGATTCTTGAAGGATTATTCATGATTGGATGGTGGAAATTGATCAGTGAAGAGTGAGGATTAATTTGAGACCTTTAATTTAAAGAATGGTGAAAATCAAGATTTGGATGAACTCTGAAAATGTGATCGTGTTTTGAGTTAGAGAAGGAATTAGGAAATTCTGAGGTTGGATTCGTGATCAGGATGAAAAATGGAGTGGGATGATGATTCGTTTCACTATTGTTGTTGACCTGTGTGTACCACTTCACCGGAGAAGACGGTGGCGCTGCAGCTCAGGCCACCGTCTGAGAACTCCCTCCATTTCAGTTTGAATTGGGGACGATGAACATGGACCATCAGATGAAGGTTGGACTTTGACTCAGGCAAGGGATACACGACCACGATTTGCTCTCAAAGTCTGAAGACTTGGATTGGAATGAAACGCACCGTTTCATTAATTGAATTGTTTTGGGCTTAGGACTCAGATTGATATCTACACCCCCTTTCTGGCCCAACCCAAGAATTGAACTAAGCTGGATTGCTATTTGACACACATCTTTTATTAATTTCTTTTATTTTCTTTTAATTTTCTTCATTTCATATGACTTAGAGATTAATTCATAAAAAATAGAAGATTAACTCAATTAATTCCAAACTTTTTTCCCCTGATTCATGATTGAATCTAGAATTTTGTAGATAAAAAATATTAATGATTCATGCATATTTTATTTTATTTTCATTTTTTGAATATTAATTGGTATTAAAATGGCCATGGTTGATACCTTGTTTTGATGAATTTGGTTTGAGCACTTGGTGATGATTCTTGCCTTGATTTTTTGTGTATAGCTAGGATAGAGATGCATGTTCCCCTTAGATTTTTCTCACATTTTTGTGATGAATGTAGGTGGTAGTTTTAGGTTGAAACTTTAGGTGCTCTATTTTTAGGGTTTATGCTTAGTACCTTGTGATTTAGGATTTATTTCTAGGACATGGTGGATGATTCAACCTCTGAATTTTGTATGGTAGATTCATTATTGAATTAGGGTTCCATAGTTATTTTTGTAAGATTTTAAAATTGGTTTTAGTATTTTAGTTAGGACTAACTTTAGTACTAGGTTTTAGGTGATCCTAACTTGCTAATTCAATTAGATTGACTTCTTTAGTTCCCTTAGATTAGGGTTTTGCCTCTCTTGCTCTTGGATGATGTTGAAGACAAGCTTGGGCTACCATGGATTGCTTGAAGAAGTTTGGATGTGAATATTTCCCTTCTTTTGGTGTAGTGTTGATTAGGTGTTGAGATTAGGGTTTGTAGGCAGAGCTTCTAGATAGATTCTCTTCCTTCATAAACATGGAAGATGTTGATCACTTCCATTCTTCCCTATGATGTAAGGTCCCCTTGTAAAGGCCTCATCCCTCCTTTGGTAGGATTTGTGGCTCTTTACAAGTTGGTAGAACCTTTGAGGGTCCCTTTCTCTGATGATAGGATGCTTAGTGGTGACCTTTCGTCTTCACTCTGCTGTCAGTCATCCAAACCTTGCTCTTGTTAGATGAATCTTTCTCCCTTGCTAGAGGATAGAGTCCTTGTTAGAAGATTGAAGATGTTTGAAGACTACCCTTGGAGCTGAAGCTTGAAGATCAAGAGGAACAAGTTGACACTTGTGGGAAGAAGATCAAGCTGAGATTGGAGAAAGAGCTGAAGCTTGAAGAAGATGAAGAACAAGTTGATACTTGTGAAGGGAATCCATTGGAGATTAAATGAAGAAGCTGAAGCTTGAGGTTGGAAAGCAAGTTGATACTTGTGAGTGCAATGCTTGGAGTGCCTGAAGGAACAAGTTGATGCTTGCTAGTGGAATTGAAGCCTGAAGGTGGGGTTTACTTTGGAGCTGAGGCTTGAAGAAGAAAGAATAAGTTAATACTTATGATTGATGCCTTGTAAGCTTGAAGAAGCAAGTTGAAATTTGCTATTGAAGGTGAAAGACTTGAAGAGAAGTTGAGGACTGAGGACTGAACTGCTGTCAGAGGACTGAACTGCTGTCAGAGGAGAGCTTTGCTGAGAAGCTGTGGAAGCTGTTGATCTGCTTTCTTTCCTGTCTGTTTGCTGTCTGTGCAACTGTATTGCTGTGACTTGTTTGATTTGCTTGATGCATTAGAGTAAGTTCATATCTAGATTGATTTAAGCTAGGAGCATGATTGCACTAGAGGTTGAGTTGCTCCCTCTGCTTGTATTTTTACTGTATGGCTTTGCTTGCGGGTATTCGGTAGAGCCCTGCTCCCTTGCCTGTATGGTTTGTGTTTGCTTGATAGCATGTTATTGCTTCTGTATGACTACAGTCCCTTGTATCTTGCTTGATAGCATGTTATTTCCTCTGTATGATTACAGTTATTCATACTTGGCTTGAGGTTGAGATGAGCTTGTGGAGGCTGATGCCCCACACACATTTCCTCCCTCACTTGCATTGCATGCATTTTACAGTCGTTTAGTGTTTACTGTTTAAGCTGATGCTTTATCTATTTCTGTTTATCATTGACATGATCCCATAGGAATCTCACTTCCTTTGATAAGGAAATGATGATTAGAACTTTAGGTTGAAACCTATGCATGAAAACTTCTAGGAGATCCCTGTTTCAAACCTCAACCATAGGATGAATCCTTGGCATGACAACATTAGGACTTGATAGTCTCCCCATAGTTGAACCTGTTTTCTCTTCTCATCTAAAAAAAAATTAAAATACAGTAATAAAGGTTAATTGATGTCGTACGTTACGAGCCTTAAGCTATCTGAGAAAGGGTTGTCGGAGAGTTTCTTTTCGACAGCTTGGATGTTTAGTATGGTACCCTTTGGGTGACATGCGACGCATTCACTCTCAGGTCATAGTCTCTAGTGCAATATTGGTTGCAAACATCCATAAAAAACAGTTCTTTCGTAAAAGACAGAAAACAAACTTCAAACTTTTTTTGCCCCGTGGGCCCGTAATTCAAAGGAAAGCTTTTCTGAAGAAAAGAGTGTCGTTAACTCCCAGTTCTACCGCAAACGGTAACGCCTAAGTCTCCAAGGGTCGAGCCGCATACACCAAACTGCTGGAACTGTTTGTTAACCCTACTCGAAAAAATAGATGAATCTGAACTCCCGTAATCCGTATTATCCCGAACTACGTGAGCTCTGATCTCTCATATCTGTTGAGAGTACGTAGGCACAATACTGACGTATTGGCGAGCCACCTTCCCTGTAACCCGTAGTTAGTCGAACTACATTGACTGTGATTTCTCATTCTCTGGTGAGAATACGTAGGCATAAAGTGCGATGCTTTGCCGAGTCATTTTCTTTTCTTTTCAGACCAGCCTTGATAGGTAGATAGATAAAACCAACTCGTCCAGTAAACACAACAAGCGTGGATCCCGTCGAGTACGATGGACGTGAGGGGTGCTAATACCTTCCCCTTGCGTAACTGACTCCCGAACCCAGACAATGGTTGCGATGACCTTGTCTTATACCTTTTCGTCAGGTTTTTCCGATCGTTTGCTTTCCCGTTCTGAGGGATAAATAACGAAAGGTGGCGACTCTTCTGTTTTGCCGGCACCTTATTTTCGCGGTAGCGACAGCTGGCGACTCTGCTGGGGACTACCTGATAGTTTCTTGGGATCCAACGTCCCGTATGCTAGTCAGTTCGGGGATCCAACGTCCCCTGCGAGAGTCAATCCTAGCGCTTGTACGATTACTTGTTGGGTTGTGTTTATTTATCGCATTCTATTTCCCGCACTTTATTTTCAGTATGATATGATTATCTGTGCTGTTGTGGTAGGGGCATTCTGATGAGTGAGAAGCCAGACCCAGGCTTGAGTGTACCTAGCATTAGTTGTGGAAACTAGTGGGCGCATGCTTGCTTTACAGGCACTAGTGTCTCATGAAATCCACGCTCAGACGAGGTTCTCCCAGTTGACTTCTTTTCCGGCCCTTTGGGCCTGAGGGGTTGTTGGTTTGGAGGATTGTCGACTATGGGGACCGATCATTTGGGATTCAGCTGAGTGAGGCCTCTTCAGGAGATGGTGATGCCACACCTTCTGGGTATCGTATCACCCCT